>CM024757.1:80001024-81225609 GCA_014218235.1 Colocasia esculenta
TCAGCCAGGGAGTCACCCCTCTGAGGCCTTTCTTCCATCCCTCCTTCTCACTTTTCTTTCAAGCATGTTGTTATTTTCTTTTTAAATAAAAACATATCTCCATTCCCACGTTTTATACAACCTAAGGGGTTTCCAAACACCCCTAAGTTCGTTCCCTCCATGCTCATCTTCTTTCTTTTCATTTTGAGTAGATACTTCACTTAAATATGGTCTAATAGAGTTTCTTTCTTTTGTTTCATTATTTTGGCATGTTCTACAAGAAGATAAGACGAGGGGCTCTCATGTTGTGTGTTTCGAGGGGCGCACAACCCCGTGATTAAATCGGCTGAATCTTGATATCTGTGCATCAATAAATTAGGATATTTATATTTTTGAGATCAGTACATTTTTTTGGTAATGATGGTGTTGTTAGATTTTACTTTTGTTACGAATTCCGATGACGCCCTGTTGGGGTGCGCACATCTGAAGACAGTAGCGGAATTACATTAATTATGTGAAAAGATTCTAGATTCAAATGTAATTATGTTTTTGTATCTTTTATGGTAATCAATATCTTTTTCTAATGTTCAATATCTTATTATTATTTAAATTCTGAGTGTTACAGAACCGCTCCCAGGTTTTGAGTCAAAGTTACCTGCTTGGCACACACATGTCCCTCCAAGGCGAAACATGTAGGCCAATCAGCTAGGGTACCTCTCAATCGAGGGGTTGATCATCTTTTTATCTTCTCCTTCAAGTCCAGACTTGTGTCTTCATTGCATGCTGCTCGAGCGGCTAACTCAGGGCTTTCAAGAAGATTCCTATTACTTGTTGGTCAGATCAGGTGTCTCTTTACCTTGGGTCCCATCTTTTCAGTTCACTCACTGTCACCTCCGCTTCACCGTCATTTCATGACACCTCCACTGCACTTCCATTTCGTTCCCTTGCAAAGTGGAAGCCAAGGAGGGGCAATCTGTAGACACTCGATTCTAGCGTATGGGTTGAACCATATTTCTTGCTCTCTTAGTGTGCCCCAAGTTGGTCATTCATCGTAAGTTCATTTTTTAGCCTATATTGAGCCCATTTGTTTCCCAATTTCCAGCTTATCTTGTCCAAACATCACTTTAGAGTCCTTATTCTAAGGTTTGAGCCATCAGTCCTTAATGCGACGGCCTTGGATGTTGTGTTCCTGTCAATTGATCAATTATTATCCATAAATGATCAATTATACTTAATGCAACGGCCTTGGGCATCGCGTTACTGTCAATTGATCGATTATTATCCTTAAATGATCGATTATCCTTAACGCGACAGATCGTGGCATCGCATTACCTCTGTGTCGCGTGGACCAAGGCCGTCGCGACAGCCCATGCATATCCATGACTTCAGAGTCGCGACCACCCAGGCTGTCGTGACAATCCATGTCGCATCCCTATGACCCGTTGCGACTTTATTCTGCATGGCTGGCTCCTCAACCACCTCTCCTCTATCCTTCTTTGGACTCTATCTCCATCCCCAACCACTCTCCAACCCCCCAACTGCGGATTGAGGTTCTATCCTACGCTAGAAACCCCCTAGGACTCTTCCCATGTGGATTTATCTAACTTCTCTTTTTTTTTCATGAGCCATTATGACTTAAGGATGAGTTACTCTCTCTCCTCTCTATTTAGGCAACCCATACCCTTCTGAGCGAGATAAGACCCCATGCTACCACGAAGTGCTGCCAAAATCCCACTAGAGCTTCCCCTTAGCTCGTAGCCATCCCATTTCCTCCCATTTTCCTCTCATTCACTCCACTAAGTCACTTCATACTCTTCATCCATGGAGCTTGGCAGCTAGGAGGCGACTTCTACGTCCATCAAAGACTGCTGCACGACCTCAAGGCCACATATTCATCTAGAGAGTCACCCCTTTTAGGGCCTTTCTTCCCTTTTTCTCTCTCATTTTCCTTTCATGCATTTTGTTATTTTCTTTTAGATAGTTGCATACCTCCATTCCCACGTTTTCCACAACCCTAGGGGTTTCCAAAACACCCCCAGGTTCGTTCCCTCCATGCTTCCCCTTTTCCTTTTCACTTTGTGTAGATGCTTCACTTACAAGTTGCCTAATAGGTTTTCTTTTTCTTGTTTTGCTATTTTGGCAGGTTCATCAGCAAGAGCAGATCAAGAGCTCTCCCCCTCTGGCAGGCCGAAAGGAGGGAAAGAGGTCCCCCACACTGTCGCACCCACTATTGAGAAGACGTCGGACATCCTCGTCGTGACATTGAGAACACGGTGGATCGCAAGGTCGTGACAAGATCCAGATCGTGACGGGTATCCCCATCGTGACACCAGTAAGTGGCCTTCTCTTCTCTTTTTCTTAGTACGTTAGCCTTAGAACCCTGTTCATATCTTCGAGCAACATGTTGGGTGGCGATCACATCTTTTCCATCATATTATGATATCTTGATTTGTGTTTTAAGGAGCACCATTCCTCGTGATTATAGTTAACGGAAATCGACATTGTCGTTAAGATCAGTTGACAGCGTCACATAGCGCTGTTAATATATATAGACGTCCAACACTTTGACGTTTACAAGAAGTAGACGGTAGTTGATCTTGACATTAAGTTCATACAATTGGAAAAACCCAAGAAACTTACATAAAATAATAGAATTTTAACCCCTTTCTACGATCTTTTTCATGGGTTTAAAAAAATCTATAAAAATAATAGATTTATAGAGTCTAAGATCCTAAACCATTACCCCATGCTACTTGCCTCTAACCCTCCTCCTGGAGTGACGATTAAAGAGTTGAAGATTCCCGCCTTGGCAACAAGGCAGTCTTCTTCGTCACCTTCGTCCGCCCGAACCGACCTCCTAAACGACACCCTCAGTTAGCGATCTTCCTAAGCACGATCTTCCAAGTCTCCACCATGTCTAGCTCACCTTGATTTCCTTGGATTGCCGCATAGCAACCCTTCTCTTGGCCCTCATTTCTTACCACTGAAATCAACAAAAACCCCTTCCTAAGAGCCAAATTAGAGTCTTTTAAAGGTCTCCTAAGGTTAACCAAGGTCTAATCCTGACCCTTAAACCGGAAACGTCCCGATCTATGTAATAAACATCGAATTAAAAGGCCGATTATTTCACCCCAGAATGGTAGCCACAAAGACTGGAAAGTCAGGTTAACGTTAACAAGGTTGTCGTTTACCATGGGATAAATGTCAATCGATCATGTCGTTAACCTGCCTGATAAAAAAACTCAATATTTTACGAAAATATTAACGACACAAGTTTCTATCGTCTACTAAAGGTAGATGGCACTCGATGATGTCGTCTACAGTAGCAAACGGCAGTGAATTGTGACATCAAGATCAACAAATTTCATAGCCTAAGACAATAGCTGAAAAATCACACATAATTATGAAAATAAACAAACAAGATATCTAGGGCACTACAGAAGAATTCACACAAACAAAGAAATACTGTGACCTACATGATCACACATCCACACACGACAAATGGATCAGAAGAATAAGATGTGTAGATGATAAGGATGGACCAGTTCTCCTGGAATTGATCCGTCTTCAAGACTCTTCTTGAAGAACACAGATCTGGAGCCTCTTCTGCCTTGAACTGCTCCTTCTCTTCTTCATCCTTTTCTTCTACTGCTCCTGCTTGCTCTATTGCTCATCCTCTTCTCTTTCCTTCTTTCCTTTCTTCTTGGTGGCACTGCTCTTGACTCATTTTGGGCTCACACTTTTAGGGTACTTCCCTTTTTTTGGCTGCAACTCCTGGATACCTTTTTCACAAAGGACAAGGGCATATATAACTAATCATGTAACCTAGGACTTGGGAATGCGTGAGTACCAAGTACCCCAAGTAAGACACATGCCAGTCACATGACATCAACATCCGAAGTCAAGGTGCTTTGGATAGTAGAAATACAACACGAATATACAAAGTGCCAAGCTTCAACTAACTAAGTGTAAATGTAAACATTCGAAGTCACAATTTCAAAATGGTCTTGATCGGTCAAAGTGACTTCGTCATATCCGAAGCTTAGCTTCGTATATGACGAAGTTCCACTTCGTCTGATAATGAACAAATTAGTACATCTGAAGTCAGTGTTGAATTTTGTCTTAATCAATCGAAGTGACTTCCTCATATCCGAAGTCCAGCTTCGTATATGACGAAGTTACACTTCATTTGATATTGAACAAATTAGTACACCCGAAGTCATTGTTGAATTTAGTCTTAATCGGTTGAAATGACTACGCCATATCCGAAGCTTAGCTTTGTATATGACGAAGTTCCACTTCGACTGACACAGACCAAAACTATACATCCGATGTCTGTGCTTCAGCTAACTGTGACCAAATGTGAACATTTGATGTTCATATAAGCATGATTTCAATGTGGCCAATCAGTCTGTGCAATGCAACCATTTAAGAGATATTCAACATGAAAGATGATTTATCATCATTGTGAATGTTGTCATGATCATTATATGTAAATGGAAGATGTGTGCAACAATCATTGTCAAGATGTGAACAATATGTCAGCATCATCCAAATACACAACATATCTCCCACATATGTGCAATATGACATCATCAAATTGTGTACAATATGTCATCATCAAAACATACAACTCAACAATCTCCCCCTTTTTGATGATGACAAAACATGACAACATTCTTTCACAGAATTTCTCCCCCTGTTTTAACAACATCAAAAAGAGACAGATGAGCATGGAAGGTACTGTGAATTTCTCTGCTTTGTAAATTTTCTCCCATTTAAACAAATTCTCCCGAAATCAAGAGGATAAATAGAGGTCTCACAAAATACACAATATACTGAATTCTCCCCCTAAGTGAAACAACTCTCCCCCTTTGACAGTATCAGAGTACACAATGATTTTAGTATATGAGAGATAATATAATTGTAGCTTTCATAATGTGCAACAAGGGTTAAAAATAAAGATGATTTTTTATTGAGTTCTTATGTTAGTTCTTTATCATCAAAAATCACTTCAGAAATTTTATTTACAAATGTGACATGATTTTTGTGACCTAAATTGAGTTGTCAAGAGTGTATATCATTAGAAAATCAAAGTTTTGATATTAACACAATGTAAAAAAACAATTTAACATTCTTGAACAACATGAATTCTATTTTAGGTTAGCTGCACTCTAGACACCTTTGTATTTTTCTTTCCATTTTTTCATTTGAGAAATTTCAAGAAATTTGGCAAAGAAGATTTAATTCATGCTTTTCTATGCAAGCACACACACCCAGTGCAGGAGTGCCTAACTACTAGGCATGCTAATCATTTGTTTGCTTCTTTTGGAACAGAGATAACTTAGCAACACCTTTTGACTCAAGTACAATCGCGTCTCAGGTGGAATAACCTGGTTACTCAGTGTACTAATCATTACTCTGTAATTTTCCTTTAAATATTTTTTCCCTGAAATCTTTTCTTTCAATTTTTCAAGATTATTCTTTTGAGTGTCAGGTAGCTTTTTACCTTAATAGATCATGGTCTTGAGTTGTTAAAATTTTATTCTTATCATTTGTTAAAAATAAAACTTTAATATTTCTTGTGATATATAACTCAAGACTACCCATGTGTCTACTTAAAGTGTTTTACAATAAAAGTTTAAAATAACGTTTGAAGATAAAGATAGACACATGATTGTAGATCTTATTTTTCATCTTTATGGTTAATCCAAGAGCACAAATATTTTAGATATTTAGAATTTTATTTCTCATATAAAAATATCAATGGAACTATGAATGGATTCATGAAACATGAAGAGGTCAACTGATAAGCAAAGAACTTTATAGAAGGAGTTGATTCTTATATGGAATCCTTTACACACAGAGCATAGATGTGTGAGTTCATTCCAAATGAGAACAAAAATATAAGAAATTTTGATCAGATGTCATTCAAGGTGTTGATCATTGATATTGTGAATATGATTGTTTTAATTCATGCAATATGAATATCATCAAAACACCACAACAATTTTAGAATTTTAGATGATTTGCCTTCAATTCATCATTTAAGACAGATTCAAGAATAGCATTTCTGAATACAAATCTGAAGAAACTGTGTCGACACAAGACATTGAAAACCTATTCAGAATGCAACAGCAATAGACTGGTGTCAACACATGAGTAGATATGTGTCGACCTAGTCATGAATTCTTAAGCACAGAGCAGCTAGTGTCGACACAAGTTCAAATGTGTGTTGCCCTGGTGATGATCAAGAGCAACTAGTGTCGACAAATGTTGAACTGTGTGTCGACCTGGTTATGATCAAAGTCAATTTTTTTGAGTTTTACCAATTTCAAAAAGTTTTGACTTTTATTAGCAGCATTATCAAAGACATTTTGCCCTTTCCAAATTTACTCCCCCTTAGCATGTGCATGATATGAAAAAGTTTGTAAGCAATTCAAACAAGATTATGCACAAGAATCATGGGCATAGTTATGCAAGCATGATGAAACAACATGATTTCAATTATTAAAACAAATAGTCATTGGGGTAGCAACATCAAAACACATTTTTCATTGTTCAGATAAACCTCAAAAGAATTGATTCCAACTCAAGCAATTCAATTCTGAAATGATAAGAAGTTTTACCTGAACATTCTTCAATTCTTTTTCAAAGATTTTACCTGTGTTCTTCAATCATTTCTTACCTTGCATAGCCATTGTCTTGATTCTAGATGGATGGGTATGACTACAAGGCTCCTCAGCTTACTGATCAAGCTGGTCTTGGGACCCATATGGGCTTCGGTCCTACAATGAAATCAATGTTAGAATGTAACAATGATTTCTGAATCCAAAGTGATTTTATTTTTGGTATAGATGCATTTTCATTCTTGATGGAACTATGTGCAGCATTAGTCCCTGATTTTTTCTTAGTTTTGTTCAATGCATCTATATTTTCATGAAATTTTCTATTTTTTGGATTTTTAATGTGGAAAGTAGAAAACTTATTTTATGCAGTAGTTCTATTCTTATGTACATGGAATTTTTGACTATTTTCAGCATGAATCTGATTTTTATTCCTATATACATGACCATGTGTACGAGCATGGGACTTGGGAGCATGCACAAAATTATCATTTCTATGCCAACAGTCCCTAGAGATGTGACCATATTTATGACATGTGAGGCATTGGACTTGTCACGTCCCGAGAATTACGCAGCGGATATAAATAATGCGGAATAATTCGAGTCGATATCCTGAGATGTGAACAGTCGGCAAATAAGCCTCTAGCTAGCACGCACTAAATGTATAACAACATACATCATCATAGGGCCCAAATATTGAACTCAACTAATCTTGTATTCAAATCTTAACTCATTGTATTCCAAATGGAAACTATTACAGGACTAAGACTCAATAAAAAAGAAAAGTACATAACACCTTACTTCCTACCACATGAATCTAACACTCAAAATAAACTAACTATAACTAGACTCATAGTTGGAACGCTCATCACTTGGATGCATTCCCATCCTCGACTTGCTCCTCCTCTTGAACAACATAGTCACCTACATTGGGTAAAAGTAGGGGATGAGCAAACTAGCCCAGTAGGATTTATATCTCAATGTGCGGACAATGATATAAGTGATTAACAGTTTAGAACTAAGTAAGCACGATGAATGTCATGATATGCATGTACGAATAAAACTCATTAAAACATGATACATGAACAAGCTAGATAGAGTGATCATGATAGAACAAGATTTTGGAACACGATGACAAGATAGAACTAGCAACAGATCACTTTGTACAAGCATACAAGATTTCACTTGATGTCAATAGCTTTCAAGAACGCAAGATATCACTAATTGCAATAAATGCAGGATGGCCATATCACGCAAGCAAGCAAGCACGCACGAGCACAATCATGTAACACTAATCAGGCATGTAGACACCAATGTACAGCAAGAAAAGATCCATCAAGAATGTATACTAGGACACGTGTATGTGGTTATTATATCTATCATTCAACACACACGCACGACTCCCAACGCAGATGCAACGCCAGTAATCATTATACTCCATGGTTAACAGTATATTTATGACTCTCCGTCATTGGGGCTAGACTGAAGCCCTTGGACACTCGCCGTGCCCGGTCAGCATCTCACTTAAATTTTAAATGTAGATACCCACAGTCATTAATAATGGCCAATGAGAGTTTCAATAAGTAAGCATGTGTAATGTCATGTTCATGATGATGGTGAGAACAAGTAATAAGTAAATTGAACATGATTTCATGAGAACAATGGTCAAGAGATAAATTTGGTAGCATAACGGTACGATTTACACTTTAATTCAATCTTTACATTAGTGGCTTTAGTCTAGATTGTAAATCACACTCACGAGAACAAGATGAGAGAGGAAGTGCATGCTATCTCCAGGGAACTTCAATGGTACAACCAACTCGGCCTCCATGTGGGAATCCACGGAGAGCAGAGATTTACGGAGGTCTTAGAGAAAAGGTCGCTAGTCTTATCGATTTGGAATGACCGATAGAGAGCTTCCAAATCCCCAAGAAAGGGCTACCTAGATGTGCAAGTGTGTAGTGATGTACGCATCTCAATGCACAATCCATTGGTTTCAAACTCGCGGAAAGCACTTAACATGATGGCATGCAATGAACAATGAATTTAACTACACATGGGTTTGCAAGATTTTAACATCACATATTATCATTTTAATAAGCTAGAACAGTACAAAGAGTGAATCAAAAGTTACATGAATGGTCACGTCATTAAGAAAGTAATTAGAATAATGTTTGTGTACCTAAAGCTTTTTAAATGAGTTAAACACTTTTAAGCCGTTAAACAGATATCATGTAATGATCAAACCCAAGATATGCAAATGACACACTGGATACCATGTTAAACAGACCTCGGGTAGACCTTGAATATGCGTCCAACACAGTGGACGCACTTCAGTACACATTGTACAGTGAAAACCAGCGAAACGGGGAAAAGTCAAAATCGCGTCCAAGAGGGTGGCCGCCTTCATGATTGAAACACGTCGGGGGTCTCGGACGTGTCTACAGGAAATCATAAAAAAAAAAAACACTTGGGCGGGAAATGTCTCTGAAATGCGTCGGTGTCGGACGCCGCGTTTCAGAGCGGCCCGGACTCCCAGGCGATGCGTAGACCCACGCGGGGCGTGGATTGATCAACACCGAAATCACATCCGGGTTCGCGGATGCCTTTCATGGGATCATGTCACTCCTGCGCGATGCGATACCAGGCCCTTCAATCGCGTCCACCTGCCTGGACGCAGTTCAGGGTCAGACCGAAAACCCAGAAAAAAACCTACACTCAGGGGGTTTGATCATGTAACGTTTATATCTCCTGAACTAGGGCTCTTCGGACAAAATTCTCAACATGAAAGTTGTTGGGAACATGGAATAGGTGCGAACTATGATTTTTAAATAATTTTAAATGGTCTTGAGATGCATGATAAATCGACTTGAACAGGAAAAGACCCTAACATGCATGAATTTGGTAAAACTCTTATAATTCAAACTCTACTCATTGGAATTTGATGAAGCCAATTATACATGAAACTAGACTTGATGCTCTACACATTGGTATAATATTTGTTAAGATTTGGTCCGAGAAAACCTACCTTCTGGTTTGATGAAGTCTCATTCTTCAGAAATCTGTTGTTCAGACCACTATTTGAAGAATGCTTCATACTCCATGCATACTGCACGAAAATTGGGCATTCTAGTTGGGTTAGGAAGTAGACTTGACCCTCTTTCCAGGGGTATATGTCTTGCAAGGTTTGGTTATGGTTTGACTCACCTTTGGTCAACCACAAGAAGGGTTGTCTGCACAGGTTGAAGCAGAACGCAGCAAGGAAGAAGCTCCGAGTTGGGGCGGTTTCCTCCTCCTTTGGGTGCTCAAGACCAGCCTCCCATGACCCCAACAATGTATATTTTTGTTCCCTAGGGTTTGGGTGAAGAGTATTTAAGCTACCATGGTGTTTAGAAGTCCTATTGTGACAAGGAAAGCCAAGTTGCGGTTTTGGCTTATTAGTTTCCTAATTTGAGGATTTCTTCCTCCATTTGAGTGTGTGAGGCTTTAGGAAACCTCCCACCATAGTTAGTCATGATATTGGGTTGCCAAAAAAGGCTAATTGCCTTGAGATTTGCCCTAATTACCCCCTTCTATTTTCAGCTTAATTAAAGTTGCGAATTTCTATGTATTTTCTTGCTTCATTTGATATTTGGGCCAAATGATGTCCATTGGCCCAATTATGATATTGGGTCATCAATATATAATGTTAGAAGTCTCTCCAATATTTTTATTTGATTTATGGTTGCGTCGTATTTCCGTGTTAACGGTTTTCCGACTTGTTTCCTAATTTTATAATCAGTCACAATAACTCTTAAACCTAGCCCAAATAATTTTTATTGACCCAAATTTGTTGATGGGTCATTAGATGATATTATTTGAAGTCCGTATATGATTTTTATTTAATTTTCTGACTCATCCAAGTACGTGTGATAATGATTTTTTGACTTATTCATGAATTACAATAATAAGTCGCGAAACATTAAACTTGGCTAGTCTGATTTTTCTTGGCACAAATTTCATTGTGAAACATTTATTAATAATATTTGGGGTCGATTTATAATTTTTACGGAATTTTTCGATGTGTTTTAGCACATACGATAGAGGTACGTATGTTTTAAATAATCTGATATTATAGAAATTATTTATTTTCATTTATTTAAATTTTTTATGTAATTAAAATTTTCGTGGTGGTACAGGACTGGTTGGCATGTTTATAGAAATTTTGAATTCTAAACCAACAATGTTTGGCAAGATGACCAGGTTTATTGCAATTAAATCATATAGAAGAATTTCTTACCTAATATCGACCTTGGCATGAGTACATGTGTTGGAACCCTCTTTTCCTTTGAGGAGGCCTTACCTTTTGGTAGCTCCTAGCATGATGTGGAGTTGGAGCTTGCCTTGGAGCTTTCCTTGTTTGTGGAGAAGATGGAACAATCATGTTCATAGTCTTTCGTTTTTCTGTTTCAATTTTCTTGTTTTTCATAGAGACATGATTCTTCTTGATAGGAGCATTTTTTTAAACAAGAACTTTCATTGGTTTTTCATTAGGGATAGTGGAGTTCTTGTTAGCAGTAGCTTTAACATATATTATTTTGGTTTTCTTTTCAATTTTCTTATTTTTCATAGAAGCAAGACTTGTGTTTGTAACAGTCTTAACTTTATTTTGAACCTTCTATTTTTCAACTTTTAATGCAGCAATTTGTTTTTGTGAAACATGAAGTTTGTTTAGCATGACATCAAAACTATTTTTCATCTTATTCTTTCCATTTTCAAATTATGTAATTTATTTTTCTAAATCAGCAATTTTGTTACTTAAATTACTACAATCATTGTCCAATGGTTTGTCATGCAACATGCATTCAATCTTCTTTATCAAATGATGATTTTCTTCAACAAGTTGTCTGCATTTCTTGTTGAGTTATGATTGGCATGACATTCATGATGCTTAAATGTTTTTGATAATGACATAATTGATGTTGAGAAAAATGTTATAAAATGACATGACACTATGACAAAATGCATAAGACATATACTTTCATGATATCTTATTTGCAGCATCTTTCTTGTAGGAAATCAAGTGAAAATGGAAGTACACATCATGAAGAAACCTTAAGAAAAAAGGGTTTTGGATAGAAGAGTTCAAGCAGCAGCTGTCGACAGCACCACTGCACCTGTCGACAGCCACTAAAGTTCTTCCCACAAACAAGTTCTGGAAAACCCAAGAAAGTAGCAGCTGTCGACAGGCCAGGACACATCTGTCGACAGCCACTTAAGACTTCAATCTGAAAGCTTCTGGAAAACCAAGATAACCAGTAGCTGTCGACAGCCAGGTTTCATCTGTCGACAGCGCAGTCTATTGTTCAGAGATTTGGTTCTGGAAAACATAAGTGCTGCAGTATATGTCGACAGCCGATGGGCAGCTGTCGACAAGCGCTTGTTAAGTCACAACATATGACAAACATGTGATCTCTATTAGGGTGTCCTTTTCTCTCACGAATCCCAAGAGTTGTGTGAGACTTGGACACTCCTATATATAGATCTTTTGGACTCATTTTCGAAGCAAGCAGCCTCCACATCAAAACCAAAACCTAAAAGAACCAGGAGAAGATTTCTAGACCTCTGCTTCAAGCTTCAAGCCTCAACAACTAGAAGATATTTCCTAGAAGATGAGGTTGAAGCAGCTTCATCCTCAAGGCTTGAAGCGGCAATGTCAGATCATCTACGACTTGGAGTATTACGATCACCAGGACGAAGGATTCAAATAGTTCACCTATTCGATTTGTTCTCTCTACTCTAAACTCTTCCTGTTCTTGATCTTTTCATTTCACGTGTGTGTTGTTGGTTTGAGCAGCCCTTGTGCTCATTCCTTATGTGTGTGTGTTGATTTGAGATCTTGCTTATCTCAGACCTTGTGTGTGTGTAGTGATTTGTGTTGAACTCGCTTTATAAGCAGTTTAGCGTGTGTGTGTATGGACGGTGGACGTAGGATACACAAGTTATGTAGTTCGAACCACCTTAAATCTTCGTGTCCTGTGGTTTGCATTGATCTAATGTTAGATGTATGCTAGGCACGATTACTTGGCCACACAACCTCCATACTACTAATCCCCTAAACGCATTCTTCACGCACATTTAAGTCTAAACTTGATCCATATCTTTATAGGCTTTTCTACAGTCTATCTTAATCTCGAAAAAAAGGTCTGTTTGCTATTAATTGGTAGTAATCTATTCAACCCCCCCCCCTTCTAGATTACTATCATAGCTAATTCCGCACACCTAACAATTGGTATCAGAGCAGGTTTCTCCGATTTCATAGCTTTAATTTCTTGATCTAACGATCAGGAGAGATTCTATTTGATGGAAACTAACAAAGGTTTTTTGGCTGAATGACACTCAGTGTCTAGGCCTCCCTTCTTTGACAGGACTAACTATACATATTGGAAAAACCGAATGCAGGTATTTCTGAGAGCTCAAGATTATAAGCTGTGGAAGATTATAAGCAAAGGACCCTATGAGCTACCTGCTGATGAAGACACCTGAACAAGGGAACAAATTTGCAAGGCAACCTTAAACTGGAGCGCCATGAACATGATGCAATGTGTCGTGCATCCAAAGGAATACTCAAGAGTTTCCACATGCTCATCTGCAAAGGAGATGTGGGATAAACTAGAACTCATATACGAAGGTACGTCCGAGGTAAGGGAAACCAAAGCTAGTATGCTTGTGTCTGAATATAAGATGTTTAAAATGAAAAATGAAGAAACTATCTCAGACATGTTTGCACGATTCATGATCATAATTAATGGTTTGAAAGGTCTTAAGAAAAAGTACAGTGAGAGTGACTTAGTGAGGAAGATACTTCGATCCATCCTCTTAGCACACTAAGGCCACTGTCATTGAGGACTCTAAAGACCTGTCCACAATGCAGTTAGATGAATTGATAGGATCATTGATGACCTATGAAATCAATCTAAAAAGAAAAGAATCTGAGGTCAATCCAAGAAAATACATTGCATTGAAAGCTTCTAACTAAGTATCATCAAGTTCCAAGAAAGAAATTGAACAAGTGAGTGATGAAAATGAAACATCTAGTGAAAGTGAACATGATGAGATGGCCATGCTGACTAGACAATTCAAAAAATTCCTCAAGTTTAGAAAGAAGGGGCTAGGTAACTTCAAAACTCTTCCTAAAAGAGACTTTTCAAATAATTCGATACAAACAAGAAAAATGACATGATTGTTTGCTATGAATGCAATAGACATGGCATATGAGAGGTGAATGCTCGGAGCTCGAAAGGAAGCTGATAAAGAACAAGTCTACATACAAGAAACCCAGGGCCATGATGGCAACTTGGAGTGATGAAGACGAAGACGAAGGTGCTCAAGATAGTTCTGATGATGAAGAAATTCAGTGCTTGATGGCATGGAGTGAAGACTACAATGAGGTAAACTCTTCTTTTGAAAGCTATACAGTTGAAGAATGGGAAGAGGCATATACCATGTTGTTTGAAAAATTTGTGAATATAAATCTGAAAACAAAGTGCTGAAAAATAAAATCAACAATCTTGTGCATAGCACAAGTAATGATGAACAACTTACAATCCTAACTAGAGAGATAGAGCTACTGAAAAATGAAAAGGAAAACCATAATGTTGAAATGGATTGCATGAATGAAAAACTTCAAGAGAATGAAAAAGAGAAACAAACTCTAAATAAAAATGATGAAACACTACATAATGAGAATCAAAAGATTCATAAGAAAATGGAAGAAGTTCAAAAAGAACTAAAAGGAAAGAATGAAGATTTGTCAAAGGAAAGGCAAATCTTGATGTTGTTTTAGGAGTTAAGTCAAACATAACAAGGCATGGACTTGGATTTCAAACTGAAAATCAAAAGAAACTTGGACAAAAATTGATCACATCCTTTGTTCAGTACAGTCCAAGTGTAAGTAAACAAGCTCATGTTAAAAACAAAGATCTGAAAAACAAACAAAAGAACTTAACTGGTCAACAAGCAACAACACCTATCGATAGGTACTCAAGGTAGAAATTGAACTGTCGACAGGTATGGAAATCAGTTGACAGATCAAAACCATCCAAGCAGCAAAAAGGACAAAAGAATTCACAAGTTCAATACAACAGTAAAAGAATTTCAAAAATTCAAACTCCATCATGCAAATGTTGTAAAAAGCTTGGACACACTGAGTCACAATGTTGGAATAAACTAAGCATGATGAAATGCAAACAATTATGGATTCCTAAGCATTTACTTTCTGGCATGAATGAAAGAATGGGACCCAAAGTAATTTGGGGTACCAAAACTTCTTTTCTGATTTGTCTTTGCAAGAATACTTAGCAGCCCAAAATCAAAACAAGTGGTACTTGGACACTGGCTACTCGAGGCATATGACGGGCGATAAAGAAAAATTTTGTTTGCTGGTTGAAAAAGATGGAGGCCAAGTTGTATTTAGAGAAATAAAGGCCAAATAATTGGCACAGGTAAGGTAGGTAAGAATGCTTCTAACTCTATTGAAAATGTGTTGCTAGTTAACGGTCTCAATCACAATCTTTTGTGTATTAGTCAATTGTGTGATAAAGGCCACAAAGTTATCTTTGATTCAGAAGCATGCTAAATCAATGATAAAAATTCTGGAAATGCCAATTTTTTTGGAAAAATAGTCAATAACGTTTATCTAGTTGATCTAGGTGAACCAAAAAATAATAACCTGTGTCTTGTTGCAAATAAAAAGGATTAACTTTCTCTGTGGCATCGTAGGCTAGGCCATACAAGCTTTAATGTTTTGAACAAAATCATGAGAATGAAATTGGTAAATGGTCTTCCTGAAATACATTATAACAAGGATTTAAGCTTTTGTGATGCATGTGCACAGGAAAAACAGACCAGAAAGTCTTTCAAATCTAATGCACCAATAATCACTTCAAAACCATTTGAATTGCTACGCATGGACCTTTTTGAACCTACAAGAATACTCAGTCTCAATGGCAAATGATTTGACTTTGTCATTGTAGATGATTTCTCTAGGTTCATTAGGTTAAATCTCTAGCTCACAAAAATGAAGTTTTGAAAAACTTTGAAGAATTCTTTAACATGATTGACCATGGAAACACAAACAAAATATGCTCATTTCATACTGATCATAGGGGAGAGTTTGACAATAATTTATTTTTTGACTTCTGCAGGAACCAAGGTATTGAACATAAACTCTCCTCTCCAAGAACTCTAGAACAAAATGGAGTAGTGGAAAGAAAGAACAGAACCTTGGTGGAAATGGCTCGCACACTTCTGGTGGAAAGTCAACTCTCAAGGAGTTTTTGGGCAGAAGCTGTGAACACATCATGCTACATATTGAATAGAGCCATGGTAAGACCTGTCATGAAGAAAACCCCATATGAACTTCTAAAAGGTAAGAGACCCAACATTGGATATTTCAGAGTTTTTGGCTCCAAAGTCTTCATTCACAATAATGACAAAGTTGATCTAGACAAATTTGAAGCCAAAAGTGATCCAGGAATTTTCTTAGGCTACTCTGAACACTCTAGAGCCTATAGAGTGTTTAATAACAAAAATAAGACTGTGGAAGAGACTCAACATGTTGTCTTTAATGAGATTCATGTAAAAACTGACAATTCAAATGCTTGCAGGTATGATGATGAAGAAGGAAAAATACTTGAAGAACAAGTTGACAAGCATCTGTCGACAGACCAAACAGAGGCTGTTGATAGACTTGAAGAAAAAGAAATACTTAAAGAACAAGCTGAGAAGCTTCTGTCGATAGACCAAACAAAGATTGTCGACAGACCTGAAGAAGACCAACAAAGTGAACCAACAATTTCAAATGTCAGGTATTCAAAAAATCATCCACTTGAAAATGTCATTGGGAATATAAATGATAGAGTTCAAACTAGATCACACTTTACAAATTGCACAAACTCTTTATGGTTTGAAACAGGCACCAAGAGCTTGGCATGACTGATTGAGCAATTTTATGGTTAGTAAAAATTACTCTAGAAGTAAGGTAGACCAAACTCTCTTTACCAAATGTGTTCACAATCATATAATTATTGTTCAAGTGTATGTTGATGGCATTATCTTTGGTTCCACTAACCCCTCACTGTGTGAAAATTTTCAAAACATATGCACAGTGAATTTGAGATGAGTTTAATGGGGGAGCTACAATTTTTCCTTGGCTTGCAGGTCAAACAATATAAAGATGGATTCTTCATCAATCAAGAGAAGTATGTCAAGGAGCTACTGAAGAGGTTTCAGTTCGAACAAGCTAAACCAGCATCTACACCTATGAGCACAAGTGTAAAACTGGAAAATAATGAAAAAGGTAAAATGGTAGATGCAAAGCAATACAGAGGTATGATTGGCTCTCTCCTTTATCTTACTGCAAGTAGACCATACATTCAATTTAGTGTTTGTCTTTGTGCTAGATATCAGTCTAGTCCATGGGAAAGCCATTTGATTGCAGTCAAGAGGATCTTTAGATATCTCTCAGGTTCATTTGATTTGGGTTTGTGGTACCCAGTTGGTTGCAATGTTGATTTAATTTCATATTCTGATGCTGACTATGCTGGTTGCAAAATTGTTAGGAAAAGCACTAGTGGATATTGTCAATTTCTAGGAGGTTGCATAGTTTCGTGGGCATTCAAGAAGCAACACTCAGTTGCACTTTCCACTGCAGAAGCAGAATATGTTGCTGCAGGGAGCTGTGCAGCTCAGGTGTTGTGGATCAAGAGTCAATTGTGTGATTACAATATTGACATTGGATGCACACCTATCTTATGTCACAACACTAGTGCCATCAATCTTTCAAAGAACCCAATTCAACACTCTGGAACAAAACATATTGAAATAAGACATCATTTCCTGAGAGATGAGGTTGCCAACAAGAACCTGGAACTTAACTTCATTCCAACTGAAAAACAAGTGGCTGATATTTTCACAAAACCATTGTCAAAAGATAGGTTTACATCACTGAGAAGAGAACTGGGCTTATGCAAACTTCAATGAAACTCATGCTAAATTCAGGAATAATTGACCTTTTGTATAGTGACTATGTGGTATATCAAATGGTGAAATGTGGAAGGGCAAGTCAGGCTTGTCCGGAAACTATCATTATGCATGAGAAAAATTCTCCGCCAAGTATCAATAGTCTTCTTCTACATAAAGGTCATCAAGAAAAAATAAAATCTCAAAAATAATTTCAATTGGTCTCTTTCAATCTTTGCAAGTTTCTCTCTTCAAATGAATAGCATGTTGGTGCTTCCTTGATCATGTCTGTAATTTCTTTGTGCAAACTACTTGACATGAACATTTCTGAATTGCTTGAATGCTCATTTCATATACCATTCATACATTATGGGGGAGTAAGTCAAAAAGAGTTTTTGAGTGAGTTGCTTGAGGGACACTCTTTTATGTCAATCTTGTCACCATTGACTCTTGTCAGCATATCCCATTCAGATGGTCCCCAGATGCCCCTTGATCAAAAGCTTCAATTCTGTAATTTCTATAGCTGTCGACAGATATGAAGCCAGCTGTCGACAGATCACCATTTCCAGCATTGTCTTCTTGTTGTTTCTCAGTGTCTGTTGACACACACATCCCAGCTATCGACAATGCCCTACTTCATTGAATTCTCCTCAGTTGTCCACAACGTTAAATGAGTTTGTTCCTTACCCTTTTAAAAAGGGGAGAATTGGGAACTTACACTACATTACAACTTTTCATATTCACATAGTAGAAAAGACATTGACTTAATCACAATGATTTTGAAATAATGCTCTGTGACTGTGTCTAGGGTGTATCATCTAGCACACACTGAACAAATCTAATGGCTTTCAAATGACTCTATTGAATAACATCCTTGTGGATGCTCTTATCTTTGAAATGGTTCGGCAAGTAAGAAGACTCTTGAATTTACTATTCTCAATTGGCTTTTGACCTCAAACAATCCTTGAGCTTGATATTTTAATCAACAAGAGGAGAAAATCTACCTATTTCTTAAACAACAAAAAAAGGGCAAAGGCAGAGCAACGATAGGTCACATACTAAGTAACCGTGGACATTGGCATCACAAATGTCTGTCTTCGCGTCAAAAAGTCTAACTGTCAACTCTGTCAAATGGTATGCTGGTTAACTACACTGAGTAACTGGGGGTAAGGGCATCACAAATGTCTACCTTCACATCAAAAGGTGTTTGTAAACTGAATTACCACTTACCCCAAAGAAATATGAACATTCATGTAAAACTGAAATAGAGTGAAGCCTCCATATTTTTAATCAAGATCAAATTCCTTGTTTCTTGTCAAATGCTAATTTGAATATTAATTTCAAGCATCAATTGAACATCACACCACCAAGAAATAAGTAACTCTTCAAAGGTTTTATTCAATGGGCTATCTTATATTCATCTATTTTTGTACGGTGTCTTCTATATGCTACATTAATTAAGATTCCCAGACTATTATCTCCAAACCATTGTGTCAAATGAAATGTGTTGATACTATTGTGTATGACACTTTGTAATAAGTGGATATCATAGTTCTCACTCTTAAAATTCATTATGAACACTCATTCTGTACTCAATTCTGTCAAAATCCCTTTCTGGACACATTTCCTCAATATTTGTCGACAGCTGCCCTGTGCCTGTCGACAGATGGATTTCTGGACCGTCCAGCACTTCAACCGGTTCACATTCTATCCATTTCTTGTGGGCTCTTTCCATTTGAAATGGTTTTAAATAGCCCTAAAGGCTGGCCCACGACCCTTCACCCCCTCACCTTCCTACAAACGTTGCTTCCCTTCCTTCTTAAGCCCAAACCCTTCCTTCCTTCCACCACACCATCTCCCTCCTCTCCTCTTGCTCATACCCTATTTTCTTCCCTCCTCCTCATGCTCCATCTGCTTTTTCTGTTCCCTCTATCTCATCCTCACCATGTCTACCCTCCAGAAAGTGGTTGCTTCCAGTCAACAATACTCCTCGCAAGAAGCCAGCGACAGTTCTAGGGCTCCGGCAGAGCGCAGAAGCAAGCACCGGGCCGACCGCAACCCCGAGCTCGTCGTCCCACCGAACTTGACTTTGCATAAGGTTCGTGGTGTCTACAAAAAGTTTGTCCAGCCTCGCTATGTGGACTTCCCTTCCTTGGAGGATATGTTCGTGGGCTTGGAACTCCTCTTTACTACACAAGGTTGGATTTCCTTTCTGAAATCCCAAAGGCAGTACTCCCCATCAGTAGTCTCAGAGTTCTTCAACAACCTGGGGATGTCTACTGATCAGGACCTATACACCACTGTCAAGGGTACTCCTTTCAAAATCACCACCAATCTCCTCAGCCGTGCTCTACAGATACCCAACTCAGGGGCTGATATCCTTCTTACCCATCTCAATGCCTCTGAGTATTACACTCTTATTACCCAACAGCTCTATGACTCAAGCAAAGACTTTGTGAAGCTTAATGCCAACACCTTTCCACCACTCCATAGGATGATCCATCACATCTTCACTACCCTTATTGCTCCTAAGGATGGTAGTAGAGAGCTTGTTACCGAAGTCCATAAAAGTCTATTCTACTACTTCCTTCAGGGCTAGCAAATCAACTTACCCAACCTCATGCTTGACCTCATTAAGCAATGCTTCACCAATCCCAAAAGGTCAATGCCCTATGCTTGTCCCATCACATCCCTCTGCTCCTTTGTGGGAATTGAAATCACTGCGGGTGAGACTGTCACCCTTAAGACAAGGAGTGCATTCGACATCACCACAGCTCATCGGATGGGCTACAGGATGGTAGATGGCAGAGTCAAAAGGACTCTCAAGGGGCAAGAGGCTGAAGATGAGCAACCCACAAATGAAGACATGGACAGTGAAGAGGAACCACCTCAAGAACCCATGGATGTCTTGGGTGGTGATGCAGATGTACCTACTGAGCAAGACCAGTAGCATGCTCCTCCAGACTTAAGGCAATTTCTGGCATACCAAATGGTTCAACTCCAAACATCCATCACTCAACACTTCAATGAAAGATTTGATCAGCTCACAATGCAAGTCAACACTAGGGTGGATTCTCTTGAGAACAGTCAAGCTCAGATCCAGAGGTAGCTCACCCAACTTTCTTCTGATATTCATGGACCACGTCATCCGACTCCTCCTGGGAATGACAATCTTTAGAAATGTATAGGGTGTATTTCAGCATTTCCTGTTGATGGGCACATAGGTTGTCCGTAGTGTCATTTCAGTCTTTCATCTTTTTGCAATGTAATGCATGCTTATGTAATGTAGCAACCTGAATTTTTGAACAAAAAAAATTACATAATATTAAAAATTTTGATTTATTAGAAAAATTAATTAAAAGAAAATAAATGACATACGAAATTAATGGAAGGAGAAATAAATATAACTCATTAAATGAAAAGAAGTATTGGGCTTTATTAAATTGACCCAATAGAATTTAGTGGGCCAAAATAGGAATTTTTAAAAGGGGAATAATGAGAAATTACTCTAAATTCGTAACTAAAATAATGCTTAATTATAAAAGAAGCATTTAATACATTAAAATGGAAGTTTGAGTTGGAATGGGATCATAAACCTACACTAATGGGTTGCCCACGAAATTAGCTCCCATCCTAACCCAATTAGGAGATCTCATGCCTAAAAAGGGGAGAAGGATTAGGAAATTCAGAATTAAAAGGGAATTAGAGTCATAGTAGGAAATAGAATGGGGAGATGCTTAAATACTCCTAAAACCCTCATGGCCGGCCCTAGCTCATGCCAAGGGGTTGCTGGACCAGGAAGAGAGGCCAAAAGGAGGAGAATTGGTGGAGAAGATGGATCTCCCAAGTTCTTCCCCGAGTTCTTCAAGTTCTTGCCCTAGAGAAGTAAAACATCTAAAGGTAGGCATTCTCACGAGCATAAATCATGAAACTTTTTCTGTAGGATGTCTCATCTATCAGAACAAAAGCCCTTTGGTTTCATATTTTTCCATCGAGCAAATCTTTAGTTCTCTATTTTTTTCAAGTTCTGTGAACTCCATGACCCCAACCCTCTTTACAAATTCATATCTTCATGCATACTCGTCCTCATGCCATGAGATTTTTACTTTAAGAATTGATGGATGATAGGTTTCTTTTGCCCCTGAAAGCCCTAATTTCCATCCATCCTATCATGCGAATTAATTCGTTGATCTCTTCTATGTACTGTTCTAAGTACTTCATGAATACCATGATCAAAGCATGTCGAAACCCTATTTGCTTTTCCAATTCCTATTTACTAGAAGTACCCATATATGTCTGGATCTGTTTAAAACTAGTTTCGTGATTGTTCAAGTACTGTACAATTTGTTCTTAATTTTAGAACAACCCTATGTAAAAACCTAGAAGGTCTGATCTGCAATCCAATGCACTGTACTTTCACTGTCGGACTCTGGCACGGACCCTATGAACGCGACGGCTTGATAGGCCGCATTCACAAGGCCATCGTGACAGTACCTCTGTCGCGATCAGGTCGCGACAGTACCTCTGTCGCGATCAGGTCGCGACAGTTCTTGTCGTCGCGATCTACTTCCAGTCCCGTCGCGTTCCCTTCAAGCCCGTGTCGCGATCCAAGCGCATGTCTTGCCCGAACGATCGCGATCTGTACTGTACCATGTCGCGTTCCGCCCTGAGCCCGTCGCGACCCTTACTGGGCTGCGTCGCAATCTCAGTTTCCGGCCCAAAAACCAGTCTTTTGCAAATCATGTTGCTCCACCATAATCCCCATATCATGCTAACTGTCTTGCACACAGAAAAGACGAAATGTTAAATTATTGAAGATATTCTAAGAAATTCAAGTTAACCACATGACCTCTCATATTCCATGATTTTCATTACACGTCGCACACACTTTGAAACCATCCAAATATGGCTAAATTGGCATGAATATGATACATAACATATCGGGTAATTTTTGCTATTAATTGTCTTATTTTAAAAGAACTTGTTTATGACTCTTGCGATGTTTTGAACACCGATCTCGACGCTCCACTATTCTAGAACTCCTCTAGAACGACGAGCACTTGTTTCTATATACACACTTTCTTGACTTAGACGAACTCTCCGTCGGATATTCCTTCTGTCGGACTAGTGAGTCTTTGTTCAAGGCCTTCGTAAGTCTCCTCTGTCGTGGATTCCCACATGATCGACGAGCTGGTTGTACCCTAACACCTATGATACCCTTAGGGATCTATATGATCCAAACGGCTATTAGAAGTTCACTCTCATCTTGAATCACGCCAAACCTCTGGGCTTGTGCTTAACATGGCCAGCGGAAGGGTTGTGAGTTCCACCTGACTGCCAACACCACGTGCATGTTGTGCAACTGTTACTATCGCCTGTTTACTCGACGTGTTACGTGCAATGTCCACGAGTTCTCATCTATACTCTACTCGGTCATCTATTCACGTTCACTCTACTATCTCATCTATTCATCTAGTGCTCTCATCTACTTCTTGGTACTCGATATTGGCCATTGACTGATTGTCTAAAGATAAACAATATAACCAATGCCTGGCAATATATAAAGGGCCCGATCTGGTCTTGGGATGTGCGCCCGAAAGTGCTAGTGCCCATGGGAGTTAAATGATCAGAGTGTTTGGCATTACACTCAAGTGTGCTATCTATCTCGACTATCTAAATGACAATAAAAAAGTGTTGTATTCTCTCGTTGTCTATTGACAAAAGTGCTTTGCTATATTCGTTGTGCTATTGCAATACTTGTGCTATTGTGCTATGGACATCCTGCTATTTTTGTGCTATTTCCAACATTTGTGCTATTTTTGGAAAGTCTATAATTGGAAAGTCTTGCTATTTAGATCATGCGCGATCCTGCTATCTTTCATCATACTTGACTTTCTCGCTCTATCATTAGTTACTCTACCTTTTAATTCACTAATCATTTAAAGCCTGCTTGACTATTGAGATTTAAGTCCTATTTGGCGTTATCGCTCACCCTGCGTTATTTGCCGTTGTGTTCTCAAGTGAGACCGCAGATGAACAATACACTCAAGAGGATGGGAACGACTGGGAGTGATGTCATGAGTACCCTAGCGTCCTATTACTATGTTTAGCATTGTAGTAGTTAGGTTTGAAGTTTAGTTCTTTGCTTTATTTCAATGTAATTGGGTCCAATAGATTGGCTCTGATATTAGTTGTTGTAACTAGACATTTGAAAGATTATAAATGAATGAATTTGTTTTAGTATTTATCCTTGTTCAATGGTTTGATGTCTAGTCCTCGCTCTATACCCGTTTACTTGCAACTGCCTCGCGTTCTGATATTTCGCGTCGGGGCGTGACAGTTTTGTGGTATCAGAGCCTTGGTTATTCTTAAGTATAGGATGATCTAGGTTAACCTGCCTCGATTAGAGTCAATTATCCTACCTATGTGAGAGGTGGTTAGAGCCAAGGGTAACTAGCTAAAATAAACTCACACACGCACAAATTAAATCTCACATCGATATCATGACAATAAATATTCTTTTGTAGGAACTAGGCAATCAAGATGACTGCTGAACGTGCTCAAATGAGGGGCATGCAACAAACCATCCAAGAGTTGACTTGTGCCATAATGCAAGCTACCCAAGGCGGGGGTAATCGTGCCGGTGCTGGCGATCTGCATCGTAACTTCAGAAGTTTGAACCCGCCTAGGTTCAGTGGATCCACGGATCCGGATGAAGCCGAACACTGGCTGAAAGAAACGGAAAGGATTTTCCGTGTCATGCAATGCGCAGTGGGAGATAAGCTGCTGCTAGCCACTTTTCAACTAGAGAAGGACGCCCGCGCTTGGTGGGAGTCAGTGGAAGCAACTAGGGAGAACGGTCAATTCACCTGGACCGAATTTAAAGAAGCTTTCAACTCCAAGTACTTCTCCGAGCGTGTCCAAGAAAGGAAGGCTGCGGAATTCGCTGCTCTGAAACAGAGGAGCCTGACTGTGGCTGAATACGAGGCCCAATTCTCTAGGCTGGCAAGGTATGCAGCACACCTGGTAGCTACTGAAAGAATGAAGGCTAAGCGCTTCCTCAACGGCCTTAAGCCACAATACATCACCCAACTGGCACCTCTCGACATCCAGACCTACGTTGAGATGGTAAAGAAAGCTCAGCTACTGGAAGATGCTACAGACTTCACCGACCGTATAAAAGGAAGTTCGTGAAAAAGGAAATGACCTCGGGTCAATCACCTGCTAAGCCTAACAATGGCAAGAAGCGTCCCTTCAACATCACGGAGGGATCCAACCAAGAAAGGAAACTGAAGGTCTTTGTACCCAACACTCCAACCAAGAGCAACTGCAAGCATTGTGACAAGCCAGGTCACACCGCTGACGAGTGCTGGAGGAAAGTCGGCACGTGTCTACGCTGCGGAAGTCACGAGCACCGCATCCCCGAGTGCCCGCTACTGAAGGAGAATGAGAGGCGCCCTAATGTGCCTAAGAAACAGGGCCGACTGCAAGCCCTGCATGATGAGGAACCTGCTATGGAAGGTGGCATGGTAGAAGGTACCCTTCAAGTTTTCTCATTATCAGCATTTGTTTTATTTGATACTGGAGCCACTCATTCATTTATATCTCAAAACTTTGATGATACTGTAAATGCTAAACCTATATGTATGGGTTGTGAGTTCTCTGTCACAACGCCACTAGGGGAAAAGGAGAAATTGAACAAATACTTTCCCTTTGCCGATGTAATGATCGGAAACCATAACCTAAAAGCCGACCTGGTGTGTATGCCCATAGAAGGCTATGATGTAATTTTGGGAGCCGACTGGTTGTCCGCATATGGGGCAAGTGTCGACTGTAAGAAAGGGAAGGTTACCTTTAGTGACTTTCCTAAATTAGCATTCTCTAGGATTAGACATAAGAGATGGATGTCTCTAGTCTCCGCCATAAAAGCCTACAACATGATGAGGAAAGGTTGTATTGCTTTCCTAGAAGCCGTAGTTGTGGAAAAGAAGGGTGCTAAGATAGAAGACATTCACATAGTTCATGATTAAATCGATGTGCTCCCGGAAGATCTGCCAGGGATTCCCCCGGAACGTCATGTCAACTTCGCCATAGAGTTGATCCCTGGAGCTGCCCCGGTATCGCGTCAACCGTACCGGATGTCACCTGCCGAACTCAAAGAGCTGAAGGCACAACTGATGGAGCTACTATAAAAGGGGTTCATCAGACCAAGTACTTCCCCATGGGCAGCACCTGTACTGTTTGTCAAGAAGAAAGATGGATCGATGAGGTTGTGCATCGACTATCGTCAACTCAATCAGCTCACCATCAAGAACAAATACCCATTGCCTAGGGTCGATGAACTATTCGACCAAATATCTGGAGCACAATATTTCTCCAAGATCGATCTCCGATTTGGCTATCACCAAATGAGGATCAAGGATGATGATATTTTCAAAACGCTTTCAGGAGCAGGTATGGACACTATGAATTCTTCGTTATGCCTTTTGGTCTAACCAATGCTCCTGCAGCCTTTATGCAACTCATGAACAACATATATCGGCCCTACCTCGACAAGTTCGTAGTCGTCTTTATCGACGACATCCTCATATACTCCAAGACCAAGGAAGAGCATGAAGAACACCTGAAGACAGCACTACAAGTTTTATGAGACAACAAGCTGTACGCAAAGCTTAGCAAGTGTGAATTCTGGCTCGAAGAAGTATACTTCTTGGGCCATGTCATCTCAAAGGATGGCATCTCCGTTGATCCCTCCAAATTCGAAGTTGTACTCAACTGGGAGAGACCAACCAACGTCACCGAAATCAGAAGTTTCCTAGGACTGGCTGGCTATTACAGGCGGTTCATCAAGGACTTCTCAAAGATCGTCGTTCCTCTCACGCGTCTGACACGAAAGGAGAATCCATACTCCTGGAGTAAAGAGTGTGAGAAAAGTTTCCAAACTCTCAAGGATCGTCTTACCTCACACTTGTTCTCGCTCTGCCAATAGAGGGAGAAGGTTTCTCTGTCTACACCGATGCCTCAGGGATTGGGCTAGGGTGTGTACTTATGCAAAAGGAGAAAGTCATCGCCTACTCTTCTCGACAACTGAAGACTCATGAAGTCAACTACCCGGTGCATGATCTTGAGTTGGCTTCCGTGGTCTTCGCCTTGAAAATTTGGAGACATTACCTCTACGGAGAAAAGTTCATTGCCTACTCAAACCATAAAAGTCTGAAGTATTTATTCTCCCAGAAAGAACTCAGCATGAAACAGAGAAGATGGCTAGAATATCTGAAGGATTTTGACTTCAACATCCAATACCACCCAAGCAAGGGAAACGCCGTGGCTGATGCTCTTAGTAGGAAGCCAATGGCATTTGTTTCAAGTCTAGTCCTTGGCGAGATGCAACTACTAGAACAATTCGCAAGGTTGGACTTAACTATTGAACATACAGATGACCAAGTCGTGATTGCCAATATCAAGATTCAATCTGATCTGCTAGAGGAGATCAAAGCTCAACAAGATGATGATCCATTCTTAGTTCGCGTCAAGGAAACTCTAGCCGAAAGACCGGACTTTGCTATGACCGAAGATGGAAGGCTTGTCTTTCAAGGAAGGACATACGTTCCCGAAAATGAAGAATTGAAGAGGAAGCTAATGGATGAAGCCTAGAAGACAAAGTACACTATTCATCCTGGAGGTACCAAAATGTATCAAGACATGAAAAGAACGTTTTGGTGGCCGAACATGAAGAGAGAGGTAGCGGAACATGCCGCTCATTGCCTTACTTGCCAACAAGTAAAAGTAGAACATCTGCGCCCTGCTGGTGTACTCAGACCGCTAGATATTCTAGAATGGAAATGGGAAAGCATTGGCATGGATTTCATCATGGGTTTACCCAAGACTCGTGGTGGACTCGACGCCATATGGGTTATTGTAGACCGACTAACCAAATCTGCCCACTTCCTAGCCATAAAGAGTAAGTGGTTAGTGGAGGTACTAGCTGCCTTATATGTCAAAGAAATTGTAAGACTACATGGCATTCCATCATCTATTGTCTCGAATCGAGATCCGAGATTTACATCTCATTTTTGGAAAGGACTGCAAGGTGCACTGGGTACTAAACTCAATTTTAGTACTACATTCCATCCACAAACTGATGGGCAAACTGAAAGAACCAACCAAATAGTGGAAGATATGTTGAGAGCTTGCACTATCGACTTCCAAGGATATTGGAATGAGTATCTATCCCTTATTTAGTTCGCCTACAACAACAGTTACCAGGCGAGCATCAAGATGGCACCGTTCGAAGCACTCTACGGAAGGAATTGTAGATCTCCTGCATGCTGGAATGAGGTTGGAGAATAGCAATGGCTAGGCCCAGACATGGTGCAACGTACCACAAAGGACATACAGGTAATCAGAGACCGACTCAAGATTGCTCAATCTAGACAGAAGAGCTATGCCGACAAAAGAAGGCGAGATCTGGAATTTCAAGTGGGTGATCATGTATTCTTAAAAGTGTCACCTACTCATGACATTCAAAGATTCGGTGTAAAGGGAAAGCTCAGCCCTAGATTCATCGGTCCTTTTGAAGTACTCGAAAGGATTGGTGAGGTTGCATATCGACCGGCATTGCCACCGGATCTGGCATGTGTACATAATGTGTTCCATGTCTCTATGCTCAGGAAGTATGTCCATGACCCCACACACATCATTCGCCACGTGAAGTTGGTGCTGAACAAGGATGTGACATACGAAGAGAAGCCAGTCAAGATACTGAAACGGAAGGTACAACAGCTCAGGAACCGTCCCATCCATATGGTGAAGGTCTTATGGAATAACCACGGAGTTGAAGAAGCCACATGGGAATCGGAAGGAATCATCAGACGCAACTACCCCGATCTTTTCGGTAAGACATTTCCTCCCTTATGATCATATGAATTTGGGGACCAAATTCTTTTTTAAGAGGGGGAGGATGTAGCAACCTGAATTTTTGAACAAAAAAAAACATAATATTAAAAATTTTGATTTATTAGAAAAATCAATTAAAAGAAAATAAATGACATAGGAAATTAATGGAAGGAGAAATAAATAAAACCCATTAAATGAAAAGATGTATTGGGCTTTATTAAATTGACCCAATAGAATTTAGTGGGCCAAAATATGAATTTTTAAAAGGGGAATAATGGGATATTACTCTAAATTCGTAACTAAAATAATGCTTAATTATAAAAGAAGCATTTAATGCATTAAAAAGGAAGTTTGAGTTGGAATGGGAACCCTAAACCTACCCTAATGGGTTGCCCACGAAATTAGCTCCCATCCTAACCCAATTAGGAGATCTCATGCCTAAAAAGGGGAGAAGGAATTAGGAAATTCGGAATAAAAAGGGAATTAGAGTCATAGTAGGAAATAGAATGGGGAGATGCTTAAATACTCTCCTAAAACCCTCATGGCCAGCCCTAGCTCGTGCCAAGGGGTTGCTAGACCAGGAAGAGAGGCCAAGAGGAAGAGAATTCATGGAGAAGAGGGATCTCCCAAGTTCTTCCCCGAGTTCTTCAAGTTCTTGCCCTAGAGAAGTAAAACGTCTAAAGGTAGGCATTCTCACGAGCATAAATTATGAAACTTTTTATGTAGGATGTCTCATCTATCAGGAACAAAAGCCCTTTGGCTTCATATTTTTCCATCGAGCAAATCTTTAGTTCTCTATTTTATTCAAGTTCTGTGAACTCCATGACCCCGAACCCTCTTTATAAATTCATATCTTCATGCATACTCGTCCTCATGCCATGAGATTTTTACTTTAATAACTGATAGATGATAGGTTTCTTTTGCCCCTGAAAGCCCTAATTTCCATCCATCCTATCATGTGAATTCATTCGTTGATCTCTTCTGTGTACTGTTCTAAGTACTTCATGAATACCATGATCAAAGCATGTCGAAACCGTATTTGCTTTTCCAATTCCTATTTACTGGAAGTACCCATATATGTCTGGATCTATTGAAAACTAGTTTCGCAATTTTTCATGTACTGTACAATTTGTTCTTAATTTTAGAACAACCCTGTGTAAAAACCTGGAAGGTCTGATCAGCAATCCAATGCTTTGTACTTTCCCTATCGAGACTCTGGCACGGACCCTGTGCATGCGACGGCCCGATAGGCCACGTTCACACGGCCGTCATGACAGTACCTCTGTCGCGATCAGGTCGCGATAGTTCTTGTCATCGCGATTTGCTGCCAGTCCCGTCGCGTTCCCTTCAAGCCCGTGTCGCGATCCAAGCGCTTGTCTTGCCCGACCGGTCGCGATCTGTACTGTACCATGTCGCGTTCTGCCCTGAGCCCGTCGCGACCCTTACTGGGCTGCATCGCAATCTCAGTTTCCGGCCCGAAAACCAGTCTTTTGCAAATCTTGTTGTTCCACCATAATCCCCATATCATGCTAACTGTCTTGCACACAGAAAAGATGAAATGTTAAATTGTTGAAGATATTCTAAGAAATTCAAGTTAACCACATGACCTCTCATATTCCATGATTTTACATTACACGTCGCACACACTTTGAAACCATCCAAATATGGCTAAATTGGCATGAATATGATACATAACATATCGGGTAATTTTTGCTATTAATTGTCTTATTTTAAAAGAACTTGTTTATGACTCTTGCGATGTTTTGAACACCGATCTCGACGCTCCACTATTCTAGAACTCCTCTAGAATGACGAGCACTTGTTTCTATATACACACTTTCTTGACTTAGACGAACTCTCCGTCGGATATTCCTTCTGTCGGACTAGTGAGTCTTTGTTCAAGGCCTCCGTAAGTCTCCTCTGTCTGGGGATTCCCACATGGTTGACGAGCCGGTTGTACCCTAACACCTATGATACCCTTAGGGATCTATATGATCCAAACGGCTATTAGAAGTTCACTCTCGTCTTGAATCACGCCGGACCTCTGGGCTTGTGCTTAACATGGCCAGCGAAAGGGTTGTGAGTTCCATCTGACTGCCAACACCACGTGCGCGTGTTGTGCAACTGTTACTATCGCCTGTTTACTCGACGTGTTACGTGCAATGTCCACGAGTTCTCATCTATACTCTACTCGCTCATCTATTCACGTTCACTCTACTATCTCGTCTATTCATCTAGTGCTCTCATCTACTTCTTGGTACTCCATATTGGCCATTGACCGATTGTCTAAAGATAAACAATATAACCAATGCCTGACAATATATAAAGGGCCCGATCTGGTCCTGGGATGTGCGCCCGAAAGTGCTAGTGCCCATGGGAGTTAAATGATCAGAGTGTTTGGCATTACACTCGAGTGCTATCTATCTCGACTATCTAAATGACAATAAAAAAGTGCTATATTCTCTCGTTGTCTATTGACAAAAGTGCTATGCTATACTCGTTGTGCTATTGCAATACTTGTGCTATTGTTCTATGGACATCCTGCTATTTTTTTGCTATTTTTGACATTTGTGCTATTTTTGGAAAGTCTTAATATTTAGATCATGCGCAATCCTGCTATCTTTCATCATACTTGACTTTCTCGCTCTATCATTAGTTACTCTACCTTTTAATTCACTAATCATTTAAAGCCTGCTTGACTATTGAGATTTAAGTCCTATTGGGCGTTATCACTCACCCTACGTTATTTGTCGTTGTGTTCTCAGGTGAGACCACAGATGAACAATACACTCAAGAGGACGGGAACGATCGGGAGTGATGTCATGAGTACCCTAGCGTCCTATTACTATGTTTAGCGTTGTAGTAGTTAGGTTTGAAGTTTAGTTCTTTGCTTTATTTCAATGTAATTGGGTCCAATAGATTGGCTCTGATATTAGTGGTTGTAACTAGACATTTGAAAGATTACAAATGAATGAATTTGTTTTAGTATTTATCCTTGTTCAATGGTTTGATGTCTAGTCCTCGCTTTATACCCGTTTACTTGCAACTGCCTCACATTCCCATATTCCGCGTCGGGGCGTGACATGTAATGTGTGCAATTCAAGCTTATCAATGAAATCACATTTTCTCTCTTCTATGATCTCGTGCATACTTTATCTTTTTGAATGTTGTCGAAAAGGGGGAGACATCAATTGTATTTTTGTCATCATCAAAAAGGGGGAGAATGTTGAGTTATGATTAGCATGACATTCATGATGCTTAAATGTTTTTGATAATGACATAATTGATGTTGAGAATAATGTGATAAAATGACATGACACTATGACAAAATGCATAAGACATATACTTTCATGATATCTTATTTGAAGCTTCATTCTTGTAGGAAATCAAGTGAAAATGGAAGTACACATCATGAAGAAACCTTAAGCAAAAAAGGTTCTAGATAGAAAAGTTCAAGCAGTAGCTGTCGACAGTACCACTGCACCTGTCGACAACCACTAAAGTTCTTCCCACAAACTGGTTCTGGAAAACCCAAGAAAGCAGCAGCTGTCGACAGGCCAGGACACATCTGTCGACAGCCACTTAAGACTTCAATCTGAAAGGTTCTGGAAAACCAAGATCACCAGTAGCTGTCGACAACCAGGTTTCATCTATCGACAGCCTAGTCTATTGTTCAGAGATTTAGTTCTGGAAAACATAAGTGCTGCAGTATATGTCGATAGCCGATGGGCAGCTATCGACAGGCACTTGTTAAGTCACAACATGTGACAAACATGTGATCTCTATTAGGGTGTTCTCTTCTCTCACGAATCCCAAGAGTTGTGTGAGACTTCGACACTCCTATATATAGATCTTTTGGACTCATTTTTGAAGCAAGCAGCCTCCACATCAAAACCAAAACCTAAAAGAACCAGGAGAAGATTTCCAGACCTCTGCTTCAAGCTTCAAGCCTCAACAACCAGAAGATCTTTCCTAGAATACGAGGTTGAAGCAATTTCATTCTCAAGGCTTCAAGCAGCAATGTTGGATCATCTACGACTTGGAGTCTTACAATCATCAGGACGGAGGATTTAAAGAGTTCACCTATTCGATTTGTTCTCTCTACTCTAAACTCTTCCTGTTCTTGATCTTTTCATTTCACGTGTGTGTTGTTGGTTTGAGCAGCCCTTGTGCTCATTCCTGATGTGTGTGTGTTGATCTGAGATCTTGCTTACCTCAGACCTTGTGTGTGTGTAGTGATTTGTGTTGAACTCGCTTTATAAGGAGTTTGGCGTGTGTGTGTATGGACGGTGGACGTAGGATACACAAGTTATGTAGTCTGAACCACCTTAAATCTTAGTGTCTTGTGGTTTGCATTGATCTAACGTTAGATGTATGCTAGGCACAATTACTTGTCCACACAACCTCCATACTACTAATCCCCTAAATGCATTCTTCACACACATTTAAGTCTAAACTTGACCCATATCTTTATAGGATTTTCTAGAGTCTGTCTTAATCTTGAAAAGAAGGTATGTTTGCTATTAATTGGTAGTAATCTATTCAACCCCCCCCCCCCCCTTCTAGATTACCGTCATAGCTAATTCCTCACACCTAACATTTCTCATTTATCTGATGATCAAGAGCCATATTGGAAATCTATTTTTTTAATTAATCATTATCAAATTTGAAGTTCTCATTAAGGTCAATCAATTTTTCATTTTCATTTTCTAGATTAATGACTTTAGATCTCAATAGCTCATAGTTATCTTTTAATCCATCCAATTTGTTTTCACAAATTTTTATTTAATCTTTCAGGCTTTCTTTTTTAGAATTCAGCTTCTGAACTTCATTTTTCAAGCTCTCATTTTCTTCTGAAGGATCTTTACCATTGTTCTAAAGCAATTCAAGTTTATTTCTCAATTTTTTATTTTCAAACTTCTTTCTCTTGTTTTTCTTGCATATATGTTGACAGAATTCAAACAATTCATTATATGAAATTTCTTCCTCTAAATCAGAATTAAACTTTGAGAAATCAAATGAATTTGAGCAAGATTTCTCACTTTAAATGTTTCTTGAACTTTCTGAGCCACAAGAGCTTTTCTAAGCCATTAAGCACTTATTTGAATTTTATTTTCATTCCTTCCAGCCTTCATGGAGGAGTCCTGCAAGTTAGATTGTAATTGTGAGCTTGTGGACTTCTTCAAAATTATGGCAGGAAATTCATGCAAGTTGAAATATCTAGCAATTTCAGCAGATCTGCTCATTATAGACAATTCTCTAAGACCAATAAATCTGATTAAACACAAATTATTTCTGATTTAAGAGCACTTAGTTTGATATCAATTGTAGTATCACTCTTGATCTTTTGGAGATCAATTCAAGCAGATCAGATGATGTTTCACAATATCAACTCAGAGTTTCAAAAACTTGATATATTCAAATATCAGATCTGTCAAGCCAACACCAATGTATAGTGCACCTGATCTGATTCCAAACCGTTAGATCAGAACAACTTATCACATAATATGATTAGAAGCATAAGATGCACTAGATTTGCAAAATCAAATTCAATGTACAGAATATTGGCTCTAATGTCAATTGAAGGGTCACTTCAGATTGTCAAATCAAATCAAATTAGAAAATCCAAAAAGAAGCAATCAAATCAAATCAGATCAAATCAAAGTTAGACATCAACCTGCTCTGATTCCAAGTGTAAGATCAGATATATAAAGCACACAAAAAGATTTAAAAATGAAGCTAAAATAGATCTACCAAATCACAACCAATGAACAGAAAACCAATCTCTGATACCAATTGTAGGATTAGATATTCAGTGATGGCAAAATCTAGAGGGAGGGGTTGAATAGATTTGCAGGGGAAACTTAAGTAATTAAAAATTACTTCGAAATTAAGAGTTCTATCCAATTAAACCCCACAGATCTGATACACCATGTGTGATAAAAGTGTGTGAAACATTTTATCAAACAGTGTGTGTGTGTGAACACATTAACCAGTAGTGTGAAGCGAAATCCCTATGCAATCAACTATGAGATCAATATCACAATCACACAAGCAAACCACATTGCACAAAGGATTTTTTAGGTGGTTCGAAAATCACCTTTAGTGACTCCTACATCCACCCCTCACACAATGAGGCCACACTACTCAAAACTTTGAGTACAACACAAACACTTGAGCTCGACAACTCAACCCACACACACACTGAGCATGACGGCTCAAACCACACACACACTAGGGCACGATGGCTCCAACACACACACTAGAACACGGCGGCTCCAACACACACCTGAAACGATTCGGTACAATTGTGTGAAGAATTCACACAAACAAAGAAATAATGTGACATACACGATCACTCATCCACACACGACAAATGGATCAGAAGAATAAGATGTGTAAATGATATGGATAGATCAATTCTCTTGGAATTGATCCATCTTCAAGACTCTTCTTAAAGAACACAGATCTGGAGCCTCTTCTGCCTTGAACTGCTCCTTCTCTTCTTCTTCCTTTTCTTCTACTGCTCCTACTTGCTCTGCTGCTCTTCCTCTTCTCCTTCCTTCTTTCCTTTCTTCTTGGCGGCGCTGCTCTTGCCTCTTTCTAGGCTCACACTTTTGGGGTACTTCCCCTTTTCTGGCCGCAACTCTTGGATACCTTTTTCGCAAAGGACAAGGGCATATATATAGCCCTAATCATGTCACCTAGGACTTGGTAATGTGTGAGTACCAAGTACCCCAAGTAAGACACGTGCCAATCACATGACATCCTACACAAATAGTATCGTTAATTAGTCAGGAGAAAAAGACAATTGATGTTTAAGTTACTTAAAGAAGTAATTGATGTTATACATAAGGTAATCTATGTTTGATCGATTGTCATAGAGTCAACAATCAAGAAGTCAACTGTCAAAACTTCGAATGGCAAAGATAAAACATGAATATACGAAGTCTCAGTACTTCGACTGGCCAAGTGTAAATCGTGACATCCGAAGTCAAGGTGCTTCGGATGGCAGAAATACAACGTGAATATACGAAGTGCCAAGCTTCGACTGACCAAGTGTAAATGTGAACATCTGAAGTCACAATGTCAAAATGGTCTTGATCGTCTGATAATGAACAAATTAGTACATCCGAAGTCAGTGTTGAATTTAGTCTTAATCGGTCAAAGTGACTTCGTCATATCCGAAGCTTAGCTTCGTATATGAAAATTTGTCATATACGAAGCTAAGCTTCGGATATGACGAAGTCACTTCGACCGATTAAGACTAAATTCGTTCGTCATATATGAAGCTAAGCTTTGGATATGATGAAGTTGCACTTCGTCTGATAATGAACAAATTAGTACATCCGAAGTTAGTTTTGAATTTAGTCTTAATCGATCGAAGTGACTTCATCATATCCAAAGCTTAGCTTCGTATATGACGAAGTTCCACTTCGTCATATCCGAAGTCTAGCTTCTTATATGACGAAGTTACACTTCGACTAACACAAACCAAAACTGTACATCCGATGTCTGTGCTTTGGCTTACTATGACCAAATGTGAACATCTGATGTTCATATAAGCAGGATTTCAATGTGACCAATTAGTATATGCAATGCAACCATTATTTAAGAGATATTCAACATGAAAGCACTTAAGATTTATCATTAAAACATTGTGAATGTTGTCATGATCATTATATGTACAATGGAAGATGTGCACAACAATCATTGTCAAGATGTGAACAATATGTCAACATTATGCCATCATCCAAATACACAACATAACAATCTCCCACATATGTACAATATGACATCATCAAATTGTATACAATATGTCATCATCAAAACACACAACTCAACATCCAAGATGGATTACGTATCAACCCCCCCCCCCCCCTTACGTGTTAACCTAGGGTGAAATCTCCCCGAGGATTTCATCCCCACCGTCCACGAATTCACGCACGCCCCTTATATGTAAATTCCATATATATACCACGATGATCCTTATCCAAACCCCGACTGCTTGCTACTACTCTTGCCGAAGGCTAAGGAGTTAGAGGAAGGAAGGGAGCTAAACTCTGAGGGGAGGGAGGAGGCTTTGGAGCTCTGAAGTTGGGAATTGTTCTCTTATTCTTGTATCTTCTTCTTCTGTCAGGTAGGAAACTTTGCCTTTCTTTTCCTTTCTCGCTTGTTGCTTCCCCCAAGTGTCCTCATTCTAAGCACCTTCTAATGTCAAAGGAAGACCCTTATATCAGTCACTACCCTCAAACTCCCTCTTGAAGCTTCGACCCACTAGTCCAGAACGAGCAAAAACCAGTTGTACCCATCGCCAGAATCGGTCGACCAATCCCCCTCCATCTTGTCTACCCAAGAGAGAAAAAGAAGAGAGATAGGGAGCCTTATCTTTAACACGTATTAAGAATAATCCTTCTACACTCATGATCATGTCTACTCTAATCAATGTAAACTCGTTCCTAAAAAAATTTCAAAAAGAAATTGTTCAGAAAAATAGAGAGATACAGACAGAGCAATGAAATTCATTTTATCACCAAGTAACCGGATCGATTTCATCTAAACAAGTATTTTGGCTCATGTCAAAAGGTAAAAAACATATTTTTCAACTCTGTATAAGATAATGAAGGTTAAACCATTGAGTAAACAAGGGGTCTTGCATTGGGTAAATGTGATCTCTTGCATTGAAAAGTGAAATTTGACCAATTTATTCTTGTATTCTCTCTGACAAAATGACAGAAAACTTCAAAATATAATCAGGACAGAATGTAAATTTGCCAAGATGAAATTCATGAAATTGGGCTTAGAGTTATTATTCTACATTGTGTTAAATGTTAAGCTACTAAACTCATGTGATAAACACTCTTGTCAACTCATATAGGCCACCTTAAATCACATTTGCTTCATCTTTTTAAATGCCTTCAAGTCATTAAAATTTGACATACATTGTGTTAAGTATTTGACCAATTTATTCTTGTATTCTCTCTGACAAAATGATAGAAAACTTCAAAATATAATCAGGACAGAATGTAAATTTACCAAGATGAAATTCATGAAATTGGGCTTAGAGTTATTATTCTCCATTGTGTTAAATGTTAAGCTACTAAACTCCTGTGATAAACACTCTTGTCAACTCATATAGGCCACCTTAAATCACATTTGCTTCATCTTTTTAAATGCCTTCAAGTCATTAAAATTTGACATACATTGTGTTAAGTGTGCCTTTATTATTAAACTATGTTGCACAATCCAAAGACACAATAATTTCTCTCTCATATTATAATATCTAAATGTCTCATAAATTCTGATCATTCCTCAAAATATTTTTCTCCAGTTCCTCTCCTTGTTTTTCATGTCATAATGCCCATTGTTTCCAACCCAAAAGGAGAAGTGCTTCAACAATTATGGGGGAGAAAAATCCTTTTCATTCAATAAAAATAGAGGGGGAATGGCATTAAATTTCTTTTAAAAAGGGGGAGAATATTTCTAATAGGAAGAGATTCACAGTTCATTACATGTTCTTCTCATTCTTTTTGATGTAGTCAAAAAGGGGGAGAAATTCTATTCTTTTGTCAAAGAATGTTGTCATATTTTGTCATCATCAAAAAGGAGGAGAATATTGTGTTGTGTGTTTTGATGATGACATATAGAATTTGTTTTGATGATGAAATTATTTTTGCTAATCTTGATGTTCACTAAACACAACTGGCCTAAATGTTTTGGTGATGAACACAAGTGCTTTAATGATGAATATCCTATAAATAATGATTGCAAATCATGGACTGACTTGCCATATTGATAACTTGCAAAAATGAAGAACAAATGTCTTGTTACTGGATGTGTGTGTTGACACATGTTCTTGAAGGTGTTGACATATAACTTTGGATGTTCCGTTTTGTTCTTTGTCAGCCAATATTGTGACTTCGGATGTCATGTTTTGGTCATTGTCGGTCGAAGTGTTGTAACTTTAGATGTCATGTTTTGGTCATTTTCGGTCGAAGTGTTGTAACTTCAGATGTCACAGTCTGGTCATTGTCGGTTGAAGTGTTGTGACTTCAAATGTCATGTTTTGGTCATTGTTAGTCGAAGCGCTGACAATCTAATGTTTCATATCTTAAGATAAGTTTAAATCACAACAACTTATATACATTGCATATTAATGTGTGAGACATCTTCAATAACTCATGATCCCTTCGTAGGTTGACACACCCAGGATAGTCTCCAAGGTTAAGCAGTGTTCAGGTCTTTGAAAAGGAAATCCTAACAGATGGTGTCGACACCTAGAATTTTGGTGTCAACAGATGGTGTTCATAGGGAAACATCAACTCTCTGGAAAGTAAACACTGATCAAATCTGTCGACACCTAAAGGAGTCAATTGTCGACAGATGGTCTGTTCTGAAAAATAACAAGTCTTTGGAAGCAGATATGACAAAAATGGTCGACAGATAGAATTGAAAGTGTCAATAGATGGCTCATACTGAAGAAGCCCAAATTGATTGGTGACTGGATCACACACCTCAGTCACATGAATTCATCTAATCTGTGAGATTTCAATTGAGCAGATCTTTAGAACCTAGAGTGAATTTTTAAATTGCAAAAAGTTTTCGTTGCAATCAGTATCAAATCCATCCCCCCCCCTCTCTGGATCTATCTTCTACTTAATATTTGATCCAACAATTGGTATCAGTGCAGGTGCTCTGAAATCAGATCTAATTTTTTTATCAATCTGATTTATAGGTTTTAGAGAATTGTCTTTTATGAGCAGATCTACTGAAATTGCTAGTTACTTCAACTTGCATGAGTTTCCTGTTATGATTTCAAAGAAACCTATGAACTTACTATCTTGTTCTAAATTACAGACATCTTCAATAGATCCATAAAGAAAAGGAGCAAAGAGAATTGAGAAATGCTTAATGGCACAGAAGAGCTCCACAGACTAAGTATGGTATGAAAACTCAATTGGTTCATATGTTGATTCTGATGATGATGAAATGACTTATAACAGTTGAATGAATTCAGTGATCAATTGTGCATGAAAAATAAGTATATGAAATCTGAAAATAAAAAACTAATAATCAAAATTGAATTGCTTAAAGATAATGCTCAAGTTTCTTGTAAAGAATATGAAGAACTAAAAATTGAAATTGAGCAATTGAAAAATGAATATGAAAATGCTCAATTGAAAAAGAAAACCTAAAGGAAGAAGCTAAAATTTGCAAAAACAAATTTAAGAAGTTAAAAGAAGATAATGATCAGTTGGAATCTAAAGATCTTGACTTGAAAAATCAAAATGAAAAGTTGATTGGTCTGAATGAGAGTCTTCAATTTGACAATGACCAATTAACAAAACAGATTTCTGACAAGGCTCATGATCATCAATTAAAAGTAAAATGCAAACAAATAATTGATGAAAATGGTCATCTGAAAATGAAGATTGACTATATGTTGCATGATAGATCATTAAACAATGATTGCAACAATTCTAAAAGAAAAATTTCTAACTTGGAAAGTATAATTGCTCAATTTGACAATGAAAAGAATAAGATGAAAAATGGTTTACATGTCATACTAAATAAACTTCAAATTTTAGAAAAAGAACTTGTTGCATCAAAAACTGAAAGAGAAAAATTGAGAAATTAATTTTCTATTATTCTGAAGAAGATAAAGATTTCTGAAATGAACATGACTACTGCAAACAAGAAGTCTAATGAAAAATTGGTTAAAATACTTGTTCAAAAGAATATTCAGAAACAAAATGAGAACAAAAAAAAAAAAATGCTTCTATCAAGAAGAATCCTATTTTTGTGAGCAACAAGAAAATTCAAATAGAAAAACAGAAGACTTTGCACAGGATTCCTCCATCTCCTCCACAAACATGGAAAACTCCAAGGCAAGCTCCAACTCCATCTTCAGCAAGTGCTACTCCACAAAGGAAAGGAGGCATCTAGCATATGCATTAAAGCAAAGGTAAGCATCTGGTAAATTTTTTTCCTATTTGCTTTAATTGTAATAAACCATGTCATCTTGCCAAATATTGTTGGAATAGAAATAAGAATTTTCATAAATAAGTCAAATTAGTCCAAAGCTTTACATGTCACAAACATGGTCACATCTTTAGAGACTATTGGCATAGAAATGATAATTTTATGCATGCTCCAAAGTTCCATTCTTATGCATATGTTCATGAATGTCACGTCCCGAGAATTACACAGCGGAAATATATTTGAAGTAATACGTTCGATATTCCGAGACGTGAGCAGTCGGCAGATAAGTCTTTAGCTAGCAAGCATTAGATGTGCTATCAACATAAACATAATAGGGCCCACATAATGAACACAACTAAACTTGTATTTAAATCTCAACACTTTGTCTTATTTCAAAAGGGACTAATACAACTCTTTAATTGTTGAATAAAAGGAAAAGTACATATATCCTCACCACCTACTACATTGTTCTAACACTCAAAGTAAACTAATGATATTTCTATGGTTGGAACACGCTCATCACTCTGACGCATTCCCCTCCTCGACTTGATCTTCCTCTTGTATTTCATAGTCACCTAGAAGCTTGAAAGTAAGGATTGAGCAAACTAGCCTAGTAGGATTTATATCTCAATGTGCGGGCAATGATATAAGTGATTAGTAATTTAGAACTAGGAAAGCACGAATTATCGAGATATGCATGAACAGTAAATCCCATTAAACACGGTACATGAACAAGATAGATGGGACGATTACGATAGAGTAAGATCTAGAATAAGGTAACAAGATAGCACCAGTAATAGATCACTTTGCACAAGCACGTAAGACATCACTTGATGTCAATAGTTTTCCAAGAATGCAAGATATCACTAATTGCAATAAATGAAGGATGGCCATATCACGCAAGCAAGAAAGCATGAGCACGATCATGTAACACTAATTAAGCATGAAGACACTAATGTGCACCAAGGAAACATCCACCTTGAAATGCACAATAGGACATGTGTATGTGGTTACTGTATCTAGCATTCAACATGTAAGTACTCGCAGCGTAGATGCAATGTCAGTCATCATTATACCCCATGGTTAACAGTATATTTATGACTCTCCATCATTGGGGCTAGACTAGAGCCCTTGGACACTCGCCGTGCCCGATCAGCATCTCACTTAAATTCAAATGTACATACCCATAGTCATTAATGGCCAATAACAAGAGTTTCAAGATGTAAGCAATTGTAATATCATGTTCATGATGAAGATGTCAAGATGTAGTAACTTGTGAGAACATGATTTCATGATGTCAATATATCACAATAGTCGAGAGACAATTTCGGCAACATAATGGCGCAATTTATACTTTAGTTCACTCTCTATATTAATGGCTTAAGTCAAGATTATAAATCACACTCACGAGAACGAGACAAGAGAGGAAGTGCATTCTATCTCCAGGGAACTTCAAAGGTACAACCAACTCGGTGTCTGTAAGGGAATCCAAGGAGTACAGAGATTTACAGAGGTCTTAAGACAAAGGTCACTAGACTGTCGATACAAAATGACCGGCTATGAGTTTCCAATTCCCCAAGAAAGGCTGCCTATATGTGCAATCATGTAGTGTAGTACGTGTCTCAATCCACAATCCATCGGTTGTAAACATGTCGAAAATAAATAACATGATGACATGAAAATGAAACATACACTTAACTTGACAGGGTTTGTAGTATTTTAAGATAACATTTATTCACTTTAACAAGCTAGAACAGAAAGATGATCGATCGATAGTTTGCAAGATTAGATCATATCATTAAGAGAAAATAGCATAAGCTTTCACGTTGTTATGTCTTTTTCATGGGTTAATGGCTTCTACGCCGCTGAACAAACTACATTCACTTAACAGAACCATGACATGCAAACCTTAAACTCTAGATCATGCAAAATAGGTCTCGGGTAGGCCTTTAAATCCGCGACGGACACAGTCGTCGCATTTAAGAAGACAGTATACAGTTCTGAAACACGAACATTCTGTAAACGATCAAATCGGACAGTCTATACCATCACCTTCATGTTTAAAATGTGACGGTCCTGTCTGTCGCATTCACAACGCGATAGGCACGTGTCGCCATCATCCTTGAATCATGACGGTTCAATGCGTCGCATTCAAGAGATGTTTTTGAAATAATAATATAAAAATAGTATAGAAATCATGAGCGGGAAAACGGTCTAAATTGCAACGTCATACTACGTCATGTTCATGTAGGTCGCAGAATCCCACACGGCACACAAATTGATGTGTCAGAATGGTCAAGTCAAAGGCTAAATCATGACAGATGGTTCGGTCACATTTTAGTTGAATGCAACGGTCTAGTACGTCATGTTCACCGTCACATTCATGCAAAGAATAACACGACATCTGGTGTCATCACGTTTCTTGTTCTTGCCCAAAAATGATGAAAACTATACAACTATGCATGCAACGCTTATATATCATGATATAGGGCTCTTGAGACAAAAGTGTGAACATGAAACTTGTTGGGTACGAAGAGAAGAAGAGAACTACAGCTTTGGTTTCACATGATTTGGCCTTGAGATGCATGAGAAATGACTTGAACATGAAAAGCCCTAAACATGCATGACCTTTGGAAAACGCTTAATACTCCCTGTATGCTCAATAAAAATTGGGGAAAACGCATGCACCTGAAAGTAGACTTGATGAACTTCATGATGGTATGTGATTTGATTAGGTTTGGCCCGAGATAACCTACCTTTGGTCGATGCTAAGCAAGGTCTCCTACAGGACGATGCAGAAAGATAGCAGAGGAAGAAGGCTCCGGTTGGGGGCGATCTCCTCCTCCTCTGGTGTTCCAACAGTCCTCCTCACGACCCCAACTATTGGTAAACTCATCCCCAAGGGTTTCTTGACGAGTATATAAAGATCTAGGGTTGTTTAGGGGGTCCTATTCCAACAAGGAAAGTGGGGTTGCGGTTTTGGGTTTCTCCCTACCATGATTTGATGATTCCCATCCCCAATATAGTGTGATGGCTATTAGGAAACCCTCTAGTATGGTTAGGCACTAATTTGGGTTGCTGAATATGGCTAATTGCCTTAGGATTTGCCATAATTGCTTCTTCCTATTTTCTGTTCAATTAGGGTTTCGAATTTCTAGTGTATTTCATGGCTTGATTTTATTCTTAGGCCAGAAGTTGTCCATTGGCCCAAATCTGATAATGGGTTATCAATACATGTTGTTAGAAGTCTTCCCATCATTTTTAACTTAATTTATGATCATGTTTTATACACATGATAATGGACATCCAAATTGTTTCTTAATTCCGATAATAAGTCACAACACGACTTATACTTGGTCAATCGGATTTTTTCGTTGCACGAATTTCTTCATGGGTTATTTAAGAATATTGTTCAGAGTTGAACTATGATTTTTATGGAATTTCCGATGTGTTCTTACACATACAATAATAGTACGTATGTTTTCATTATTTCGATAATATTAAAATTATCATTTTCGATTTATTTCTAATTTTCCAATTACTGAATTTCTGGGGTGCTAGAATGCACATAGTAATAAACATTAAGCTCATGTTGAAAAAACTACAAAATTCGATGTGCATATGAACAGAATTTCTACACAAAAGAATTCTTCTGCTTTTCATATTAAAAATTAGAAAAATAGAAAACCCCATGAAAATTTAGATGCATTAAACAAGACCAAGTGCAAATCTGGAACTAATGCTACTCATAGTTCCATCTATAATAAAAATGCATCTATACCAAAATCAAAACAAAAAAATAGATTCAAAAATCATTGATACAATCTAATTTTTTCTCTATTGCAGGACCCAAGCAAGTGTGGGTCTTAGAGCTTGTCTAATCTACAAGCAGAAAATAGCCTTGTAGTCATACATCTCCATTTGAAATCAAGACATTGGTTATACAAGTTAATAATAATTAGAAACCACATGTAAAATCTTTCAAAAAGAAATGAAAACTACTCAGGTAAAATCTCTTGTCACTTAAGAATTGAATTGCTTGAGTTGGAATAAATTTTTAGAATTTTATTTGAACAATGAAAAATGTGGTTTGATGCTGCTCCCAACAACAATTTGTCGTAGATATTTGTATCATGAATGTATCATCATGCTTGCAAAATTTGCCCATGATTTATAGTGAATCTTACTTCCATTTGACTTCTTAGTATATCAAACGGTGAAATGTGGAAGGACAAGTTATGTTTGTCTGGAAACTATCATTATGCGTGAGTAAAATACTCCGCCAAGTACCAAAAGTCATATTATGCATAAAGCTAATTGTGTGCAAAACTATGTTTGAATTGCTTGCAAACATTTTCATTTCAGGCATATGCTAAGGGGGAGTAACTTTGAAAATGATAAAAATGTCTTTGCAATGCTGCACAATCAATGTCAAAACTTGTTGGAACAGAAAAAACTTACAAAAATTGACTTTGATCTAAACCAGGTTGACACAATATGAACTTGTGTCGACACAAGTTGTTCACTGCTGCCTTCTATTTGAGAATTCATACTCATGTGTCGACACACTGATGACTATGTGTCGACACATCATCATTTGATTTAATAATTCAACTCTCCTCTCATTCAAATCAAGTTTTTTGTAAAATGCATTCGCTCTGAAACTTCACATGCCATGGGGAAGTTGATTTCTTATTAAATTCTAGATTCATCATGACAACATCCACACTTATTCTTGCTTGAAAATCAATTTCCTTTTAATTCCTGATTCAACATCCCTGACATTCCATATCTTTTATCCAATCTTGATATCTGGATAAATGAGTCTTTATGATATTCCTATATGAAAGACTTCAATCATAAAGACTAAAATAATTATGCACTTAGTTTAGTTTTAAAGATACAATCTAAGAACAAGTGTATGTAATTCTTTAACGCTGATTGTATTTAAACTAGATTGCAAAACACCTGTAGGCACATGAGTTGCTTCAGCGTTAACATGTGTATGTTTAAAGCTTTATCTTTAACACATATTATGAATAATCCTTCTACTCTCATGATCATGTCTACTCTAATCAATGTAAACTCGCTCTTGAAAAACTTCAAAAAGAAATTGTTCAAAAAAATAGAGAGATACAAACATAGCAATGAAATTCATTTTATCACTGAGTAACCGGGTTCATTTCACCTAAACAAGTGTTTTGGCTCGTGTCAGAAGGTGGAAAACAAATTTTTCAACTCCGTATAAGATAATGAAGGTTAAACCACTGAGTAATCAAGGGGTCTTGCATTGGCTAAATGTGATCTCTTACATTGAAAAGTGAGACCTGACCAATTTATTCTTGTATTCTCTCTAACAAAATGACAAAAAACTTCAAAATATAATCAGGACAGAATGCAAATTGACCTAGATGAAATTCATGAGATTGGGTTTAGAGTAATTATTCTACATTGTGTTAAATGTTAAGCTACTAAACTCATGTGATAAACACTCTTGTCAACTCATATAGGCCACCTTAAATCACATTTGCTTCATCTTTTTAAATGCCTTCAAGTCATTAAAATTTGACTTACATTTTGTTGAGTGTCTTTATTATTAAACTATGTTGCACAATCCAAAGATACAATAATTTCTCTCTCATATTTTAATGTCTAAATGTCTCATAGATTCTGATCATTCCTAAAAAATTATCTTTCTCAAATTCCTCTCCTTGTTTTTCATGTCATAATGCCCATTGTTTCCAACTCAAAAGGAGAAGTACTTCAACAATTAATGGGGAAAAAAATATTTTTCACTCAATAAAAATAAAGTGCGAATGACATTAAATTTCTTTTAAAAATGGGCAGAATAATTCTAACAGAAAGAGATTCACAGTTCATTGCATGTTCTTCTCATTCTTTTTGATATTGTTGAAAAGGGAGAGAAATTATGTTTTTTTGTCAATGAATGTTGTCATATTTTGTCATCATAAAAAAAAGGAGAATGTTGTGTTGTGTGTTTTGATGATGGCATACATAATTTATTTTGATGGTGACATTATCGTTGCTAATCTTGACGTTCACTAAACACAACTATCATAAATGTTTTGATGATGAACACAAGTGCTTTAATGATGAATATCCTTTAAATAATGATTGCAATCATGGACTGACCTGCCATATTGTTAACTTGCATAAATGAAGAAAAAATGTCTTGTTACTGGATGTGTGTGTAGCACCCCGGAAAATTTAATTACATAAAAATTCAAATAAATAGATATAAATAATTTTCATAATATCAAAGTATTTAAACATGCGTATCATTATCGTATGTGCTAAAACACATCGAAAAATTCCATAAAAATTATAAATCAACCCCACACATTATTCCTCAATGTTCCACAAAGAAATTCATGCAACGAAAAATCCGATTAACCAAGTGTACATCACATGGTGACCGATTATCCAAATAAGGAAACAAGTCGGAAAACTGTTAACATGGAATTACGACGTAATCATAAATTAAATAAAAATGTTGGAGAGACTTCCAACATTATATATTAATGACAAAATATCATAATTGGGCCAATAGACAACATTTGGCCCAAAAATCAAATGAAGCAAGAAAATGCATGGAAATTCGAAACCAAAATAAGCTGAAATTAGAAAGAGGCAATTAAGGTTGAATTGGGATGCAATCGTGCACTCTTGGCAACCCAAATTTGTGCCTAGCCATCCTTTGGGATTGCTTGATGGCCAAGGCACTCCAATGGAGAAAGAAATCCTCAAAATATGGAAGGAATATGCTGAAACCGCAACTTGGCCTTCCTTGTTGCAATAGGACTCCTAAACACCATAGATGCCTAAATACTCTCCACCAAACCTTAGGGTCGAGTTTTACAACTTGCTGGGGTCGTGTGGAGGAGTTCTTGGTGGCTAGGGTGCTATGGAACGACCACAAGAAGGTCATCTTCTTCTCCTGTTCGTCTGTTACGACCTGTGCAACCCGTTCACTTGGAATCGACCAAAGGTAGGGTAAACCTAAATCCCATCGTGCAAGGATAGTACCCCTGGAAAGAGGGTCATGTCTACTTCCTAACCCAATTGGAATGCACAAATTTTATGCAGTATTCGGGGAGTACTAGGCGTTCTTTAAACAACGGTCTGAATAAGGGATTTCTGAAAAATGAAACTTCCTCAACCCAGAAGGTAGGTTTTCTCGGACCAAACATTAACAAATCATATACCAATGTGTAGATCATCAAGTCTAGCTTCATGTCCAATTGGTTTCATCGAATTCCAATGAGTAGATTTTGAGTTATAGGCGTTTTGCCAAAGTCACGCATGTCAGGGACTTTTCATGTTCATGTCGATTTATCACACATCCAAAGGTCATTTTAAATTATTTAAAAATCATAGTTCGCATCTATTCCATGTTCCCTATAACTTTCATGTTGATACTTTTTTCCGAAAAGTCCTAGTTTAGAAGATATAAGCATTGCAAGGATCGCACCCCTATGTTTCTGATTTTTCTGAGTTTTCGGGCTGATCTCTGAACCGCGTCCTGTTCAGAGGATGCATTTACGTGATTCATTAAAAGACGTCCGCACCACCCGATGCGTTTTTGGCACTAACTCATCCATGCCTGCGTGGGTCTTCACGCCCGCCTGGGAGTCGGTGCCGGTCTGAACCACTGCGGTCTACCCCGACGCGTTCTAGGCAGTTTTCCCGCCCAAGGTATTATTAAACGATTTTTAGTGAATGCGGCCTAATCCCCGGATGCGATTCAATGGTAAAAGCGGCCACATAGGTGGACACGATTTACCAGCTTCACAGTTTCACTGCTTTTTCAGTGTGCACTGCGTTTTGAAGTGCGTCCACTGTGTAGGACCCGTATTTACATGCTTACCCGAGGTCAGTTTAACATGGTATCAAGTGTATAATTTGCATGTCTTGGTTCTAATCATCTCATGAGGACTGTTTAATGGCTTAAAAGTGATTAACCCATTTAAAAGCTTTAATTACATGAATGTTATTCTAATTGCTCCTTAAATGTTATGATCCATTCATGCAACTTGTGATTTAATCTTCCTACTGTTCTACCATGTTTAAATGACAATTTTTATCTTAAAATCTTGCAAACCATGATTAGTTAAAGTGCATAGTTTTATCCCATGTTATCATGTTAAGAGCTTTCTGCGAGTTTGAAACCGGTGGATTGTGGACTGAGATGCGTACATCACTATACACTTGCACTACTAGGCAAACCTTTCTTGGGGATTTGGAAGCTCTCTATCGGTCATTCCGAATCGGTAGACTAGTGACCTTTTCTCTAAGACCTCTGTAAATCTCTGTACTCCGTGGATTCCCACATGGAGACCGAGTTGGTTGTACCATTGAAGTTCCCTGGAGATAGCGTGCACTTCCTTTTTTCTCTTGTTCTCGTGAGTGTGATTCAAAATCTAGACTCAAGTAATTAATGTAAATATTGGACTATAGTATAAATTGTGCCGTTATGCTACCAAATTTATCTCTTGACCATTGTTATCATGAAATCAAGTTCAATTTACGTATTACTTGTTCTCATCATCATCATGAAATCAGATAAAAATCGCCTGTCGACAGCCCAGTGTTCCAGGAACTTTCAAAGGCTCTGGAAACCAGAAATATGCAGTAGCTGTCGACAGCAGCAAATCGCCTGTCGACAACCGAAGTTTTAGAAAGATCCGATGGTCAGGATATGATCTATATTTGGGTGATCCCTTTAAGCACGACTCTCCATGTTTGGACACCCATATATAAAGGTCATATGGAGCTATTTTCGAAGCAAGAAGCTACAATACCTAAACCCTAAGCAAACCCAAGAGAAAAAGCTTCTCCCTGCTGCTCTGCTTCAACCCTTCGTCCAGAGCGAAGATGATCCATCTTCCAATCGGAGTTGAAGCCGGTTTGTCCACGGTTCAAGCTTCTCCATCAACTGTTCTTCATCCAAACGAAGTTTGAAATTCTTTCGGATGACCATCACGAAGAGTTCTTCATCAGGATATACTTCTACATCTCTGAACTCTTCTACTTCTACACTTTTCATATCTGTGTGTGTGTGGCGGTGATTCAAGCGTTCCTTGTGCTTGATTCACATGTGGATTGTTGTTTTGATTGCATGTTTGCATCAAGCAACATGGGTGTGTGTGTGTTGTAGAATTGAACTCGCTAATAAGCAGTTGTTTTGCGTGTGTGTGTGGACGGTGGACGTAGGATACACGAGTTGTGTACTCCGAACCACCTTAAATCATCGTGTCTATGGTTTGAACGTTTTACGATAGATGTTTGGTAGGCACGTTAGTTTCTCACACGTTAGATAAGTTGTTTATTGTTCTACTCTTAATCAACACATACATCTTGGTTCGAATTCAATTCAAATTTATTTGAGATTTCGATAAGTCAGTGTTACAGTTGAAAAGAAGGTCATAGTGTTTCAAATTGGTAGTAATCTATTCAACCCCCCCCCCTTCTAGATTACCGTCATAGATAATTCCGCATATCTTTCAATTGGTATCAGAGCTTGGTTTCTCTGATTTACTGCTTGTAAAGCTTGATCTTACGATCAGGAGACTCTCGATCTCATGGAATCTAACAAGGGTTTATGGCTGAAGGACACTCAGTGTCCAGGCCACCCTTCTTTGATGGCACTGACTATCCGTATTGGAAAAATCGTATGCAGGTCTTTCTGAGAGCTCAAGACTTTGAGCTATAGAAGATTTTTGTTAGCAAAGGAGCATATGTGCTGCCAGAGGATGAAGATACTTGGACAATGGAACAGATTAAGAAAGGCACCTTGAATTGGAGCGCATTGAACATGATGCAGTGCGCCGTACATCCCAAAGAGTTTTCAAGAGTCTCCACATGCAACTCAATAAAAGAAATGTGGGACAAGCTTGAACTCATCTACGAAGGTACGTCTGAGGTAAGGGAAACCAAAGAAAGCATGCTAGTATCTGAATATGAGATGTATCAAATGAAAAATGAAGAAACCATATCAGATATGTTTGCAAGGTTCATGCTAATAATCAATGGATTGAAAGGTCTTAAGAAATAATACTCAGAAAGTGACCTAGTTAGGAAGATACTTCGGTCTCTTCCATCCTCTTGGAATACTAAGACCATCGTCATTGAGGATTCTAATGATCTTTCAAAAATGAAATTAGATGAGTTAATTGGTTCCTTGATGACCTACAAAATAAATATAAAGAGGAAAGAAACTAAAGAAAATCCCAGAAAATCAATTGCTCTAAAAGCCTTCAACAAAAATTCCTCTAGCTCCAAGAAAGATATTCAACAGGAAAGTGATGACAATGGAACATCTAGTGATAGTGAGAACGATGAGATGGCCATGCTCACTAGACAGTTCAAGAAATTCCTTAAGTTCAAAAGGAAAGGCTCAGATAACTTCAAATCTTTTCAAAAGAAATATTCTTCAAGTAAATTTGATTATAACAGAAAATCTGACATGATAGTGTGTTATAAGTGCAAGAAACCAGGGCATATGAGAGGAGAATGCCCAGAGGTCAAGAAGAAACTGAAGAAGGACAAATTCACCTTCAAGAAAGCCAAAACAGTGTTGGCAACTTGGACCGATGAAGATGATGATGAGAACGCACAAGCAACCTATGGAGATGAAGAGATTCACTGCTTAATGGCAAGGAGTGAGTACTCCACTGAGGTAAATTCTTCCTTCGAGAACTATACTGTTGATGAATGGGAAGAAGCATACAATGTATTGTTTGAAAACTTTTGTGAGTATAAGTCTGAAAATAAAGCACTCGAGAAAAAGATCAATTCACTTGTTCACAACAAATCCAATGATGAACAAATTGCAATCCTAAATAAAGATATTGAAATGATGAAAATTGATGAGGAAGCTCACAGTGAGGAAATGGATTGCATGAAAGAAAAACTGCAAGAAAATGAGAAAGAAAAACAAAGCCTAATCAATTCTCTTGAAAATCTTCAAAATGAACATCAAGAGCTTAAGAAAAAATTGGAACAATCTGAAAAAGAGTTAAAAGAAAAGACTGAAGATCTTACAAGATTTGTAAAAGGAAAGCAAAATCTTGATGCTGTTTTGGGTGCAAAAATTAATGTGACAAGGCATGGTCTTTAATACCAACTAGTAAAACAAAAGAAAATTGGAGAGACATTGATCACATCCTTTGTTGATTGTAGTCCAAGCACAAGTAAACAAGTTCCTCCCAAGAGCAAGAAAACTCAAGCAAAGGGTAAGCAACAGCAACCCAAACAAAAGATTTCAGCTGTTTAACAAACTAAGAAGTCTGTCGACAGACACAATGAGAGCTGTCGATAGGCCTGGAAATATGCTGCCAAGGGACAGCCATCCGGGCATCAAAAGGGAAAAATGCTAATGAATGTTCATCAAAATAACAAAACAACTACTTTCAGAAGAACTCCTTCATGCAATGTTTGTAAGAAACTTGGCCATAATGAAAAACAATGTTGGAATAATTCAAACAAACTGAAACTCAAACAAGTTTGGATTCCAAAGCATTTACTTTTTGGCATGAATGAAAATTTGGGACCCAAAGTAATTTGGGTACCAAAACCTCTTGTCTTATCCATCTATGCAGGAATGCCTAGCAGCCCAAAATCAAAACAAATGGTACTTGGATAGTGGCTGCTCGAGGCACATGACGGGCGACAAAGAAAACTTCTATCTGCTGGTGGAAAAAGATGGAGGTCAAGTTATCTTTGGAGGTAACAATAAGGGTCAAATCATTGGCACAGGTATGGTAGGTAAGTATGCCTCTAACTCAATAGACAATGTGTTGTTGGTTGATGGTCTTTAAACACAATTTGCTTAGCATAAGCCAACTGTGTGATAAAGGCCATAAAGTAATTTTTGAATCAAATGCATGCAAAATTGTTGATAAAGAAACATGAAGTCTCAAGTTTTCTGGGAAAAAGGTGAATAACATCTATTTAGTTGATTTAGATGAACCAGAAAACAAAATTGTGTCTTGTTGCAAGTAAACAGGATGAGTTGACTTTGTGGCATCGTAGGCTTGGCCATGCGAGCTACAATGTTTTGCACAAGATCATGAGGATGAAATTGGTAAGTGGACTTCCTGAAATTTCTTTCAATAAAAATGATAGTTTTTATGATGCATGTGCACAAGGAAACAAACCAGAAAGTCTTTCAAATCAAAAGCATCGGTAATCACTTCAAAACCCTATGAATTGTTGCACATGGACCTTTTGGACTTACTAGAACATTAAGCCTCAATGGCAAATGTTTTGGATTTGTCATTGTGGATGATTTCTCTAGGTTCACTTGGGTCAAATTCTTGGCTCATAAAAATGAAGCACTAAAAGTCTTTGAAGAGTTCTTCAATAAGGTTGAGCATGGGAGCACAAACAAAATATGCTCAATCCGCACTGATCATGGGGGAGAGTTTGACAATAACTCTTTTTCTGATTTTTGCAGGAACCAAGGGATAGATCACATGTTTTCCTCTCCAAGAACTCCGGAACAAAATGGCGTAGTGGAGAGAAAGAATAGGACTTTGGTGGAAATGGCTCGCACTCTTCTGGTTGAAAGCCAACTCACAAGAAGCTTTTGGGCAGAAGTAGTGAACACCTCATGCTACATCCTCAATAGAGCCATGGTAAGACCTGTGATGAAGAAAACTCCCTATGAACTTTTAAAAGATAAGAAACCCAGTATTGGGTATTTCAGGGTTTTTGGCTGCAAAGTATTCATTCATAACAATGACAAAGTGGATTTAGATAAATTTGAAGCCAAAAGTGATCCAGGTATTTTTCTAGGATACTTAGAACATTCTAGAGCTTATAGAGTGTTTAATAATAAAAATAGAACTATGGAAGAAACTCCACATGTTGTTTTTGATGAGTATCATGAAAAAATTGATAATAAAAATTTTCGCAGGTATGATGATGATGAAGGGACCATTCTTGGAAAACAATATGCTAAAGCTGAAGAAAAATCACAAGAAGAAACAAAAACTAACAATGCATATTTTTTCAGGTACGATGATGAAGATGCAGGAATCCTTTTTAGAAAACAAGTTGATGAAACTGTAGAAGGTCCTCAAGAAAACCCTCCTCAAGAACAACCTCCACAAGATCAACTTCCTCAAGTGCAAGATCAACCGAGTTCTTCAACAATCACAAATGTCAAGTACTTAAAAGATCACCCACTTGATAATGTAATTGGAAGTGTAAATGATAAAGTTCAAACTAGATCTCAGGTTAGACACATTGTTGAACAAGATCATTTAGCTTTTGTCTCTCAAGTGGAACCTAAAAATGTTGAAGAGGCTCTAAAAGAAAATCCTTGGATAGATGCTATGCATGAGGAACTAGGACAATTTGAAAGAAATAATGTCTAGAGTTTAGTTCCTAGAACCCCTGAAATTTCTGTCATTGGGACAAGGTGGGTATTTAGGAATAAGCTAAATGAAGAGGGTAAGGTGGTGAGAAACAAAGCTAGACTGATAGCAAAAGGATATAATCAAGAATTTGGGATAGATTTTGAAGAATCCTTTGCACCTGTAGCTAGGCTTGAGGCAATTAGAATTTTGTTAGCATATGCATGCTCAAATAAATTCAAACTTTATCAAATGGATGTTAAAACTGCTTTCTTGAATAGCTACATCAAGGAAGAAGTCTATGTTTCTCAACCACCTGGATTTGAGGATAACGATAGGCCTAACCATGTCTATAAGTTGCACAAAGCTCTTTATGGTTTGAAACAGGCACCCCGAGCTTGGTATAAAAGGTTAAGCAATTTCTTGGTGAGTAAAAACTGCTCAAGAGGTAAAGTGGACCAAACTCTCTTCACTAAATATGTTCGCAATCATATCATTGTTGTTCAAGTCTATGTGGACGACATTATCTTTGGTTCCACCAACCCCTCAATGTGTGAGGAATTTTCAAAACATATGCACAATGAATTTGAGATGAGTCTAATGGGGGAGCTTCAATTCTTTCTTGGATTGCAGGTAAAACAATTCGAAGATGGCTTCTTCATCAATCAAGAAAAATATGTCAAGGAGCTACTGAAATGATTTCAGTTCGAACAAGCCAAGCCTGCCTCAACACCAATGAGCACAAGCATTAAACTGGAAAATCATGAGAAAGGTAAAACAGTAGATGCAAAGCAATTCCGAGGTATGATTGGCTCTCTCCTTTACCTTACTACAAGCAGGCCAGATATTCAGTTCAGTGTTTGCCTTTGTGCTAGATACTAATCTAGTCCAAAGGAAAGCCATTTAGTTGCAGTCAAAAGGATTTTTCGATATCTCTCAGGTACACAGGATTTGGGTTTATGGTATCCAGTAGGTAGAAATTTTGAATTGATCTCATATTCTGATGCTGATTATGCTAGATGTAAAATTGATAGAAAAAGCACTAGTGGGTACTGTAAATTCCTTGGTGGTTGCATGGTTTCGTAGGCATCCAAGAAGCAACACTCAGTTGCTCTCTCCACTGTAGAGGCGGAATATGTTGCTGCAGGGAGTTGTGCAGCTCAAGTGTTGTGGATCAAAAGTCAATTGTGTGATGACAACATTGACATTGGATGCACACCTATCCTATGTGACAACACTAGTGCCATCAACCTCTCCAAAAACCCAATTCAGCACTCAAGGACAAAGCACATTGAAATTAGGCATCACTTTTTGAAAGATGAGGTAGCCAACAAGAATCTAGTACTTGACTTCATTTCCACTGATAAACAATTGGCTAATATCTTCACAAAACCACTGTCTGAGGATAGGTTCACAACACTTAGAAGAGAATTGGGATTGTGCAAAATTCATTGAATCCAATACCAAATTGAGGAGTAAAAGGCCCTTATGTGTAGTGACTATGACGTATATTAAATGGTGATATGTGGAAGAACATGTTCAGCTTGTTTGGAAACTCTCATTATGCATGAGTAAATATACTCCGCCAAGTATCCATAGTCTTCTTATACATAAAGGTCATTAACTTCATGATAAGGTACTTGGATTCTCTTATTTTTTTCCAAATGCATCTTCTGAAAAGAATGAATTTTTGGTGCTCATATGTTTATGAATGCTCTGTTGTGTGCAAATGCTTGCCATGATTGTGTATATCATGTTTATTTTGCTTGAATGATGAGTCATCACATGCACACACTATGGGGGAGTAAAGTAAGGCTATGTGAGTGAAATTGTTAAGGGATACCCCTCATAATCCATGTGTCTTTATCCCTCATTCACATGATTCAAATGTCTCACAACTCAATGCCTTAAACTTTTTTTATGTATGGTTGTCGACAGCCAGCAACCTTACTGTCGACAGCCAGGTCCTCCCAGAACACAGATTCAGAAAGAATTCACTATCTGTCGACAACCCACATCTACCTAACGAAAGATGGCCTCCCCAAGAAACTCCATTTCACTGGAATTCAGTACCTGTTGACAGGCAAATCCTTGTTGTCGATAGATACACTTCTTATGTAAATTCTTCCACTTCTCTCATCCTTTCTTCATGAGTATGTTCACAATCTTTGTGCAAGGGGAGAATTTGTACTTAATGATCATTACAACCTTTCATACTCACGTAGTATCAAGACATTGACTTAAATCACAATGATTTTGAAATAATATTTTGTGCTTGAGTCTAGGTTGTGTCATCTAGAACACATTGAACAAATCTAATGGACTAAACTCTTTTGAATAACTCCCTTGTGGATGATCATGTCTCTACCATGGTTTGATAAGTAAGAAGGTTATTGACCTCCATGTTTTACATTGACCATTGACCTTAAATACCTATTGACCTTAATTGTTTAAAAAAAATGGAGAAAAGTTACCTATTTCTAATCTAAAAAAAAAAAAATTTCAACTTGAAAAAAAAAAGGCAGAGCAATGATGATCATTACTGAGTAACCGGGGACATGGACATCACACATGTCTATCTTTGCGTCAAAAAGTCCTTTCATTACCTCTGCATAATGGTATGATGGTCACTCACACTGAGTAATTGGGGGTACGGGCATCCCTCATGTCTACCTTCATGTCAAAAGGTGAAAGTGTTCCTAATTACCACTTTTCCCATTGCTAAATAATAAAAAATATTTTGCAATGTAAGAAATAGAGTGAAGCCTCCATGATTTTAATTTAAGGGCATTGGGTTGTCTATTGTCAATTATTTATGTGGGCATTGCCTTTTTTAACCAACTGAACATCACCACTACGACATATGATTTTCTTCAATGGTTTTATTCAAGGGGTTATCTTATATTCATAGACTTTTGAACGGTGTTTTCTAAATGCCATAACTTAAGATTCTCGGAGTATTATCTCTTAACCATTGTAGAATTTTTTATGTGTCTTCATACTAGTGGTTATGACACTTTGTAATGAGTATAAAAACTATTCTCAACCTTAAAATCCCAATGGCATGCTCATTCCCCATTCAAAATCCTCAAAATTTAAGCTCTGGTAAAAGTCTGCTTGGCAGCTGTCGACAGCTGGCGGCCTGGGCGGTTCAAAAGCCCAACCAGCACATCTTTTGGCTGGATTTTGTGGGTCCCTTTCCATTTCAAATTCTTTCCAAACTTCTTTAAAAAGGCACCCACGACCCCTCAAGCACCGGGACGATCGTCTGTCGGAGCTCATTGTTCCTCCCAACCTCCACACTTCTAGGGTTCGGGGCACCTTCACCAAGTTCGTGCAACCTCGTTACGTGCATTTCGAGTCCTTGGAAGACATGTTCCTTGGCCTTCAGCCCCTATTCGACACTCAGGGCTGGACCATCTTTTGGTACTCCCACACGCGGTATTCTCCCACCGCTGTGACGGAGTTCTACAACAATCTGGAGATGTCGGTGGTCCATGAGGCGCTATATAGCACAGTAAAGGGTACTACATTTCAGATCACCCCCAATCTCTTTAGTCGTGCACTTCAGCTTCCTAACTCTGGGGCCAATATTCTTCTTAATCCTCCATCTGCCTCTGAGTACTACACAATTATCACCCACCAACTTTATCATCGCAGTTATGATCACTTGAAGCTTAATGCCAACACTTTTCCTCCCCTAAACTGTCTAATTCATCACATCTTCACCGCACTTGTGGTTCCCAAAGATGGAAGCAGGGAACTTGTCACTACAGTTCATAAGTCCCTCTTCTATTATTTCCTGAAGTGTGAGCAAATTAACCTTCCTTTACTTATGGTTGACCTCATAAAACAATGTTTTTCAAATTCTAAGAGGTCCATGCCATATGCCTGCCCCATTACATCCCTCCTATCCTTTATTGGCATTCCCATCTCTAACTCTGAATGCACCACTCTCAAATCGCGTAGCTCTTTTGATCTCACTGCGGTGCATAGCATGGGGTACAAGTTTGTGGATGGGAGAGTCACACGGACTCTCAAAGGTCAAGTTCCAGATGTTGAGGAAGTGTCTACTGACGATGATGGTGCTGATGATGATGATGAAGACTCCCAAGCCGAGCCAATGGATGCTCAGGGAGATGATAGCGAAGCTTCTGAAAACCAAGCTCCACCAGCTCCAGCACAATCACTTCGAGATTTTATCACTGGTCAGATGGCCCAGCTGCAGAACCAAATCACTACGGGCTTTGAACATCTCAATGCTCATCTTGATCATGTTGATACCCGGATGGATGCACTGGCCGACACTCATGTGGCAATTCAGCATCGGCTTACCAGGATCTCTACGGAGTTTAATGAGTTTTGTCATCCCACTGCTCCTAGGAATGACGATGTTTAGAGAGTTTGGGTTGTCTAGTCTTTTTCTTTGTCACTAGGTTTGGGTCATGGGTCACTTTGTCATTTGTGTCAGTCATGTACCTTCACTTCTTTTGCCTTTCATTCTATCATGTCATGCAATTTTTTTGTAACTGTGTGTAATAAATGAAAATTGAATGAAATCCACAATTGTTTGACTAATTCCTCTTCATGAGTGCATGATTTGTCTTTTTGGATGTTGCCAAAAGGGGGAGAAACATCAATGTGCATAAATTGAAATTTTTGTCATCATCAAAAAGGGGGAGAATGTTGGGTTCTCATGTGCAATGTTGGTGTTTAAATGTTTTTGATGATAGACAATGTGAATTGATGTTGTGAAATATGATGATAATGACAAAGACATGCAAGAAACAATCATATATGAAAACATACTTTTATTGATCACATATACATTCATTGTATCTCACTTAGAATGTTTCTCAATGTAGGTGTGAATGCACACAAGCCAAGCAACAAGAACCAAGTGAAAAAGAACAAGAAAAAGACTTCAAGTAAACACCTGTCAACAGCCATAAAGGCCCCTGTCGACAGATGGACCATCCAGAACAAAATAAGCTACTGGAAGCTCATTTGAGACAGTAGCTATCGACAGTTGAAGCCCACTTGTCGACAGATACAGATGTCCTGTCGACAGATGAAAATCGCCTATCGACAGCCCTTGTTCCAGGAACTTTCAAAGGTTCTGGAAACCAGAAATATGCAGTAGCTGTCGACAACAGCAAATCGCCTGTCGACAACCGAAGTTTTAGAAAGATCAGATGGTCAGGATATGATCTATATTTGGGTGATCCCTTTAAGCATGACTCTCCATGTTTGGACACCCAGATATAAAGGTCATATGGAGCTATTTTCGAAGCAAGAAGCTACAATACCTAAACCCTAAGCAAACCCAAGAGAAAAAGCTTCTCCCTGCTGCTCTGCTTCAACCCCCTGCCCAGAGCGAAGATGATCCGTCTTCCAAGCGGAGTTGAAGCCGGTTCGTCCACAGTTCAAGCTTCTCCATCAACTGTTTTTCATCCAAACGAACTTTGAAGTTCTTCCGGATGACCATCACGAAGAGTTCTTCATCAGAATATACTTCTACATCTCTGAACTCTTCTACTTCTACACTTTTCATATTTGTGTGTGTGTGGCGGTGATTCAAGCATTCCTTGTGCTTGATTCACATGTGGATTGTTGTTTTGATTACGTGTTTGCATCAAGCAACGTGGGTGTGTGTGTTTTAGAGTTGAACTCGCTAATAAGAAGTTGTTCTACGTGTGTGTGTGGATGGTGGACGTAGGATACACGAGTTGTGTACTCCGAACCACCTTATATCATCGTGTCTGTGGTTTGAATGTTTTACGGTAGATGTTTGGTAGGCACGTTGGTTTCTCACACGTTAGATAAGTTGTTTATTGTTCTACTCTTAATCAACACATACATCTTGTTTCAAATTCAAATCAAATTTATTTGAGATTTTGATAAGTCAGTGTTACGGTTGAAAAGAAGGTCATAGTGTTTCAAACTGGTAGTAATCTATTCAACCCCCCTTCTAGATTACCGTCATAGATAATTCCGCATATCTTTCATGAGATGGTCCAAAGAGCTCAACTGGTAGAAGACACTATGGCTAAGGTGGAAGGCATAAAGGGGAAAGTCATCTCAAAGCCGACCTTCATAAAAAGAGGATCAGTCAATACAATTGGAACTTTCCACAACAACAACAATAACAACAACTACAACAACAACAAAAGGCCAACCACTAGGAAGGACTATGGCATGGAGAAAAAGATCAAAGTAGAAGAAACAACGACGGTGGAATATTGTAAATTTTATGACAAGCCTGGGCACCAAGCGGACAAGTGCTGGAAGAAGGCCGGGGCTTGCCTGCGATGTGGGAGTCAGGAACATTGTATACCAAACTGTCCCATGATAAAAGACCAAGTTGGAAGGAACCAGGGAGTGGTAAAGCGTCAAGGATGCGTGAATGCAATAACGCAAGTGGAGCTCCCAGAAAGAGGTATGATTGTTAAACCCCTAGACTAGTCTTATGATGTTTTTCTTATTAGTACATTTCTAAGTGGGGGAATAAGATGGAGTTACAATCATTAAGGAGAAATTAGAAAGGAATAATCTAGTAATTATACCATACTTCATCTGGTGGATTGAAATGGAGTTATAACAACCATGGAAGGAAAACAGGAGTGGAAGGCACCAAATGAATAGTACGGGTGGCCGTAGGTGTAGATGTTGGACTAGCATCCACGATGTTTAAACAAGTTAGAGAAATTAAATCCGAAACGACCTCCAGGATCATAACTATCAAAAGCCAATTAATGATCTATGAATTTGGGGACCAAATTCTCTTCAGTGGGAGAGGGTGTAGCACCCCGGAAAATTTAATTACATAAAAATTCAAATAAATGGAAATAAATAATTTCCATAATATCGTAGTATTTAAACATACGTATCATTATCGTATGTGCTAAAACACATCAAAAAATTCCATAAAAATTATAAATCAACCCCACACATTATTCCTAAGTGTTCCACAAAGAAATTTGTGCAAAAACAAATCTGATTAACCAAGTGTAGATCACATGGTGATCGATTATCCAAATAAGGAAACAAGTCGGAAAACCGTTAACACGGAATTACGACGCAATCATAAATTAAATAAAATGTTGGAGAGACTTCCAACATTATATATTAATGACCCAATATCATAATTGGGCCAATGGACAACATTTGGCCCAAAAATCAAATGAAGCAAGAAAATACATGGAAATTCATAACATAAATAAGCTGAAATTAGAAAGAGGCAATTAGGGTTGAATTGGGATGCAACCATGCACTCTTGGCAACCCCAATCCGTGCCTAGCCGTCCTTTGGGATTGCTTGATGGCCAAGGTACTTCAATGGAGAAAGAAATCCTCAAAATATGGAAGGAATATGCTAAAACCGCAACTTGGCTTTCCTTGTTGCAATAGGACTCCTAAACACAATAGATGCTTAAATAATCTCCACTAAACCTTAGGGTCGAGTTTTACAACTTGCTGGGGTCGTGTGGAGTAGTTCTTGGCGGCTAGGGAGCTGTGGAACGACCACAAGAAGCTCATCTTCTTCCTCTGTTCGTCTGCTATGACCTGTGCAACCCGTTCACTTGGAATCAACCAAAGGTAGGGTAAACCTAAATCCCATCATGCAAGGATAGTACCCCTGGAAAGAGGGTCATGTCTACTTCCTAACCCAACTGGAATGCACAAATTTCATGCAGTATTCGGGGAGTACTAGGCATTCTTCAAATAGTGGTCTGAACAAGGGATATCTGAAGAATGAAACTTTCTCAACCTAGAAGGTAGGTTTTCTCAGGCCAAACATTAACAAATAATATACCAATGTATAGAGCATCAAGTCTAGCTTCATGTCAAATTGGTTCATCGAATTCCAATGAGTAGATTTTGAGTTATAGGCGTTTTGCCAAAGTGGCGCATGTCAGGGACTTTTCATGTTCATGTCAATTTATCGCACATCCAGAGGTCGTTTTAAATTATTTAAAAATCATAGATCGCATCTATTCCATGTTCCCTATAACTTTCATGTTGAGACTTTTGTCTGAAAAGGCCTAGTTTATAAGATATAAGCATTGCAAGGATCGCACCCTTGTGTTTCTGATTTTTCTGAGTTTTCAGGTTGATCTCTGAACCGCGTCTGATTCAGAGGATGCGTTTACGTGATTCATTGAAAGGCGTTTGTGCCACCCGACACATTTCTAGCACTGACCCGTCAACACCCGTGTGGGTCTTCGTGCCCGCTTGGGAGTCGGTGCCAATCTGTACCGCGGCGGTCTACCCCGACGTGTTTCAGGCAGTTTTCCCGCCCAAAGTATTATTAAACGATTTTTAGTGAATGCGGCCTGATCCCCGGACGTCATTCAATGGTAAAAGCAGCCACATAGGTGGACGCGATTTACCATCTTCACAGTTTCGCTGCTTTTTCAGTGTGCACTGCGTTTTGAAGTGCGTCAACTGTGTAGGATGCGTATTTACATGCTTACCCGAGGTCAGTTGAGCATGGTATCAAGTGTATAATTTGCATGTCTTGGTTCTAATCATCTCATGAGGACTGTTTAATGGCTTAAAAGTGATTAACCCATTTAAAAACTTTAATTTCATGAATGTTATTCTAATTGCTCCTTAAATGTTATGATCCATTCATACAACTTGTGATTTAATCTTCCTACTGTTCTACCATGTTTAAATGACAATTGTTATATTAAAATCTTGCAAACCATGATTAGTTAAACTGCATAGTTTTATCCCATGTTATCATGTTAAGTGATTTCCGCGAGTTTGAAACCAGTGGATTGTGGACTGAGATGCGTACATCACTATACACTTGCACTACTAGGCAGCCCTTTCTTGGAGATTTGGAAGCTCTCTATCGGTCATTCTGAATTGGTAGACTAGCGACCTTTTCTCTAAGACCTTCGTAAATCTCCGTATTCCATGGATTCCCACATGGAGACCGAGTTGGTTGTACCATTGAAGTTCCCTGGAGATAGCGTGCACTTCCTTTCTTCTCTTGTTCTCATGAGTGTGATTCAAAATCTAGACTCAAGTCATTAATGTAAAGATTGGACTAAAGTATAAATCATGTCGTTATGCTGCCAAATTTATCTCTTGACCATTGTTATCATGAAATCATGTTCAATTTACTTATTACTTGTTCTCATCATCATCATGAACATGACATTACACATGCTTACTTATTGAAACTCTCATTGGCCATTATTAATGACTGTGGGTATCTACATTTAAAATTGAAGTGAGATGCTAACCGGGCACGACGAGTGTCCAAGGGCTCCAGTCTAGCCCCAATGACGGAGAGTCATAAATATACTGTTAACCATGGGGTATAATGATTAGTGGCATTGCATCTGCGCTGGGAGTTGTGCGTATTGAATGATAGATACAATAACCACATACACGTGTCCTAGTGTGCATTTCAAGGTGGATCTTTCCTTGGTGTACATTAGTGTCTTCGTGCCTGATTAAGTGAATCGTGTTAAAAGTTCGTGCTCGTGCGTGCTTGCTTGCGTGATATGGCCATCTTGCATTTAATGCAATTAGTGATATCTCGCATTCTTGAAAGCTATTGACATCAAGTGAAACCTTGCATGCTTGTACAAAGTGATATATTGCTAGTTCTATCTTGTTATATCCTTCTAGATCTTGCTCTATCATGATCACTCTACCTAGCTTGTTCATGTATCATGTTTCAATGAGTTTTATTCGTACATGCATATCATGACATTCATCGTGCTTACCTAGTTCTAAATTGTTAATCGCTTATATCATTGCCCGCACATTGAGATATAAATCCTACTAGGCTAGTTTGCTCATCCTCTACTTTTAACCATTCTAGGTGATTATGACATTCAAGAGGAAGAGCAAGTCGAGGATGGGATTGTGTCAGAGTGATGAGCGTTCCAACTATGAGTCTAGTTATAGTAGTTTGCTTTGAATGTTAGATTCATGTAGTAGGAAGTGAGGAATAAATGTACTTTTTCTTTTTATTTAGTCTTAGTCCTGTATTAGTTCCTTTGAAACAAATATGAGATTTGAATACAATTTCCATTGAGTTCAATATTTGGGCCCTATGATGATGTATGTTGTTATACATTTAGTGTGTGCTAGCTAGAGGCTTATTTGCCGACTGTTCACGTCTCGGGATATCATCTTGAATTATCCGAATTAATATCCGTTGTGTAATTCTCGGGACGTGACAGTGTGTGTCGACACATGTTCTTGAAGGTGTCGACACAACTTCAGATGTTCCATTTTGTTCTTTGTCAGCCGAAGTTGTGACTTCGGATGTCACATTTTGGTCATTGTTGGTCAAAGTGATGTAACTTCAGATGTCACATTTTGGTCATTCTCGGTTGAAGTGTTGTGACTTCGAATGTCATGTTTTGTTCATTGTCAGTCGAAGTGCTGACAATCTAATGTTTCATATCTTAAGATAAGTTTAAATCACAACATCTTATATACATTGCATATTAATGTGTGAGACATCTTGAATAACGCATGATCCCTATGTAAGTTGACACACCCAAGACAGTCTCCAAGGTTAAGCAATGTTCAGGTCTCTAAAAAGGATAGAATTTCTGGTGTGACAGACGGTCTTCATAAGGAAACATCAACTCTCTGGAAAGTGAACACTGATCAAATATTTCGACACCTAAAGGAGTCAGCTGTCAACAGATGGTCTATTCTGGTAAATACTAAGTCTCAGAAGCAAATATGACAAAAATTATCGACAGATAGAATTGAAAGTGTTGACAGATGGCTCATACTGAAGAAGCCCATATCGATTGGTGACCATCCTATAGACTGGTGACCATCTTATCAATTGGTTACCATCATATCGATTGGTGACCTTTATATCAATTATTGGCCAACGCATATCGATTATTGACCAACTCATTTAGATTGGTGACTAAATCACATCCATTGGTCAAGCACTTGTTCAAGAATCAATTGTCCCTCATCTTCGTATCATTTGTAAAGCAACTGGGTTGTGTGAAGAGCACGTGTCTCATTTAAGTGATGTGTGGTACATGAAACCCTAGGTAGGAGGTTGGGTATGAGGGCTAAAAATATGTCCTTGTCCCATCTGAGGAGGTGGCCAACAAAGCAAAAAGGAAAAGAACCAGAAGCCAAGAGAGCAAGAGAAAAAGAGCACCTGTCAAGAGCAAGAGAGTAGAAGTAGAAGCAGAGGAAATAGAGCGCGAAGAGGAGAGATGAAGCAACATTGTTGAAGCAGCAACATGGAGGAAGAAGAACTGTGAATCTAAGATCATGCTAATCGGATCAGGAACTTGAGAACAGACTTCTTCCCTCTTTCACACCATTTTTATTTCATGTTAATTCAGTGTGTGTGTGATTTGATTTAGATCAGATTGTTTGTGTGTATTTGTGGTTAGATCAGAACAATGCTAGAAGATCTGATCTCCTATGAACTTGATCTAGCATGTGTGTGTGTGGCTTGAGCCGCCATGCTCAAGTGTGGATTGAACCTTAGTGCTCGTGTGTGTGTGTTGTGCTCATCTTTGTGTTGAGTGTGCCTCACTGTGTGAGGGGTGGATGTAGGATGCACTTCTGTGTATTCCGAACCACCTAAAATCTCTTATGCATTGTGGTATATTTATGTGATTGTGATATTAATCGCATAGGAGTTTCTAACTACACACTTAATCTAAACTAACACGCCTCACTCACATGAATTAAACTAATTTGTGAGATTTCAATTTTGTAGATCTTTTGAAACTAGAGTAAATTTTTAAATTGCAAAAAGTTTCTATTGCAATCAGTATCAGATCCATTCACCCCCCCCCCTTGTATTTGTCTTCTACTTAATATTCGATCTACGATCCAACAGACACACAAAGTCTATCCAGTAAGCTTATGAAGGACAAAGTCACAGTTGCGTCGATGCAAGTTGAAGATCAGGTCGACACTAGTATCCTTTCAGTGAGCCATATTTGAAGAAATACACAGGAGGTCGACGCAACTTGGGAATCAGGTCGACACAACTCGAGTAAAAGGTCAAAAACGAAAAGGGTATGATTTCAAAAGGGTGTGACTTATCATTGGAGATTATGGGAGAATATTTTATACCAAAATACCCTTTCATCCAAGTGGCAAAGAGAAAAAGGATCTGTGGACATGTTGCAACGTCATGTCTGCCCTAGTTTTCTGTGCACATGTGTCCCACATATAAGGGAGTGCACTGAGGTTATAAAAAGCCTCTTGTCTTATCTGAGAGGCATCCAACACAGAGGAGCAAGGCCAAGCATAGAGAAAGAAAAAAAGAGAGTGTTGGAAGAGCAGCAGTAGAGGAAAATGCGGGAAGAGCAGCAGAGTGAAGCAGAAGCTGCAAAGCAAAGAAAAAGCAATAGATCAAGAAAAAATTGGAGGAAGCTAGTGCTAGAGCAAAATCATGAAGTTCTACATCTGTAGAGACATTCAAGAGGAGCGATTCACATCGGCATCAGTCTACAGATTCAGATCTGAAATAGAGCACTATGAATTGAAGAAGATCTTCATCAAATTTTCTAAAGAGCCTTCAATCCAAGCTTCCTGCAGATCATCTTCAATGAGGAACATCCATTTCATCTCTCTATTCCTGAATTCTATTAGAGTGTTCATATCGATTCATTCTTTGAGTGTTTGGTAATCTGTACAAGTGTTTTGTGTAGATTCCTATGTGTGAGTGTGATCTATTTTGGATCAGATCATTTGTGTAGTGTGTGTTACGATCTGTGCAAGTGTTCTGTGCAGATCAAAGCATTTGTGTGCGTATTAGATCAGTTCTAGAGGATCTGATCTCTTGTGAACCTGGCCTAGCTTGCATGTGTCTTGGAGCAGTCGTGCTCATGTGTGAGCCTATGCACTCATATGTTTGAGTCATCGTGCCCAAGTGTGTTGGAGCTGTCATGCTCGTGTGTGTTGTACACATTTCTTTTAGTACTGTGTGCCTCACTGTGTAAGGGTGGATGTAGGAATCACTGATGTGATTTCTAAACCACCTAAAAATCTCATGTGCAGTGGTTTGATCTGCTTTCTGCGGTAGATGCATGCATAGGGATTTCGCTTGCACACTACTTGTCAATTTTCTCACACACTAGTCTACACTTTAATCACATAAGCATATCAGATCAGTGTGGTTTTCCTTGAATTGATTTATAGTCTAAAGTAATTTTTTAAATTGCTTAAGTTTCCGCTGTGATTAGTACTAGATTTGTTTTCAGATTTCTGATTTATCCTATTCACCCCCCCCCCCCCCCACCTCTAAGTAATCCTTACTGCCAACAAACCTAGACAATACATATGAGATATGGAAAGGGAGGAAGCCCAATCTTAAGATTGTTAATATTTAGGGTTGCCCTACCCATGTTAAGAGAAACGATCCTGATAATTTGGAATCAAAGGACATAAAGGTGCATATTTGTGGGATACCCCAAAGAAACTTGTGGGTATTATTTCTATCACTCTGAGGACCAAAAGGTCTTTGTTTCCAAGAGGGCTGTGTTACTTGAGAAGGAACATGATCTTGGTGGAAATAGTGGGAGCTTGATAGAATTGACCGAGGTTGGAGAACCAAACTCAAGCACCATTCCGCAAAAAGAATCTGTTCAGAACCTATCACACAATATCCAACTTTGCGTAGATCAAGTAGAGTGTCTGTAGCGTCCCGACGTTTTGAATCCAATTTACTAGGTTTCGGAGTTTGGTGCATCATGGTATGTGTTTTATCTTATTTGAACAGGCCATTGTTTGGGGTCTCCATCTAGGTTTTGGGGTTTTTGTTTACTATCGCGGCCAGGGAGTGTGACGCGATGGTAATATGTCAAGCGAGGCCGACGTAACAGTGTTAACATCAGTGGTCGTCGCGTCACTTGGTTTGGATGCGATAGTGTGGCATCTAGGCGATGTGTTGCCTCCTACCATAGTATAGTTTCACCCTATTCTCGATTACAGGTGGGGTTTTGTGGTAATTTTGCTTGGAAGAAGGTTTTTGATGGATTGGAGGTATTGTCTAGAGTGTTCTTCTTGAGGAGGATGCAGCTAGATCACGAGAAGACCCTAATAGGTGTGTGCTTCATGTTCTGGTAGGGTGACATCCCCTTCTACTCGATTTTCTTGTAGGGATTACGGTGTTTCACAAGTTAGAGATGAGCTATGGTGCACTTGAGTATGGTTTGGTGGTTTGAACGTATAAGCATGTGGTTCTTTCTTTGAATTTACTATATTATGTACTTTGGGTAAATTGCGCCATGTGAAGCATGTGATACTAAGAAGAGGTAAGTTTAGTATAGTTAAGCTTATTCAGTGGTTACTGTATGATAAATCGATGTTGCAGGTTGTGTATGAGCTCTTAGAACTGGTTTTGGAGCTCTAGTTGTGCCTTGGCATAGCAGGGTGCTCAGCCTGATAAGGCGTCCAGTCGGGTGGACGCAATGGTATGTTGTCTGACTAGGACGATGAGTTATGGTCTTCTTTTCGCGGCGCATCGAGCGAACACGATAGTGTCGTGACCCATCTGCCTGATGCGACAACCTTCCAGAAACCGTTGTAGCTATATTTTGCAATGGTGTATGTCCAATGGGGTTCTTATGGTAGTGTGTAAGCAGCAATTACCTTGGATTGTGATTTGTGTATGTGGTATGGATCCAGGTGGCTCGACATTTTTTTAAATACATCACTTGTTGGGTACCCCAGGTTCTATGTGAGCCAGAGATTGTGTGTGCTCGAGTTTTTTCTTTGTACGGTGTACCAACAAGTTTTGTGTCATTTTCCTGGACACCATCGCCTCTCATCTATTGAGTTGTAGCATGTCCGGCTAAGGGAAAGATGATGTAGGGCAGCGACTCATAGTGTGGGAGTGCGATTTCTCATAGCGTGCTCATGGTTGGGGGACGAGCACTAGTGGACGTACTGATCACAGCTAGTCTAGTTTTTCCACTACCTTCCTTTAGGGACTCCGAAATCATTATAGTGGTGTTAGGTGTGGGTCTGCAGCTGGTGTCTGCAGGTGGTGTTGGTTAGTCTCCATAGTTTCTTGTACTTGTAGAGGTGGAGCCACATTTACACCCTTAGTATGCGACCGTGAAGCTGAGAGGTAGTCTGGTGTTGCTTGTCCTGGTTAGTAGCTTGTCACGCCCCGATATTTAGCAGCAGAAAATAAACGTCGAGAGCGTGAACGATACAATTGTGCATATCACAGTCACGTAATTCAGAGTAACAACTAAATATAACACAAGGTATAAGACAATAATATTTCCAGCCAAATGACCTTTATTTCATTCCATCAACTAGTTTAAACACCTTACATCATCAGAGCCAGACATAGGGCCCAATATTATTTCTCAATTACATATGACATCAAAAGAAATAACCTATCTATTATAGACTCTATGAACTCTAACTTCAATGGCTAACGTGCTAAGTAGACTGGTACGCTTGATCAGCTCATCACTCATCCCCAGTCCCATCATTCTCTAGTTCCTCATATTCATCACCTGAAAATATTAAGGAAAGTAGGTGTGAGGGCACTAGCGCCCAGTAGGATTTACATCTCATGGTGCGGGCATGCTTTACGTAATTAACATGTTAACATTGGCAATACTATCATGCAATGCTCATGACAATAATGATAGTGACAAATCCAAACTATAACATGTACGAGGATGGTTCAATAACGATTCTCATGTAGGACGGAACGGTTATCAATGAGAAAGATGACAGTTCAATCACTTGACATATAGGGAGAAATTCAATAGCATGTAGCATGTGCAATAGATTTCTCAAGTTGAATTCCATAGAATTCCAATGGACAATGACATGTAGGACTCAATAACAATGACATGTACAATAGGATTAGCCATTTCACATATAACAGTTCAATCAATCAATCAATCATTCATTCAATAACAATTTGGAAATTACCCAGATCAATCTTGCATTCAATTAGGTGATTGCCAGACACCTCATTGGGTGCTCCTCCCAGGACCAAACAGTGCCATGTTTGCACAAGCATAGTTATGAACCGAAGTTCCAATAGTTTTCTGGTAATTCCATTCATTCATTTATGGCCACATGGTTTCCAAGTAATGGACAATGATGAACTAATGATCATGTCAATGATGATAGAGAACAATGCAAGGGGACATGATCCAGATTAATCTCGGCAGCATAACGACTTATTCTAATTAGTTCAATCTTTACATTTAATGACTTAGTTTCAATGTTATCAAATCACTCTCACGAGAAGTAGATAAGAATAGAAGTGCATTCTATCTTCCGAGTACTTCATTGGTACAACCAACTCGGTCTTCATGAGGGAATCCATGAAGTACGGAGAATTACAGAGGTCTTAGAGACAAGGTTGCTAGTCTATCGATACGGAATGACCGACAGAGAGCTTCCAATTCCCCAAGAAGGGGCTGCCTATATGTGCAAAGTATCTTGTAAAGCGTGTCTCAATCCACAATCCACCGGTTAAAACATTACGGAAAACAATTAACAAACGTGCATGACATGTATGCAATTCAATTCTATTCACATGGTTGCAATGCCTTTATCATATAATCACTTTTCAATTTGATGGACAAGACAGAATATAATCATTTCATGTAACATTCACATGATCACATGGATGCATTTAAACAATCAATCACACTTCGAATAAATGTTCAGATTCTTACAATTTTCCGGTAGGTTAATGACTTTTAGGCCATTATATAACTATATGACATGATGCAGTACAATAAGTTACATAAACACGACTGGACAGTACATTAAAACAGTCTCGGGTCGGCTCTGAAATCACGTCCTACATAGTAGACACTTTTCATAACACAGTGTATGGTCGAACACGGCTAACTGTGAAGAATGTAAATCACGGCAGTGTAAGTGGTCGCCTTTTACCTTGAATCGTGATGGGATACCCCGTCGCATTCATGAAAAGCATTAAAATATTAATATAAAAATTGGCAAAAAATGTTTGGGCGGGAAAACACGTCGAATCCCATCGGGGGTTCCTGCTGCGAATCAGACTAGCGCAAAAATCCACGCGGCGCGTAGTCCCATGCTGACAGTTGACTGGTCAGACCATGAATTGTGTCGGATCTCACAGTTGCCTTTTAACTAATCACAGCGACCAAGGCCGACGCGATACCAGGCGCTGGAATCGCATCGCCTGGACCGGTCGCGATTTAAACCTCAAAATCGAAAGCGCAGGAACAAGGTGCGATCTTCATGAAACGCCTATATCTCTCTATCTACTGACATTTAGACAAAACTCTCAACATGAAACACGACGAGGACAACTAGGAGGAGGACTTTCATGTTGTAGGTTGGATCTAATTCATTCTCGAGTCTCATGCAACACATGAGGAACATAAAAAGCCTAAACAGTGCGTGACTCTTGGAAAACGCTTAATACGACTCACATTGTCCATGAAAATTGGGGAAATCACCTGAAAACTAAACTAGACACGATGCTCTAACCATAGGTATTGCAACGTATGTGTTCAGCCCGAGATCACCTACCTTTTGGGTTGAAGAAGTCACATTTTTCCAGAAAACCCACGTTCAGACCACTTGGAGGAGAATGCTTATTGCACCCGATCTACTGAATGAAAAATAGGCAAACTAGTGGGATTAGGAACTAGACTCGACCCTCTTTCCAGGGGTATAAGTCTTGCATGATTTGGTTTAGGTTTGGCCTACCTTTGGTCGACTCCAAGGAGAGCTATCTGCACAGGTTGATGTAGAATGCAGCAGAGAAGAAGCTCTGAGTTGGGGAGTTTCCTCCTACTTTGGGTGCTCAAGAATAGCCTCCCATGACCCCAACAATGTGTAAACTCGTCCCCTAGGGTTTCATATCATGTACATATACATCTAGTGTGTTTTAAAAGTCCCATTGGGTGAAGGAAAGGCAAGGTGCGGTTCATGCATGGGTAGTTGCCATATTTTGGAATTCTCCTCCCAATAGAGGTAGGAATACCATTAGGAAGGTTCCTATCTTGGTTATGCATGAATTAGACTGCCATCCATGGCTAATCCCTCATGTTTTAACCCCAATTTACCCTTCTCAATTACCACCTAATTACAGGTACAAATTTTGGGTATTTTTCTTACTCCACTTTATTCTTGGGCCAAAAGTGATCCATTGGCCCAATTTTGATATTGGGTCATCAATACATGATGTTGGAAGTCTCTCCAACATGTTTATTTAATTTATGATCGTGTTATATTTCCGCGTTAACTGTTTTCCAACTTAGTTTCCTAATTTGGGTAATTAGTCACATTGTGACGTACACTTGGTCAATGCGATTTTTTCGTTGCACGAATTTCTTCATGAAATACTTAGGAATAATGTGTGGGGTTGATTTATAATTTTTACGAAATTTTCCGATGGGTTCTTGCACGTACGATAGTGGTACGTACGTTCTACCATTCCGTTAATACGGAAAATTATTTATTTCTATTTCTTTACAATTTTTAAATCACTGAATTTTTACCATTCCGATAATGGTCTATCAATCCATGTTGTTTAAAGTCCACCCATCATTTTTAATCTAGTTTATGATCACATTTTATACACATGATAATTGATTTTCCAACTTATTTCTTAATTATGATAATAAGTCACAATAACTCTTAAACCTACCCCAAATGATTTTTATGGACCCCAATTTCTTGATGGATCATTAGAGGATATTATTTGAAGTCCATCAATGATTTTTATTTAATTTCCTAACTCATCTAAGTATTTGTGATAATGATTTCCCGACTTATTCCCTGATTATGATACTCAGTTGCAAAACGCCTTAAACTTGGACCATCCGATTTTTCTTTGCACGAATTTCTTTGTAGGTCATTAGGGAGTATTATTTAGAGTTGAGTTATGATTTCTAAGGAATTTTCTAATGGGTTTTTTTTTTGTATGTACGTTAATGGCACGTACATTTTTTACTATTTCAATTTTATCGTTTTTAATTTATTTCTATTTTTCCAATTACTGAATTTTCGGGGTGTTACATCTGGTGTTGTGAACCAGTCTTCGTGATCCGAGTGTGGCGTCATTCCTCATTAGCTCGTACTCTTGTGAGTGTTTTGTCATTTACTTATTTATAATATCTTGTGGTATTATTTATTTTCGCTGCATGTACAATTGTTCATTTAATTCTGTAAGTAGCTTACCTGCTAACAGTTACTCCTGCTCCTCTAGTTGCTCTTGTTGTTTGCGGTTTTGGGAGAGTTGCCCTACTAAACTAGTGACTTGTGAGGCTCACTCCCCTACTTCCCCCTTTCATGTGAGAGTGAGAAAGATGATTCACATCTGGATTCTAGTTCTAGGCCCCGTCGTAGCAGAGGTGAACCAACTCCACCAACCGTGTAATTCTCTTTCTATTTCTCACCTCGGGGGTATGCCTCAGGATGTTGTACTTCCATTCTGTTGGCTTGTAATGGAACATAAACTATGTACATTTCATGTCAATATGCGTGAGACTATGTAAATATATATATATATATATATATATATATATATATATATATATGCAAGCTCAGGTATGTTTAATGTTCTCGTTTATATTCTCACGAACAATTGTAATGGTATCCCTTGTGATGCTTCGTCCTATTCACGGAAGTCGTAGTCGGGTCAGACTCGTTAATGGGTTAACGGGTTCGAGTGATGAGGATCGCTACAGTTGGTATCAAAACTGATCCGTGTGAATATAAAAGGGCAAGAATTTGTACATAGTCTTAATTCCAACACAAGAATCACTACTGGTAGACGGTCCTCAGTTTTGTATTGATTAGTGTTGTGTTGCATGGTATGGGAATGTTTGTTTGCAGGTCATAGAGACGGCAGAGATGAGAGATTGGAGAGGAGGTGGAGATAAGCCCGATCCTAATCACGAGCTTATTAAGAGAATGTGGCAGAGCATCACACAAATACAGACTAGACTAGATTAGCAATTTTCGGTGCAACCAGTTGTGCCAGAGTTTCAACCAGTTCAGCAGGTACCAACCCCACCACCACTAGAAGTTACAGTGCCTCCAATTGTGCTCACACCTCCTGCAGCTTGTGTGTCACTTGTTATTCAGGTGAAGTGTACAGCTTTAGTAGAGAGGTTTCTGAGGTTACAACCACCTACATACACAGGAGGACCCAATCCAGATATTGTAGACCATTGGATTCATGAGATAGAAAGAGTTTTTGTCACTATGCGGTGTTCGCTGACTGATAGAGTGGTTTTGGTAACTTACCAGTTGTGTGGTTTTGCTCAGGAATGGTGGAGACTGAAAATGCACACAATATTTACAGAGAGATTGGAGGATTTGATCACATGGCCAGAGTTTCTTCGGGTCTTCATTGATACTTTCTTTCCAATGCAGGTTTAGTAAGCAAAGATAGAACAATTTAGAACATTGTAGCCAGAAAATTTGTCGGTGTTAGAGTATCAGATGGGATTCATGGAACTGAGTGCACCATATGTTGTTTCAGATAATGCAATGATGTAGAGTATTTTATTAGGGGATTAAGGCTAGAATTGCAAGATGCAGTGATTCCACTCATGTGTGAGACAGTGGAAGTAGTAGTACAAAGGGCAGCTATTCTTGAGAGGACTACTCATGCTAGGCAATCGGGAAGTTCCCAGTTATCGCCACGTTCACCAGGCATTAGTAAGGGCAAGGCGCTATTAGGAACTTCATCATTAGGTTTTTGTTTTTCCATGTGGGGATCTAAGTTAAAGAAAGTGTTTTGAGGAAGAGGCAGTAGCAGCCAGCCACAGTAGGGCAGAGGGTTTAGACTTGCACAAGAGGAATCCCAGTAGAGCACAGAAAGCCAGCCAGTTGTTCCTTCAACTTATGTGTGTTATAATTATGGGCAGCTTGGGCATTTGTTTAAGAATTTTCCCTATCCGAGGGACTACAGTAGACCACCGCAGCAACTGCAGTAACAACCTTCAACGGCACGAGGCAGAGGACCACCATACCAGGGAGGTCGTGGACGTGTTATGGCTATTACCAGGGCACAGGAAGAGACAACCAATCTGATTGAAGGTGTATTACATCTTTATGACTTTTATACTAGAATATTAATTGATTTGGGTGCATCGCATTCATTTATTTTTGAAGATTTTATGGATAGTATAGTACATTCTTTAGAGGAACAGTAGTGTGAGTTAGTTGTAGAGGTTCCATCAGGAGATCTTGTACTCACTTCCAGTTGTGTGGATAAAGTTCCTATTATGATTCAAGTGTATCAGTTGCCTGCAAAATTATATGCTTTACAAATGAAAGATTATGATGTGATATTGGGAATGGATTGGTTAGAAGCTTATGGGGCAATGTTTGATTGTAAAAAAAAAAAGAGTTAGGTTATGTCACCGTAGTGGAGCAGTTTTTGAATTTCAAAGTCTGCCTTTTTATACTCCAAAGTTCATTATTTTTGCAATTAGAGCTAGAAAGTTGATAAATGCTGGATGTGTAGCTTATTTAGCTTCAGTGACTTTTTTTTAGTCTCGTTAAGTCTATAGAAAATGTTCATGTTGTGAGAGAGTTTGCAAATGTGTTTTATATGATTTGCCAGATTTAGCCTCACACAAAGCAGTGGATTTTACAATGGAATTGAAGCTAGAAACAATGCCTATCTCTAAAGCACCTTATAGGATGGCTCCAGTAGAGTTGAAAGAGTTAAAGAAGCAATTGTAGGAGTTGTTAGAAAAAGGATTCATCAGGCTAAGTCAATCCCCATAGGTAGCGTTAGTGTTGTTTGTTAAAAAGAAGGATGGTAGTCTCAGATTGTGTATTGCTTATCAGCAATTGAACAAGGCCAGCATCAAGAACAAGTATCCACTCCCAAGAATAGACGATTTGTTTGATCAATTGCAATCACCTAAGGTATTCTCCAAGATTAATTTGAGATCAGGGTATCACCAGTTGAGAATCAGAACAGTATCACCAGTTGAGAATCAGAGAAGAAGACATTGATAAGATAGCTTTCACGACACGGTATGGTGATTATGTGTTTGTGGTTATGGCATTTGTTTTGACAAATACACCAGCTATGTTTCTGAATATGATGAACAAGATATTCCATCTGTATGTAGATAAGTTTATTGTGGTGTTTATGTTGAGTTATGGTTATGTAAATAACCATAATCATTGTTTTGATTAGTTTTAATGATGACATAATCTTTGTTAATCTTGTTGATAACATAACATCAATGTTTTGTTGATGAATATAAGTGCTTTAATGATGAATATCCTTTAAATAATAATTGCAAATCATAGTCTGACTGGCCATATTGATAACTTGCATAAATGAAGAACTGGATGTTCAGCTTTGGTTATAGTTAGCCAAAGATTGAGAATGTGTATTTGTTGACATTTGAAGTTATGTTTGTTTTAACTTGTCAAATCCAACATATGATGCTCAATGAGAATGTGACATGTGTCTTTATTAAATGTTTGGATATGTTTGTGCTGCAATGGTATGACACGTGTCATAAATTAAGATAAGCTTGAATTGCATCATTTAAATACATTTTCATAAATTATTTATTAAATTGGGTAATTTCTGTATGCAGGGCCAAGACACATCCACGCTAGGTGTGTCGACACATCTTGATCATGTGTGGACACAAGTCAAGCTCCAGTAAAGCCTCACAGAAGACAGGTCAAGTGTGTCGACACAGTCCAAGTAGTGTGTCAACACATAAGTGCTCTCCAGTGACCATGTCAACAAAAATGCCAAGAGTGTCGACACACTTCGACTAAAATCTCAAATATGAAAAGCACGTGTGAAGGGCCAAAAGCACATGTCAACTTAAAGGGTGTATGGACAACCCTAACTTTGGTACTCTCTCATCCTCAGGTATGAGGTTATATGATGAGGGCTATAAATATGCCCTTGTCCCTTCTGAAAAAGGAGGGGCCTTGAAAATTGTGCACCCAGAAAAAGAGTTGAGAAGAGTCCAAGCGCCGCCAGGAAGAAAGGGGGGAGCAGAGCAAGTAGGAGCAGCAGATGTGAAGAAGAAGAGAAGGAGAAGAAGACATCAGATTCAGAATCTGATTGTGAAGCAGCAATAAGGAAGAAGAAGATTAGATCGAAGATCGTGAAGATCAGATCCAGAACTGAAGAGAGAAGAATTCTTCCTTCTTCTTATTTTATATTTTCAGAATAATTTTGTGTGTGTGATTGTACTGGGATAGATCGTGCTAGAGGATCTACTCCCTAAGTGGACTTGTTCTAGTGGTGTCTGGATCCGTTGTATTCTAGAGGTTTGAGCACTATGTGCTCAGGTTTTGGGAAGAGTCGTCGTGCTCTTTCCAAGTGGAGTGAGTCGTCGTGCTCATCTCCGGTTTGTGCTTGTGAGTCATCGTGCTCACAAGTGGTTTCTGGAGTAGGTCATCGCACCTATCTCCTGGATGTTCTTGTGAGTCATCGTGCTCACAAGGGGTTGTGGTGTTGAGTCGTCGTACTCAACAGTGTGTGCTCAATGTTTGACTGGTTTTCCTCCGTCATGTGGAGGTGGACATAGGATGCACTTCTTTGTATTTTGAACTACCTAAAAATCTCTGTGCAGTGGTTTGATTTTGTTTTACAAATAGATGCATGCATAGGGGTTCGCTCACACACAACTTGAAAAAAAATGTCTCACACATTTTAATCACACGTAAGCTCATCAGATTCGTGGGGTTCTGATAGAATAGATCTTTTAATTTGAAGTAATTTTTAATTGCTTAAGTTTCTGCTGCAATTTGTGACAGGTCTATTCAACCCCCCTTCTAGATCTGTGTTGTGCCTTTATTCGATCCTACACTTTATTGATGATATTTTAGTATATTCGTCATCTGAAAAGGAGCATGCAACTCATTGGAGGGTTACCTTGCAGACTTTAAAAGAACATCAATTCAGTAAATGTGAGTTCTGGTTGAAAGAAATTCAATTTTTAGATCATGTAATTTTTGCAAAAGGTTAACATCAACACCAATATTGGAATTGCCATCAGGCAATGGAGGATTTGTGTTGTACACAAATGCATTAGGAAAAGCGCTTGGAGCAGTATTGATGCAGCATGGAAAGGTAGTGGCTTATGTGTCCAGGTAGTTAAAGCATCATGAAGAGAATTACCCGGCACATGATTTAGAATTAGCAGCAGTGGTCTTTGCATTAAAGTCTTGGAGACATTATTTGCATGGGGAAAGATTTGAAATTTTCACAGATCATAAGACCTTAAAGTACCTTTTCTCCCAGAAAGATTTGAATCTTATGCAGCGCAGATGGATGGAGTACTTAAAGGATTATGATTTTACCTTGGCTTATCATCTAGGAAAAGCAAATGTAGTTGCAGATGCATTGAGTAGGAAAGCAATATTGATTCATATGATGATTAAAGAGTGGAAGTTATATGAAGATGTGTCAAAGAATTCTTTGTATGTCCCTAGTAGTCAACAGTGAGCTGTTCTTACCAATAGTATAGTAGAACCATCATTGTATTATCAGATTTTTGAAGCACAAAGAATAGATGAAAGATTAACTAAAATTAGGAAGATGGAAGGAGCTACAATAGATGATAATTGTATAGTCAGATTTAGAGGGTGGTTATATGTTCCAGATGAGGTAGAATTGAAACAAAAAGTGTAAGAAGAAGCTCATAAATCCAGATATTCAATCCATCTAGGTAACACAAAGATGTATCAAGACTTCAAGAAGCATTTCTGGTGGCCTAATATCAAGAAAGAGATAGCAGAATTTGTGAGTAGATGTGTTACATGTCAACAAGTCAAGGCAGAGCATCAAATGATGATTAGTTTATCCCCATGTAATTTAAATTAATTACATATTCATTTTGGTGATTAACAAAACTAAAACAAAGTTTAATCTAACATATTTTCTATGAGATTTGAGTACAGGAAATGAAACAAGGAATAACAAGCTAAATGGGTAAGTATTATTTACTCCGATTTTCTGTATGTTGTAACGACTTCCTCCTCTATCATAACGATTTCAATAGATTCATAACGATTTCCTTACTTTCATAACGATTTCCTTACTTTCACATTGATTTCATACTCATAAGGATTCGTTATATATTCTATCATTTTGGCTAGCATAACGATTTGCTTCCATAACGATTCGCTAAGTGATCGCATCGATCTCACAACGATTCGCTAAGAAAGCATAACGATTTGCTTCCATAACGATTCGCTAAGAAAGCATAACGTCTTGGTTCATAACAATTTGGTCTTCGCAACGATTTCTTAAGTGAGAATAACGATTTGCTCTCACAACGATTTCTTAAGTGAGAACAACGATTCGCTCTCACAACGATTTCTGAAGTGAGAACAACGATTTGCTCTCACATCGATTTCTTAAGTGAGAACAATGATTCGCTCTCACAATGAATTCTTAAGTGAGAACAATGATATGCTCTCACATCGATTTCTTTAGTGAAAATAACGATTTGCTCTCACAACGATTTCTTAAGTGAGAACAACGATTCGCTCTCACATCGATTTCTTAAGTGAAACAACGATTTGCCTATACCGTCATAACGATTTGATCCTTGTAACGATTCGATAAGTTACACAACGACTCTGTCACTGTAACGATTCACTTAGTTACATAACGACTCAGCCGCCGTAACGATTCGATACAGCAAACAACGATTTGCTCACATCGTTTTATCTCTGACAACTTACTCATAACGATTTGATTATAGAGTTATAACGATTTGTATGTGCATCGGTTTGCTTATAACTGCACAACGATTTACATGGATATCAACTCATTTGCATAACGATTTCATAAGTCATACATGTAACGATTTCATGGATTATAACGATTTGATATTTGAACTCATTTTTGAGTTCGTTGAAAAGTCAAAGTCTTCACGTATATATTTCTGACAACCATGCATTTATTATGACTGAACGTATTGCTGCAGTACATGCAAAACGATATCTTCTATTTCCATGCTTACATTGTAAACATCTTTTTAGAAGAACATAATGGAACTTCTTTTTTGATATAAAATCAATCTAACGTTGACTGACAACAAGAGACAGCCTAGTTGTCTATTGTTTTAGCATTTAATGCGTGCAAGTCTCTGACAGCGCACCTCAATACAACGTTGGAAAACATGGAAGATAACGGATATCAGAGAAGATCCTTTCTCTTGTTGCGTGCATGGAAAGCTAAAGACTATCGAACAAGAAGCTCTACAGTGACATGCAGTCTAACGTAAACAAAAGCTTAGAGACAACGGGCACTTCAACATTCAAATTTCAAATAGAAGATATATAAAGAAGACTGAAGCTCCTGAAGAAGTCACCTTGAATAGGGAGACAACGCTTTCAACAATTTTTCAAGTCTTCTGTGAGAAAACTGAAGAGCCAAGTTTTTCACTCACATCTGTTCTAGCTCTTGCTCTCTGAGATTAGTATAGATCCATGAGAGAGCTTCTAGTATTGAGAGAGATCAATTTTGCAGATCCTTTCTTTCTCAGTCTTAGCTTCAGATCTAGCATTGTATAAGCTTGATCTAGGGGCTTGTTTTCATTTCCTCATTCCTGTGATCTTTCCCTTTGTGTTGAAGGAAGACCTGGGGGTTCCAAGGTGTGTGTTCCCTTCACGTAGAAGGAAGACCTGGTGGTATCCAGGGTGTTGTAATTCCTCTTCAGGTTGTGAAGAGAAGACCAGCTACAGCTGGGTGTGTAAGGGTCCATAAGGGGGACTGTACCCTTGGGTAGTGAAATCCTAAGATATTGTTCAGGGACTGAACGTAGGACTCCTAAGGAGAGGAGATCCGAACCAGGATAAATCCTTGTGTAGTGTGATTGCCTTTGTGTGTTTGCTGTTTATCTATACTAACACTAACAACTATCGAAGTGTGTTTTGTGTGACTGTTTTATGAACAGATTTTAGGTTCTCAATAATTTTAAGAATCACATTCACCCCCCCCCCCTCTGGGCTTGCTAGCTGGGAAACAAGTGGTATCAGAGCAAGTCTCTTCGACAAAGAAGAAGATCGAACGATCTGAAGAGAAAAGATCAAATGGCAGCCCAAGGTCACTCCGAAGGTCAGTCAGTCAACAGGCCACCGCTGTTCGATGGTGTAAGGCCCTCGAATTTTGTCCTTTTATTTGATATCATGTATGGATTCGTGCTTGTGTGTAAATTTCATGTGTGCATATGTAGGTAACTATGTACATATTAGCTATGTGTACTTACGTGTGCATGTGCAAATTAATTGTAAATAGTGGATGATTGCATGGTTTAGTAGTGTATATATTATACTATATGTATTGCATGCTTATACATAGTGTACATAGGGTTTTCTGCATGGTTTAATGCTCTGGACGAAGAGCAAATTGGCGTCAACATGGATGGACGTCCATGTTGAGTAAACGTCCATGTCGATGGATGCCAACTATGAGGTAAACGGCCATGGATGTGGACGTCTACTTCTCTGATTTTCTGTGCGCAGTAGACCCTGAAATTTCAGGTTGGGCTTGCTCATCGATTGGGGAGATGTCCCCAACGGCTCTCAGCCATCACATCAGGCCCTGCGTGAGACAGAAGGTCTCTCTTTATAAAAACAACCCCCTTTGCAACCTATAAGAGCTCTCTTGGCTCTTTGCAAGGAGAGAAAGAAACCCTAGCTGAGAACAGGAGAAAAATTGACCTTTGCAAGCTTTGATCCGGCGGTTTGAAGCTTCTCCCTGCAAGCTATTGCAACTGGAGGATAGTGTGGACGTAAGGGAAGGCTTCCCCAACCTCAGACTGGTGGCTACTTTGACCTAGAACCCGAAGGAAAGCTTTTGTGGAGACTTCTTGGCACTGCCCAAGGAGAGCTTCATCACCTATTTTCGTCCCTTTGGAGGTTTTTAGAAAGGCAAGTAACTCATCCCCTTCGTCCATGTGTATGTCTAGTAGGTCTTAGGCATTTTATGGGATTTATTTCGTGTCCTGGAACCCCTACATTCACCAATCTTTGGAGTTCGGTCTGTGTTTTGCACAGACAGGAACTTAACGGCAAGATCTCTTGCTGTTAAGATCTTGAGTTGGTGGCAGACGATGCTGTCGTTAACCTCCTTGAACGGCCAGACTTTGCCGTTTAGTTCTTCAGGACAGAACAGTGAGTTGTTCTTCCTTATATATGATTATTTTTTTCGGGTTTCTTCGCATGAGGATATACTGTAAATGTTATATGATATGTAAAATAGATAAAGGAATGTGTTGTGAGATTTCTATGCATTTTTTGTAATTTGTATAAATTGCTAGAATTATGTGAAATGCATGTGAGATAAAGATCTTGGATATGGTAGCTTACTGTTCACATGATCCATGTGTAATTGGATTTCCATAAAATTTCCAGACGATGTGTATGTATGTCAGTCCTTGTCTTGAAAATTTGAAAATTTTCCCATGATTATGAAATTTGTTATAATTTCTGTATTGGAAAATAGGGAGCATGTGTAGGTTGTTTTTAAATTTCAGTAAATTGTATGATGCTTGATAAATTCGGGGAAAATTCTTATGATAAGATGAATGTTAGATGCAGGTTAGTGAACTGTTAATCCAACCTTGACACTGTGCTTCTATGATAAACTGATTTATGAATGGCATGTGAATGAGTATTTTAATTTCTGTAAAATCAATGTAGCTCAGAAAAATATGAGAATGTGTATGTGTGATCTGAAACCTGCAAACAGCATGTGGTTAAAATTTCGTGTGATTTGGGCAACAGTAGATGACATTGTGTAATTTTCATGTAAAAGTGAGTGATTAAAACATGCTTATTATGGTTATGGATTGTTAATGAGTTTCCAACATGATTAGTGTAAATTCCTGAGTGTTTAAACTCTGTTAACAGTAACATCATGTTAGGGAAAAACTGAACCATATGCCAAATGGTGAAATGTAAGTTATGTGTCCAATTGTGTGAGAACTATGTGTAGAATAAATCGGAAAATGTGTAAAATGTGCCGTGTGTGACACTGCTTCCATAGAGGGCTGTGGAAGCGTGCCGTGGAAAAGTCCCCACGGGAAGGTTCAATGTGTTTAGAATCCTATGGGCATTAGGATGAAATCCTGGAAGTGGACATGTACCACTGGTTAGGGTGGAGATTACTTCTCCCGGTCTGCGCAGTACCAAGAGCCGTCACTGTGTTGCCTAGGTGGCGTCTATGTGTTATGTGTTATGTGAATGTGTCCTTCTAGTGGTGGTTTGGACTATGTGTCACGGCATCTAAATGTGAAAATGTGAATGTGAATGTGTATATGTGCAAATTGTGTAGTGTGAACATGTGTATATGTGAAATGTGTAAAAGTAAACAATGTGAATGTGTAAATGTGTGAACATGTGAACCCTATGTGTTAGAATGTGAAATTGTGATTTATGATATGAAAATGTTAGATTCATGTCAAAACAGCAACCTTAATGTGTTTATAACAATGTTTTACATGTGCAAAAATATGTAGAATCCATGTTAAGAGCATTTCCTTTTATGTGTGTGAAAATCCCATGCTTAATTTGCTATCATATTGTAGCTTAAATGTAAATGTAGCTCTCATGTGGATAGATAAGTAGAAAGCATATGGTAGGTATTTTAATTTGGAATGACATAAACCCTGTATCATGTGTTGTGAATTATGTAGAAATATCATGACAGGTTGTTTCTTATCATTGTTTCAACCATGCTATATGTTTTGACTTAATGAAATTGAATGTAGGACTTACTTGTGATGTATGCATGTATGATGTGTATCGAATTACTTACTGAGTCTTTTAGACTCACCCTTGCTTCGGCGTATAGGTTTAGCAGCGGATCCTACTTCCTTGGAGGAGACCGTTGAGAGCGACTCCGAGCGAGGAGAGTAGTTGTGGTGGATTATCGACTTGTACTTTCTTTTCATAGTATGTAATTGAGACTTATGTAATTGAAGCTTATGTAAATTGTGGACGAACAATGTAATTTGAATTTTGTATTTCACTATGTGGACTTAGTTCCTTAAATTTCTATATGGATCATGTATGTTTAATGTGGATGATGAAATAAAAAGACAGTAGTTTTTTACTTCCGCTACTCTGTATTCATATTTGTGTACATCTCAATCATGTGTGTTAGTGCTTGGGTAAATGTCCCACTGTGACGAGACTCACAATACCGACGTGGATTGGTATAATCGTACCGGTATAAGGAGGGTCGTCGCAGATGGAGAAGATTACACCTATTGGAAAACAAGAATGGAGTACTTCCTACAATGTTTCGACTTTCAATTCTGGTCAATTGTAGAAGAAGGAGACCTTCTAGTCACTAACAAAAAGGACAAATGGACAGAAGATGATAGAAAGAAGATTTCTCTCAACTGCAAAGCTAAGAGCATATTATGTTGTGCACTTAGCAAGAAAGAATTTAACCGAGTTTCAGCCTGCAAATCAGCGATGGAGATGTGGGAAAAGCTAAGAATCACATACGAAGGTACCGACAAAGTAAAGGAAAGCAGAATAGACATTCTGGTGACACAGTACGAGAGGTTCCAGATGCAGTCAGGCGAAACCATTACATAGATGTTCAGCAATTTACAGACATCACCAACGGGTTTGCAGGATTAGGAAAAAGCTATGAGATGGGAGACATGGTAAGGAAAATCCTTATATCTCTACCATCTTCTTGGACTCCCAAGGTAACAACTATAGAAGAAGCCAATGACTTGAAAAGGATGTCATTGGAAAAACTCATTGCGTCCCTCATAGCCCATGAGATAAACATGGAAAGATTGGGAGAATCATCAAGTAGAAAGAAGCACACGAATGCCCTCAAAGCAGCAGAAGATAGCTCTGAGGAAGAATCTGAGAACGAAGACAGTAGTGAAAATAGTGAAGATGAAGAAGCTTTGTTATCAAGAAGACTACAACGAATCTTAGCCAAGAAGAAAAAGTATCAATCTGGAAATCGTTATTTTAAAAAGGGCAAAGATTTCAAGAAAACTGAAGCAAAAGACATCAAGAAAGGTGAGCCAATTTGCTATGAATGTAAGAAGCCCGGACATATCAAGGCAGACTGTCCAAGGCTCAAGAAACCTGAGTATAGAAAGAAGGAAAGTTCAAGAAAACCAAGAAGATTCAAGAAGAAAGCTATGGCAGTGGCTTGGGACAACAGCAGTGACTCAACAGTGAGTCAAGCTCAAGCAATGAAGAAAAAGAAGAAGCCAACTTGGCTTTCATGGCCAACACAAAGACAAGGTAACTTCATACTCATCCTTTTCTTCTTGTAATGATTCTGATTCAGATAACTTAGAAGAAGCCTTCAATGAACTATATTGTAAATATAGAGAAGTATCTAAATTACTCAAAGCAAGCAAGAAAAACATTGCATGCCTAGAAAATACTAATTCAAATTTAAAATCTGAAAATGAGCAAATGGAAAAACAAATTAATGAACTAAAAAGGAGAAATGAATTACTGTGTGACGACTTGAAAAATAAAAATGAACAATTAGCAAATTTGGAAAATCAAGAAACAGTAAATAATTTAAAACAAGAAGTCAACAAGTTAACCACAGAAAATGAAAAATTATCAAGCACTCTAGAAAAATTTACAAACAGTAAAACTAGATTAATATTGAAAGGTGCTAGATAGTCAGGTAAAAAGAAACATGGATTAGGTTATACACCCCCCTATCACGAAGAAACTAAAGTTTATCCTAAAATATATCCTACACCTAAATTTGTACCTAAACAAGACACAGCATACAAGGTCAATCTTAAATACATACCAACTGAAAAAGTAACTAAGATGTCTTGCTGTAGTCATTGTAATAAGCTAGGTCATATTAAAGTATCATGTCCTACTAAACATAAAATATGGGTAATCAAAAAGAAAAATGATGACACTAACCAACCAGGACCCAAAAGAACTTGGGTACCTAAAGCTTAATATTTTTAATGCAAGGAAATCTTCGAGCATTCAAGTGGTACTTGGATAGTGGATGCTCAAGGCATATGTCAGGGAACAGAAGACTATTTTCCCATTTAAAAGCTGAAGAAGGTACAGTCACCTATGGAGATAATGGAAAAGGGACTGTAATAGGCAGTGGTTCAGTAGGCAGCAAAGGCAAGACAGTCATTGAAGAAGTTCTATGCGTCAAGGGACTGAAGCACAACCTCATCAGTATCAGCCAGCTATGCGACAAAAAAAGACATCAAATCAGATTTCAAGCGTCAAAGTGCAGCATTATGAAGGATGGTGCAATCATCTTTGAAGCCAACAGAGAAAAGAACTTGTACGTGCTTTATCTAGAAGAACTAAAAGATCAGGACATTTGTTTGGCAGTAAATAAAGAGCAGTCAACAGAACTGTGGCACCGAAGACTAGGTCATTGCAGTCTTGATGGCATGAGAAAATTGATCAAGAGAAGTTTGGTGGAAGGCCTACCCAAAGTAAGTACAAAATTGAATAGTATCTGCGGACCATGTGCAAAAGGAAAGCACACCAAGTCATCCTTCAAGTCGAAAACTGTGGTAACAACCTCTAAACCCTTAGAACTTTTACATATGGATTTATTTGGGCCAATGAGGACCACCAGTCTTGGAGGAAAGAATTTTGGATTTGTTATAGTAGATGATTACTCCAGATTCACTTGGGTATCCTTCTTGGAGCACAAAGATGATACATTTGACAGTTTTTTAAACTTCAGCAAGAAGGTACAGAAAGACAAAAAGTTCAGCATTGTTGGGATCCGGTCAGATCATGGAGGAGAATTCCAAAATGAAAAATTTGCCAAGTTCTGTGATGACCAAGGGATAGAACACAATTTCTCAGCACCAAGGACACCATAGCAAAATAGAGTTACTTAGAGGAAGAACAGAACCCTGTTGGATATGGCAAGGACAATGTTATCAGAATATGATTTGCCAAGGTATTTTTGGGCTGAAGCAGTCAACACGGCATGTTACATTATCAACAGAGTGATGATCAGGCCTATCTTGAAGAAAATAGCATATGAACTGTACAAGGGAAAGAAGCCGAAGATCAGTCATTTCAGGACATTCGGATGCCCATGTTTCATCCACAACAACGGTAAAAGAGGCATCGATAAGTTAGATGCAAAATCGGATGAAGGAATATTCATGGGGTATGCTTCTAAACCTAAAGGCTATAGAGTATTTAATAAGCGTACTTTATTAATTGAACAATCAGTACACATCATTTTTGATGAAATTAACCCTTCCTTGAGAGAGGAAGAAGATAGTGATATTGATGCTGCAGAAGAATTGTCCAAGAAATTAAAGAATACATCTATCGAGGACAAGAAAGATCCACCTCTGGAAGACCTGCAACAAAAGGACATTTTACATGAAAATCTTCCAAATGAATGGAGATATAAGAAAGATCACCCACCAGAAAACATCATTGGTGATCCATCTGTAGGGGTAAGGACAAGAGGTAATGTAATTCCATGTGATTATTTAGCTTTTGTTTCACAAATAGAGCCTAGGATAGTCAATGAAGCTCTCACTGATGAATCTTGGATTTTGGCCATGCAAAATGAACTGAATCAGTTCAAGAGAAACCATGTATGGTCACTTGTTCCTAGACCATCAGATCATCCAGTGATTGGCACCAAATGGGTGTTCAGAAATAAATTGGATGAAGCTGGTGTGATCATAAGAAACAAGGCCAGATTGGTAGCTCAAGGCTATTCCCAAGAGGAAGGCATAGATTTTGATGAAACCTATGAACCTGTAGCTAGACTTGAGGCTATTAGGATTCTACTTGCCTATGCATCCGCATTAGACTTGAAATTATTTCAAATGGATGTTAAATTAGCTTTTCTAAATGGTTTTATTAAGGAGGAAGTTTATGTAGAACAACCTCCAGGTTTTGATGACATTGATTTTTCGAATCATGTATTTAAGTTGCACAAAGTATTATATGGATTAAAACAAGCACCAAGAGCATGGTATGAACGTTTAAGTGCATTTCTATTAAACCATGGTTTCATTAGAGGTCAAGTAGATAGTACATTATTTGTTAAGTCTAAAGTCAAACATATTTTGCTTGTTCAAATATATGTTGATGATATAATATTTGGTTCTACTGATGAATCCCTTTGCAAGTATTTTGAAAAGCTCATGCAGGGAGAATTCGAGATGAGCATGATGGGGGAGCTCAACTACTTCCTTGGATTGCAAATCAAACAAGGAAAGGAAGGAACTCACATCTGTCAAGCCAAGTACACCAAGGAGTTGCTAAAGAAATTTGGATTCGAAAATAGCAAGCCACTTTCAACGCCTATGAGCACATCAACAAGAATGGACAGTGATAAGGATGGTAAGAAAGTAGACCAAGAGATCTACAGAGGTATGATAGGTTCACTACTATATTTAACTGCCAGTAGACCTGGCATACTATTTAGTGTATGCATGTGTGCTAGGTATCAGGCAGACCCTAAAAAATCTCATTTAATTAGTGTCAAAAGAATTTTTAGATATTTAGCTAAAACCCATGATTTAGGTTTATGGTATCCAAAGTCATGTGAAATCAACTTAGTAGGTTACTCTAATGCTGACTACACTGGATGCAAAATAGATAGAAAAAGTACCAGTGGCTGTTGCCAATTTCTTGCAGGATGTCTGATCTCGTGGTCCTCAAAGGAACAAAATTCAGTGGCATTATCTATAGCAGAAGTTGAGTACGTAGCTACTGGAAGTTGTTGTACACAACTCCTATGGATTAAGCAACAACTTGAGGATTATGGACTCAAGATCAAGACAATTCTCCTATTATGCGACAACACCAGTGCAATAAATCTAACCAAGAATCCAGTACAGCATTCAAGGACAAAGCACATTGAGTTTAGATATCATTTTATTCGTGATCATGTAGCTAATGGTAACATAGATATTTCTTTCATTGATACTAATAATCAGTTAGCGGATATCTTCACAAAGGCCTTACCTGAAGAGAGATTTACTTCTTTTAGAAGGGAATTAGACATGTGTAAATTGTGAAAGAATCATTTGTATAAAACTGAGATATTAATATTCAGAATATCAATTATTTTTCCTCCTTGAATTTAAGCAAAATTCCAAATGTTGTCTGCTTGTTTAAATATCCTTGACGGTTCGTATTTTTAAAAGAATTTATTTCCATCGAACTGGTCATTTTGTCCTTTTCTGCCATCATACTGCCTCTGTTTTGAAAAAGTTGCTTTACTCTTTTAATACATCCCAAAATTTGTGTGGCAACGATTCACATCCCGCCTTCATCTCCTTCTACCTGCCTAAGGCGATACCCTATCGACTCTGGCATCGACTCCCTAAGATTTCAAGCTTTCAACTGCTTCCCGCCGGAAATTTCTTGAGGGTTTCTGTTTCAATCCTCTTTCCAATCCTCCAAAAACCTTTCCCATTCGACTTCATGGCCTCTTCTGGTGTTTCCGGGAGCGTCAGGGGCTACGGAACTGAGTTCCTGTCAGCAGAGCAGTAGGAAAGATTTACCTCCGTGAAGATGAAGCTCTGTGGAAATAAAGCTGTGGATATTGCAGATTTGGAGAAATATGGGATGCATAGCATCGTGGCAGCCATGGATAGGATGAAATGGACAGAAATCACAACTTTCTCCGAGGTAAGCTATCTGGACTTGGTGAAGGCTTTCTTCGTTTGTTTGAGGACGGAGGAGGATGGATCCTTGACTTCGTCTGTCAAAGGAACCCCAATAAGAATCACTTATGATCTTTTGAAGTCTTTATTTTGAGTTTGCACCACCAGTCACAGTGGGGTACACACTGTTGACACCCAGGCAAAGGGGCTAGGTATTGTTGGTCCTGAGTTCAAGCTGAAGGATGGGAAGTTGGATATTAACCAGATGAATGCGTTCAACCGCTTACTGCACTTTATTGTTGGTCAAATCTTGGTTCCGAGGAGTGCTACCTTCTCAACCTGCACCAAAGCAGATTCGGACATGATGTTCTGGGCCATTCAGAACCAGGAGATAAACATAGCCGAGGTTATCTTGGAGCGAATGAGGTTTGCCCATGCTCAGATTTGGGACACGAAAACAAATTAAATGTGTCCCTGCCTTATGCTCATCTGCTCACCAAGATCTTTAAACATTTTGGCATTAATCTGTTTGGAGCAATTGTAGAGAAAATGGGGCAATCAATCCGTAGTAGAAATTTAAGGAAGAGCGGATTTTCAGTTGTAAATGGTGTATGGACAAAGTCTTCTGTGGCGGAGGGTGAAGCCGTTATTGGCGAAGCCCAAGAAGTCCAGGACGAAGCAGCAGCAACAGCACCAGCAGCAGCACCAGAAGTAGAAGAACAAGGTCCAGCAGTAGAAGTAGAAGTACCACCAGCAGCAGCAGCAGCCCTAGTAGCTCAAGAGGAGCCAACAGCAGCAGATTCCAACAGCAGGATAGAGGACATTCCCTAAGAATTGATTGAGCCCGTTGGGCAATGTTCAGAAGTTGTTCCTCCTTCTTCCCGAGTAGCCTCAGTACTCAGGGATGTACTGGACTCCATCCAAAGCACTCTAGGGGAGCCAGTAATTAGTAATGATCAAGTAGCAGAAGCTGTGGCATCAGGCCACACTGCAAAAATGGTGATGGAGGAAGCTCCCAGTCAGGGGGAGCAAGTAGTTGCTCATGAAAGTGTAACAGTGGAAGATGCTCCTATTGAGGGGGAGCAATCTATTGATGAGGAGGCAGCTCCTCAGGGGGAGCACACTAAAAGTGTCCCTATGAATAATGAAGAGCATGTTGAATTCGAGGAGCCCATTGTAAGGGCACATAACAAAAGGAAAAGAGTAGCACATAGGAAGCCCAAGGAGAAGCAGTTGAACATTCAGTTGAAGCCCATTATTAAAAGGCTGAATGAGCAAGGCAAGACTCTCACATCTCTGCAGTCTGATATTCAGTCTATCCTTATCAGCCAGACCTCAGCAGCAAACAAGATTGGAGCCTTGTCCACTGAGGTACATAACTTGAGAGATGATTTTAAAATGTTCAAGCAATTATGCAGATGGATGAAAGGTGAGTTTGACAGTGTCAAGAAGCTTATCTCTTCAAGGGTGCAATCCACCTCTGCCCCTCCAGCTCACTCTCCTGTTGAACTAGTCAGCAGTTCTGGGCCATCAGGGCCAAGGCCATCAGAAGAAAATGCAGGGCCATCCGAGCCTCAGACTGTTGAGAAGGAAGCACCTGTTGCTGAAGCCGTGAAGTCTGGGCCACCAGGGCCATCTGAGGTTGTGGCTGGGCCACCAGGGCCAATGATCTCCATGGGTGTGAATCCAAGAGTAGAAGAGCTTGCAGCTGCTCCCGAAGCCCCTGAGTCTTCATCTCTTGCTACACCAGCCCCTCCTTCACCACCCTCTTCATCCACAGCACCTCCAGAACCCCTCACCTTCAAACAACCTATGCCTCGCACCATCTCTTCCCCAACTCCTTTTCCATCTCAATCCATTTCATCTCCTACTATCTCTCAAATCATTTCTCCACCTTCACCTGTCTGTGAAGATCCTCCAGCTTCCTCATTAGCTGGCGCATCTTCCTCTTCTGGCCCCTCATCAGCCAGATCATCCATCCATTTTTCTCCAAGTTTTTTCCTTCATCCTCCTGCTCCACCTTCCTCTATGGCATTCTCTAGTCCTGTTCATAAAAAGAGGAAACTCTCATCCACCCTAGCTCTTCCTTCCGAACCTAAGTTTCCTCCTCTTTGGTACTCCCTCACTGTTGAAAATCGAAGCAGACGAATTTATTGTGAATTTCTCCAAAAGTGCATTCATTCCACCACTTTTGGCATTCCCTTTCTCAACCTAACTGATCACCTCAACATTGTCCTTCCTTATTGCCATATTTCCAAAGCCGACCAATCAAAAATCTTCCAAATGGCTGAGTGCAAAACTGAGGATCAGTGGGCTAAAGGGCATAAGGCTCTCTACAACAAATATCTTCTTGTAAAGTCAGATAGAACTCCTCCCCGGGATCACCCACTCACCCTCTCTGAGTGGTTTGTGTTTCACCATCAAGCACTTTGGGCTTCTTTCATTCTCAAAGAAATAAGGATCGCAAGGTACTTCCAGCTATACAATGATTTTCGATATCTCAACAAGCTACCTGAAGTACAGTTTGGCCAATTCCATGGAGCTATTGCCGCTCTCCGAGCTGAAAATCCAGTAAATTGCTCCTTCCCAATGGACTTCACAACCCTGAAAATACCTGAAAAAGTTTTTCTTCCCAAGCTTCACTCCTTGGTTTTGGATTCCTCTGCTGGCTCTCATGTTTTTGAGAGATTTACTGGAGTAATGGGAAGAATCTCAGCTCAGCAGGGTCGCCTCCCCTCCTTTCAAAGGTTTATTTTCAAAGAATTTCATCTGGGCCACATCTCTTCTGAAGTTCTTGCTCCACTCATTTCTGAATGTGAAAGGCTTTCTCCCACAGATTGGGAAAAGCATTACAATCAATCTGCTCTTCAGTTGGAATCGTTAAATTCTTCATTGGTCAGGTCAGGCAAGCCACCTCTCTCTGCTGAAGCCTTCCTGGATTTGAATTCCATCAATCCCATTCAGGAACTGTTTGTGCAATGGGTCGAGTGATACATGCCATTTTTGGCCTTGAAGAAAGACCTTATGCAGCATCAGTTACACTATCCTATAAAGATTAACCAATTTCTTCGATTCACCAGCTTTGGTTCATTCAGTACCTACAAACTTTCACTTGGCACCGATGAATATGGCATTTTTCTGCGTACTCAGCGGCAGCTTCATATTCAAAAGATGTTACCTGACATGGGACCATCTTACTCCATATCTTCTGGGGCTTTTCAGGCTTATTTTGAGGAGCAGAAATGCCAGGCCTTGCCAATTATTCGATGGCACACCTCTCTCTTGTCTCCTGCTTTCTACATTGATGTACCTCCTCAGGGCAACTAAATCTCTCTCTCTTATTTTCTCACTATCTTTTCTCTCTGTCTTTATCACCTTGTGGTATCTTTTTGCTTAATGACAAAAACGGGGAGAAATCTAATACTTCTGAAATATATCTCTTATATTTCAGCAATTTCGTTTAGATTCATCTCAGATCATCTATGCTTATTGTTAAGTTTTGTCATCACCAAAAAGGGGGAGATTGATGATCAGTTTATCCCCATGTAATTTAAATTAATTATATATTCATTTTGGTGATTAACAAAACTAAAACAAAGTTCAATCTAACATATTTTGTATGAGATTTGAGTACAAGAAATGAAACAAGGAATAACAAGCTAAATGTGTAAGACCCTCGAATTTCCGTCGCCTTATTGCAATTATGTGTGAATATTTGTGCTTCTGTATGTATGTACATATTTACGTACGCATTAATTAGTATAATTACGTATGCATGTGTTTATATTAAGCATAAATAATGTATATATTGCATGATGATAGTGTGGATACGATACCATATGTATATTGCATGTATAGGTGCATGGTATGCATGGTTTTCTGCATAATTTAAAGTTCTGGCCGAAGGTCACCTTGGCATCAACCCTAGGCCGTTTATCAGGTGTCAGCGTCCAGACCTGGACGCCAATACTCATCCCGGCGTCCAGTCATATGGACGCCAATTTCTCTGACCTGCATGCGTTGCAGAGCCAGAAAATCCGGGAGCAAGGTATGGCCACCATTGGGGGATGTCCCCCAACGGCTCTCAGGTTGTCAAATCGGTATGGTGAGTGGGTGAGGGGCTCTCCTTAGGTCTGAACCCGAATTTGGTCTCTCCCACTCCTCACTTCACCTTGCAAGAGGAGAAATAGAGGAAGGAAAACCCTAGAGAAGTCTATGAGAAAAACCCCATCTTACCACCCTCAAATCCGACCCTCTTGGAGCTTGATCTGAAGATCTTCCCCGACAAGGAGCTAGCTGGAGCAAAGGAGAAGGCTTCCCCATCACCCCCTTGCTGTGGATCTCGTCCAAGAACCCGGAGGAAGGTGATCTTGGAGGGAGTTCTGCAACTTCTTGGGACTGCCCAACGAGGTCTTCACCGAGCCATAAATCCCTTGGAGGAATTTTAGAAAGGCAAGTGACCTATCCTTGATGTCCCCTTATGAGTCTAGGTTGGTTTTGTGATTTTTATGGATTTTTCCTCGAGTCCTAGACCCTCCAATTCACCCAAGATTCAGAGCTCGGGTCTGTGTTTCTGCACAGACCTGGTTCGACGGCAAGGTCCCTGGACGTCCAGTTCATGCTTGGCGTCCATCGACCATGCCGCTGACCCTGAGTCAGCGGCCAGAGACCGCCGCCGAGTTCTTCTGGACAGAACAGTGAGCTGTTCTGTCCCTCTTATACATTAATTTCGGTATGTTTTACGTGATGAGGATATATGGTAAACCTTATACTCTATGTATATTGTGCATTGTGGTGGGTGGATGAATGTGGTGTGTGTTGGTGGATGTGGGAAATGGTATTCCTTAAACTTGTGAGCATGAATTGTTGATTTTAAATTTTAGTTTTCCCGATTAGAATGTGTATGAATGCCTTGGTTTTGGTCTGATCGTGAAGACTAGTGGGTCAGCATATGTGTTTGCAAATTGTGGTAAATTATCCATGCTTGTGAAATTTGTAAATAAGCTCGGTTCGATGAAATAGAAGCATGCAATAATGATTTGTAGTGTTCAATCCATAGATGTATGAATTAGGGAAATTTCGTATTCTCAGTTCATGCATATGTGAATAGCTTATGTTTAAACAGCAAGTGGCAAATTTGCAAAATGTGTTAGACCCATGTTAACTTAAGTTGTTAATAGCAAGCAAATTAGGTGTTTTATTTTCATTAAATCCTATTTAGCTCAGAAAAATCTGAAAAATTGAGGGTATGACCTTGAACCCGAAAACAGCATGTGGTTAAAATTTCAGGTCATTTGGATCAGTAAATAAAAGTTATGTGTTTTCTTGTGAAATGTGATAATTCGTGCATATGATCGTAATGTGATTAGATTTTTATTTAAACCCAGCATGATTAGTGTGTTCACTGTGTGTTAAACCTTGAAATTCTGTAGTACCATGTTAGGAAAAATAGAGGTGTTCATGTGAGTAGAAGGTGAGTGAGATGAAGTGTTATGTGTAAAACCAAGTGTAAAACGGTAAATATGTAAATGTGTAACTGTGCCAATGTGACACTGCTTCCGTAGAGGGCAGTGGAGCTGTATCAGGGAAAAGTCCCCCTGAGAAAGTTCATTGTGTTAAGTGACCCTAAGGGCATTAGGGGGAAATCCTGGAGGTGGACAAGTACCACTGGTTAGGGTGGAGACTTGTTCTCCCGCTCTGCGCAGTCCAAGAGTCGCCATTGGAATGCCTAGATGGCGTCTATGTGTAATGTGATGTGTATATGTCCTTCTTTGGTGGTTTGGACTATGTGTCACGACACCTAAAAATGTGTAATGTGAAATGTGTAAAGTGTATGTGTACATGTGTAAATGTGTAAGTGACAATGTGAATGTGTATGTGTAAAGTGTAACCATGTGAAAAGAGGAAACTAGTGTAAAGAAAAGTGTGAAATTCTAGATGTGTAAATGTGTTATTAGAACCCATGTGAGACTAAATCTGAAACCATGTGAATTCAGAAAATGCATGTTGTTATTCTTATGTTTATGTGTGCAAAAATGTTTAGAGCCCATGTTAGGGACAACTAATGAATATGTGTGCAAATAGCATGATGGATTGTTCATATGATATGTTTTATGCGTTATTGTAGGTCTCATGTATAGGTTTTCAGCGATGAAACTATATGAAATCAACAACCTAAAGCATGTGAAAAGGTCCATGTATGTGTTTAAAAATGTGTAAAACCCATGCTATTTGCGTTACCTTTCATGCATGTAAATTGTTCATGTTGATAGCTCTTATGTTTGATTCTTTAAAAGGTTAAAGTTCATGAGTAAATTGAATAGAGACCATGTGATAGGTGAATTTTATTTTAAAAATCTGAAAGCATGAGTTATGTATAAAATTGTAGAACTTTCATGATAGGTTGAAAACTTGAGTTGACCAGCATGCTATGTGTTGCTAATTGTATTGTGCATGTAGAAACCATTAGGACTTATAAGTGTATATCATGAGTAGTGTTGATTGCTGAGTCCTTGGACTCACTCCTTGCTTCGGCGTACAGGTATAGTTGGTGACACAGTACCTTTGGAGGAGGCAGCAAAGACGGACTCCGAGCGCAGAGAGTAGCTAGTATTGGAGCTTCCTTGTGATTTGTGTACTTCATAGTATGTACTTGGAACATTGTATTAGAATTATCATGAAAGGAATGTATTATGTGGACATTTTGAAATTCTATTTCAGCAATTTAAATTATGTGAGCTCTTAGTTCCTTATTGTTAATTGCGAAAAATCATGTATGGTTAATGTGGATGATGAATGAATGGAGATAGTTCTCTTTTACTTCCGCTACTCTGTTGTATATTCGCGTGTATCTCAGCTGTATGTATCGTTTGGGTAAATGTCCCACTGTGGCAGCACTCGCTATACCGACGTGGGTCGGTATGACCGTACCGGTGTATCGAGGGCCGTCACAGAGATTGGTATCAGAACGACCGGTTGAGATTACACATGAATACACTTAAGTCATCATCCCCATTGCATGCTAAGTATGTCCACATGTGTAGAAAACACTAATAGGAAATGAAAGATAGATAAGAAAATGGTTAGAGAACTTAGTAACCTAGCTCTAATAGTGGCTGAAATTTTATTACAGCCATGGCTTCCCGTGGACGACGTGGAGGTGTGCCAGCTCGCGACGACGAGCAGAGGCGTGAGGAGCGGGCGGAGCAGCAGGCCCCGGCCCCACAGGGTCCTGTGCTTCCCCCACCACCGCCAGTGGACTATGGAGTATTTATGCAAGGTCTGGTGCAAGCCATGCAGACGCAGGCCCACACCCAGGCAGCACTCCAGGCCCAGTTGGAGGCCCAGGTAGAATAATAAAACAACCTAGTAGTTTGCTATTTAAATTGCATGATATTGTGTTTATTGTATATTGTTATTGTTTAATGTAGCAGGCTCAGGCCCCAGCTCAAGACCATGGTGGACCCTCCATCATGGAGCGATTCAAGAGGATGGCCTCACCCTCTTTTAAGGGGGAGAGTGATCTGCTAATGGCAGAAAGCTGGATGAGGGAGACGGAGAAAATCTTCCGAGCTATCAGGTGTCCTGATGAGGACAAGGTGACCTTAGCCACCTACATGCTACAGGTATGTTTTGGTTTATGCTTGTATGTTGTTTGTCAAGTTAGAAATTGTTGGTTAGTGCTTATGAAGGTGTATTGCAGGAGAGAGCTGATGTATGGTGGTCCTCCCTACTGCGTACGCGCTTCGAGGACGGAGCAGTTGATGTGGCATGGGACGCGTTCGTGAGGCTCTTCCGAGCCAAGTTCGTCCCAGAGCACATCCAGGACAAGATGGAGCAAGAATTCCTTTCTCTGACGCAAGGATCAATGACCGTCCTGGAATACGAGGCAAGGTTTTCTGAACTTTCTAAATATGCACCGCATATAGTAGAGGATGAGCGCAGGAAGACCAAGAAGTTCGTGATGGGTCTCAAACCATCACTGAGGACGAGACTCGTGGCGTTGACCACCGCACGCTAGACGAGGCCCTCAGCGCAGCCTGCAGCAGGAGGGAGAAATGGAGCAATATCTGGAGGAGAAGAATGCCTCGCAGAAGAGGCCGGCAGCACCATTCCAGCGGCAAGATAAGAGGAAAACGGTGTACCAGACACCGCAAAAACCAACGACAGCCAGCAACTCTCAGGTACCCTCTGTACGTTCCCCCGGTGCGAAGAGAGAGTGTCCCCATTGTGGGAAGACCCATGGAGGTTCCGAGTGCTGGTTAGTAGCGGGTAGATGCTTAAAGTGTGGGAGCAGCGACCACAAGATCAAAGATTCCCAAGACTTCAGCAGGGAGCTCAGCGTGGAGCGCCAGTACCAGCAGTAGCGGCAGCCGCGCCAGCTACAGGACGACCAGGAAGGCCTCGAGCCCCAGCTCGAGTGTTTGCGTTAGCTCGTGAGGACGCCGAGCAGGCGGAGCATGTCACCGAAGGTACAGTTTTACTTTTCGGTGTGCACGCTCGGGTTTTGTTTGATACGGGTGCTACTCACTCGTTCATTTCCGAGCGGTTCGCTAGGCAGTTAGCCCTAGAGTCAGGCATAGAGTCTGAGGAGTTAGAGGTCCCTTTGTCTGTGCACACCCCTGCGGGTACGGTATCGACTAGGAAGTGCATTCCGTCGTTACCTGTGTGCATTGAGGATAGATTCCTAGATGGGTGTTTCTTCTTGCTAAAGATGAAGGACTATGATTGTATCCTTGGTCTGGATTGGCTAGAGGAGCACTATGCGTTAGTGGATTGTCGTAGGAAGAAGATTGTTTTCCGCATTCCTGGTGAGGATGAGTTCTCTCATCCCTTGCCAAAGAACTTAGCGGGAAAGTTAGTTATCTCTGCCATGAAGGCGATGCGCATAATGAACAAGGGTTGTGACGCATTTCTTGCCAGCGTTATGCTAGTACCCGATGTTGGTTCGTCACTGACTCTTGCGGAGATCTGTGTGGTGCAGGACTTTCCAGATGTCTTTCCCGATGACTTGTCTGGATTGCCACCGGATAGGGAGATAGAGTTCACTATAGAGTTGCATCCAGGCACCTCTCCTATCTCGAAGGCCCCATATCGGATGGCCCCTGCAGAGTTAGCCGAGTTGAGGAAGCAATTGCAAGAATTGCTCGATAAGGGATTTATTCGCCCTAGTGTTTCCCCTTGGGGCGCACCTGTATTATTCGTCAAGAAGAAAGACGGGTCACTTCGGTTGTGCATTGATTATAGAAAGCTAAACCAGGTGACTGTGAAGAACAGGTATCCCTTACCTCGGATTGATGATCTGTTTGACCAGTTGCGAGAGGCATCAGTCTTTTCCAAGATTGACTTGCGATCTGGTTATCATCAGTTGAGGATTAGGAGTGAGGATGTGTCCAAGACGGCATTTAGAACCCGTTATGGACATTATGAGTTTTTGGTTCTTCCTTTCGGATTGACTAACGCCCCTGCAGCGTTCATGGATCTCATGAACCGGGTGTTTAGTCCGTATCTAGATAGCTTTGTTGTTGTGTTTATTGATGACGTGTTGGTCTATTCTCCGGATGAGGCCACACATCGTCAGCATTTGAGGTTAGTCTTAGAGGTTCTCCGTGAGCACAAGCTGTATGCGAAGTTCAGCAAGTGCGAGTTCTGGTTGCGCGAGGTTCATTTTCTCGGGCATGTTATCTCCGGCGCTGGTGTAGCTGTTGATCCAGCAAAAGTCCAGGCAGTTATGGATTGGGAGATTCCCAGGACCCCTTCGGAGATTCGTAGTTTCTTGGGTTAGCTGGTTATTATCGGCGATTCATTGAGGGTTTCTCATCCATCGCCGCACCTTTGACAAAGCTGACCAGAAAGGGTGAGAAGTTCGTATGGTCTGAGGCATGTGAGCGTAGCTTTCAGCTATTGAAGGCTAAGCTTACTTCTGCTCCGGTATTGGTATTGCCCAGTGGTCTAGAAGGCTTTGCCATTTATACGGATGCATCTCAGATTGGTTTAGGCTGTGTGCTCATGCAGCAAGAGAGGGTAGTGGCTTATGCTTCTCGTCAGTTGAAGGAGCATGAGAGGAACTATCCGACTCATGATTTAGAGCTCGCAGCAGTGGTTCATGCACTAAAGATCTGGAGGCACTATCTTTATGGTGTCAGATTTGAGGTGTTTACCGACCACAAGAGCTTGAAGTATCTTTTCTCCCAAAAGGAATTAAACCTGAGGCAGAGGAGATGGATTGAGTTCTTGAAGGACTATGACTTCGACCTTCAGTATCATCCTGGAAAGGTGAACGTCATAGCAGATGCTCTTAGTAGGAAGAGGTCTTCGCTCCAGCAGGATTGGAAGATGTTGGAGGATGCAGCGTGCTCTATGACCGAGTTAGAGCCATCGTTGTGTCAGGCTTTTGTAGCTCAGCTATCCCTTAGATCCTCAGTGTTGGATGAGGTGATTGAGCAGCAGAAGGCCGATCCTAGATTGTTAGAGTTAGTGGGTAAGGCGGGCATTGCTCGTGATGAGGATGGTGTGATTACATTTCAGCACCGTGTTTGTGTCCCTAGCGTGGTAGATGTCCGTGAGCATGTGTTAGCGGAGGCTCACAGGTCGCGATTCTCTATTCATCCGGGTAACACTAAGATGTATCAAGACCTGAAGAGATCATTTTGGTGGTCCGGCATGAAGAAGGATGTTGCGGATTATATGTCTAGATGTCTAGTATGTCAGCAGGTGAAAGCTGAGCGGCAGCGACCATCCGGCCTTATGCAGAGGATGGATATCCCCGTATGGAAGTGGGAAGCTGTCACTATGGATTTCGTATCGGGTTTGCCTCGATCTAGAAGGGGCAATGACTCGATTTGGGTAGTTGTAGATAGATTCTCGAAGACTGCTCAATTCTTGCCTATGAAGAAGAAACAGTCAGTAGAGAGCTTAGCTAGATTGTATGTTAGCGGTATCATTAGGTTGCATGGTGTGCCGAAGTCGATCATTTCGGATCGAGATCCGAGATTTACTTCGAGATTGTGGAAGGGTCTTCAGGATGCGTTAGGTTCGGAGCTTAAGCTCAGTTCGGCGTTTCATCCCCAGACCGATGGACAGTCCGAGAGGACTATCCAGACGCTCGAGGATATGTTGAGAGCGTGTGTTCTGGATTGGAAGGATGATTGGGAGCGTCATTTACCTCTTGTGGAGTTCGCATACAACAACAGCTTTCATGCTAGTATTGGTATGGCTCCATTCGAGGCGTTGTATGGTAGGCCCTGCAGATCTCCTTTATGTTGGGAGGAGACTGGTGATAGGCAGTTGATCGGACCGGAGTTGGTTCAGGAAACTTCGGATAAGATTCAGCTTATCAGGAAAAGGCTTGTTGCGGCACAGGATAGGCAGAAGAGTTATGCCGACAACAGGAGAAAGGATTTGGAGTTCGAGGTTGGCGATCATGTCTTCTTGAAGATATCGCCTACTCGAGGTGTTGTCAGATTTGGCAGGCATAGCAAGCTAAGCCCTAGGTTCATTGGCCCATATGAGATTCTCAGACGTTTGGGCCACGTGGCGTACGAGCTAGCTTTACCCCCATCTTTGGCTAGCGTTCACCCTGTATTCCACGTATCTATGCTCAGGAAGTATGTCCGAGATCCGTCTCATGTGATTAGTCATGAGCCAGTGGAGATCCAGCCAGATCTTTCGTATGTCGAGCAACCCGTGGCCATTCTTGACCAGAAGGTTCAGCATCTCCGGAACAAGAGTATCGTGTCGGTGAATGTTCTATGGCGGAACTTCTCACGTGAGGAGGCTACGTGGGAGCTTGAGGATGCGATGAAGAAGAAGTATCCCCTTTTGTTTGAGTAGTGTCGTTCTAACTTCGAGGACGAAGTTTCTTTAAGGGGGAGAGGGTGTAAGACCCTCGAATTTCCGTCGCCTTATTGCAATTATGTGTGAATATTTTTGCTTGTGTATGTATGTACATATTTACGTACGCATTAATTAGTATAATTACGTATGCATGTGTTTATATTAAGCATAAATAATGTATATATTGCATGATGATAGTGTGGATACGATACCATATGTATATTGCATGTATAGGTGCATGGTATGCATGGTTTTCTGCATAATTTAAAGTTCTGGCCGAAGGTCACCTTGGCGTCAACCCTAGGCCGTTTATCAGGTGTCAGCGTCCAGACCTGGACGCCAATACTCATCCCGGCGTCTAGCGATATGGACGTCAATTTCTCTGACCTGCATGCGTTGCAGAGCCAGAAAATCTGGGAGCAAGGTATGGCCACCATTGGGGGATTCCCCCAATGGCTCTCAGGTTGTCAAATCGTATGGTGAGTGGGTGAGGGGCTCTCCTTAGGTCTGAACCCGAATTTGGTCTCTCCCACTCCTCACTTCACCTTGCAAGAGGAGAAATAGAGGAAGGAAAACCCTAGAGAAAGTCTGTGAGAAAAACCCCTTCTTACCACCCTCAAATCCGACCCTCTTAGAGCTTGATCTGAAGATCTTCCCCGACAAGGAGCTAGCTGGAGCAAAGGAGAAGGCTTCCCCATCGCCCCCTTACTGTGGAGCTCGTCCAAGAACCCGGAGGAAGGTGATCTTGGAGGGAGTTCTGCAACTTCTTGGGACTGCCCAACGAGGTCTTCACCGAGCCATAAATCCCTTGGAGGAATTTTAGAAAGGCAAGTGACCTATCCTTGATGTCCCCTTATGAGTCTAGGTTGGTTTTGTGATTTTTATGGATTTTTCCTCGAGTCCTAGACCCTCCAATTCACCCAAGATTCAGAGCTCGGGTCTGTGTTTCTGCACAGACCTGGTTCGACGGCAAGGTCCCTGGACGTCCAGTTCATGCTTGGCGTCCATCGACCATGCCGCTGACCCTGAGTCAGTGGCCAGAGACCGCCGCCGAGTTCTTCTGGACAGAACAGTGAGCTGTTCTGTCCCTCTTATACATTAATTTCGGTATGTTTTACGTGATGAGGATATATGGTAAACCTTATACTCTATGTATATTGTGCATTGTGGTGGGTGGATGAATGTGGTGTGTGTTGGTGGATGTGGGAAATGGTATTCCTTAAACTTGTGAGCATGAATTGTTGATTTTAAAATTTAGTTTTCCCGATTAGAATGTGTATGAATGCCTTGGTTTTGGTCTGATCATGAAGACTAGTGGGTCAGCATATGTGTTTGCAAATTGTGGTAAATTATCCATGCTTATGAAATTTGTAAATAAGCTCGGTTCGATGAAATAGAAGCATGCAATAATGATTTGTAGTGTTCAATCCATAGATGTATGAATTAGGGAAATTTTGTATTCTCAGTTCATGCATATGTGAATAGCTTATGTTTAAACAGCAAGTGACAAATTTGCAAAATGTGTTAGACCCATGTTAACTTAAGTTGTTAATAGCAAGCTAATTAGGTGTTTTATTTTCTGTAAATCCTATTTAGCTCAGAAAAATCTAAAACATTGAGGGTATGACCTTGATCCCGAAAACAGCATGTGGTTAAAATTTCAGGTCATTTGGATCAGTAAATAAAAAGTTATGTGTTTTCTTGTGAAATGTGATAATTCGTGCATATGATCGTAATGTGATTAGATTTTTGTTTAAACCCAGCATGATTAGTGTGTTCACTGTGTGTTAAACCTTGAAATTCTGTAGTACCATGTTAGGAAAAATAGAGGTGTTCATGTGAGTAAGAAGGTGAGTGAGATGAAGTGTTATGTGTAAAACCAAGTGTAAAACGGTAAATATGTAAATGTGTAACTGTGCCAATGTGACACTGCTTCCGTAGAGGGCAGTGGAGCTGTATCAGGGAAAAGTCCCCCTGAGAAAGTTCATTGTGTTAAGTGACCCTAAGGGCATTAGGGGGAAATCCTGGAGGTGGACAAGTACCACTGGTTAGGGTGGAGACTTGTTCTCCCGGTCTGCGTAGTCCAAGAGTCGCCATTGGAATGCCTAGATGGCGTCTATGTGTAATGTGATGTGTATATGTCCTTCTTTGGTGGTTTGGACTATGTGTCACGGCACCTAAAAATGTGTAATGTAAAATGTGTAAAGTGTATGTGTACATGTGTAAATGTGTAAGTGACAATGTGAATGTGTATGTGTAAAGTGTAACCATGTGAAAAGAGGAAACTAGTGTAAAGAAAAGTGTGAAATTCTAGATGTGTAAATGTGTTATTGGAACCCATGTGAGACTAAATCTGAAACCATGTGAATTCAGAAAATGCATGTTGTTATTCTTATGTTTATGTGTGCGAAAATATTTAGAGCCCATGTTAGGGACAACTAATGAATATGTGTGCAAATAGCATGATGGATTGTTCATATGATATGTTTTATGCGTTATTGTAGCTCTCATGTATAGGTTTTCAGCGATGAAACTATATGAAATCAGCAACCTAAAGCATGTGAAAAGGTCCATGTATGTGTTTAAAAATGTGTAAAACCCATGCTAGTTACGTTACCTTTCATGCATGTAAATTGTTCATGTTGATAGCTCTTATGTTTGATTCTTTAAAAGGTTAAAGTTCATGAGTAAATTGAATAGAGACCATGTGATAGGTGAATTTTATTTTAAAAATCTGAAAGCATGAGTTATGTATAAAATTGTAGAACTTTCATGATAGGTTGAAAACTTGAGTTGACCAGCATGCTATGTGTTGCTAATTGTAATGTGCATGTAGAAACCATTAGGACTTATAAGTGTATATCATGAGTAGTGTTGCTTGCTGAGTCCTTGGACTCACTCCTTGCTTCGGCGTACAGGTATAGTTGGTGACACAGTACCTTTGGAGGAGGCAGCAAAGACGGACTCCGAGCGCGGAGAGTAGCTAGTCTCGGAGCTTCCTTGTGATTTGTGTACTTCATAGTATGTACTTGGAACATTGTATTAGAATTATCATGAAAGGAATGTATTATGTGGACTTTCTGAAATTCTATTTCAGCAATTTAAATTATGTGAGCTCTTAGTTCCTTATTGTTAATTGCGAAAAATCATGTATGGTTAATGTGGATGATGAATGAATGGAGATAGTTCTCTTTTACTTCCGCTACTCTGTTGTATATTCGCATGTATCTCAGCTGTATGTATCGTTTGGGTAAATGTCCCACTGTGGCAGCACTCGCTATACCGACGTGGGTCGGTATGACCGTACCGGTGTATCGAGGGCCGTCACAAAATGGGTAAGTATTATTTACTCCGATTTTCTGTATGTTGTAACGACTTCCTCCTCTATCATAACGATTTCAATAGATTCATAACGATTTCCTTACTTTCATAACGATTTCCTTACTTTCACATCGATTTCATACTCATAAGGATTCGTTATATATTCTATCGTTTTGGCTAGCATAACGATTTGCTTCCATAACGATTTGCTAAGTGATCACATCGATCTCACAATGATTCGCTAAGAAAGCATAATGATTTGCTTCCATAACGATTCGCTAAGAAAGCATAATGTCTTGGTTCATAACGATTTGGTCTTCGCAATGATTTCTTAAGTGAGAACAACGATTCGCTCTCACAACGATTTCTTAAGTGAGAACAACGATTTGCTCTCACATCGATTTCTTAAGTGAGAACAACAATTCGCTCTCACAACGATTTCTTAAGTGAGAACAATGATTTGCTCTCACATCGATTTCTTAAGTGAGAACAACGATTTGCTCTCACAATGATTTCTTAAGTGAGAACAACGATTCGCTCTCACATCGATTTCTTAAGTGAAAAAATGATTTGCCTATACCGTCATAATGATTTGATCCTTGTAACGATTCGATAAGTTACACAATAACTCTGTCATTGTAACGATTCGCTTAGTTACATAACGACTCAGTTGCCGTAACGATTCGATACAGTAAATAACGATTTGCTCACATCGTTTTGTCTCTGACAACTTACTCATAACGATTTGATTATAGAGTTATAACGATTTGTATGTGCATCGATTTGCTTATAAGTGCACAACGATTTACATGGATATCAACTCATTTGCATAACAATTTCATAAGTCATGCATGTAACGATTTCATGGATTATAACGATTTCATATTTGAACTCATTTCTAAGTTCGTTGAAAAGTCAAAGTCTTCACGTATATATTTCTGACAACCATGCATTTATTATGACTGAACGTATCACTGCAGTACATGCAAAATGATATCTTCTATTTCCATGCTTACACTGTAAACATCTTTTTAGTAGAACAGAATGGAACTTCCTTTTTGATATAAAATCAATCTAACGTTGACTGACAACAAGAGACAGCCTAGTTGTCTATTGTTTTAGCATTTAATGTGTGCAGGTCTCTGACAGCGCACCTCAATACAATGTTGGACAATATGGAAGATAATAGATATCAGAGAAGATCCTTTCTCCTGTTGCGTGCATGGAAAGCTAAAGACTGTCGAACAAGAAGCTCTACAGTGACATGCAGTCTAACGTAAACAAAAGCCTAGAGACAACGGGCACTTCAACGTTCAAATTTCAAATAGAAGATATATAAAGAAGACTGAAGCTCCAGAAGAAGTCACCTTGAATAGGGAGACAACGCTTTCAACAATTTTTCAAGTCTTCTGTGAGAAAACTGAAGAGCCAAGTTTTTCACTCACATCTGTTCTAGCTCTTGCTCTCTGAGATTAGTATAGATCCTTGAGAGAGCTTCTAGTACTGAGAGAGATCAATTCTGCAGATCCTTTATTTCTCAGTCTTAGCTTCAGATCTAGCATTGTATAAGCTTGATCTAGGGGCTTGTTTTCATTTCCTCATTCCTCCTGTGATCTTTCCCTTCGTGTTGAAGGAAGACCTGGGGGTTCCAGGGTGTGTGTTCCCTTCACGTAGAAGGAAGACCTGGTGGTATCCAGGGTGTTGTAATTCCTCTTCAAGTTGTGAAGAGAAGACCAGCTGCGGCTGGGTGTGTAAGGGTCCATAAGGGGGACTGTACCTTGGGTAGTGAAATCCTGAGATATTGCTCAGGAACTGGACGTAGGACTCTTAAGGAGAGGAGATCCGAACCAGGATAAACCCTTGTGTAGTGTGATTGCCTTTGTGTGTTTGTTGTTTATCTTTACTAATACTAACAACTATCGAAGTGTGTTTTATGTGACTGTTTTGTGAACAGATTTTAGGTTCTCAATAATTTTAAGAATCCCATTCACCCCCCCCCCCCTCTGGGCTTGCTAGCTGAGCAACATCAAACACTAGGAGATTTGTTGCAGCCGCTACCGTTTCCACAATGGAAGTGGGATGATATTGCTATGGATTTTGTTATGGGATTGCCAAGGTCAGCAACTGGTCATAATGAAATTTGGATTTTTGTTGATAGATTGACAATGCTTTGTAGATTGTTGGCCGTGAATATGTCATGGAAAGTGGATCGTTTAGCCAGATTATATGTGGAAAGAATTGTTCCATTACATGGAATTCTAGTCACTATTGTGTCAGATAGAGACCCATGGTTCACATCAGGATTCTGGAGGAGTTTGTAGTGAGTGATTGGCACAGAATTAAAGTATAGTTCAGCATATCACCCTTAGATGGATGGGCAGACAGAAAGAACAATTCCAACCATCGAAGATCTGTTGCGAAATTGTTGTTTAGTTTGGGGTGGCAGCTAGGAACATCATTTGGGAATGGTAGAGTTTGCTTATAATAATAGTTATGATGCAAGTATCGGAATGGCACCATATGAAGATTTATATGGAAGACCCTGTTAGACACCACTGAATTGGCATGAAGTTGGAGAAATGCAAGTTCTAGGTCCTGAGTTAGTGCAGTAATGGTAAAGTTTATAAAGGAAAAGCTTGAAGCAGCCCAGAGTAGGCAAAAGAGTTATACAGATTCTCAGCGCAGGCCATTATAGTTCGAAGTTGGAGATTATGTGTTTCTCAAAGTTTCTCCTACAAAAGGTATTCTCAGAATCAGCAAGAAAGGCAAGTTGAGCCCCAAATATGTTGGTCATTTTTAGATTTTAGAAAGAATTGGAGAAATAGCTTATAGATTGGAGCTTCCAGTAGATTTTATTGAAGTGCATGATGTTTTTCATATTTCTATGTTGAGAAGGTACATTCGTGATCCATTTCACGTGGTCAGTTATACTCGAGATGATTTGCGACCTGTTATGACTATGACATTGCATCCAGTACAAATTATAGGAAAAAGATTGCAAAAACTGAGAAATAAAGAAATTAAGCTGGCAAAGGTTGGATGGCAGAATAGATAAGGAGGTGAAGACACATGGGAAAAGGGTAGATGAAATGCAGAGAATGTATCTATATTTGTTTGAGTAAGCTTTTAATTCTTTTTAGGTGGTAGTTCTATATGCTGTGGCTTCTTTTTAAATTTCGAGGATGAAATTCCTTTTTAGGTGGTAGTAATGTAGCGTCTCGACATTCTGAATCCAATTTATCGGGTTTTAGAGTATGGAGTACCATGGTATGAGTTTTATCTTGTTTGAACAAGCCATTGTTTCTGTCTAGGTTTTGGGGATTCTATTTACTATCGCAACCAAGGAGTGTGACGCATTGGTAACGCATCAAGCGATGTTGACGCGACAGTGTAAATAGGCAGTGGTCGTCACATCGCCTAGCTTGGATGCGATAGTGTGCGTCCAGGCGATGTGACACGTTCTAGTCGGCAGTAGGGGTTTTCTTTTTCCTTCTGACCATAGCAGGGTTTCACCCTATTCTCGGTTGCAGGTGGGGTTTTGTGGTTATTTTTCTTGGAATAAATTTTCTAATCAATTGGAAGTGTTTTCTAGAGTGTTTTTCTTGAGGAGAAGGTAGCGAGATTATGAGAAGACCCTAACGGGTGTGCTCTTTGTGTTCTGGTAGGTGACGTCCCCTTCTAGTCAATTTTCTTTCAAGGTTTATGGTGTTTCATGAGTTAGAGATGAGCTATGGTGCTCTTGAGTATGGTTTGGTAGTTTGAATGTATAAGCATGTGGTTCTTTCTTTGAATTTACTATATTGTGTATTGTGGGTAAATTGCTCCATGTGAAGCATGTGATACTAGGAAGAGGTATGTTAAGTGTAGTTAGTCTTGTTCAATGGTTACTCTATGTTAAATCGATGTTGCAGGTTGTGTATAAGCTTTGTAGAATAGGTTTTGGAGCTCTGGTTGTGCCTTGGTAGAGTAGGGCACTCGGCCTAATAATGCGTATAGTCGGGTGGACGCGATGGTAAGTTGTCTCGCCAGGCCGACACGTTAAGTTCTTCTTGTCGTGGCACATCAGGTAGACGTGATAGTGTTGTGACCCATCTGCCTGACATGATAGCCTTCTAGTAACCATTGTGTAGCTAGATTTTGCAATGGTGTATGTCCAATGGGGTTTTTATGGTAGTGTGTAATCAGCGATTACTGTGGATTGTGATTTATGTGTATGTGGTATGGAGTCAGGTGGCTCGACGCTTTCCTAGATACCTCTCTAGTTGAGTACCCCAGGTTCTATCTGAATCAGGCACTGTGTGTGATCTGGGTTTTCCTGGTACGGTGTACTGAAAAGGTCTGTGTCGTCTTTCTAGACACCCTCACTTCTCGTCTATTGAGTTGTAGCACGTCCGGTTGGGGGAAAGACAACGTAGGGAATGACTCGTGGTGTAGGAGCATGATCTCTCCTAGCGCACTCGTGGTTGGGGGATGGACTTCAGAATCCTTAGCGGTGTCAGGCATGGGTCTACAGCTGGTGTCTATAGGTGGTGTTGGTTTGTATCCACATTTCTTGTACTTGTAGAGATAGAGATGCAGTTAAACCCTTTGTCTGTGACTGTGAGACTAAGAGGTAGTCTGGTGTTGCTTGTCTGGGTCAATAGTTGGTGTCACGAACCAGTCTTCATGATCCGAGTGTGGTGTCGTTCCTCGCTAGCTCGTACTCCTGTGCATGTGTTGCCATTTACTTATTTACAATACCTTATTGTATTATTTATTTTTGATACATGTACAATTTTTCATTTAATTATGTAAGTAGCTTACCTACTAGCAGTTACTCCTGCTCCTCTAGTTGCTCTTGTTGTTTGCGATTTCGGGGGAGTTGCCTTACTAAGCAAGTGACTTGTAAGGCTCACACCCATACTTTCTCCTTTCAAGTGAGAGTAAGTAGGAGGATTCACATCTGTCTTCTTGTGATGCCCTGAATTTCTTTTACAAAATTAAATTATATTTGTTGTTTACTTTGCTGTGAATTAAAAGTTTCTATGAATCTGAATGGGTAGAATTGAACCCATTGTATGTTGTTGGTCTATTCTCGGGTTGGTCGATGATTGTGTCGACCTGTGTTGTTGATGGCAACAACTATTGCTGCCAACACATCTTGATGGAAACAAGGTATGCCACCAACCATAGGTAAACAACAGTCTCGATTGCCGCCAACTTGCTTTGGCGTCAACCAATTTTTTCGTTAACTTCTTGCGGTGCAGACCGCAAAAATATCGTAATCCACTCCGATTTAGAAACGGTCGGAGGTGAGATCTCCGATAACATTTGGAGACATGACTGTTACCCTATCTTGACTGAGAAGGGGAGGGCAACTCCTTTAAAAAGGGGTGCCTAGCCTCCATTCTCCATTTTTTGGGATTTCCCCTTGACCTTGAGAAAGAGGTGGATCCGATGATTGAGGGTTGTGGAAGCCAGATCCAGTCTTCCTCGGGTTTGTTGAGGTCATGCTCGTCTTGGTGAAGGCATCTCCATCATGTTGCAATCACTGGGAAGACGTTCGTGGGTGGATCCAGCCGCGGGAAGGAACCGTCTTGGTTGGCCAAGGCGGGCTTCATCGGCTTAATCTGTATTTTCCTTTGCATTTGAGTCGCAAGTAACTTAGGGATATGATTCTCATACCTATTTTCTATCCTTTTCCTATTTTTAAGGATTTTTAGAAAAATGATCTGAAGGTCGGATTTGGGGTTTTAATGAGTTTCGGTAGGTTTCTACCTACCTAGAAGGTTGATGGCAACCTTCGTTGCCGTCAAGACTGAACTTAACGACAACCTTTGTTGCCGCCAAGTTCTTTTGATGGTTGTTTTTCCCCTGTCTTGCTTTTGGATTTATATATATGCATGATTTGACTCTAGATGGACATTCCATGAGTTGTGTTGGGTTGATAGGGGCTAATATTTCATCATGATAAAAATTAGGTTATTTTCTGTTAACACCTTGATTTTAGATATTTACTAATTTCTGCAAATGAACATGATTTTGAGAGACAAATTTTGAGAGTCAAATATGTGTTGAAAGTGTACAAGTACATGTTAGGGTTTGTGAAGACTGCCTTAAGTTTGTAGCTAGTAAATGATGTTTATGTGATTTTCCAATATTGAAATACTAAAGTTAAGAGAAATGTTTTAACTGTATAAATGGTTTTTGTGACCCAAAAATTGTGTCATAGTTTTTACTAATACCATGTACTCTCAGTAAAAATTTAGGATTTGTTTAACATATGGCTGCAGTGATATGAATATTTCTCTATTTAAGTCAGTACTTAGATAATTGTGGAAATTCGCAGAAATGTCATAAAAATACGAAAAATTATAGTATTTATACATGACAGTAAGGACTTATTTTCCAAAATTTTGTGATTTATTGACTTTTGTAACTATTTTAAGTTTGTTATCATCATGGAAAATAGGTTATAATAAATGGATTATGATAGAAATTTCTAAAATTACAGCATGTGAATGTTTTTCAAATATGATGTTGTTCTGATCTGATTATGTATATGACTTTAGGAAGCATGTTATGTTGCATCTGAAACTATGAATTTGTATATGATTTGTATATGGCCTATAAGACATTGCCACCTTAGAAGTAATCTGAAACAGGACCATAGTAATGCTCCTATGGAAGTGCTCATTCTGTTATATATGTTTCTGTGGGCATGGGAAGAAATCCTAGAGATGGACAAATACCTCTGGTAATGGTGGGGAGGACTTCCCCTAGTTCTGTGCAATAACCAAGACTCTATCATTCCCTGTCTAGGTGATGAGTATAAATTTAGATGACCATATGGCTTCTAAACGATGGTTAGGGCTGTGTCTTGGCATTCTGTACACTTGTATTTGACTTCTGATATGATTCATTTTCAGCAATGTTTCTATCCTTGTCAAGTGTATGACAATCATATTTAATTTATGAAGCTTCTTGAAATCATGCATCACCTGTTGAATGTGTTGAATCAAGATATTATGTTACCATGTTCAGATCTGAAACCGTAATGTATGGATAATTGTTATGTTATTATCCCCATGCCATGGTTCTTGTTGCTAAGTATAAAATCATGCATGTCAACTTTGATTATGAGAATTGTATAGGAAATGTTATCTTATATGATAGTCCACATTTTGAAACCATACTTGTAGTACCATGTTTTAAGATTAATATGTATGTTAGGTTGGAGATCTATTTTTGGGTTGCCTGTTGAGTCTTAGTTGTAGACTCATATAAATATATTTTTTAATCATTCGCATACCTGATAGGGTGGACATGGGGCAGCAGCCCCAATGCCACACACTGACCACAGAAGTTTATTATAAGCTAAAAGAAGAGAGTACATCCGATCTGGGGCCAACATGAGAAGCACTCTACCTTATGGGAGGGGTAGGGGCCTTTACACCAGTGAAGAACCAGCCCAAAGAACCAAGTGAAATAAGTAAACATGGGAAGAACGATCAGATATGAACCAACAAAACGAGTAGGCAGATCAGTCTCGGTTCCGTGGGGAGGTTGTTGAGCTAGATCTATGCATTGAACTTCTAGTATTGACACTTTCAGATCTTGTAGTTGGTCTGGAGTGCGTCTTAGGTTCACCTACCCAGCTGGAATGAGATTTGTGGAGATCAGTAGAGCCTAACGGATCCAAACTCGGGATAGTGAGAACTTGACAGATCAGAGGGAGGTTTACGAAGCCTTCAGCAGAAGGGGTGGAGGAACCACTGATACCACGACCAATGTCATCAGAGGGTTGCTTCGGAGATAAAGAGGAAGAAGCCATGGGGAATGATCTACTGCTTTGGCCTTTTTGCGTAAAGCTTGTGCAAAGGACATTCGAGGAGTGGCCTGTGCAGTAGGATTGACAAGGGCAGCAGCAAGCATAGGTTGGATGATAGACAGGCTGACTGAAGTTTGACATGATGCTTCTGTAGTGATCTTGGGCTAGACAGTAGTCAGGTAGTAGGAGACCAAGCAGAGGCGGCAGCATTCAAAGATCTGGCTTTCAAACCCTAAACCGAGTGAGGTTCTACAGATGACAGGGAGTGATTAGCAACAACAGGTGCAACACCCTCACCTCTATGCTGGTGAAGTAATGGTGCATTTGGAATTCCTTTAACCATAGGGGGATCAATCCGAACATTACAAACTTGGACACCACTTCCATCAAAAGGTAACTCATCAGTTGAACCAGTGGCAGCAAGAACATCAATGGCCTGCACATCCACCTGATTGACAACAGGAGGAGTGGACTGCACATCCACCTTCCGGGAACATTCCTCGAGCACATTTCGGGCGACGTTAATCACAGTAGATGGGGCATGATCCTGACCAGCAAGTTTCACTACTGAAGCATTGACCAAATCCTCAACATGGATAGGCTGCCACACTTGCTTAGCTTCAGCTTGATGAGGAGCAGAACCACCTTCACCAGGCTTAGCATTCTAATGAGCACCAACGCCAGCACCAAGATTTAGATCAGAGCCTTTCTTGCACTTGGCAGCAAGGTGGCCAAGGCACTTGCAGCAGGAACAATACAAAGGCAAAGCCGAATAGGAGATCGGTTGCTAGACACTACCAGAACCAATGCCAACCCAGACACGCTCAAGCATCTACATCGAAACATTCATTTAGACACAAGCACGAGCGGCATGTGTGTGCGTTAGGACAAAGTGTCTATATCCACCTTTAGCACAAGTCCGATGCTCCCAGAAATGGAGTGAATCAAGGACTCATTATAAAAGTTTGTAGGGAGACCAGGGAACTCTAGCCAAATAGGGACCAAAGGTAAATCTTCAAGAGGGGAGAACTGAAGGGTCCATTTGAAAAACCAGAAGGGGTGGCCTTGGATGTGCAAGAACTCCCTGAGTAGAACCTGAAGGTAATTATCCTTGTTCTGGAATTTGATCAGCAAGTGAAGAGTGTCGATGGCACCGATGATGAAGTGTAGACTCATACTTGCATAACATTTCAGGTGACGCTGAGGATCCCGAGGCTTTAGTAGCGCAATCGGATTTGAAGCATCAGGACTAGATATTTGAGTATTTTAGAGTGACTCTTGTATGTGATGAACTTGAAAACTTTGTATGATATTATTTAGTATTTGTGGACATTTTCTATAGACTGTGGCATTTGGATATTAAAGTTGATGAACTTGTACCTTATTTTCCGTTGCATTGTTATCCATTTACTTTGCGTATGACGCAATTCGATATTTGTTGGGGTGCATTCCCCCATGTAACATGTCACTTAGACTCGATGTGAGTTGGATTAACTAGACCAGGTCTAAGTAGGGTGTTACACTTCTAGTTCTTGGCCCTGTCTTAGCTGAGGCGGACCAACTCTACTAGTAGTGTAATTCTCTTTATGTTTCTCACCTTGGGGTATGCCCCAGAATGCTGTACTTTTCTTTCTGTTGGCTTGTAATGGAACATAAACTATGTACATTTCATTTAAATATGTGTGAGACTATGTAAATATATATGCAAGCTCGGGTATGTTTAATGTTCTCTTTTATATTCTCACGAACAAATGTAATGGTATCCCTTGCGAGGCTTCGGCCTGTTCCCAGGAGGCGAAGTTCGATCGGACTCATTAAAGGGTTAACGGGTTAGAGCGATGAGGATCACTACAATGCCTATCCCTCTTGAGTGATATATGGGACATATCTAGGGACAGGACTCCGAGGATGTGGATCCTTAGACCTATGTGGAGGCTATTATGAGCATAGACTCCAAAAAGTGGCAAGAGGCCATGAATTCTGAGATGGATTCCATGTACTCCAACAAGGTTTGGAACCTAGTTGATCCACCTGAGGGTGTTATACCTATTGGATGGAAGTGCATCTTCAAGAAAAAGATTGGAGTAGATGGAAAGGTAGAGACCTATAAAGCAATGCATGTGGCTAAGGGATATCGTCAAAGGCAAGGTGCTAACTATGACGAAACCTTCTCGCGCATAGCCATGCTAAAATCCATCAAAATTTTATTGGCCATTGCAGAATACCAGGATTATGAAGTTTGGTAGATGGATGTAAAAACTGCATTAATAAGTGGCAACCTCGAGGAAGAGGTGTATATGATACAGCTTGAGGGATTTGTTTTCAAGAAAAGTCTTGATAAGGTGTGCAGGTTGCTTAGGTCCATTTATGGACTAAAGCAAGCTTCCCGAAGTTGGAACATAAGGTTTGATGAAGCAATCAAATCTCATGACTTCGTTAAGAATGGAGATGAGCCTTGTGTGTATAGGAAGATAAGTAGGAGCACCATCACCTTCTTGGTGTTGTATGTGAATGGCATCCTTATCATTGGGAATGATGTAGGAATGTTGTCCATAGTGAAAGCTTGGTTATTAAAGAATTTATCTAGGAAAGACTTAGGGAGAGCATCCTGTATTTTGGAGATTTGGATCTATGGAGATAGATCCAAGAGGATGTTTGGCTTGTCCTAGTCTAAGTACATAGACACCATTGTCAAAACGTTTGGCATGGAAATTTCCAAAAGGGGGTCTCATATTGATGAGACATGGAATTTCACTTTCTAAGAGTATGTCCCCTAACACTCCATAAGAAAGGGAAAACATGGATATGATTCCCTGTGCCTCTAAGATAGGGTCTATCATGTATGCTATGCTATGTACTAGGCCTAATGTAGTGCATGCTCCAAGTGTTACAAGAAGGCATCAAGCAGATCTAGGTATAGAACACTGGATAGTAGTAATGTGTATCCTCAAGTACTTAAGAAGGACTAATGTAATGACCCTCCTTATACCGGTACGATTATACCAATCCACGTCGGTATAACGAACGTCGTCACAGTGGGACATTTACTCAACACTAACACTAGATTAAGATGTACACAAATATTGGAATAGAACAACAGAAAGTAAAATAGATATTCAATCTTATTCCATCACCATCATTATATCCACAGTCCATATAGCATAAAGAAAGTACAAAGGTCCACATAATACAACTCCAAGATAAACACATTGTTCATATGACATACATCACTTACTGATTACATACTTATGAAAAATAAAAGTACAATGTCGAAATCTCCACAACACAAGCTACTCCTCGCGCTCGGAATCGCTCCTAACTATTTCCTCCTCGGAAGTGGAGACACCTATCACACATGTACGCCGAAGCAAGTATGAGTCTAAATAGACTCAGCAAGCAATTCATGTACAACATCCATACACATATCATATGCACATGCTGACTTTTAAAGATAAGGAGCAACACATGTTGTATGCTTTATACAATCTAAACTACTATACATGGAAAAACTTATAGCAATAGAACACATGATACATGCTTATAACATTAAACAGTATTACTCACATTCCTACACATGCTTACTATGTATAATATGTAACATGATTTATCGATTCAACATTATTCATATTATGGTACAACTCTACCCATCTAGAACATGGAACTAAGCATAAAGTAATTAGCAACCTAGCATGGATTCTAATCATTTTCATATGCATTTAACACCAACATACATACCTTTTGCTTGCTGTTTTGACATGAATTAAACACATTCATATGGGTTTACACTTATTCACATACTAACTCATTCATTTAACAATTTCACATTTCACATCTTTCACATTTCACATTTCACATAATCATATACACATTTTCACATTTTACACTTAGTTGTCGTGACACATAGTCCAAACCACCACTATAAGGATACACATATACACATTCACATACCTATCACCTAGGCAACACAGTGATAGATATTGGTTAACTGCACAGAACCGGGAGAAGCACTCTCCACCCTAACCAGTGGTACTTGTCCACCTCCAGGATTTCATCCTAATTGCCCATAGGATATCACACACATTGAACCTTCCCATAGGGACTTTACTACGATACGGTTCCACAGCCCTCTATGATAACAATGTCACTAACGGCACATGTTTACCCAATTTACATTTAACACATTGTTTACACACTTCTCATGCACCATTTAACACGATTGCATTTACTCTTACACAATTACTTATGCTTCAGTTCACCTAGCATGATGCTACTATTCACAGTGTTAGTCAGATCATTATATCATCCTAATCATACTACTAACCACTGAATTATACAAAATCTAATTTACATGCTCAATATGTTCATTCTCATGTAATAAATCATTAATAGTACTTATTGTTATCCAAACAGTGTGTGATTTTTACCACAGGTTTTAAACAGACAATATGTAACATGCTCAATTTTCCAAAATTTTTAGATCTGTACACTAATTATAATAATTAAAATAGATCATAGGCATATTTATCACTAATTTCACTTAAACAGGTTCCACAGTAAATTAGTCATTCCCAACAGTGTCAACACATGTATACAACCATTATATAAACATAGAAAATTTATGAAACCCTAAATCACATCAGATCTATTTATACAAGATTAAACATGGTCATATTATGCTCACAGTTCAAATACAGAAATTTTAATAATTAACATTAATCACAAAAATTCGATACATCCTCATGATATGACCTACTGCTTGTACTTGACTCAACATAATTTCTACAGTATACACAGACAACCACAGATCCGGAAATCACGAATTATAGATCAAATCACATCCTTGAAGACTGGAAGAACTTGGCGGCACAAATGCTGCCACCAACCTGGGTTAACGGCACAAGATGTTTCCGCCAACCAGGGATCATAACGGCAGCAAACTGGCCATTAAGTTCCTATTTACATAAGTGCAGACTACACGCACAAACCATGGTGAATGGGGGTTCCAGGACTCGAGAAAAATTCGGTAAAAAGACCTAGGACCTACTAGACATGGGTATGGACGATGTCCAATGATTACTTGCCTCTTAAAAATTTGCTAGATGGAATTATTTGCCAGAGAAGCTCTCCTCGGCCAAGCCAAGAAGATGCCCTAAATCCTCCCAGATCCAATTCTGTGATGATGTCGGCTGCACACCAGAGTCCGGGAAGCCTTCATCTATGATCAATGTTCCTTCCAGTCGATGTAGATCGCCAGAAGATGCACCAAGTCGTCGGATCAGAGCCCCCAAAGTACAAGTTTCGCACAGAGTTCTCTAGGGTTTTTGACAAGAGCCAAAAGACCTAACCCAGCAAAACAAGGGTGTTTTTATATAGCTAAGGGGTCGGGTTGCGCAATAGATAGGGTATCCTACCGTTGGAGGTAGGTTTCCAAAATCTAAACTGAAGAAATCACGGCCATTTCCAGATCTGAAACCGCACAATTCTGGGGAAATAGATGTCCACATTCATGGCCGTCTACTGGGAGTTGGCGTCCATCGATCTGGACGTCAACTCCCCCTCCAACGTCCATGCATGTTGACGTTAACATGCACTTCGGCCAGAACACAGAAATGCCCATAAACTTACATACACTATATATATACAATGTAAATAAATCATTATGTACACAATAAACAAGTATATACACATGTATAGAAATAAATATACATATATACATATATATTTACACATATGCACTTAGTTATATTCACAAAACAACTAAACATCACACGACCAAACATCTAAATGAAAGGGCAAAATTCGAGGGCCTTACACCCTCTCCCCCTTAAAGAAAACTTCATCCTCAAAGTTAGAATGACACTACTCAAACAATTGGGGATACTTCTTCATCATAGCATCCTCAAGCTCCCATGTAGCCTCCTCTCGCGAGAAGTTTCTCCAAAGCACCTTCACGGATGCAATGCTCTTGTTCTGGAGATGCTGAACCTTCCGATCCAGAATAGCTACTAGTTGCTCAACATACGACAGATCTGGTTGAATCTCCACTGGCTCATGACTAATAACATGAGATGGATCTCGGACATACCTCCTAAGCATAGATACATGGAAGACAGGATGAACACTAGCTAACGCCGATGGTAAAGCCAACTCATATGTCACGCTGCCTAAACGTTTGACAATATCATATGGGTCAATGAATCTAGGACTTAATTTATTATGCCTACCAAATCTGACAACACCTCTAGTATGCAAAATCTTCAGAAAGACATGCTCGCCAACTTCGAGCTCCAAATCCTTCCTTCTGTTGTCGGCGTAACTCTTCTGCCTATCTTGTGCCGCAACAAGCCTCTTCCTGATAAGCTGGATCTTATCCGAAGTCTCCTGAACTAACTTCAGACCAATCAACTGCCTATCACCAGTCTCCTCCCAACACAAAGGAGATCTACAAGGCCGCTCATACAACGCCTCAAATGGAGCCATACCAATACTCACATGGAAACTGTTGTTATACGCGAACACCACAAGAGGTAAATGACGCTCCCAATCACCCTTCCAATCCAACACACACGCTCTCAACATATCCTCGAATGTATGGATAGTCCTCTCGGACTATCCATCTGTCTGGGGATGGAATGCCGAACTAAGCTTCAATTCGGAACCCAAAGCATCCTGAAGACCCTTCCATAACCTCGATGTAAATCTCAGATCTCGATCCAAAATGATCGACTTTGGCACACCATGCAACCTAATAATACTACTAACATACAACCTAGCCAAACTCTCAACTGACTGCTTCTTCTTCATAGGCAAGAAATGCGTAGTCTTAGAGAATCTATCTACAATCACCCAAATCGAGTCATTGCCTTTCACTGATCTGGGCAAACCCATTACAAAATCCATAGTGATGGCCTCCCACTTCCATACTGGGATCTCCATCTTCTACATAAGACCAGATGGTCGCTGACGCTCGGCCTTCACTTACTGGCATACTAAACACCTAGATACAAAATCCGCCACATCCTTCTTCATGCCAGACCACCAAAAAGACCTCTTTAAATCCTAGTACATCTTAGTGTTACCTGGATGAATAGAGAACCTCGACCTATGAGCTTTTGCTAGAACATGCTCACGGACATCTACAACATTGGGAACACAAACTCGGTGATGAAATCTAATCACACCATCCTCATCACGAGCAATTCCTGCCTTTCCCACTAACTCCTGAAGTCTAGGGTCGGCTTTCTGCTGCTCAATAACCTCATCCATTACCGTAGACCGGATAGACAACTGAGTTGTAACGACCCGACCTCCCGGACCCCCCCCCCCCCAGGGACCCTGAAGGTCGTGCCGCCACCCATGGATCCGAAGACCCGGAAGGGTTAGAATTTAGTCCAGTGAGAAAAGCAATGAATTCAAATAACTATAATAAGGAAGTTCGTACATTAATAAAGAAATTATGTATAACATGTCCCAAATAAAAGTATAGGTACAGAAAGAAAGGTGCAGTCCTTAAGGGGCATACCCCGAGGACTTGCAAAAAGGCTACTCTCAACTCACAATACAAGCGCTCACACTCACAACTCACACTACTGGCAACGCACGGCGAACAAACCGCCACCACGACCGTCCGGCAACGAACTCCTGCGACAGAGAGTCCCTACTTGAAGAGAGTAGGGGGGTGAGCCTCGCAAACAAGGCTCAGTAGGGATAATGTAAGGCCCTCGAATCTTGTTGTATTACTTTATTATGTGTAAATAATTCATGCTTGTGTATGCATAGATGTACATATTTACGTACATATTAACTAGTTATACTTATGTGTGCATGTGTATAATTAGTTGTAAATAGTGTATGAATTGCATGGTGGTAGTGTGTACATGATAGTATATATATGGCATGTATATATGTATAAGTTAAGCATGGTTTCTGCATGTTTTTGAGCTCTGGCCGAAGGGCCATTTGGTGTCAACATGGTGGACGTCCATGATAGTCAACGTCAACATCGTTTGACGCTAGCATTTAAGTCAACGGCCGTGGATGTGGACGTTAATATCTCTGACCTGCATGCGTTGCAGACCCCGGAATTCCGGGGGCAAGCAAGCCCAGCCATTGGGGAGATGTCCCCAACGGCTATCAGGCCTTCACATCAACCCCTGCGTGAGTTGAGAGGTCTCTCTCCTATAAACAAACCCTTTGCAACCAGGAAGACCTCTCTTGGCTCTTTTGCAAGAGGAGAGGAAACCCTAACTCTTGCTGTGAGAAAACCTGAAGTTTGCATGCTTTCATCCGGCAATTTGGAGCTCATCCGGCGACCTACAGCAACTGGAAGCTAGCTGGAGCCTAGAGGAAGGCTTCCCCGACTCCAACCTGCTGTGGAGATTGACCAAGAACCCGGAGGAGTGGTGTTTTGGAGGCTTCTTGGGACTGCCCAAGGAGAGCTTCATCAACCTCTTTGATCCCTTTGAAGATTTATTTAGAGGCAAGTAACCCATACATTTCGTCCATGTATGAGTCTAGTAAGGTTTTACTATTTTTATGAGATTTTATCGTGTCCTGGATCCCCCAAATTCTCTTGTTCTTGGAGCTCGGGTCTGTGTTTTTGTTCAGACCTGAACTTGACGGCAAGTTCTGTTGTCATTAAGATCTTCAGTTGGCGGCATGCGACAATGCCGTTAAGCTCCGTTAACGGCCAGACTGTGCCGTTAAGTTTTTCAGGACAGAACAGTGAGCTGTTCTCCCTTCTATATGATTAATTTCCGAAGTGTTTTCGCATGAGGATATAATGTAATCGTATATGTTATGTAAAATAGACAATGTGATGTGTGTGGAATTTTCTGTGCTTTTTGGTGAATGGCATGAATTGTTAGACTTATTGAAATACATGTTTGGAAAATGGATTATGCATGTTCACCTACTGTCTACATGATCCCTGAGGAATGGAATGCCCTAAATTTTTCTAAACTGTGTATATATGTATCAGTCCATGCCCTGCAATTTTGAGAATTTTTCCATGATTGTGGGATTTACTGTAATTTCTGTTTTGGAAATAGAAGACATGCGTAGGATTTGTAAAGTTTACAGTAAATTGTGTGTTGTGCAATAAATCCGAGGAAAATTTTTGTGATGATGTGTATGTTAGGTTCAGGGCTGTGAACTGTCAAACTGGATATTCATGTTATGTTCCATGATAAATTGAATTATGAATGGCATGAAACTGAATGTTTTAATTTTTGTAAATGTAATATCACTCATAAAAATCTGGAAATTTGTATGTGAGGTTATGAACCTGCAATTAGTGTGTGGTTAAAATTTCAAGATATTTGGATAACTGTAAAGTGTATTATGAAATTTCCATGTGAAAACATGTGATAAATACATGCTATCATAAATATGATTTGATGATGTGTTTGCCAACCTGATTAATGTGAGCTACTGAATGTTTGATTTCTGTCAACAGTAGTATCATGATTAGGAAAACAGAGCCATGTGTATAAGTGAGAGAATGTAAAGACATGTGTAATATGTGTGTTAAAATCGGAATGTGTAATGTGTAAGACTGTGCCATGTGTGACACTGCTTCCATAGAGGGCCGTGGAACCGTACTATGGAAAAGTCCCCATGGGAAGGTTCAATGTGTTAAGATCCTAAGGGCATTAGGATGAAATCCTGGAGGTGGACAAGTACCACTGGTTAGGGTGGAGACTTGTTCTCCCAGTCTACACAGTCCAAGAGTCGTCACTGTATTGCCTAGGTGACGTCTATGTGTATGTGTTATGTGATGTCTCCTTCTAATGGTGGTTTGGACTATGTGTCACGGCACTATATTATGAAATGTGAATGTGATTATGTGTAAATTGTGTAGTGTGGATATGTGTAAATGTGCAATGTGTAAAAAGAGAACTATGTGAATGAGTAATTGTGTAAACATGTGAAACCATTATGTTAAATTGTAAAATTGTGGTACATGATATGTTAATGTGAAATTATGTTATAACAGCAACCTAAATGTGTTTATAAGAATATTTTATATGTGTAGAATCCATGCTAGGAGCATTTCTTGCACATGTGTGAACAATTCCATGTGTAATTGCTATCGTGTTGTAATTAATTGGAATTGTAGCTCTCATGCGATAGGATGTGAATTGCTAAAGTATGTCAAAACAGCAACCTTAATGTGTATGAAATGATAAACTGCATGTGCAAGAAGGTGTAGAAACCATGATAGGAATGTTTCCTTTTATGTAGGCAAGAATCCCATGTGTGGTTGCTTCCATGCTGTAGCTCGATTTGAAATATAGCTTTCGTGTGATTGAATGAGTAGAAAGCATGTGATAGGATATTTATTTTGGAATGGCTTAAATCATGTACCATGTGTTTTAAATTTTGTAGAATTATCATGATAGGTTGTCTTTTATCAATGTCCAAGCATGCTATATGTTTTGCTTTGTAAATTGGAATGAAAAACCTACTGTGATATATGCATGTATGAGGTGTGTGGTGTTATTTGCTGGGTCTTTTAGACTCATTCCTTGCTTCGGCGTACAGGTTTAGTTGGTGACCCTACATCGTTAGAGGAAACCGTGGAGAGTGACTCTGAGCGTGGCGAGTAGCCTGGTGGAGTCGTCATCGTGACATTTTGCTTTCATTGTATGTAATTGAGGCATTGTAATGAAACTATTATGTAATTGTGGATAAGCTATGTAATCTGATTTTTAGCACTTTATTTACGTGAACTTTAGTTATCTTTAAATTGTCATTTGAATCATGTATGTTAAATGTGGATGATGAAATGAAATGAAAGACCATGTTCTTTTACTTCCGCTACTTTGTATCTATATTTGTGTGTATCTCAATCATGTGATAGCGTATGGGTAAATGCCCCACTGTGATAACGTTCACTATACCGACGTGGGTTGGTATAACTGTACCGGTATAATGAGGGTCGTCACAGATAACCAGTCCCTAACCAGCCAGAGCAGCAGGAACTCCAACAGAAGCGGAAGCAAAACTACTCTACAAAGCAGTAAAGCGGAAACACCTACTGAAGAGAGCTACAAAGCAGTTGAACAGAGAAATGCCACGACCCACAACCAGAGTCGGGCCCAACACGACTCCCGCAGAACCAACGGAGTCAAACAGAATGCGGAAGCAACCTCGGCACACACCCACCGAGACAAAGAAGCTCATGAAACACCGGAGCAACCAAGTGAGACCAGAGTCTCACGACACAAGCACCAACATCCCAGACCTCGACGAGGTCGAGAAGGAACAACCAAGTGTCACCACGAGAGACACCGAGAACCCACGTGAGACAACAATGTCTCACCACAGGCACGACCACCTCAGACCTCCACAAGGTCGAGGGCCCACAAGTAGAACCACTCTGGACCTTAGACACCCCACGAGGTCAAGGAACTACACCCTCCGGTTCCACCATGGACGACACCAAGGAACGGTCTACAGAAACAGCAGTCGGTGTCAACACAAGACACCCCGAGAGAACCCGCAAAGTGGAAACCACTACACATGGCCCACGAGTCCAAACCAACAGAGCCCACGGAAGCTAGACACGGCTAGGCTACAACCACCGTGCAGGCTAGGGCAACTAGGCTCACTTAGAAACAACGTAAACCGCTATCACAATAAGAACAACCAAGACATCGCCACAGGCAGCTAAGAGAGGGACACACAGTCCACCCCACTCGCTCGCCAGCCGCTGACTCCTGCCTATAACCTCCCCGGTAGAGTGAGGCTAGCGAGCCACAGCAGAGAACAACCACAACCACCGCAGTCCGACCGAACTGCGGCCCCACGCCTAACCTCCCTATGCGGCTCCGGAACCAACGCAGAGCGAGGCAGTGAGAAGGACTAGCTGGTCTGCACTAGAAGAGTGCCTCAACCACCTCGGTGACCCAGACCCAGCTAAGAGAGCTCTATAATCGACTCTACGCTGTTGTCCCCACCGTTTTCCCCTTCTGCTCCAAGTCCGTGACTTGAGCACGTCTGCCACCCAGAGAACTCCCTCTAACAAACGCGTGGGGCTGGGGGTCCCAGGTAAGGGTAACAACCTGTCTCACGGACAAACCCTCAAGTGCCTAGTACCAGGTGAAAAAAACAACTGGCGGGGCAACCACTACAGAAAACGGCACAGCTGACTTGTAACCAAGACAAGCCCAGCAGTCCCAGGCACACACGGCACCCCTTCCGGAAACCCCCAGAAGGGACGTTGGCCAACGCCGGCACACACGGCACGTCCCAAGAAATAGGAACACCACCAAACAGAACAGAAACCATTGTTCTCCTAAAAATCGATTGACTGACAGACAATCGATTATTAGACAGACGCGAGCCTCCTAGCACCGCCGCTAGGACACGGCCACGAAGGTGTCACCTTCGGTCACTGAACGCAGGGAGGCAACCTATCGCATTCCAACCAGAAGGTCCTAAGGGCAACCTTGCCCTGGGGCATACGCTGACACACCAACCGCGGTCATGGAAACACCCGAGGCAAGCCTGGTGCTGTCGCGCCCTCCTAGCCCATCGCGATCCCATCGCGACGGGAAGGGCAACCACGACAAGGTCAAGTTGTGACAGGGAAGCAAGTCGCGACAAAAGCCTTGTCGCAACTGGAAACTGGGTCACGAAAAGACCCTTATCGCGACTGCCAACCGCACCGCGATAAGGCCGCGTTCGACCAAGGCGACACCTCCTCTGATGTCGCGACGTGCTATGTGGTCGCAACATCAGTCGGGAGGCAGACCGCAGGGATGCCACATCCCGAGGTTGCCCACACACTACAAACACACAAACCACGGGGAGGGGAGCATGGGGAAAGCTTCTAAAGCATGGATTCACACATGAGGGCTCCCAATCGCCCGAAATGGAAAGAGCACAAGAAATCCCTACACATTTTGAAGAATCGAACCCCCAAAGGGGTCTTCACGAAGCCACGGCCGCCACCTCCTCACTCCTCACCACTTTGCCGCTCCACCACGAGCCGCCGGCACCACCACCGAGCTCCAATCGTCAGAGAACAAGGGGAAGGAGGCTTCCCACCTCGGAGAGGAGGAAGGGAAGGAAAAGGGAAAAAAGGAAGAAGGGGCGTCGGCCAAGGCTTTTAGCCTCCGGCCCCCAGAACACGACGGGGTGGGGCATTGCGTTACCAACCTTAACGCGACGGCTGCCCACACCGCGACCAGAACACGTCCTATAGGGACGCCGCGACAACCTGACAGGTTAGTCTGCCATGCCTGCCACTCTGACAGGCGTTAGACGACCAAAAAGGGAAAAGCAGTCACGACCTGTTGACCGGGCGCGACAAGAACGTGATGCAGAAAGCGGTCGCAATAGGGATGACTGTCACGACGGGCACCTCCGTCGCGACACTAACGCATCGCCCATCCCGTACGCATTAGTGGCCAGTCATCCAACACGGGACGATGAAAATCGGAAAGCCCGAGATGTTACAATACATCCAACAAAAAAATAATTTTGTCCTCGAAATTAAGGGCGAAACCCGGTCGGAGAAAACAATAGGTGCAAAGGGACCACTAAGTCGCACCGCGACTTCCCAGTGGTCTCCACCATGACCCTGCCACAAAGGGAGTGCCTAACCGGACATCCGACAGCTCACAGTGCACACACCAACAGGCACGGAGCACACAATCAGATGTCGACAACTCCACAAGCGCGGCGCACACCAAACCGACCAGAAACACTAAAACCGCTAGAAACCACGCAACTGAGCCCTCAACGGACTACGCCGTTGAGATCAACCAGTCAGTAACTCTCTCTGTCACCAGCGACTAGATAGAGGTCCCAGTTACTGACGGCAAACCGCGAAAATGCCAAGAGGTCATCCACAAAACTCCGCTGAATGGCTCCGCACAACTTAGCAACAGCTAGCACCTACGGCAAGGCCAAATGAGATCTTCTTAATGGTGACCCAAAACCAAACGAAAAACATGCACGTGGAGAAAACCACGGCGAGCAAGGCAGTGTCCGCCGGCACCACTAGATCTCACCCAGATCATCCTCATGGTCCGATAAGGACACACAACGATTGTGGAGCCACACAAAGCTAAACCACACGCTCCACAGGTACATGTGCAGAGATCAAACCAAGGAAGACGTCTAAGGTTGGCAAGGCCATACAACTCAAGACGTCGACAAACTGCACGGAAAATGAAACAACTGCAAAGGTCGAGGACAGCACATCGACCTCAGAAGGACCCAAACCAAAGCAGGGCACCCCAACCGAACACACTCTCTCCCCAAAGCGAGAGGGAAAACCTGGACACAGGCCATGACCAAGGCCTGGCATACCACCGATAGGGCTACCTAGACAAGCAAAGCAGCAACCCCACAATGGTAACGGTATGGCCACAAGGCAAGGCCAGCACAAAGTGTCCCAGAGGCGGAAAGCTCAACACCTCCAACACTGAGCAAACTCATGAAACAACGCACGGAGCTCACGATCAGGAAATACAACACAACACACGGTGCTCACACAAGCACCAGGAGCCACCCAAAGTGCAACCACAATGCACCAGAGCTCCAGACGGCACGAAAACAAACCACTCGAGCACGAGCAAAGGGTGCCACCACAAGCACCAAAACTCGGCAAGATGCAACACAGTTGCACCAACGGCCGAAACAGCACGGCTAACAGGAAGGACTCTCCACAAGAGATCTGCCAAAAGCCACCCACAAGAAACCACAAGCCAAAATGGGTAGAACAGGCCACACCGGCCACGAACCCTCAAGACACAAGGACACAAAACATCAAAAAAGAAACATGCTCCAGGTGCAGTACACAACTGCACCAACGGCCTGAAATGACTCAAGGCCAACAGAAAGGGACTCTCCACTAGAGACCCACAAGAGAAACGTGCGAAAAACTAACAGCTTCAAGAGCGCAACAGCCATATTGGCTCTTAGAAGCGTGCAAACACAGGGCACTACTCCTACCACCACAAGTGGGGAGGGCCACAAACCAAACGGCGACAAGTGCCTCCAAAGCACAGTTGAGGCACAAGAGAAACACGCACCGGAACGATGCCTGCACATGCAAGCCAAACAGAAGAACACCTGGTACCGCCTCACACTGAACACAGGGCACGCTGCCCTACATCGTCCAGTCAGGTGACAAGAAACCAGCACAGCAAGAGACGGGACAATAGGTTACCACAACCTATCGCACCACAAGGAAACCACGCGCACGAGGGGAGCAACCAGCTCAACCTCAAGATAGCACAAGGGGAGGGACCTTCGCCACAAAGGTCGCTACGGTGCGCGACATGGCACCAAATGCCATGTGAAAGCACCACCACCCCGAGCAACCCACGGAAAGCAGAGGAAGAAGGCACACAACAGGCCTTCTCCTCACACGAAAGAGGAAACAACAACGCAAGGCTAGCACTCCCATAGGAGGCACAGCCAGCCGAACAACCATGACGCTCGCCAAACAACCGTCGGCAAGAGTGTGTCGGCACAAAAATGCAAGCAATAACAAACTAAATCACAGGGACCCACAAGTGGTCCCGTTGGCACAACCAACTTGGAAATCTAACAACACGGCGAACCGGCCAAAACACGGGGCTGCACATAGGGTCAAGGTCCACCACCTTGACCAGACGCAGACAGGCAGATTGCACGCAACAGTCCAACCCAAAAGCTGCACAACACTGTAAGGGAAAACCACTAAATGAGACTGGCACTTCCACATAAGCACAACCAACCAGACACCCATGGCACTCACCAGACTACCATCTGGCAGAGCCCACAGGGCGCGAGAAACGAAGCCAACCTCCCAACCCTAGGGAAACACACGAAGTCCTACCAGCGCAGCCGGGAAACCCGAAAAATGATCAGGAAGACAATCTAGCCAGCACCACAGCCAGACACACGGTCAAAGGCACCACACCTTGACTGACAACACCCAGGAAGACTGTAACACAAACAATCCCACCGGCAACAGTGACAGCTCATCTCTACAGAGAGAGAGCAGCGACAAACAAAACAAACACAAGGCAGCTTGGGGAGGACCTCTACCCAAAGCGCCAAGAGCCGTTCTGGGAAAACATCACCAGAATGCAGCCCAAACAAACGGCCAACAGAGAGAACATAGCAGACAGTAGAAGCAACACAATCTGGTTCTGGGAGAACCTCCACCAGAACCACTAAGGCGTCGTTCTGGGAAAACCCACCAAAACGCAACGGCCAACACAACGGTAGCATACCTCAACCCTGAGGTAGCATAACAACCGGCAGAAATAAGCCCGGAATAGTCCTGAGAGCAAACCTCACTAGGACAACAACCAACAGTTCTGGAAAATTGCACCAGAACACAGGGCAACCAAGCGATGCACCTCAACCTCGAGGGCAACGCAACGGCAACCAACCAGACAATAGAGACCTCAAACCAAGGAGGTAACACAGCGGAAGACTTTAACGAGCATAGAAGCAGTCCCAGAGGGAGAGGAACCCTCACTAGGACAACAACAAAATAGTTCTGGGAAACATCACTAGAACACAAGCAGCCAAGCAATGCACCTTAACCTAGAGAGCGACGCAGCAACAACCAGAAACGAGCACCACACAGTTCTGGGGAAACCTCACCTCCACCAGAACCAACAGAGAAGAACTATGGGAGCACCTCACCAGAGTTCACAACCATCCAGCACAAGGCCGACAACAACCACAGACAAGTGTCACAGCGCTCAACTAGCGTTGCAACACGGCACATAAAACATCTGCTTAGTTCGAGCAATGGTGTCGACTAAGCAGAGCACAATGCACAATGGCGCACAGGCACACAAGGCCAAGCGTACATCCAACAAGGACACACAGCCCTACACAAGGGGACATCCAACAAGGACTCACCCTAACAACAAGGGAACTGCCAGCAAGGCAAGGACACCTTCGACCGGTTCTGCAGACTACAACCCTGCACCGGTGAAGGTCACACCATACGTAGGCTCTCTCAGCCTTCACCACACACCCACACTGATGCGCAGGCCGAAGACGAATCCAACTGTAGCACGAGCGAATCGGACAACCACGCTCACAGCACGCACACCCGGCAACAGCAGCAACACCCTCCTACAGCTCACACTCGGACCCTGCTGGAGAGCTAGCCACCTACAACAAAAAACCAAATGCTCACCTAACAGCACTCTACACGGACGGGCCAGCAGCATACTAGTACCTTTCTTTGGGATAGCCATAGTTATTAACTCATTACAAATCTCATTGGACCCCTGAGCTCTGATACCACTATAACGACCCGACCTCCCGGACCCCCCACCAGCGACCCCAAAGGTCGTGCCACCACCCATGGATCCGAAGACCCGGAAGGGTTAGAATTTAGTCCAGTGAGATAAGCAATGAATTCAAATAACTATAACATGGAAGTTGGTACATTAATAAAGAAATTATATACAACATGTCCCAAATAAAAGTACAGGTACAGAAAGAAAGGTGCAGTACTTAAGGGGCATACCTCGAGGACTTGCAAAAAGGCTACTCTCAACTCACAGTACAAGCACTCATGCTCACAACTCACACTGCTAGAAACGCACGGTGAACAAACCGCCACCACGACCGTCCGGAAACGAACTCCTGCGACAGGGAGTCCTTACCCTAAGAGAGTAGGGGGGTGAGCCTCGCGAACAAGGCTCAGTAAGGATAACCAGTCACTTACCAGCCAGAGCAGCAGGAACTCCAACAGATGTGGAAGCAAAACTACTCTACAAAGTAGTAAAGCGGGAAACACCTACTGTAGAGAGCTACAAAGCAGTGGAACAGAGAAATGCCACGACCCACAACCAGAGTCGGGCCCAACACGACTCCCGCAGAACCAGCAGGGTCAAACAGAATGCAGAAGCAACCCTCGGCACACACCAACCGAGACAAAGAAGCTCACGAAACACCGGAGCAACCAAGTGACCAAAGTCTCACGACACAAGCACCAACATCCCAGACCTCCATGAGGTCGGGAAGGAACAACTAGGTGTCACCACGAGAGACACCGAGCAACCACGTGAGATAACAACGTCTTACCATAGGCACGGCCACCTCAGACCTCCACAAGGTTGAGGGCCCACAAGTAGAACCACTCTGGACCTCGGACACTCCACGAGGTCAAGGAACTACACCCTCCGGTGCCACCACGGACAGCACCAAGGAATGGTCTACAGAAACAGCGGTCGGTGTCAACACAAGACACCCTAAGAGAACCCGCAGAGCGGAAACCACTAAACACGGCCCACGAGGCCAAACCAACAGAGCCCACGGAAGCTAGACACGGCTAGGGTACAACCACCGTGTAGGATAGGGCAACTAGACTCACTTAGAAACAACGTGAACCGCCGTCACAACAAGAACAACCAAGCCACCGCCACATGCAGCTAAGAGAGGGACACACAGTCCACCCCTCTCGCTCGCCAGCCACTGACTCCTGCCTACAACCTCCCCGGTAGCGAGGCACAGCAGAGAACAACCACAACCACCGCAGTCCGGCCGAACTGCGGCCACATGCCTAACCTCCCTACGCGGCTCTAGAGCCAACGCAGAGTGAGGCAGTGAGAAGGACTAGCTGGTCCGCACTGTAAGAGCACCTCAACCACCTCGGCGACCCAGACCTAGCTAAGAAAGCTCTACAAACGACTCTGCGCCGCTGTCCCCACCATTTTCCCCTTCTGCTCCAAGTCTGTGACTTAAGCACGCACGCTGCCCGGAGAACTCCCTCTAACAGATGCATGGGGCTGGGGGTCCCAGGTAACGGTAACAACCTATCTCACGGACAAGCCCTCAAGTGCCTTGCACCGGGCGAAAAAAAGAACTGGCGGGGCAACCACCACAGAAAATGGCACAGCTGACTTGTAACCAAGACAAGCCCAGCAGGCACAGGCACGTACGGCACCCATTCTGAAAACCCCCATAAGGGCTGTCGGCCAATGCTGGCACACACGGCATGGCCCCAGAAACCTGAACACCACTAAACAGAATAGAGACCATCGCTCTCCTAATAATCGATTGACCGACAGATAATCGATTATTAGACAAACGCGAGCCTCCTAGCACCGCTGCTAGGACACGGCCACGAAGGTGTCACCTTCAGTCACTGAATGCAAGGAGGCAACCTGCCGCGTTCCCAACCAGAAGGTCCTAAGGGCAACACCGCCCTGGGACACACGCCGACACGCCAACCTCGGCCACAGAAATGCCCGAGGAAAGCCTAGTGCTGTCACGCCCTCCTAGCCCGTCGTGATCCCATCGCGATGGGAAGGGCAACCGCGATAAGGCCAAGTCGCGATAGGGAAGCGAGTCACAACAAAGGCCTTGTCGCGATCAGAAACTAGGTCGCAACACGACCCTTATCGCAACGGCCAACTGCGCCGTAATAAGGTCGCGTCCGACCAAGGCAACGCCTCCTCTGATGTTGCGATGCGCTCTGCGGTCGTGACATCATTCGAGAGGCAGACCGCAGGGATGCCACATCCCGTGGTCGCCCACACACTACAAACACACAAACCACGGGGAGGGGAGCATGGGGAGAGCTTCTAAAGCATGCATTCACACATGAGGGCTCCCAATCACCCGGAATGGAATGAGCACAAGAAATCCCTATACATTTTGAAGAACCGAACCCCCAAAGGGGTCTTCACGAAGCCACGGCCACCACCTCCTCACTCCTCGCCGCTCCGCCGCTCCACCACAAGCTGCCAACACCGCCACCGAGCTCCAATCACCGGAGAACAAGGGGAAGGAGGCTTCCCACCTCAGAGAGGAGGAAGGGAAGGAAAAGGGGGGAAAAGGAAGAAGGGGCGTCGGCCAAGGCTTTTAGCCTCTGACCCCCAGAACGCGACGGGGCGGGGCTTCGCGTTACCAACCTTAACTCGATGGCCGCCCACGCCGTGACTAGAATGCGTCCTATAGGGACGCTGCGACAACCTGACAGGTCAATCTGCCACGCCTACCACTCTGACAGGCGTCAGATGACCAAAAAGTGAAAAATCGCGACCTGTTGACCGGGCGCGACAAGAATGCGACGCAGAAAACGGTCGCAACAGGGATGACTATCGCGACGGGCACCTCCGTCACGACACTAACGTGTCACCCAGCCCGGACGCATTAGTGGCTAGTCATCCAACACGCGGACGAGGAAAACTAGAAAGCCCGAGATGTTACAACTGAGCCACGAAATCCTGACATAATAATGGCTCTAACTTAGTCATCGCACAAGCAACATCCTCCAACATCTTCCAATCCTGTTGGAGTAATGATCTCTTCCTACTAAGAGCATCCTCTATGACATTCACCTTCCCTGGATGATATTGAAGATCAAAGTCGTAGTCCTTGAGGAACTCAATCCATCTCCTCTGCCGCAGATTTAATTCCTTTTGCGAGAAGAGACACCTGAAGTACTTATGATCAGTGAACACCTCAAATCTGACACCATAAAGATAGTGCCTCCAGATCTTTAGTGCATGAACCACTGCCGCAAGCTCCAAATCATGAGTCGGATAGTTATGCTCATGTTCCTTCAATTGGCGAGAAGCATACGCCACTACCCTTCCCTACTGCATCAACACACAACCTAAACCAATCCGAGACGCATCTGTGTAGATGGCAAAACCCACTACACCACTCATCAAAATCAACACCGGGGCAGAAGTAAGCTTAGTCTTCAATAACTGAAAGCTACTCTCACACTCCTCGGACCAGACAAACTTCACACCCTTCCTGGTTAGCTTAGTCAAAGGTGCGGCGATAGATGCAAACCCCTTAATGAATCGCCAATAATAGCCCGTTAAACCAAGGAAACTCTGAATCTCCGATGGGGTCCTGGGAATCTCCCAATCTAATACAGCCTGGACCTTCGTTGGATCAACTACTATACCAGCACCGGAGATAACATGCCCAAGGAAATGAACCTCGCGCATCCAAAAATCGCACTTGCTGAACTTTGCATACAGCTTGTGCTCTCGGAGAACTTCTAACACAACCCTCAAATGTTGACGGTGTGTGGCCTCATTCGGAGAATAAACCAACACATCGTCGATAAACACCACTATGAAACTATCTAGATAAGGCCTAAACACCCTGTTCATGAGATCCATGAACGCTGTAGGGGCGTTGGTCAGCCCAAAAGGAAGAACCAAAAACTCATAATGTCCATAACGGGTCCTAAAGGCCGTCTTGGACACATCTTCACTCCTAATCCTCAACTGATGATAGCCGGACCGCAAATCAATCTTGGAAAATACCGATGCATTCTGCAACTGGTTAAATAGATCATCGATCTGTGGTAAGGGATACCTGTTCTTCACAGTCACCTGGTTGAGCTTTCTATAATCAATGCACAACCTAAGTGAACCATCCTTCTTCTTTACAAATAATATAGGTGCGCCCCAAGGAGATACACTAGAGCGAATAAATCCCTTGTCCAGCAAATCCTGCAATTGCTTCCTCAACTCAGCCAATTCCACAGGTGCCATTCGATATGGAGCCTTCGAGATAGGAGAGGTGCCCGGAAGCAACTCTATAGTAAAGTCTATCTCCCTACCGGTGGCAATCCAGAAAAATCATCAAGAAAAATGTCTGGAAACTCCTGCACTACATCAATCTCCTCAAGGGTAGGTGACTGATCAGCCTTCGGTACTAATACCACGCTGGCAAGAAATGTGTCACATCCCTTGTTCACCATCTTCATCACCTTCATGGAGGAGATGACAAACCTTCCTGCTAAGTTCCTTGGTAATGGATGTGAAAACTCATCCTCACCAGGAATACGAAAAATGATCTTCTTCCCACGATAATCTACTTATGCATAGTGCTCCTCTAGCCAATCCAGACCAATAATTGCATCATAGTCCTTCATCTTTAGCAAAAAGAAGCACCCATCTAAGATTCGGTCCTCAATGCACACAGGTAACGACGGAATACACTTCCTAGTCGATACCGTTCCTACAGGTGTATACACAGACAACAGAACCTCTAACTCCTCAGCCTCTACACTAGACTCTACTGCTAATTGCCTAGCAAACCGTGTTGCCCAACTAGCAAGCCCAGAGGGGGGGTGAATGGGATTCTAAAAACTGATTATCTAACCTGTCCACAAAAACATTCACACAATAGACACTTCGATGATTGTTAGTGTTAGTGAAAAGAAAACAACAAACATAAGGCAAGCAATCAGACTACACAAGATTTTATCCTGGTTCGGACCTCCTCTCCACAGGAGTCCTACGTCCAGTCCCTGAGTAACAACTCAGGATTCACTACCCAAGGGTACAGTCCCCCTCAAGGATGATTACACACCCAGCCGCAGCTGGTCTTCTCTTCACAACCCGAAGAGGAATACACCACCCTGGAACCCTCCAGGTCTTCCTTCAACACGAAGGGAAAACTACCACCCAGGAATCCCCAGGTCTTCCTTCAACATGAAGGGAATAAACACAAAAATATGTTCAAGGGATGATACGCCCCTGGACCAAGCTAATAGCACAATGCTTGATCTGAAGCGAAGACTGAGAGGAAAAGATCTACAACAAAGAACACTCTCAGTACACGAAAGCTCTCTCAAGGTTCTACACTAGACACAGAGAGCTAAAAGCTTGAGCAATGGTGAGTGAGGCTTCGCTCTTCAGATGCTCGCCGAAAACTAAAACTGAAGGCTTCAGGAGTTGCAGAGTATTCTCTATCGTTCTCTATTTTCGAACTACCATCTTCTGGAGCATCAGTCTTTTTGAAAAGTAGTCGTTGAAGTATCAGTTGTCTCTATGTTCAAAGAACGTTAGACTACATGGATTTCCTTTGCAGTCAACGATTCTTTGCGTTCCATGCACGTAAGAAGAAAATCCTTCTTGATATCCTCCAACTTCTACTTTATCCAACGTTGTATAGAGTCGTACTGTCAGAGGCCTGCACACATTAAATGCTAAAACATAGACAACTAAGCTGTCTCTTGTTTTCAGTCAACGTTAGAGTGAGAATACATCAAAATAGAAATTCCATTCTGTCTTTCCAAAAAGATATTACATGCAGAAGCATAAGAATAGAAGATATCTGGACATGCATCGTGCAGAGAAATGTACGGTTATATTTAATGCATAGATAAAAGAGAAATACACGGGATGACTTGGACTTGTTAAGATATTTAAATATCAAGACGTTATATTTCATGAAATCGTTGTGAGAATCACTTATGAAATCATTGTATGAGTGAATCGTTTTGAGAACGAATCATTACCAACAAATCGTTATAAGCAAATTGTTGTGAACGAATCATTACAAGCAAATCATTACAAGCAAATCGTTGTCTCACTTATCGAGTCGATGAGTGATCAAATCATTGTTCTGCTTTATCAAATCATTACACAGACCAAGTCATTGTTGTGACTTATCGAATCGTTACACCAAGCAAATCGTTGTGTAACTTATCGAGTCGTTATAATGACCGAGTCGTTGTTGTAACTTGTCGAATCAATGTAAATACCAAATCGATGTGGAACTTATGGAATCGTTATGAACGACAAATCATTGTGAGACCAAGTCGTTGTTCTCACTTACCAAATCAATGTGAAACCGAATCGTTGTGATAGCAAATCGTTGTTCTCACTTATCAAACCGATGTGAAACAAAATCGTTGTGAGATCGAAATCGATGTGATTTCTTAGTGAATCGTTCTGAGATCAAAATCGATGCGATCACTTAGCGAATAGTTCTGAGATCAAAATCGATGTGATCACTTAGCGAATCGTTCTGAGATCGAAATCGATGCGATCACTTAGCGAATCGTTCTGAGATCGAAGTCGATGCAATCACTTAGAGAATCGTTCTTAGATCGAAGTCGATGCGATCACTTAGTGAATCATTCTGAGATCGAAATCGATGTGATGCTTATGAAATCGTTGTGAGTCAGAAATCAGTATGTCACTTACCAAATCCTTATGAATATGAAAGCGATAGAGGTAAATAAAATGTTATGACTATTGAAATCGATGTAACACTTATGAAATCGTTGTAACTTATGGAAAGTCGATATGTACTTGGATAAATTTCATGCTCTGAACTTGAAATGCTACAGTATAGTAAATACTTACATATTTCCTTGATTTTGCCTGACTTGTTCTTGTATCTTAGCTTCATAGAACTTGTTAGACACTAATTGTTAGGATATTGTTAATCACCAAAATAAAATAAAATTATATGGGGATGGACTGATCATCAATCTCACCCTTTTTGGTGATGACAAAATATAACAATAAGACATGACATGTATTGAGCTGAAATAAACTTGCAAAAATAAAGTATTGATATATATTTCAGAATGTTTTAATTTCTTCCCCCTTTTTGTCATTAAGCAAAAAGACACAAGAGAAAGAGAAATGGAGGTAGAAAGAGATAGATTGCATTTGATTTCATTCTTTGGAAGGTACAGGAAGGTAATGAACAGGAGACAGAAGGGAGGCATGGCAAGTAATGATGGGCCAAGCCTTGCGTTCCTGCTCTTCAAAATGAATTTGGAAAACTCTAGGAACTACAGAGTAGGAGGGTCCCATGACAGGAGCCATCCTTTTGAGGTTTAGTTGCCTTTCAGTTTCCAGAAGATCAGCATACTCATCACGACCAAGAACATCTTGAAAAAGGTGGTGGTGCCAAAACTGGCATGTTGCAGAAATTGGTCAATGGTGATAGGGTAAAAAATCTACTGCTGCTGCAAGTCCTTCCTCAGAGCTTCATATACTTGTATCTTCCCATCCAAGACTCATAAGGATCCTGAACCAAATGAATGTAATTCAGGTCTAGAAATGCTGCAGCTGATAGAGGAGACTGATAAGAACTGGCCTGAGAGGCATTGAGGGAAACTAGCTGCTGAGTAGTAAGGGGGTAGCAGCTTTCCCACTCAGAAGGGGATAACCTCTCGCATTCAGACAAAATGTGGGCAAGGATATCAGACTTGATGTGGCCCCTATAATATTCTCTGAAGACAAACTGGTGGAATGGCAAGGACTTGCCTAACTAAACTAAGACTCTGGCCATGACCCTTGCATATCTTTCAAAGATTAAGGTGCCCACAAAGGATTCCATGACAAGGGAGTGGATGGGAGGTAGAAACACCACATCAGGAATCTCTAAGGTAGCGAAATCAACTGCAATAGAGTGGGTGTGAGCAACAGTTGAATGTAGAAGAGAAATGGCCTTCTTGAACTGACCAAGTTGAACTTCAGGTTGATTGTGGAGATAGCAATAGTCATTGTACATCTTGTAGTGGCAGATAAGCTTGATCTCCTTTTGAATGAAAGGAGCAAAGGTATTCCTGTGGTGAATTAGGAACCACTCTGAGAGGGTGAGAGGGTGATCCCTGGGAGGATATCGAGTAGCACAAGTAGAGAGAAACTACCTTTAGAGGGACTGATGGCCCCTAGCTCACTGTTCTTCAGTCTTGGCTTCAGTCATGGAGAAAATTTTTGACTATTCAACCTTGGAGAGAGAAGAGAGAGGGAGAACAAGGGTGAAGTGGTCGGTAGGATTAAGGTGAGGAAGGTTGAAAATGTGTGAAAACACATTTCATAAGGTATTCTTCATAAAGAGACCTCCTTCGAGTTTCAATAAAGAAAAACCAGAGAGGTGGAAAGTGAGGCTCAGAAGAACTGGAGGTGGAGGAAGAAGTTTTTCTCTTTTTGGGTACAGGGCGGGAAGAACCTGTCCCATGAACATGAGTGCCAAGGGATAGGACTGATCGAAGAATTGCTTCTTCGAACTCATCCTTGATGTCCTGAATGGTGGCATGGGCAATTTGTGCACCTTAGGAATGATGGTGACACAAGAGGGAGGAGTGGGAGGGTGAAGGCAAAAGTTTGCATTATAAGGATATGGTAGAGATGGTTCTGCAAATGAGGGACCTGAAGAGGAAGCTCCAGCTGAGGAGGAGGTTGGAGGTGCCTCAGAAGGAGGAGGAAGAATGAAGGTGGAGGAAGCAGGTGATGAGGATGATTAAGAGGGAAAAGGGGTAGGTGAGGAAATGTTTCTAGGAATAGGTTGTTTGAAGGTAGTAGGAGCTGGTGGAGCTGTGGAGGATGATGGTAGAGAAAGGGGTGCTGGAGTAGGAAGAGGAGATGAGCTAGGGGGCTCAGAAGCTACTGGCTCTTCTTCTACTCTGGACTGTGCAGCTTCGAAATCCATTGGCCCAGGTGGCTCTGACACATCCTCTGCTGGCCCAGATAGCTCTGCATTTTCTGACCTTGAGGCTGCCACTTCTTCAACAATATTTAGCCCTGATGGCCCTGAATCTTCCACAATCTTTACAGATTCTGCTTCAACTACCCGTGGCCCTGATGGCCCGGCAATGGCTGCCTCTTCTTCAACAGAAGGCTCAAACTGCTGTAGGGGATGTTGAGCTTTCACAAGAGTTGATAACTCTGATATGGATGCCTTCATACTTCCAAATTCATTCTTCATCCATCTTAGCACATTCTTGTATATCCTTAATTCTTCTTTTACACCTTGGAGCTCAGTGGCCAAGGCTCCAACTTGATTGGCTCCAGAACTTTGGCTCACGAAAATGGAAGAAATGTCATGTTGGACTGAGCATAGGATCTCTCCATGAGCGTCTAATCTGTCTATAACAGACTTTAAATTTACCTTTAGCTTCTTTTTCCTTGAGCTATGATGTGCCCTACTGATAAGGAGAGGAACTTCAGGGACCACATTTTTGCCTTTCTCAACTGATCTAGAATCTGGCTCAATAGATCCTTGATCTTCATATTCTGAGGAACTGGCAGTGAGGCCTTCTTGAAATGAGTCCACCTGGGGGTTGGTGGTTGTGCCTTCCCCCTGAGTTGGTGCTGCTTGCTCGACTACATGCTCCCCCTCAATAGGAGCAACAGCATAACAGTTTCTTCATTGTGGCCTGATGCCACGACCTCTGGAACATTATCTTCAGCAACTATTTCTTGCTCCCCTTGACTGGGAGTCTCTTCCAACTAAGCATTCTCACTGTGGCCTGCTGCCACATCTTCACAGACAATCTCTGGCTCATGCCCCCCTTAGGTGCTGGTTATGGAATCCAGCACATTCTTGAGAATTGAAGCCACAACTGAGGTGGGGTTTACAATTTCTTCAACTGGATCCCCAACGGGCTCAATGTTCTCTACAGTAATATCCTCAATCCTTCTTGAGCTTCCCACTGGTGCCACAAAGTTGTCCTCTACTTCATTTTCCTGAAGATCTGCTGCTTGTTCTTCGAGTACAGATGAAATCTCTGCCTGACTTCCTCTTGCACGGCTGGAGCTGCTGCAAAGTGCTCTTCTTGAACTGCTGACATCTCTTCTCTTATAACTTCCTGCTAAACTACTAGTTCTGCTGCTACTGCCGCTGCCTGAGCTGCCTCTTCTTGAATCACTGAAACTCTAGGGGCTTCAACTGTTATAGCCACTTCTGCTTCTGCAATTTTAGCTTCTTGAGCTTCACCAATGATGGCTTCACCCTCAGCTACTGAGGTTTTGGTCCATACCCCAGCTACCAATGAAAATCCACTCTTCTTCAAATTTTTGCTTCGAATGGCTTGGCCCATTTTCTCAGAAACTGCTCCAACCACACTGATCCCATAATGCTGGAAAATTATGGTTAGCAAATGGGCATATGGTAGAGACACATTTAGCTTGCTCTTCTTATCCCAAATCTGAGCGGATGCAAACTTCATCCTTTCCAGAATCACCTCTGCCATGTTTATACTCTGGTTCTGGATAGCCCAAAATATCATATCGGAGTCCGCCTTGGTGCATGTAGAGAAGGTGGCACTCCTTGGGATCAATATCTGACAAACTATGAAATGCAAAATACGATTGAATGCATTCAACTGATTAATATCTATCTTTCCATCTTTCAGCTTGAACTTGGAACCAACAATCTCTAAACCCTTTGCCTGAACATCGACGGTGTGGACTCCACTGTGACCGGAGGTAGACACACCAAACAATGATTTCAACAGATCATAAGTGATCCTAATCTGGGTTCCCTTGACCATGGAAGTCAAGGACCCATTGTAACACCCCAGAAATTTAGTGATTTAAAAATTTTAGAAATAAAGGGGAATAAATAAATTCCACAATTATCGGAATGAAAAAACTTACGTATTATTATCGTACGAGAGAAAACACATCGGAAAAATTCCGTAAAAATTATAAATCAACCCCAAATATTGTCCCTAAGTGTTCCACGAAGGAATTCTGATTGGTCGACTGTACGTCACACGTGACCAAGTAAATCGAATTAGGAAACTAAGTCGGAAAAATTGTTAACACGGAAAAATAACCCAACCATAAATTAAATAAACATATTGGAGAGAATTCCGACACCATGTATTAATGACCCATTAACAAGATTGGGCCAATGAAGCACATTTGGCCCAAGGATAAAAATTTGGACAAGAAAATACCCAGAAATTCGTGTATGTAATTATGCAGTGATTAGGGAGGGCAAATTAGGGTTAAAATTAGTGGTAAAGGCCATGCATGGCAACCCAAATTGTGGCCAACCCTGTATGACACCTTCCCATGGTGTAGCTACCTCCTTTGGGTGAGAAAATCCCAGATTTTGGAAAGTAGAAAGCAGAATTTGCAGCCCCCTTTCCTAGTCCCATTAGGACATGTAAATACACACTAAATCTATAAGAACTCGTCACTAAACTCTTGGGGAAGGTTTGGCAACGAGTTGGGGTCATTTGGAGGTGGGCTAGGGCTTCAGAGGAGGAGGAGGAGAAAGGCTGGGAACCAGAGTTTCATCCCTCTTCATCCTCTGTTGCGCCCAGAACGTCGGCTGGTCTTAGATCTTCATAAAGGTAGGTGTTCTCGGGCCAAGAGTAAGGAAAACCAACACCATCATATAGATCTTCGAGTCTAGGTTCATTTGCACTTGATTTGACTAGTTTTCATTGAGTATACATTGTGTATTAGTAGTTTTCCCTAAGTCACGCACAGTTAGGGTTTTTTTCTGTTCTTCTTATCATGCACGTGATTAAAGACTGAATTTGACTAAATACCCAACATCAAAGTTCTTCTACTTGTAGTCACGATCATCTTTTATGTTGGACATTTTGTCTAAAAGTCTTTAGTTAGAGAGTTATAAGCGTGGTAAGAGAGTCGCTGAATGATACTACGATTTTGGGCTGCACTTAGCTTTATGTTCATCCTATTTTTCATTAGATTCAAGACCGAATTAGGTCAGGTTCCCAACATAAAAGTTCTTCCACTAGTCGTTATGGTCATCCTTTATGTTTAACGTTTTTTCTAAATGTCTTTTGTTTGAGAGCTATAAGTGTGGTAAGTAAATCACTGCATGAGATGTGTTTTCGGGTCACACATGACTTTTATGTTTTTCATATATTTCTGGAGATTTCTAATTGATCTTTTCGTGGGATACCCTTTGGAGTACAAGGATTGGGGAAATTTGTAGCCCAACATGGCCAAAAGTACCCTAGGGGTGCATGGGCACATGATCCAAGGCCAATTCACAAGATCCCTAGAGTGCCACGTGTCCAGATGTGACTAATGGTGGAAAAGTTCCCGGAGTGTGTCGACCTGCCCATGGGGTGTGTCGACACACTGTCCCAAACTGGCACAAAAGATTTCTGGGAAGGGTCTCTAGTGTCGACACTACTTGATCCTGTGTCGACACTACTTGATCCTGTGTCGACACTACTTGATCCTGTGTCGACACTACAAGATCCTGTGTCGACACCCTGTACAGACCTGTTGATTGGGTTTTCTGGGAGCTGGGTCTAGTGTCAACACTACTTGATTCAGTGTCGACACCACTTGACCATTTCTTCATCATTTGGCCTTGTGTTTGAAGCATTGGGTCGACACCAGTAGGGGGTGTGTCGACACTACTCTTGCAAAAAAATTGCATGTCTTGGGTCTGATCATTACATGATGTCTACTAGCATAAGCATGATGTTATATAGTATGCATGGACCTAAAAGAAATCAACCCATTGAAAAATGGTAATGATATGAATATGATTCTAATGTATAATTGTGATTGACCTTATGTTCATTGGATTATCTTGTGATCTTACTTATTGTCAATTGAAATGATAAGAATTTGTTGTGAATATGAGGATGAATACATGTTAGTATGGACTTGTTAGTGAAGTTAATATCATGATTTGCATATGACTTTCAGTAGTTACATGCTTTCCGGTGTTCAATTAATTATTTGTCCATATGCATACATGCTAGGAAAGATCCATGACTCGTCACTTACACATTTGCACGAATAGGCACACCCTCCTTGGGGAATTGAAAGCTCTCTATCGGTCATTCTGAATCGGAAAGGCTAGCGATCTTTTCCTTAAGACCTCTGTAAGTCTCCGCTCTCTATGGATTTCCACATAGAGGCCGAGCTGGTTGTACCATGAAGTACCCTGGAGATAGAGAGCACATGTTCTGCATACGATTTGTCATTAGTCATCCTCATGTCAAGACATTAATGAATTATGAAACATAAGATACGTCGTTATACTGCCATTTTGTTCTCTTGAGCTATTTGTCATACCTTGACTCTATGAATGATCATGTTCCTTTTACTATGAGCTTGTCATTGAAACTCTGTGGCCATAATATGAATATGTTTATTCGGCACAATATGGGACTTCGGTCCATTTGACCAATGCCTGTGCAATAGGGGCCTGTCTTGTCCTGGGGAGGAGCGCCCCAACGTACTTATTAACCGCGGGAGTATGGACTTGTGGTGCGTGGCATGGCACTGATACTATATGCAAGATTTGTGTGAATGTGCCTTCGTTTGATATGATATGATATGATAAGTTTGATATGATAAGTCTGATCATGTGAATACATGATATCTGTATGAATATGGCCAATTCATTTGATACGATTCTACTCTGGAAATATCTGTCCATTGTATATGCAACTCGACATTTGATCTGATATGATATCCGTTCTACTCTGCTATTCAATCTGTTAGTATTGCATGCATTGTGATCATATACCTGTTCATATCTTGCCTATTTAAAATGTTAATCATGTATACTAGTGCCCGCACAATATTGAGATGTAAATCCTACTGAGCTAGTTCGCTGACCCCTATCATCCTGCCCTTTTCAGGTAGTGATGAGGAACGAGAGGAGACTGATGGATCAGGGCAAGAGTGATGAGCAACCGCCATATGAGGAGTTGACAGTTTAGGAATAGATATTTGAATAGACTATGTATTAGAGAAATATTTCATTTGAATAATGAACCCTTTTTAGTTGGTTCTTCTTATGTAAGGTTTAACCAGTGAATTGAAATGGAATAGAGTACTTTGAATGACAATATTATGGTCTCAAATGCGTTGTTATGTTTAATTGTGACTCTGCGCTATTCAACTGTGATAGGTCTATTTGTATCGTTCACGTCTCCCAGTATTTATTTCGTTGCTAAATGTCGGGGCGTGACAGTTGGTATCAGAGACTTAAACTTTAGGGTCCAAGGGAATAGGAACATAGAATGAAACTAGGTCACACGAGTCAAAATCTGTCGTACCTAATGTGAGCTTGGGTAGAAACATGGGAATAGAAGTCACATGTGATATATTTAGATGACTGACTTATATTATTATCTTGAAGGTACTTATTACCTCAATGGCCGCTGAACGTGCCCAGGCAAGGAACATGCAACAAACAATACAGAACTTGACTCAGGCTATCCTGCAAGCCACTCAGGGTGGAGGTAACCGCGGAGCCGGTAATCTCCATCGGAATTTTCGGAATATGGATCCGCCTAGGTTTGAAGGGAGTACTGACCCAGATGTTGTTGAACACTGGTTTAAGGAAATTGAAAGGATATTTAGGGTCATGCAATGCACGGACCAAACAAAGTACTGCTAGCGACCTTCCAATTGGAAAAGGATGCCAGGGCATGGTGGGAGTCGATAGAAGCAACACTGAATGGCCAGTAACTAACATGGGCTCAGTTCATTGAGCAATTCAACACCAAGTACTTTTCTGAGAGGGTCCAGGAACGGAAAGCAGCCGAATTTGCGGCTTTGAAGCAGAGAGGGCTCAATGTGGCCGAGTATGAGGCCCAATTCTCTCGTCTGTCCCGATATGTTGTTCACTTGATTGGGATAGAAAGGATGAAGGCAAAACGCTTTCTGAATGGCTTGAGGCCCCAGTTCATCACTCAACTGGTGCCAATGGACATTCAAACCTATGCTGACATGGTAAAGAAGGCTCAGTTATTGGAAGATGCCATGGAGACTGCCGAAAGAATTAAGGGAAAATCCGTGAAAAGGGAGTAAGTGTCTTCCACAGGAAGGTATCAGCCGACCATTGGGAAGAAAAGGCCCAGTGGCGGAGTAGATGAACTAGCTGATAAAAAACCAAAGGAGTTAGGTAAGCAGATAGTGGTGATAACAGGAGAAAGGTGCAAACACTGTGACAAAGCTAGTCACCGGTCTGAACATTGCTGGAGAGCGCAAGGGAGATGCTTGCGCTGTGGTAGTCATGACCACAGGATCTCGGACTGCCCAATGTTGAAAGAACCAGCCTCTCAGGACAAGCGTCCAAATGGACAGAAGAGGCAAGGCTGCTTGCAAGCTATTCAGGAACCTGAAGTTGCTAAAGAAGGAGGTATCGTGGAAGGTACACTTACTATTCTTTCCCGACCCACATATGTTCTATTTGATACGGGAGCTACACATTCCTTTATATCTCGAACATTTGTTGATACCCTACCTGTGAAACCCGTCCCAATGAAATCTGGAATAGTTGTGTCAACCCCGATTGGTCCTGGTACCAATCTTACAAACCATATGCCATCTATTGAAGTGTTGATTGAAACCCAAAACCTACCAGCAAATTTAATATGCATGGACATGGAGGGGTATGATGTGATACTGGGAGCAGACTGGTTGTCTGAACATGGGGCTAGTATCAACTGCAAGAGAAGTCGGGTAACCTTTAGCTATTACCCAAAACTAGTGTTCACAGGGGATAGAAACCGCAGGAGATTGTCACTTATCTCTGCACTTCAAGCCAAAAGGATGATGAGGAAAGGTTGTATGGCCTTTCTTGCTGCTATTGTCATCACAAAGAAGGAAGTCAAAGTTGAGGACATTCATGTTGTTAGTGAATACGCTGATGTTTTTCCCAAAGACTTGCCAGGAATTCCTCCTGAACGGGAGGTCGATTTTACCATCGAATTGGTCCCTGGAGCAGCACCAGTATCTAGGGCACCATATAGAATGTCCCCTGCAGAACTGAAGGAATTAAAAGAGCAACTGATGGAACTGTTAGAGAAGGGATTCATCCGACCAAGTACATCGCCATGGGGTGCACCTGTCCTCTTTGTCAAGAAGAAAGATGGGTCGATGAGGCTGTGTATAGATTACAGACAACTAAACCAGTTAACCATTAAGAACAAATATCCCCTGCCAAGAATTGATGAGTTGTTTGATCAATTATCTGTAGCTAAATACTTCTCTAAAATAGATCTCAGATCTGGCTATCACCAATTAAGGATCAAGGGAGAAGACATTCACAAGACAGCCTTCCGAAGCAGGTATGGGCATTATGAATTTATTGTTATGCCGTTCGGACTAACAAATGCCCATGCAGTTTTCATGCAGTTGATGAATAGCATTTATCGCCCATATCTTGATAAATTTGTGGTGGTATTCATCGATGATATATTGATCTATTCCAAGACAAAGGAAGAGCATGAGGAGCAATTGAGGATTTCATTACAGATTTTAAGGGAGAATAAATTATATGCCAAGCTAAGTAAATGTGAATTCTGACTTGAGGAGGTATCCTTTTTAGGACATGTGGTAACCAAGGATGGTATCGCTGTTGATCCATCAAAGGTTGAGGCTGTACTGAAATGGGAAAGACCAACAAGCGTCACAGAGATCAGGAGCTTTCTCGGATTAGCAGGATATTATCGAAGGTTTATAAAGGATTTCTCAAAGATTGCAGTGCCATTAACCAAGCTGACCCGGAAGGAAAATCCATTTGTGTGGACCGATGAATGTGAAGAAAGCTTTAGCAACTTGAAGAAGTGTCTGACTATTGCTCCTGTCCTCGCCTTACCCACTGAAGAGGGAGGATTTGAAATTTATTCAGATGCTTCTGGAGCAGGTCTGGGATGCATTTTAATGCAACAAGGGAAAGTAATAGCATATGCCTCAAGACAGTTGAAGATCCACGAAGTGAACTACCCGGTTCATGACCTGGAGTTAGCAGTTGTAGTATTTGCCTTGAAAATTTGGAGGCATTATATCTATGGTGAGCAATTTAAAGTCTTTTCTGACCACAAGAGTTTGAAATACTTATTCTCACAGAAAGAGCTTAACATGAGACAAAGAAGGTGGTTAGAGTACCTTATGGACTTTGACTTTTCCATTCAATATCACCCTGGGAAAGCCAATTTAGTGGCAGACGCTCTAAGTAGACAACCAGGAGCTATGCTAGCTAGTATGATGCTGGGCGAATGGAAGTTACTAGAGCAATTTTCAAGCTTGAACTTAGACATGGGAAAGAAGGAAAAACAAGTAATGATTTCCAACCTCCAGATACAATCCGATCTACTGACCGAAATCAAGGAGAAACAGGGAGAGGATCCATTCTTAGTTGAGATCAAGGAGAAGCTAGAACAAAGACCTGACTTTACTCTATCGGCTGAGGGAAGATTACTATTCCGAGGTAGAACATGTGTCCCTGATCATGGAGAACTCAAGAAGAGGTTATTAAATGAAGCTCACCAGTCCAAGTACACGATTCATCCTGGATCAACAAAGATGTACCAAGACTTAAAAAGGTCGTACTGGTGGCCAAACATGAAGAGGGATGTGGCCGATCATGTGTCATACTGTTTAACATGCATGAAAGTCAAGGCCGAGCATTTCCGTACAGCTGGTGGACTGCTACCACTAGAAATCCCGGAATGGAAGTGGGATAGCATTGGTATGGACTTTATCATGGGATTGCCCAAGACTAGAGGTGGTATGGATGCAATTTGGGTAATAGTTGATCGATTGACTAAGTCAGCTCACTTCTTTCCGATTAAGAGTACCTGGTCAGTGGATGTATTGGCTGCACTATATGTTAAGGAAGTAGTTAGATTGCATGGGGTTCCATCTAACATAATATCAGATCGGGACCCTAGATTTACTTCACACTTCTGGAAGGGTTTATAAGAAGCAATGGGTACTAAACTAAACTTTAGTACTGCCTTCCATCCTCAGACTGATGGACAGACCGAAAGGACCAATCAAATTATGGAAGATATGCTTCGTGCTCTGGTGCTAGATTTTAGAGGTCGATGGGATGATCAGTTGTACCTGATGGAGTTTGCATATAACAACAGCTATCAGGCAAGTATCAAGATGACACCGTTTGAAGCCTTATATGGTAGGAGTTTCAGATCACCCCTTTGTTGGGAAGAGGTTGGGGAGAACCAATGGGTTGGACTCAACTTAATTGAGGCGGCTATCAGAAAGGTTCAAATTGTCAGGGAACGTCTAAAGATAGCACAATCTAGGCAGAAGAGTTATGCAGACAAGAGAAGGAGAGAACTAGAATTCCAGGTTGGCGAACATGTTTTCTTGAAGGTCTCACCTTCAAGGGGAATTCAAAGATTTTGGATCAAAGGAAAGTTTAGTCCCAGATTCATCGAACCGTTTGAAATTCTGGAAAGGATTGGTAAGGTGGCGTATAGACTTGCTCTACCTCCACAACTGGCGAACGTGCATAATGTGTTCCACATATCCATGCTGAGGAAGTACTTATTCAATGCCGACCATGTAATCAACCATGAGGACTTGGAGATTCGGGAGGACCTGACTTATGAAGAGAAGCTGATCAAGCTGTTGGATCGGAAGATTCAACGACTCAGGAATCGTACCATACCTATGGTAAAGGTCCAATGGAGTCGAGACGGAGTTACTAATGCTACCTGGGAAACAGAGGAAAGAATGAAGAAAAACCACCCAGAATTATTCTCAGGTACGAACTACACCATTATGTGTAAATTTGGGGACCAAATTTCTTAAGTGGGGGAGGATGTAACACCCCAGAAATTTAGTGATTTAAAAATTTTAGAAATAAAGGGGAATAAATAAATTCCACAATTATCAGAATGATAAAACTTATGTATTATTATCGTACGAGAGAAAACACATCAGAAAATTTTCGTAAAAATTATAAATCAACCCCAAATATTGTCCCTAAGTGTTCCACGAAGGAATTCGTGCAATGAAAAATCTGATTGGTCGAGTGTACGTCACACGTGACCAAGTAAACCGAATTAGGAAACTAAGTCGGAAAAATTATTAACACGGAAAAATAACCCAACCATAAATTAAATAAACATATTGGAGAGACTTCCAACACCATGTATTAATGACCCATTAACAATATTGGGCCAATGAAGCACATTTAGCCCAAGGATAAAAATTTGGACAAGAAAATACCCAGAAATTCGTGTATGTAATTATGTAGTGATTAGGGAGGGCAAATTAGGGTTAACATTAGTGGTAAAGGCCATGCATGGCAACCCAAATCATGGCCAACCCTGTATGACACCTTCCCATGGTGTAGCTACGTCTATTGGGTGAGAAAATCCCAGATTTTGGAAAGTAGAAAGCAGAATTCACAGCCCCCTTTCCGAGTCCCATTAGGACATGTAAATACACCCTAAATCTATAAGAACTCGTCACTAAACTCTTGGGGAAGGTTTGGCAACGAGTTGGGGTCGTTTGGAGGTGGGCTAGGGCTTCAGAGGAGGAGGAGAAAGGCTGGGAACCGGAGTTTCATCCCTCTTCATCCTCTGTTGTGCCCAGAACGTCGGCTGGTCTTAGATCTTCATAAAGGTAGGTGTTCTCGGGCCAAGAACGTCGGTTGCACTTGATTTGACTAATTTTCACTAAGTATACATTGTGTATTAGTAGTTTTCCCTAAGTCGCGCATAGTTAGGGCTTTTTCTGTTCTTCTTATCATGCATGTGATTCAAGACCGAATTTGACTAAATACCCAACATCAAAGTTCTTCTACTTGTAGTCACGATCATCTTTTATGTTGGACATTTTGTCTAAAAGTCTTTAGTTAGAGAGTTATAAGCATGGTAAGAGAGTCGCTGCATGATACTGCGATTTCGGGCTGCACTTAGCTTTATGTTCTTCCTATTTTTCATGAGATTCAAGACAGAATTAGGTCAGGTTCCAACATAAAAGTTCTTCCACTAGTCATTATGGTCATCCTTTATGTTTAATGTTTTGTCTAATTGTCTTTCGTTAGAGAGCTATAAGCGTGGTAAGTAAATCACTGCATGAGATGTGTTTTCGGGTTACACATGACTTTTATGTTCTTCATATATTTCTGGAGATTTCTAATTGATCTTTTCGTGGGATACCCTTTGGAGTACAAGGATTGGGGAAATTTGTAGCCCAACATGGCCAAAAGTACCCTAGGGGTGTGTGGGCACATGATCCAAGGTCGATTCACAAGATCCCTAGAGTGCCACGTGTCCAGATGTGACTAATGGTGGAAAAGTTCCCGGAGTGTGTCGACCTGCCCATGGGGTGTGTTGACACACTGTCCCAAACTGGCACAAAAGATTTCTGGGAAGGGTCTCTAGTGTCGACACGACTTGATCCTGTGTCGACACTACTTGATCCTGTGTCGACACTACTTGATCCTGTGTCGACACTACTTAATCCTGTGTCGACACTACTTGATCTTGTGTCGACACTACTTGATCCTATGTCGACACTACTTGATCCTTTGTCGACACCCTGTACAGACCTGTTGACTGGGTTCTCTGGGAGCTGAGTCTAGTGTCGACACTACTTGATTCAGTGTCGACACCACTTGACAATTTCTTCATCATTTGGCCTTGCGTTTGAAGCATTGGGTCGACACCTGTAGGGGGTGTGTCGACACTACTCTTGCAAAAAAATTGCATGTCTTGGGTCTGATCGTTACATGATGTCTACTAGCATGAGCATGATGTTATATAGTATGCATGGACCTAAAAGAAATCAACCCATTGAAAAATGGTAATGATATGAATATGATTCTAATGTATAATTGTGATTGACCTTATGTTCATTGGATTATCTTGTGATCTTACTTATTGTCAATTGAAATGATAAGAATTTGTTGTGAATATGAGGATGAATACATGTTAGTATGGACTTGTTAGTGAAGTTAATGTCATGATTTGCATATGAGTTTCAATAGTTACATGCTTTCCAGTGTTCAATTAATTATTTGTTCATATGCATACATGCTAGGAAAGATTCGTGACTCGTCACTTACACATTTACACGAATAGGCACACCCTCCTTGGGGAATTGAAAGCTCTCTATCGGTCATTCTGAATCGGCAAGGCTAGCGATCTTTTCCTCAAGACCTCCGTAAGTCTCCGCTCTCTATGGATTTCCACATAGAGGCCGAGCTGGTTGTACCATGAAGTACCCTGGAGATAGAGAGCACAGGTTCTGCATACGATTTGTCATTAGTCATCCTCATGTCAAGACATTAATGAATTATGAAACATAAGATACGTCGTTATACTGCCCTTTTATTCTCTTGAGCTATTTGTTATACCTTGACTCTATGAATGATCATGTTTTTTTTACTATGAGCTTGTCATTGAAACTCTGTGGCCATAATATGAATATGTTTGTTCGACACAATATGGGACTTCGGTCCATTTGACCAATGCCTGTGCAATAGGGGCCCTGTCTGGTCCTGGGGAGGAGCGCCCCAACGTACTTATTAACCGCGGGAGTATGGACTTGTGGTGCATGGCATGGCACTGATACTATATGCAAGATTTGTGTGAATGTGCCTTCGTTTGATATGATATGATATGATAAGTCTGATCATGTGTACATGATATCCGTATGAATATGGCCAATTCATTTGATACGATTCTACTCTGAAAATATCTGTCCATTGTATATGCAACTCGACATTTGATCTGATATGATATCCGTTCTACTCTGCTATTCAATCTGTTAGTATTGCATGCATTGTCATCATATACCTGTTCATATCTTGCCTATTTAAAATGTTAATCATGTATACTAGTGCCCGCACAATATTGAGATGTAAATCCTACTGAGCTAGTTCGCTCACCCCTATCATCCTGCCCTTTTCAGGTAGTGATGAGGAACCAGAGGAGACTGATGGGTCAGGGCAAGAGTGATGAGCAACCGCCATATGAGGAGTTGACAGTTTAGGAATAGATATTTGAATAGACTATGTATTAGAGAAATATTTTCATTTGAATAATGAACCCTTTTTGGTTGGTTCTTCTTATGTAAGGTTGTAACTAGTGAATTGAAATGGAATAAAGAGTACTTTGAATGACAATATTATGATCTCAAATGTGTTGTTATGTTTAATTGTGACTCTGCGCTATTCAACTGTGATACGTCTATTTGTATCATTCACGTCTCCCGATATTTATTTCGCGGCTAAATATCGGGGTGTGACACCCATTTTCCTCAGTCTTCAAGCAAACATAAAATGCCTTGACAAGGTCTGGATAACTCACCTCTGATATAGTAGCTATCTTCGTCCATTTCATTCTTTCCATTTCTGCCATGATGTTGTGCATCCCGTTCTTTTCAAAATCAGCCACATCCACTGCCTTGTGCTCGCATAGCTTGGTCTTCACAGTTGTAAACCTTTCCTGTTGCTCGGCGGTGAGGAACACAGCTCCATAGCCCCCGACGGTGCTGGAAGTTCCAAAAACGGCAATGGATTTGAATGGTGAAAGGTTCTGGATGATTGGAATGGAGATTTGAGAATAAGCCCCCTAGAAATTTCTCGCGGGAAAGAGGTGGAGGCTTTGAAATCACAGGGAGTCGATGCCGGAGTCGATAGGGTTATTATCTCACGCAAGTCGGAAGAAATGAAGTATAGGAGATGAATCGTTGCAACATAGACTTCGGGATATATATATAGAGTAAAGATAAAGTGACTTCTGAGATGCTGACGCCATAAAGGCAGAAAACGACAAACAAAAATGATTTCGAGATGAATAAATGCTTTAAAATAAACAACCCATCACAGATAAGTATGAAGCAAATAATTTTTTTTTAAAAGAAATTTTGCTTCGTTTCACGGGAGAGAATTATTGATATTCTGAAATAATCAGTATTTCAGTTATATGCAGATAAATCATTCACAATTTGCACATGCCTAGTTCCCTTCTAAGAGATGTGAACCTCTCTTCCGGTTGGGCCTTTGTGAAGATGTCTGCTAACTGATTTTGTGTATCAATAAAAGAAATGTCTATATTACCATTAGCTACATGATCACGAATAAAATGATACATAACCTCTATATGCTTTGTCCTTGAGTGCTGAACTGGATTCTTGGTTAGATTTATAGCACTGGTGTTGTCGCACAGCAAGGGAATTGTCTTGATTTGAAGTCCATAATCCTCAAGTTGTTGTTTAATCCATAAGAGTTGTGTTCAACAGCTTCCAGTAGCCACGTACTCAGCTTCAGCTGTTGACAATGCTACTGAATTTTGTTTCTTTGAAGACCACGAAATTAGACACCCTGCAAGAAATTGGCAACAACCACTGGTGCTTTTTCTATCTATTTTGCATCCAGCGTAGTCAGCATCAGAGTATCCTACTAAATTAATTTCGCATGATTTTGGATACCACAGACCTAAGTCATGAGTTCTAGTCAGGTATCTAAAAATTCTTTTGACACTTATTAAGTGAGACTCTCTAGGGTCTGCCTGATATCTAGCACACATGCATAGACTAAATAGTATGTCAGGTCTACTGGCAGTTAAATAGAGTAATGAACCTATCATACCTCTGTAGACCTTTCGATCTACCTTCTTACCATCCTTATCACTGTCTAATCTTGTTGATGTACTCATCGGTGTTGACAGTGGCTTGGCGCTTTCAAATCCAAACTTCTTTAGTAGTTCTTTAGTATATTTAGCTTGACAGATATGTGATCCTTCTTTTCCTTACTTGATTTGCAGTCCGAGGAAGTAATTGAGCTCCCCCATCATGCTCATTTCAAATTCTCCCTGCATAAGCTTTTCAAAATACTTGCAAAGAGATTCATCAATAGAACCAAATATTATATCACCAACATATATTTGCACAATCAGTATTTTTTTACTTTGGACTTAATAAATAAAGTATTGTCTACTTGACCTCTAATGAAACCATGGTTCAATAAAAATGCACTTAAACGTTCATACCATGCTCTTGGTGCTTGTTTCAATCCATATAAAGCTTTATGCAACTTAAATACATGATTTGGAAAATCAATTTCATCAAAACCGGGAGGTTGTTCTACATAAACTTCCTCCTTTATGAAACCATTTAGAAAATCAGATTTTACATCCATTTGAAAGAGTTTTAAATTTAATGCAGAAGCATATGCAAGTAAAATCCTAATTGCCTCAAGTCTAGCTATTGGTGCATAGGTTTCATCAAAATGTATGCCTTCCTCTTGGGAATAGCCTTGAGCTATCAATCTGGCCTTGTTTCTTATGATCACACCAGCTTCATCCAGTTTGTTCCTGAACACCCATTTAGTGCCAATCACAGGATGATCTGATGGTCTCGGAACAAGTGACCATACATGGTTTCTCTTGAACTGATTAAGTTCATCTTGCATGGCTAATATCCAAGATTTATCAGACAGTGCTTCATTGACTGTCTTAGGCTCTATTTGTGATACAAAGGCTAAATAATCACAAGGGATTACATTACCTCTTGTTCTTACCCCAACAGATGGATCTCCAATTATGTTGTCCAGAGGTTGATCCCTTTTGTACCTCCATTCCTTTGGAAGATTGCTATGTGATGTGTCTTTTTGTTGTAGATCTTCCAAGGGTGGATCTTCCTTGTCCTCAATGGATGTGTTCTTTAGCTTCTTGGACAATTCATCTGTATCATCATCATTACTATCGACTTCCTTTCTCAAGGAAGGGTTAGTTTCATCAAAAACAACATGCACTGATTGTTCAATCAATAAAGTACGCTTATTAAATACTCTATATCCTTTGGGTTTAAAGCATACCCCATGAATATACCTTCGTCTGATTTTGAATCTAACTTACCAATGTCCCTTTTTTCGTTGTTGTGGATGAAGCATGGACACCTAAAGATTCTGAAGTGACTGATTTTTGGCTTCTTCTGTTTGAATAATTCATATGCAGTCTTCTTCAGGATTGGCTTGATCATCACTATGTTGATTATGTAGCATGCTGTGTTGATGGCTTTAGCCCAAAAGTATCTTGGTAATTCATACTCTGACAACATTGTTCTAGCCATGTCCAATAAGGTTAGATTCTTTCTCTCAGCAACTCCATTTTGTTGTGGTGCCCTTGGTGCTGAGAAGTTATGCTCTATACCTTGATCATCACAGAATTTGGCAAATTTCTCATTCTAAAATTCTCCTCCATGGTCTGATTGAATACCAATAATGTTGTGCTTCTTGTCTTTCTGCATCTTCTTACTGAAGCTGACAAAGCTGTAGAATGTATCATCCTTATGCTCCAAGAAGGATACCTATGTAAACCTAGAGAAGTCATCTACTATAACAAATCTAAAGTTCTTTCCACCAAGACTTTTGGTCCTCATTGGTCCAAACAGATCCATGTGCAATAGTTCTAAAGGCTTTGAAGTTGTTACTACTGTCTTTGACTTGAAAGATGACTTAGTGTGCTTACCTTTTGTGCACGGCCCACAGACACCATTCATTTTTGCACTTACCTTGGGTAGACCTTCCACCAAGCTTCTCTTGATCAACTTTCTCATGCCATCCAAGCTGCAGTGGGCCAGTCTTCGGTGCCAGAGATCTGTTGACTGCTCTTTATTTGCTGCCAGACATATGTCCTGGTCCTTTAGTTCTTCTAGATAAAGTACATACAGGTTCTTTTCTCTGCTAGCTTCAAGAATGACTGCACCATCCTTCATATACTACATTTTGATTCTTGAAATCTGATTTGATGTCCTTTATCACACAGTTGGCTGATACTGATAAGGTTATGCTTCAATCCTTTGACGCATAGAACATCTTTGATAACGGTTTTGCCTTTACTCCCTACTGATTCGCTACCTATCACAGTCCCTTCTCCATTATCTCCATAAGTGACTGTGCCTTCTTCAGCTTCAAGATGGGAGAATAGCTTTCTGTTCCCTGACATGTGCCTTGAGCATCCGCTATCCAAGTACCATTTAGATGCTCGAAGGTTTACTTGTAATGAAAACACTAAGCTTTAGGTACCCAAGTTCTTTTGGGTTTGGGTCCTATTTTTTATGTTTAGTTGGACATGTCATTTTAATGTGACCTAACTTGTTGCAATGGCTACAGCAAGATATTTTACTTACTTTCTCATTTGGAATATATTTAAAGTTTGACTTGTATGCGATATCTTGTTTGGGTATAAACTTAGGTGTTGGATATATTTTAGGGTATATTGTTGTATCTTCATTATCGGAGGAGTATAGCCTAATCCATGTTTCTTTCTACCAGATCATCTAGCTCCTTTTAGTATTAAGGTTGTTTTGCCATTTGTAAGTTTCTCTAGTGTGCTAGATAATTTTTTATTTTCTATTGTTAATGTGTTAACTTCCTGTTTTAATTTGATCACTATTTCTTGGTTTTCCAAGCTTGCTAATTGTTCATTTTTATTTTTCAGGTCCTCACACAACAATTCGTTTCTTCTTTTTAGCTCTGTGATTTGTTTTTCTAGTTATTCGTTTACAGATTTTAGATCTGAATTAGTATTTTCTAAACATGCAGTATTTTTCTTACTGACTTTTAGTGATTTGCATACCTCTTTATATTTGCAGTATAATTCATTAAAAGCTTCTTCTAAATTATCAGAATCAGATTGGTTACATGAAGAAAAGGACGAGTCAGATGTTACCTTTCCATCGACGTTAGCCATGAATGTCAGGTTGGCCTCTTCTTCTTCTCCTCCACTGGAACTCGACTCACTGTCAGAGTCGCTGCTGTTGTCCCAGGCTACTGCCATGACTTTCTTCTTGTATCTTCTGGGTCTTCTGGAGCTGTCTTTCTTTCTGAACTCGCTTTTCTTCAGTTTTGGACATTCAGCTTTGATATGTCCGGGCTTCTTGCATTCATAGCAAATCAGTTCAATCTTCTTTGCATCTTTAACTTCAGGCTTTTTGAAGTCTTTTCCCTTCTTGAAGTACCTTCTTCCAGACTGATATTTCTTTTTCTTGGCTAGTATGCGTTGTAACCTTCTGGATAGCAGTGCTTCTTCATCTTCGCTGCTGTTCATGCTCTCTTGGCTATATGAGCCTTCTTCTGATGTGTCTTCTTCTTCTTTAAGAGCGTTGGTATGTTTCTTTCTGCTAGACGATTCTCCCAACCTCTCCATGTTTATCTCATGGGCCATAAGGGACCCAATGAGTTTCTCTAATGACATTATCCTCAAGTCATTAGCCTCTTCTATTGTTGTTACTTTTGGGGTCCACGAGGCTAGTAGGGACCTTAGGATTTTCCTTACCATATCTCCCATTTGATACATCTTACCAAGACCAGCCAATCCATTTGTGATATCGGTGAACCTACTATACATCTGTGTAATTGTTTCACTGGGTTGCATCTGAAATCTCTCATACTGTGTTACCAGAATATCTATTCTGGTTTCTTTTACCTTTTCAGTACCTTCATAAGTGATCCTTAACTTTTCCCACATTTCCATAGCAGATTTGCAGGTTGATATGTGGTTGAACTCTTTCTTGCTAAGAGCACAACACAAGATGCTTTTGGCCTTGCAGTTTAAGGAAATCTTCTTCTTGTCATCTTCCGTCCATTTATCTTTTTCATTCATGACTAGAAGATCTCCTTCTTCAACAATCAACCAGATCTGATAGTCAAGTCCTTGCAGAAAGAACTCCATCCTTGTTTTCCAATATGTGTAGTCTTCACCATTGAACAACGGTGGCATGTTTACTGATTGACCTTCGAAGTGACATTGGGCTACCATTTGATCTTTTCTCTTCAGATCGTTGGATCTTCTTCTTTGTCGAAGAGACTAGCTCTGATACCACTTGTTGCCCAGCTAGCAAGCCCAGAGGGTGGGTGAATGGGATTCTAAAAACTGATTATCTAAACCTGTCCACAAAAACATTCACACAACAGACACTTCGATAATTGTTAGTGTTAGTGAAAAGAAAACAACAAACACAAAGCAAGCAATCACACTACACAAGATTTTATCCTGGTTCGGACCTCCTCTCCACAGGAGTCCTACGTCCAGTCCCTGAGTAACAACTCAGATTCACTACCCAAGGTATAGTCCCCCTCAAGGACGCTTACACACCCAGCCGCAACTGGTCTTCTCTTCACAACCCGAAGAGGAATACACCACCCTGCCTCCAGGTCTTCCTTCAACACGAAGGGAAAACTACCACCTAGGAATCCCCAGGTCTTCCTTCAACACGAAGGGAATAAATACAAAAATGTGTTCAAGGGATGATACGCCCATGGACCAAGCTAATAGCACAATGCTTGATCCGAAGCGAAGACTGAGAGGAAAAGATCTACAACAAAGAACACTCTCAGTACACGAAAGCTCTCTCAAGGTCCTACACTAGACACAGAGAGCTAAGAGCTTGAACAATGGTGAGTGAGGCTTTGCTCATCAGATGCTCGCCGAAAACTAAAACTGAAGGCTTCAGGAGTTGTAGAGTATTCTCTATCATTCTCTATTTTCGGACTACCTTCTTCTGGAGCATCAGTCTTTTTGAAAAGTAGTCGTTGAAGTATCCATTGTCTCTATATTCAGAGAACGTTAGACTGCATGGCTTTCCTTTGCAGTCAACGGTTCTTTGCGTTCCATGCACGTAAGAAGAAAATCCTTCTTCATATCCTCCAACTTCTACTTTATCCAACATTGTATAGAATCGTGCTATCAGAGACCTACACACATAAATGCTAAAACATAGACAGCTAAGCTGTCTCTTGTTGTCAGTCAACGTTAAAGTGAGAATACATCAAAATAGAAATTCCATTCTGTCTTTCCAAAAAGATATTACATGCAGAAGCATAAGAATAGAAGATATCTGGACATGCATCGTGCAGAGAAATGTACGGTTATATTTAATGCATGGATAAAAGAGAAATACGTGGGATGACTTTGACTTGTCAGGATATTTGAATATCAAGATGTTATATTTCATGAAATCGTTGTGAGAATCACTTATGAAATCGTTGTATGAGTGAATCGTTTTGAGAATGAATCATTACCAGCAAATCGTTATAAGCAAATCGTTGTGATTGAATCATTACAAGCTAATCGTTATAAGCAAATCGTTGTCTCACTTATCGAGTCGATAAGTGATCAAATTGTTGTTCTACTTTATCGAATTGTTACACAAACCAAGTCGTTGTTGTGACTTATCGAATCGTTACACCAAGCAAATCGTTGTGTAACTTATCGAGTCGTTTTAATGACCGAGTCGTTGTTGTAACTTGTGGAATCGATGTAAATACCAAATCGATGTGGAACTTATCGAATCGTTATGAATGACAAATCATTGTGAGACCAAGTTGTTGTTCTCACTTACCAAATTGATGTGAAACCGAATCGTTGTCAGAGCAAATCGTTGTTCTCACTTATCAAACCGATGTGAAACAAAATCGTTGTGAGATCGAAATCGATGTGATTTCTTAGCGAATCGTTTTGAGATCAAAATCGATGCGATCACTTAGCGAATCATTTTGAGATCGAAATCGAAGCGATCACTTAGCGAATCGTTCTGAGATTGAAATCGATGCGATCACTTAGCGAATCGTTCTGAGATCAAAGTTGATGCGATCACTTAGCGAATCGTTCTGAGATCGAAGTCGATGCGATCACTTAGCGAATCGTTCTGAGATCGAAGTCGATGCGATCACTTAGCTAATCGTTCTGAGATCGAAATCGATGCGATGCTTATGAAATCGTTGTGAGTCCGAAATCGGTATGTCACTTACCAAATCCTTATGAATATGAAAGCGATAGAGGTAAAGAAATCATTATGACTATTGAAATCGATGCAACACTTATGAAATCATTGTAACTTATGGAAAGTCGATATATACTTGGATAAATTTCATGCTCTGAACTTAAAATGCTACAGTATAGTAAATACTTACATATTTCCTTGATTTCGCCTGACTTGTTCCTGTATCTTAGCTTCATAGAACTTGTTAGACACTAATTGTTAGGATATTGTTAATCACCAAAATTAAATAAAATTATATGGGGATGGACTGATCATCAAACTGCTCGGAAATGAACGAGTGAGTGGCACCCGTATCAAACAAAACCCGAGCGTGCACACCCATGAAAAGAACTGTACCTTCTGTGGTGTGCTCCGCCTACTCGGCATCCTCTCGCGCTAAGGAAAACACTCGAGCTTGGGCTCGAGGCCTTCCTGGTCTTCCTGTAGCTGGCACTGCTGCTGCTGCCGTTGCTGGGGCTGGCGCTCCACGCTGGAATTCCTACTGGAGTCTGGGACAATCTCGGATCTGATGCTCACTGCTCCCGCACTTTAAACACTTCCCCGCCAGCTTCCAAAACTTGGTACCACCATGTGTCCTTCCACAGTGAGGACACTCCTTCTTGCCGCTGGGCCTGACGCCAGGGGATCACGGTGCAACTACTTGCTGACTACTCGCCGCCACAGAATGCTGCGGTGACTGATATGCCACCTTCTTCCTGTCTTGTTGCTGAACGGGGGTGCAGACCTCTTCTGCGCTGCCTTCTTCTCCTCTAAGTATTGCTCCATCTCATTCTCTTGCTAACATGCCGCGCTAAGGGCCTCGTCCAAGGTACGATGATCAAATGCCACGAGCCTCGATCTAAGTGATGGCTTAAGGCCCATCACGAACTTCTTCGCTTTCATGTGCTCATCAGCAACGATATGAGGTGCATACTTAGACAATTCAGCAAACCTGGCCTCATACTCAAGTACGGTCATGGAGCCTTGAGTAAGAGTGAGAAACTCCTGCTCCATCTTGTCTTGAATATGCTCTGGAACAAACTTGGCCCGAAAGAGCCTCACAAACTCATCCCAAGCTATCTCTACAGCACCGTCCTCAAACTGGGTACGTAGTAAAGAGGACCACCATACATCGGCTCTCTCCTGCATCAACTATCCATAAGCACCAATCTAGACAAATCTAACTTAACATAAATATATGCATAATTAACTAACATATACTTATAGCATATAGGTGGCCAAGCTGACCTTGTCCTCCTCGGCACACCTAATAGCTCGGAAGATCTTCTCGATCTCCCTCATCTAGCTCTCCGTCAGCTATGGCTGACTCTTCCTCTTAAAAGAGGGTGGAGCCATCCTCTTGAATCGCTCCATGATGGAAGGACCACCATGGCCATGCTCCTGGGGAACTGGAGCTGGAGCCTGAGCCTGCTACAACAAGCAATATAACATCATAAGCAACATGACAACATGATGGCAACTTAGCAATCACATAATTAATAAAACAGACTACTCTATCTATTATTCTAACCTGAGCCTCCAGCTGAGCCTGGAGTGCAGCCTGGGTATGCACCTGTGTCAGCATAGCCTGCACTAGGCCTTGCATGAATACTCCATCATCCACAGGCGGTGGTGGAGGAAGAACTGTAGGACCTTGAGGTGCCGGGGCCTGCTGCTCATCCCTATCCTCACGCCTATGCTCATCCTCACAGGCATGGGCACCACGCCTACCACAAGAAGCCATAGTCTGTAAAACAATTTAAATCACAGTTAGAAACTAAGTTATTTAGTCCTAACCATGTTCTTACTATCTTTCTTTTCTTATTAATCATTTTCTACACATGTGGACAATTCTATAAAGACTTAGCATATATGAAGATGATGGTATATTCATGTACAATCTCAACTTGTGTCTCTGATACCAATCATTGTAACAACCCTCCTTATACCAGTACGATTATACCAATCCACGTCAGTATAATGAACGCCATCACAGTGGGACATTTACCCAACACTAACACTAGATTGAGATGTACACAAATATTGGAATAGAACAGCGGAAAGTAAAATAGATATTCAATCTTATTCCATCACCATCATTATATCCACAGTCCATATAGCATAAAGAAAGTACAAATGTCCACAAAATACAACTCCAAGATAAACACACTGTTCATATGACATACATCACTTAATGATTACATACTTATGAAAAATGAAAGTACAATGTCGAAATCTCCACAACACAAGCTACTCCTCGCGCTCGGAGTCGCTCCTAACTATTTCCTCCTCGGAAGTGGAGACACCTATCACACCTGTACGCGAAGCAAGTATGAGTCTAAATAGACTCAGCAAGCAATCTATGTACAACATCCATACACATATCATACGCACATGCTGAGTTTTAAAGATAAGGAGTAACACATGTTGTATGCTTTATACAATCTAAACTACTATACATAGAAAAACTTATAGCAATAGAACACATGATACATGCTTATAACATTAAATAGTATCACTCACATTCCTACACATGCTTACTATGTATAACATGTAACATGATTTATCGATTCAACATTATCCATATTATGGTACAACTCTACCCATCTAGAACATGGAACTAAGCATAAAGTAATTAGCAACCTAGCATGGATTCTAATCATTTTCATATGCATTTAACACCAACATACATACCTTGTGCTTGCTGTTTTGACATGAATTAAACACATTCATATGGGTTTACACTTATTCACATACTAACTCATTCATTTAACAATTTCACATCTTTCACATTTCACATAATCATATAGACATTTTCATATTTTAAACTTAGTTGTCGTGACACATAGTCCAAACCACCACTAGAAGGACACACATATACACATTCACATACCTATCACCTAGGCAACACAGTGATAGATCTTGGTTAACTGCACAGAACCGGGAGAAACACTCTCCACCCTAACCAGTGGTACTTGTCCACCTCCAGGATTTTATCCTAATTGCCCATAGGATATCACACACATTGAACCTTCCCGTAGGGACTTTACTACGGTACGGTTCCACAGCCCTCTATGGTAGCATTGTCACTAATGGCACATGTTTACCCAATTTACATTTAACACATTGTTTACACACTTCTCATGCACCATTTAACACTATTGCATTTACTCTTACACAATTACTAATACTTCAGTTCACCTAGCATGATGCTATTGTTCACAGTGTTAGTCAGATCATAATATCATCCTAATCTAACCACTGAATTATACAAAATCTAATTTAGCATGCTCAATATGTTCATTCTCATGTAATAAATCATTAACAGTACTTATTGTTATCCAAACAGTGCAAGATTTTTACCACAGGTTCTAAACAGACAATATGTGACATGCTCAATTTTCCAAAATTTTTGGATATGTACACTAATTATAATAATTAAAACAAGTCACAGGCATATTTATCACTAATTTCACTTAAACAGGTTCCACAGTAAATTAGTCATTCCCAACAGTGTCAACACCTGTATACAGCCATCATATAATCATAGAAAATTTATGAAACCCTAAATCACATCAGATCTATTTATACAAGATTAAACATGGTCATATTATACTCACAGTTCAAATACAAAAATTTTAATAATTAACACTAATCACATAAATTCGGTACAACCTCATGATATGACCTACTACTTGTACTTGAATCAACATAATTTCTACAGTATACACTGGCAACCACAGATCCAGAAATCATGAATAACAGATCAAATCACATCCTTGAAGACTGGAAGAACTTGGCGACACAAATGCTGCCGCCAACCTGGGTTAACGGCACAGGATGTTGCCGCCAACCAAGGATCTTAACGGCAGCAAATTGGTCGTTAAGTTCCTGTCTGTATAAGTGCAGACTGCACGCACAAACCATGGTGAATGGGGGTTCCATGACTCGAGAAAAATTCGGTAAAAATACCTAGGACCTACTAGACATGGGTATGGACGATGTCCAATGATTACTTGCCTCTTAAAAATTTGCTAGATGGAATTATTTTCGGATAAGCTCTCCTCGGCCAAGCCAAGAAGACAGCCTAAATCCTCCCAGATCTGGTTCTGTGATGATGCTGGCTGCATACCGGAGTCGGGGAAGCCTTCCTCTTTGATCAACGTTCCTTCCAGTCGATGTAGATCGCCGGAAGATGCACCAAGTCGTCAGATCAGAGCCCCCAAAGTACAGGTTTCACACAGAGTTCTCTAGGGTTTTTGACAAGAGCCAAAAGACCTAACCCGACCAAACAAGGGTGTTTATATAGAGCCAAAGGGTCGGGTTACGCAATAGATAGGGTATCCTACCATTGGAGGTAGGTTTCCAAAACTGAAACTGAAGAAATCGCGACCGTTTCCAGATCTGAAACCGCACAATTCTGGGGAAATAGACGTCCACATTCCTGGCCGTCTACTGGGAGTTGGCATCCATCGATCTGGACGTCGACTCCCCCTCTAACGTCCATGCATGTTGACGTTAACATGCACTTCGGCCAGAACACAGAAATGTCCATAAACTTACATACACTATATACATACAATGTAAGTAAATCATTATGTACACAATAAATATATACACATGTACAGAAATAAATATGCATATATACATATATATTTACACATATGCACTTAGTTATATTCACAAAACAACTAAACATCACACGACCAAACATCTAAATGAAAGGGCAAAATTCGAGGGCCTTACAACTAATAATCTTTTACTGGTTTATGGAGGAAGTAGCCTTAAGGTTGAAGGCTACATGGGCTCAAGTTTTCAATCTGATGTAGATGATAGCAAGTCTAACTCAGGGTTTGTGTTTACCCTAAATGGAGGTCGAGTAAGCTGGAAGAGTTCCAAGCAAGAGACTACTACTAACTCCACCACTGAGGCAGAGAGCATTGCTGCAGCAGAAGTTGCAAAGGAAGTGGTCTGGATGAAGAAGTTCATTGCAGATCTAGGAGTGGTGCTAGGCCATGAAGAGTCGTTTATATTATTTTGTGACAACAACGGGGCGATTGCTCAAGCAAAGGAACCCAGGTCTCATCAGAAGTCCAAACACATTCTGAGGAGGTTCCACTTGATAAGAGAGATCATGGCCTATGGTGATGTAGCAGTGGAAAGAGTTCCATTAGAACATAACATTATAGATCCACTAACAAAGCTGTTGACTCAGATTGTTTTTTAGTGACACTGAGGTCTGGTGGGGATCAGACACATAGGTGATTGGCTTTAGGTCAAGTGGGAGATTGCTAGTTATGAGTGTCCTACAAGTCAACTCACATTAGTGATGACACTTGTAATCTTGTACTATTCTCTTTTGGTCATAATATTAATGACATTTTCTCATTTTATATTACCGTCATGCGACGATGTTTATATATTGTGATGTCCATGGGCTTTTGCAATGAGGATTAAGATCATGATGATATCATGATAATGAGACATATCCTCTTTAAACACAGATCCTAAATATTTATGGTCATAGGTTACTCGAGAAGGACATCAAGATAACCATATAGATCAGTGTGCTGCATACCCGTCCATATGATGGAGGTAGCTGGTCTCATAGCTACTTGTATGGAGACACTAGGGTATGGTGCAGATGCTCATTGGAGAATAAGTTCACTGAATGATTCGCTCTCGAAATATTGTATGGTTGATGATACATGGTTGTCGAACAACAATTATGTGGTCTCAGTTGTGTAAATAGTCCTTAGACTTGAGAAACCAAGGATGCTTTGTTTCAATACTCCATTCTTTGATGTCGAACTTATAGGTCTGGAAGTTCTAGATCTAGTATAGGCAGTTATTAGGAATGGTAGCCAACTTTACGAAGGCAATTGTGTGTCAATAAAAGATCATCCACTCTTGGTATCATGAGAGGAATATCTCATGTGTTTTTGCTCAGGTAAATCCCTGGACAGGGTCAATCGGATTGAGAGAGAAGAAGTTCTCCAGAAGATTTCGATAAGAGTAAAAATCGAATGGATTCCATATAAGCCTGATAGTCCCATATCTTATATATGGTCTCTAGGATATTAGTTGGATGAAGGACTAAAGGTGCATGGTAATTGTGAGCAGAAAGGTCCAATGGATTTGATCCCTCTTGTACTGTCTGGGGAATATGGCATAGTAGCTTGGTACGTCCATAGTCGATGAGTTGAGTGAATTATTATGGAGATAAAATTTACTGAGTTAGAAAGAGTTCTGAGTCAAAAGGGTTTTGACAGGTGCAACTCACGACCAGCTCGGTATTAGGCCTAGAGGGTTGTAACACCTCAATTTTATTTATAAAAATAATTGGTCATATAATTTTTAAATACTACATGATAACGTTATGATTACATGAAGTATATATCACACTGCCATTACCAAAATAATCATTGGAGATAAGCACACATGAGGTTACATAAATTGGCAACCTAAATAAATAAAAATTTATTGATAGGAAAGGATTAAAAGGGAATTGTATTATATTAAAGGTAATGACACATACTTGATTACGTAATATAAACTATTGTTCACCTACGTAACAGTAGTTACATAATAGCACCCCTACGTGTTAACTGCGGGTAAGATCTTAGCAACGTGGAGTGAATCTGTAGGAGTAACTCATCCGGTTAATCGCCATCGTCCAGCTGTTGATGTATTTATGCATGCCTCATTTGAGATAAACTCTATAATCATGCTGGTCCTTAGCCAGAACCCTGAAGCCTAGCTACTTGTTGCTGCTATCACCAAAGATTGAGGAGGAAGAGGAAGGCAGGGTGCTGAGTATTGAGTAAAGGGAGGACTCTGGCGGAGGTGGAGCTTCATTATTTTGTTCCTATTGTAATCTTGACATCAAGTAGGAAACATTGTCTTCTCCTTTCCCTTCTCATTTGTTACTCTCCTAATATTCTGAGTAATTGCCAATGTTAAAGGAAACCTTAGAACCAACCCCCAAACATCCTCCAACCACCATCCCTCCATTGCAAGATAGAAAGAAAATCACATTTTTTTGTAATGTTGCCGAAATCGGTCGATCGACCGATTATTCGGACGACTGATCCCCCTCCTGTTGAACCACTCTTATATATTATCCTTTTATTTTGGTGATAACACTCATGTTTATCATAATCATCCTTAATATATTTCAATATCATTCTTTATCTCATGATTATAGTATTTTACATCGCTTCATAAAGATTTACACTGATCTGTTACTTAGACATTTGAAATTCAACTTCGTCATGCATGTTTTGATCATATTCAGTCGAAGCTAGCTTCATCATATCCGAAGCTACACTTTGTCATATACGAAGTTACACTTCGTCATGCATATTTTTGGTCGTGTTCAGTCGAAGTCCAACTTTGTCATATACAAAGTTACACTCCATCATATCCAAAGTTCTATACAAAGTTCACTTCGACCGATTTTGTGTTTCAACTTCGACGAACAATGTTATTTTCTGTTCATCCGAAGTTACACTTCGTAATATATGAAGTTCACTTCGTCATATACGAAGCTAACTTCGTCATATCCGAAGTTCTATATGAAGTTCAGCTTCGACCGTCAACATTATTCTCTGTTCATCCGAAGCTACACTTTGTCATATCTGAAGTTAACTTCGTCATATCCGAAGCTTAACTTTGACCGACTATGTTGTTTTCTTGTCCAGTTGAAGTGTATATCGATTGCATTACTCTTAAACATCGATTATTGTATGAATATTGATTGCCTTACTCTTAAACATCAATTGTTGTTATGAATATTGATTGTCTTTTTCTAAATATTAATTGTTGTTATGAATATCGATTGCCTTACTCTTAAACATCAATTGTTGTTATGAATATCAATTGTCTTTTGTTCTGAACATCGATTGCTTGTATGATTCATATTGATTGTTGAACAAATCATAGTATGTTAATAATCTTTTGAATATATTTAAACTTAATATCTTTACTCTTAATCTTTCACTTCGATTCTTGCAAAGGTTTCTCTAATCAAAGAAGCTTTCTTTAATATACTTAATTTCTTAATGACTATTGTTATATTTGAAAAACTATTAAGGTATTATTAATATTATTGTAATTATTGTTTTAATCTTTATGAAATCATTTAATGACAACAGATGAACACATGATCTACACTGTGATATTCTCCTTGTTATCTGTACGATAATTTATCCAATGTGCATTGTACTTCTCTATTCCTTTTGTTTAACATTTCCTATCATTTCTGAAGCTTAGTTTCATAGTTTATCTTTTCAAGATAGCTACGTGTCTTTCAAAGACATGTGTTAGCATCCTTCAAAATGACCAGTTTCCAAATTTTAAGGAAAAGCTCCTTTGGAGATGTATTACGCGCCAAGTAGGTGTCTATTCCTCCTTGAATGCTCAACTAACTTTGCACTGTTCAAAGGACAGATTGTCTGTATGGAATTGATAGTTGTCTCTTGCAAACTACTTGTCCCTTACCCTCTTATATTATTTTATCTCTCATAAGTCTAACCCCGAGAAAGAGAAAAGACTTTGCATGGGTATGGTGTGTGCATTTATTACAAATGTTTGCAAAACCATGATGCTACCCAAGTAGCTTCGAGGCTGTTAAGAAGCTCAAGATCTAATGGACCTCTCAAGCTGTCTTCCAGTCACAACGTCCAGAATTCAAACGACTACATTCAAATAGGAAGCTAAAGACTGAAGGTTATATAAGAAGCTGAAGTTTGAAACAAGAGATGAATGAATAAGCAATGCACATACACGCATAGAGAGACATACATACGTGAGCGTATACAAGAGAGAGAAGTCTCCACAGTCACAAAGAACGAGAGGAGAGCTCACAAGATCTGAAAGAGAGCTTTCTGTTCAAGCTACGACATTCTTCTTTCTTGCATTCGAAGCTTTTGGGTGGTGGTTTAGTTGTCTTTAATTCTTCTCAGTCCACCCTCAGTCAGGAAGAGTTAGAAGTCAATCTTATTTGTACAACTCTTTTTGATCTTCTGTGTTTGCTCATCCTTCTAAGCAAACACATTGTGTTCATTTCAGTGTAGAAACTAGCAGAGGGTTTGTTCTCTATAGTGCCCCTCTGTGAAGGGAAGACCTACGATGGTAGGTGGTTGTAATACCCCTCTGTGAAGGGAAGACTTGCTTGAGTGCAAGTGGGTGTAATACATCTCTGGTGAGAGAAGGCCAAGTGTTCTTGGTAGTCAGTGAAAATCCCAAGGGGTGCTTGGGGACTGGATGTAGGACTCCTGATTGATAGGAGGTCTGAACCAAGATAAATTCTCTGTGCACTTTATGTGAATGTTTCCTCTAAGTTTTCACTTGTTTCACACACACCACACTAAGTACTAACGATACTCTTATTTTTAGATAATTTTTTAATAGTGCAAGAAGTTCTATTCACCCCCCTCTAGGACATCTAAAGCTCCATCTCGATCCAACACCTCCATCTTGCCTACTCGAGAGAGAAAAAGAAGAAAGATAGGGAGTTTAAAACCTCCCATTTTCCTTGAAAATTATGTACAAATATAGAACAATCCTTTCTCTTCTATTCCTGATTGTTTATTTTCATTCCCAGGATAGAAAAAGTAGTGCGATTTCAACCTATATAAATCCAACTTTTTTTGGAATCGGTCGACCGAATACCGAAATCGATCGACCAATCCCATCTTTCCGGTCGACCGATTCTGAGATTTCGGTCGACTGACTCTACCCCCCAATAAGAACCCACCTCGACTGACCAGGTCAGTCGATCGACTTTGCCATTTCGATCGACCAATTTCCCAAGAAATATCAGAACAAAGCTACTAGCTACGTCGGTCGATCGACTTTGTCATTCTGGTCGACCAATTTCCTCAAAGAACCTAGAACCAAGCTACTAGCTAGGTCAGACGTCCGAGATCTCCTGAACGGTCGACCGATTCTCCTGTTTATTCTAGCTTGTCCTTTTCCAGTTATATTATATGATTCTATATTACTTAAACTTGGGCCAACCCAACTTATTGGTCTTACCTAGTCTTGCTATTCTGACACTCTTGCATTAGACTTGCTTTAATATTAATGTTATTTTGAGATCTGCATGAACCATACTAAAAGACTAATCAAATGGAAATGGTGACACTTTAGGTCTAATGACTCTACTGGACTAATGCCTGTGCTAATGGGGCCGATCCAGTCTTGGGAGGAGCACCCGAATTCGATTACTAAATCGTACAATTTGAGAATGTACTAATCAAAAATGGATCTTCTGGGTGTTTGGCATGACACCACCTATTGCTAATTTTAGTCTACATTTCCATGATCAGTAATATGGCATGAATTTTATTACTGTTTGGTTCAGGGCAAATTCCATTATAATATCATCATTCCACTGTATTACAGTATCACTGTGTGTAGCAGTTTGAACTCTCTCATTGACTGGTATGCATGTTTTCTTTCAATATTACCTTCTTGCCCACTTTTATTGTTGAAGGCAAATTTCCTACTGGGCAAAATTGCTCATGTTTTCCCCCACTTTCCTTTCAGGCATCTTAGATGGGACTAACTCTCCAGGGGACTGTATGCTGAGTGAATCTTAATTTAGCGAACCCTGTTCCCTTTAGATTTTGCCACTCAAATTGTTGTATATATTAAACTCGAAACTATCAGTTCATGTAATATACTATTCCGTTGCAATGTCTTATGTTTATAGATGATGTCTTTATTTCTTTATCTAAAATCCTCTGTCATATCCAAAAATCGTTAATGAGTAATACGTGACAAGGGTCACACACAAAAGATAGTTGACACGACGATGATAGAGGATTGGAAAAGTGTTATCCAATAGGATCTTTTCTGACCAAGGATGGAGACAAGACAAGTCAGTCTCTAGGATGGTCCTGGCAACAGGATTGACTACTACCAGGATGGTCCTCGTGACAAGGTCCATTGCCGCCAGCATTGTCCTGGCGATAGAGTCGACTATTGCCAGAATTCCTAGCGACAAGAATGATTAGCGCCAAGAGAGTCTTGGTGACAGTGACCTTTGATGCCAACTCTGATTGGCGACATTCTATCTTGTTGTCAAGACATGCATGGTTAGTCATACTTTAAGCCATACGCTCCATGGCCGCACGACGTGTGGGCCGTGCGAGGGTTGGTGACTTGCCCTCTATTTGAATGGGAGGGGTTGTGAAGAGCTATAAGTTGAGCTCTTCACAACCCACTCGCTCTCTCTTCCTCTCACCCTTCTGCTCTTTATCCCTCCCATTCTCTTCCAAGGAGAGAAGAGAAAGAAAACAAAGAGAGAGGGGCTCTCTCCTTGCCGTAATTGTTGTTGCTGCTGCTTGGTGGTGCTGCTTGGAGCCGCACCACAGTGGGGAGGAAACGTCAACGCGAGGAGGAGTTGTCATCTCCTGTTGCCACCATATGGACACCACTACATGGAGGTTATGTGAGCTCCTTCATCTGCGGGACAGGTTCTACGCTTCTGGGGATATACGAGCTCCCCTAGGTGAGAATGTCTCACCCTTGAATAGTTTGCATGAGAGTCATGCACCCGGACATCGTCTCGGTCCGATAAGTTCTTGTGGGAAATGTGTTTTTATTTCTAAACTTCATTCTGTTGAGCATTAGATGCTCTTACACTTTTCCCTACAATATGCACATATGTCAGTGGCTGTTGAAGCTATTGACACATCTCTTATATGTTGATAGTCCAAAAAAGTCACTGGCATATCCTAAGCCAATGGTGCTTTTATCGACAACTTTATCAACGCCTTCCTAACTACTTACATATACTTTTTGTCAGCTATTTTATGATTTTTACCATATCTATATTTTTTGTAGTGTTGGTAGACGATGTGTGAGAAATGGAATATTACAGATGAACAGATAGTAATGAAGCTTTAGTACATGCTCATTCTTTATATTTATTTATTTGATATAAATTTAATATCTAAAACATATATTTTGTAGATCATTATGATCGTGACAAGGCAAATCGGTCCCATCAATGTATGCCATATATGCAGGGGCTAGATGAGTCATTATCAATTGAAGGATGATTTTATAAGTTTTTTATTTGATTAGTATTAGCTTCATTTGCTTATTTCTTACTCTCTTTAGCACATGTGAATAGCTCTATCTTCATGATTGTGATCCCGACCATTTAGAGGTTTTCAAGATGGGTTGATGCATGCAACTTCTAAAAGGTAGTGAGCACTAGGTAAATGACAAGTAGGAGTCAATATGTAAATGCATATTTTAATTTCTGAATCAATGTTTATGTGAATAATTTATACCATTAATAATAGCTTCTTTCTATATTCTTTATGTAGGAGAGGATGACCTAGTTGACTACTCCACTGGATAGCAAGAGTGGAAGTACCCTCATTTCTCTTGAGAAGGCTTTTATTTCGGTCATAGGGAGGGAGAGATTTGGTCGTGTTCGTTGCAGAGGATGCTCCACAGATGGTATGGGCCAGGAGAAGAGTCGAGTTCCTCCATCTATCAACAATAGATATAGACCATAGAAGATAGACTCAGAGCTCAGGAGGAGGAGATGGAGTAGCTACACACATAGGTAGAAGAGAGGCGCACACAACAATCTCAAATGGAAGAGATGTGCAGACAGATCGAGGATATGCGTGGATAGCAATCCAAGGTGGACGATATGCACAAGCAAATGATCACATTCATGACCCAGTTCCAGGATTTTTAGAGAGGTGCTCAGCCACAGGAGTTGTCCTATGATGAGAACGGCGAGGGCGACATTGATGAGGAGGGCGATGATGATTGAGAAGGGATTGTTAGTTATGGGTGTCCTCAAGCCAATCATAACTTGTACAATCTTGTTCTTTAATAATAATAATAAGGCTTTTATATTCATTATGTGTAATTCATTTATCGTTTCATTATGAAGTCCATGAATATGCGCAATGGATACTAATTATGATGAGATCATAACAATGGGATTAATGTCCTTTAAACTTAATTGTTCCTAGTCGGAGGATATTCGAGAAGGACATCGGATATCCGGTTAGACTAGTACAGGTTGCACCTGCTCATATGATGAGGGTGACTGGTCTCATAGTCACTTGTGTGGAGACACTAAGGTGAATCTGTAGGTGCTCATTGGAGAATGAGTTCACTGAACTGATCCGTTATGAATCGCTGGATGGTAATGTTACCTAACTGTCAACCAGCTAGATTCATTGTCACAGTGGCGTGATTGGTCCTTAGACCTGAGACACCAAGGACACATTCTTGGTGAACTTCTGGGTTTTGACCTTGACTTATAGATCTCTAGCCATGAGGTCTTAATCAGTTAAGTGTTCGAATCTAGCGGAATACCTTCGATGGTGATTGTGTGGTCAACATGGGATCGCTCGCTCTCGGTAATAAGAGAGTGAATACTCTAGGGAAAGATGCCTGATAGTCCCTGGCCAGGGCAAGACTACTTATCAGAAAAGGAGTTTTCTGATAATGCTATACGGCATCTAAACCAAGTGAGTGCGCACATTAGGGTTTGACAGTTGACCATACCCTAAGTGCACTCGGGAGCATTGTACGAGCGAAGGATTATAGTCACGTGGTAACTGATGACAGAAAAAGGTTCCTTGATTGGGTTGCTGAACCCCAATGCTTTCCAGGATCAAGTGGTGTTGCTTGGCACCCAACTTGATTGGAAGCCCGATCAATTATCGTGAGACGATAATTGATTGTATAATTAATTAACATGAGATATTAATTAATTACAGTAAGTCAATAAAGAGTTATTGAGATTAATGGGCTGAAAACTGGACTAGCACTTGGGCCTAGAGGGTCACACGCAATAGAGTTCCGAGCAGACTGGGCAGGATGGTCGTTATAGACAATAACTGGGTTTTTGTGAAAAACTGCAGTGTCTATAAATATACGTGGAGAGTTAAACCCTGGCCCAAGCTACAGGCTCTCTCGCTGGCCGCCACCTCCTCTCTCTCTCCCTGGGAGCCCCCACCTTCTCTCTCTCTTCTCTCTGGCACATGGTGGAGTTGAGATCCGGGAGACGTGTGGAGAACGAGGAGATCCCGTCTGCGTCCGGAGCTCGCGTAGATACGTCTAGAGGCCGGACACCTGAACGGCTTGAAGCACCAGCGCCTCCAGCGCTACCTCCTCCCCGGATTCGGGAGTTTCGCAACCCCACAAAGGTAAAGATCGGATCTTCCTACGTGTGGGTTCTCCGTTTTTGTTCGATTCCGACCGCCGGCAACGATATCTACCTGAGGGAATCGCGTTTCCGCTGCACTCTGATCGATTCCTTACAGTGGTATCAGAGCCAGGTTGCTGGTTCGGTCGGTATCGGCATCATATGAACGTCATTTCATATGTTTTTGTCGATTCGCGTTCTGCATGAATCCCTAATCTTTACCTCGTTCTTGGGTCGCACATGGGATGTGCACTTCCCGTTTGGTACATGGAAGTTGTTCCTCGTACCAAGGGCTTCGCGAAGAACCCTTTGTGGCGTCGTTTGGCCCTCTGTAGAGGCCACACGACCCCTGCAAGATGCCGCCGCCATGCTTCTTGGACAGTCCAAGAAAGGGGCGTTTTCTGCATTTTATGGGGTTTTTCCGGGGTTTTCTGGGCATTTGGGGGCGATGGGAGACGATCTCCGGCGTCGCCGGCGCCGTCCGCGGCCGCCGGAGGCGGCGTAGGGGCCGGCGAGGCCGCCCTCCACCGGAGGGCGGCGGCGGCTAGGGTTTCACCCTAGCCGCGCGCCCCTCCGTTCGGGCGGAGGGGGCGACCCCGCGCGGGCCGCCCGCGGGCCGCGCGCGGGTCGCTCGCGGATCCCGCACGGGTCCGCTCGCGGGTATGTCACGGGCGGACCCCCCGCGGGTCCCAAGCGGGCCGCGATCGGATCCGGCCCGCGCCGGATCCGACCGGCCCTTTCCCCCATTTTTTAAGTTTTTAAATTGTTTAAAAAATCCGAAAAATTCTTAAAAATACCAAACAATTCTGAAATTAGTTTTAAGAGTTTTTAAAATTATTTTAGCTCTTCGTAAATTAATTTTCAGATGTTTGACCCAATGTTTAATTAGTTTAAGGGAATTCTAAAATTGTTTTAGTTATTTCCTCTTATCTAATTAAAGCAGTTAATTAATTTAAGAATGTGATTCTTATTAAATTAATTAACAGTAAATTTTTGCGGATTCATGCAGCAACGGTGAATGGCGTTTATCTAAAGTTGTTTAGATGTTATCCATGTTAGCTAAATTGTTTAGTTAAATAGTTTTCAAAATATAATTATTATATTTTTGAAATAAAAGTTATTTCAGAAGTAATTATGTGATAATTGCTTATTGATGCATGTGATGTGTTGATGTGTGGATGGATGATCATGGACTTAGATATCATGTGATGATGTTTATGTATTATGGCATGTGATGTAATTTATGAGGACTGCGTGCCTCCCTCTCTTCCTCTTTTAAATTCGGATTGTACATTCTATCTCCCTCCTGTTATGTACTCCCCTTGACTTGTTCAAGGTTTCTTATTATTATCTGATGTATATTTATGGGCCTGCGAGCCCAATTTAAATATTACTTGTAATTTTAAGAAGCGGATTGGCGGAGATGGAGGAGAGTACCATGCAAGGCCTTCCTAGAGATAGAGTTACATCAAGCAAAAGCATTCGATGCGGGGCTGCCATTTATTCACCGTGTTTGTGGATTACCAACTGGCTCTGGTAATGCCACTCTAGGTTAAAGTCCATGATCATCCATCATTTTTCTTCATATATATGATATATGTGGAATGTGCTATGATATATATAATTAAATATATGATATTCCAAATTCTATATATCAATAGCACGCAGATATAGAGACCAAGATAAAATATGTCAAAATCCCTCCTCGTTTGAATTTTAAGTCGTAGCGTAATCATTGAGAATGAATTACGTGGCCCTCCATCATTATAGTTTTAGGATTGCCATTAGATCGGGCAAGTTTGTTGTGCTATCCACAAGGCTTGCCAAATCTGATGACAGACTAAAACTATGGCATGGTGATGCCTTAAACGGGATAGAGGACCGGTGTAGCTTTGTTGTGCTATCCACAAGGGCTACATCCAAATCTATGCTCGTTACGTAATGATGGTGCTGCTTAGACTGGATTTAATGATTTGTTGTGCTATCCACAAGGTCATTAAAATTCAGGGGCCAAAATAAGATCGGATATTGCAAGAGTTGCAAGTGTCAAGAGTTGACCGCTTTCAGATCATAGTGTGGTTTGTTGTACTATCCACAAGATCATGCTATGAGTCTGTAAGATTCCGATCCCCACTAGGAGACCATCGGAGTCTCCTATTCTGTATATCTGAGGGTTATACAGTCTGTCGGAAAATAGTGGGAGCTAATCTTGATTAAAGTCCTAATCTAGATTTAATTATTATTATGAACATATGCTAATTGTATTTACATTTCCTTTATTGGAAAAAATGTCGTCGGGTAACCCACTCCGTGGCATACTGGATGCCAACAAATTGACAGGCCCGAACTACTCGGATTGGCTCAGGAACCTAATCCACAAGGTCATTAAAATTCAGGGGCCAAAATAAGATCGGATATTGCAAGAGTTGCAAGTGTCAAGAGTTGACCGCTTTCAGATCATAGTGTGGTTTGTTGTACTATCCACAAGATCATGCTATGAGTCTGTAGGATTCCGATCCCCACTAGGAGACCGTCGGAGTCTCCTATTCTGTATATTTGAGGGTTATACAGTCTGTCGGAAAATAGTGGGAGCTAATCTTGATTAAAGTCCTAATCTAGAATTAATTATTATTATGAACATATGCTAATTGTATTTACATTTCCTTTATTGGAAAAAATGTCGTCGCGTAACCCACTCCGTGGCATACTGGATGCCAACAAATTGACAGGCCCGAACTACTCGGATTGGCTCAGGAACCTAAAGATTGTCCTCAGGTCTGAGCGCATTGCCTATGTCTTGGAAGGTGAGTTTAGCTGAGATGTTGAACATGCTGAAGACTGCTGAGGGCAACCTTAAGAAGGAAAAGCCCACTGTTCTCATGATTGGAAAGTCCAACAAGAAGAGGAGAGCAGTGCAAGCTTTTGAGAAAGGCAATGCAAAGAAGCAGTCCAAGCAAAAACAAAAGAAGGACATAAGCAAAGGAGCAGAAAAGGGCAAGTGCTTCCACTGCAAGAAGAAGGGGCACTGAAAAGAAATTGCAAGGACTACCTTGCATTGAAGGCTCAGGAGAAGCAGAAGCTTGGCGAAGCTTCAGGTATCTATATGATAGATCTTCACTTGTCTATTAGAGATTCCACATCTTGGGTTTTAGACACTGGATGTGCTTCTCATGTCTGCAATGATGTGCAGATGTTGACAAGTAGAAGGAAGCTGAGCAAGGGCGAGGTGAACTTGAGGCTTGGAAATGGCGCAAGTGTTGCTGCACATACTGTGGGGACAGTGAAGCTCAAGTTACCCTCAGGAGATTTTCTTTCATTAGATGATTGCTACTTTGTGCCTAGCATTATTAAGAACATTATTTCTGTTTCTTGTTTAGACAGAATTGGATACAAGTTTACCATTGAGAACAATAGTTGTTCAGTTTATTTGAGAAATAAACTAGGTTGTTTAGAAAATTTGGTAAATGGTTTGTATCTACTTGATGTTTCTTAAAAATCTCCATGTTGATGTTTCTCCTAAGAGAAGTAAGAATAGTGTGAACACTGCCTACTTGTGGCATTGTAGGCTTGGTCACATTGGCGAGAATAGGCTTCAAAAGTTGCATAAGAATGGATACTTGGATCCATTTGATTATGAATCATATGCAACTTGCGAATCCTGTTTAATGGGTAAGTTGACCAAATCTCCATTTAGTGGACATGGGGATAGGGACAAGGACATATTGGAACTAATACACTCGGATGTATGTGGTCCAATGTCTACCCAAGCCAAGAGTGGCTACTCATACTTCATTACATTCACGGATTACTACTCAAGGTTCAGATTTGTTTACTTAATGAAGTACAAGTCTGAAGCGTTTGAGAAGTTCTAAGAATTTAAGAATGAAGTTGAGAAGCAAACTGGAAAAAGCATTAAAATCCTACGGTCAGACCGAGGAGGTGAATACTTGAGTACAGAGTTCACACAATTCTTAAAGGACAATGGTATCCTTTCTCAATGGACTCCTCCCTATACACCACAAATGAATGGTGTATCGGAAAGGAGGAATCGCACCTTGTTGGACATGGTACGATCCATGATGAGTCGTTCGCAGTTACCAGTTTCCCTATGGGGATATGCGCTAGAGTCAGCGGCATATCTACTAAACAGGGTTCCCAGTAAATCTATGTCTTCTACTCCATATGAGATATGGAAGGGTAGAAAGCCTGATTTTAAACATGTTAAAATCTGGGGCTGTCTTGCCCATGTAAAGCAATACGACCCAGATAAACTGGACTCCTTAATTGATAAGTGTAGGTTTGTTGGATACCTAAAAGAAACATTTGGGTATTACTTTTACCATCCTGGTGAACAAAGAGTGTTTGTTGCCAGGAGAGCTGTCTTCTTGGAAGAGGAGTACCTTACCCAAGAGGACAGTGGGAGTAAGGTAGATCTAGAAGAGGTTCTAGATCCACAGACTGTGCGAAGTCCACCAGTTGAAACATCGGTTTCGGAACCTGTTCAGAAATATACACACATTCAGCATAGGTCTGGTAGAGTACCTAGACAGCCTGAAAGATATGTTGGACATATCAGTGAAGGCATGTCTTATAATGAGGATGATGATCCAAAGACCTACCAAGAGACTGTTGATAGTCCTCAGTCAGGAAATTGGCGAGATGCCATGAATTCTGAGATGCAGTCCATGTACACCAACTAAGTTTGGAACTTGGTAGACTTGCCTGAAGGTATTGTACCTATTGGGTGCAAGTGGATCTTTAAGAGAAAGATCAGTGCAGATGGACAGATCGACACTTATAAGGCAAGGTTGGTGGCAAAGGGGTATCGTCAAAGGCAAGGAATTGACTATGACGAAACTTTCTCACTAGTTGCCATGATAAAGTCGATCAGAATTCTTCTCGCCATTGCTGCATACTTTGATTACGAGATCTGGCAGATGGATGTAAAGACTGCTTTCCTCAATGGAAACATTGAGGAAGAAGTGTATAATACAGCCTGAGGGTTTTACATCCAAAGAGTGTCCAGATAAAGTATGCAAGCTTCAAAGGTCCATCTATGGATTGAAGCAAGCTTCTCGTAGTTGGAACATAAGGTTTGATGAGGCTATCAAATCTTATGACTTCATTAAGAATGAAGATGAACCATGTGTGTATAGGAAAATCAGTGGGAGTGCTATCACTTTTCTCATACTTTACGTTGATGGCATCTTGCTCATTGGGAATGATGTAGGGATGTTATCATCAGTAAAGGTTTGGTTGTCAAAGAACTTCTCCATGAAGGATTTGGGAGAAGCATCCTACGTATTAGGAATACGTATCTATAGAGATAGATCCAAGAGGATGCTTGGCTTGATGCAATCAATGTACATAGATACCATTGTCAAAAGGTTTGGCATAGAAAATTCCAAGAGAGGTCTCATACCAATGAGACATGGGATTAATCTCTCCAAGGAGCAGTCTCCTAAGACTCCTGAAGAGAGGGCAGTCATGGATAGAATCCCCTATGCTTCGGCTATAGGGTCTATCATGTATGCCATGCTATGTACAAGGCCTGATGTGGCATTTGCTCTAAGTGTTACGAGCAGATATCAGGCAAATCCAGGTGAAACACACTGGATGGCAGTGAAATGTATCCTTAAGTACTTGAGAAGGACTAAGGATATATTTCTGGTTTATGGAGGAGGGGACTTGAAACTTGGGCATACACTGACTCGAGTTTCCAGTCAGATCCAGATGATAGCAAGTCTACATCTGGGTTTGTGTTCACCTTAAATGGAGGTGCAGTGAGCTGGAAGAGTTCCAAGCAAGAAACCACTGCAGACTCGACGACAGAAGCTGAGTACATTGCTGCAGCTGAAGTCGCCAAGGAGGCAGTGTGGATGAAGAAGTTCATCACCGACCTTGGTGTGGTGCCGGGTGACTCTGATCCGATCCCATTGCTGTGTGACAACAATGGGGCCATTGCACAAGCGAAAGAGCCGCGATCTCATCAGAAATCAAAGCACGTTCTGAGGCGATTTCACCTGATCAGGGAGATTATCACTAGAGGTGATGTACTGGTGGAAAGAGTTCCTTCAGTTGACAACATTGCAGATCCACTGACGAAGCCTCTGACTCAAATTGTGTTTGAGCACCACCTAGAGTCTATGGGTTTAAGACATAAAGGTGATTGGCTTTAGTCCAAGTGGGATATTGTTAGTTATGGGTGTCCTCAAGCCAATCATAACTTGTACAATCTTGTTCTTTAATAATAATAATAAGGCTTTTATATTCATTATGTGTAATTCGTTTATCGTTTCATTATGAAGTCTATGAATATGAGCAATGGATACTAATTATGATGAGATCATAACAATGGGATTAATGTCCTTTAAATGCATATTCTTAATTGTTCCTAGTCAGAGGATATTCGAGAAGACATCGGATATCCGGTTAGACTAGTACAGGTTGCACCTGCTCATATGATGAGGGTGACTGGTCTCATAGTCACTTGTGTGGAGACACTAAGGTGAATCTGTAGGTGCTCATTGGAGAATGAGTTCACTGAACTGATCCGTTATGAATCGCTGGATGGTAATGTTACCTAACTGTCAACCAGCTAGATTCATTGTCACAGTGGCGTGATTGGTCCTTAGACCTGAGACACCAAGGACACCTTGTTGGTGGACTTCTGGGTTTTGACCTTGACTTATAGATCTCTAGCCATGAGGTCTTAATCAGTTAAGTGTTCGGATCTAGCAGAATACCTTCGAAGGTGATTGTGTGGTCAACATGGGATCGCTCGCTCTCGCTAATAAGAGAGTGAATACTCTAGGGAAAGATACCTGATAGTCCCTGGCCAGGGCAAGACTACTTATCAGAAAAGGAGTTTTCTGATAATGTTATGCGACATCTAAACCAAGTGAGTGCGCACATTAGGGTTTGACAGTTGACCATACCCTAAGTGCACTCGGGAGCATTGTACGAGCGAAGGATTATAGTCACGTGGTAACTGATGACAGAAAAAGGTTCCTTGATTGGGTTGCTGAACCCCAATACTTTCCAGGATCAAGTGGTGTTGCTTGGCACCCAACTTGATTGGAAGCCCGATCAATTATCGTGCGACGATAATTGATTGTATAATTAATTAACATGAGATATTAATTAATTACAGTAAGTCAATAAAGAGTTATTGGGCTTAATGGGCTGAAAACTGGACTAGCACTTGGGCCTAGAGGGTCACACGCAATAGAGTTCTGAGCAGACTGGGCAGGATGGTCGTTATAGACAATAACTGGGTTTTTGTGAAAAACTGCAGTGTCTATAAATATATGTGGAGAGTTAAACCCTGGCCCAAGCTAGAGGCTCTCTCCCTGTCCGCCACCTCCTCTCTCTCTCCCTGGGCGCCCCCACCTTCTCTCTCTCCTCTCTCTGGCACATGGTGGAGTTGAGATCCGGGAGACGTGTGGAGAACGAGGAGATCCCGTCTGCGTCCGGAGCTCACGTGGATACGTCTAGAGGCCGGACACCTGAACGGCTTGAAGCACCAGCGCCTCCAGCGCTACCTCCTCCCTGGATTCGGGAGTTTCGCAACCCCGCAAAGGTAAAGATCAGATCTTCCTACGTGCGGGTTCTCCGTTTTTGTTCGATTCCGACCGCCAGCAACGATATCTACCTGAGGGAATCGCATTTCCGCTGCACTCTGATCGATTCCTTATAGGGATTGATGGACATTTTTATATTTTATATGTATTGAGAGATATTTTGTAGTGGATTTGTAATATATGGATTTGTTCATTGTAATTTTTTGTGTTTCTTTTAGATGTGATAATTATGAAATGTAGGTACTTGTATAAATAGGAATAATTAGTATTAAAAAATAAATTATTTTTATATATACTGCAAAGAATTGACTCCAACAAGATTCGAGAGATCGAAATCCATAGTTTTCGGTGAAACAAAATTGGTCCTTTTAATCATAATCAAAGTTGTGTCAGTGGCTGCATATAGGATATTTCAGTGACTTACACAACCATCGACATATGTCCATCTGTCAGTGGCTACCCAGGCCGTTGACAGAATGCACATATGTCAGCAGCTCCAACGACCACTAACATGTATGCACATATGTCAATGACTCTACAGTCACTAACATATCTCTCATATATCAGTGGTCAACCTGTAGTCGCTAACATATCATAAATCGATAGAGCTTTTATTGGCGGCTTTGTCAGCAGTGTCCTAGCCACTGACATATACTTTTGTTAGTGGACTTTTCTCTTTTGTTAGTGGCCAGTAGCCGTTGACATATACATATTTTTGTAGTGGTGGTTCAAAGTTTGGATGTTGTTGGTGACTGGAAAAAGAAGCGATGGCCAAGTCGACATCAATTTTACCTGTAAGAAGCCAAGTTTAGAAAGGTGTTCTCGGGGTCGACCCTATGACGATCGAGTTAGAAATCAACTAGTGATGGGAAGCAAAGAGAGTTGAGAGAGAGAAAGTGGGTGATATGGGAACTTATGTTGAGGTATGACATGAGTCTCTTTTGCCCCTTACTTGTGTCTATAGCTCTACTTGATAGGTTGAGAAGATGAAGGAAGAGTTTTGGAACCAATGACAGGGACTAATCCCTAGATATCCTTACAGACGATCACCTCCCAAGGTTTTTGGAGGTAGTTTCCAAGCCCATCTTCAGTTGTGCACTGGTTCCTCTAGAGATTGTGGGATTGGCCCCTCGATCCATGTTGCTTGTCATGATCCTCGGCACTAGCGGAGTTGGCCCCTGGTTTGAGGTTGGATCCAACATAATGCCAAGGCTAACTTGGGTTGACCTAGCTGTGTTGGGCTTGCTTTTGGATTTGCTATTGGGGCTTGCTGCTGGACTTGTTGTTGGGCCAAGGTTGGATTGGGTTGGGCCGATCACGAAGGCCATCAACACTCAACTTGTTTGTGTGCCTATTAAGGGTGGTTACAAATGGGACAAAAAAATTGAAATGACACTTTTCACATTTATTCTGTCTGGGAATTATCCAAAAATAAAATGTTACACCCATTTTCTACTTTCTAAATTAGAAATAGAAATGGAAAATGTATCTGCAGTCATCCCCATGCTAATAAGTGATTCTCAATCACAATTTTCATCCACTTTTAAATCTATATCAAGAAGAAACTAAAACATAAATCTAAAAGTCAAAATTATATAAAATTTAACTTTCTTTTAATTTACCTGCTCTATATAAAATTGTGAACTTTGAATCTGAAAAGTTTTGTTTTTCATTTCCATAATCATAGGATGTCATAGATCACACACACTTTTAACTATTTATTTATAACAATACACCTCTATTTTTTTTTACCAGATATAACAATGCACCTCATACATATACAAACACATGTATGCTTATTTTGTTGTATAATATATATATATATATATATATATATATATATATATATAGAGAGAGAGAGAGAGAGAGAGAGAGAGAGAGAGAATTTATTGCAAGAGGGGGCGCAAGTGCCCCGTCATCATTGGGCGAGGCACGTTCCACGTGGGTAGCCTACGTGGGTGGCACAAGGGTGGGCTAATCATAGCCTGGCCTTCCACAAGGGGACTCAAGTCTCCTTGTGCATCTATATATTAGATGCAGGATAAATTTCATCTGTTTTTTGTTCTTCAAAGCTATAAATAGATTATCATAGATCCTCGTTACGAGGGTTCCATATCTATCATTTAAGATGAGTACCAAAATCAGACATCATATATTCATTTGGAAAAAGATTTATTACACTTTCACATTACACTTTAAGTACAATGTGACTAGATAACAAATTTATGTGGCATCCAACAATTTGATTATCATTTTATCACTTCTCATGTGAGGGGTGCCACATGGACTATTGCCTAGTCACAATATACAAGTGCAATAAACTTTTCTCTACCCATTTGAAACCATAGCCTCTACGTATAGATGATCCTCCCCTTGGCTTCTTGTGGGTAATTACTTAAATGTATTTTAAAATTAACTTGAAGGTTCCATTCACTCACTCCCTGGCATACATTAGAATAAAGACGACGGCTGGAAGGGCCACACGTCGCTTGGTCAGCGCACGGCAACGTGCAACGGCAGCGGTTTCAGGTGTCGGCATCTCTACCCAACAAGTTGCACCGAGTTCATCAGGGCCAATCAACAAAAGCCAGGGCGCTCCATAATATCTTTGAATCTGATGTGTCGCCTTCTTATTTGTTGATGTACCTACTCCAAACCCCGTGGTAAACGCCCAAGGCCGACCTCTTGTAGCCAGCTAATCACGTCTGGTTCTCACACTGATGACACTGCAGGAGCGATCCGACGGCAGGGGATCAACAACATGCCACGTGTCGACACAACCTCGTGTGGATCGCCTAACGGGGGTCTGGTTATGCAGAACAGCAACGTATTTTAAGGTCATGTACAGCCATTCCCATTTTTTTATTTGCGGTAATTAAAGCGGCACCGAGGATGAGAAGATGGCGCGCGAGGCACACTCGGCGGTTTCTCCCATCAACCGCCGGGTAGTGAGCGCGAGATTTTGAGGGCCGTGACCCCCCAATTTCCCGCGATAATCTAAAACGCTTAACCGTCCCTCCCTCCTGCGCGCACTCCCCCCCCCCCTCTCTCGTATCTCGTTTCCATTGCTCTTGTTATTTTACCCGATGTTGTCACTTTCCAGTGTGTCCGAAGGTTGCTTCGTCTCTCCCTCTTTCAGCTCTATTCATGTGCGTCGAGCGTACACGGAAACTGTACACAACACTGAGATTATCAGACAGAAGCAGACCCCCCCACCAATAACGGATAAACGCAGGCAGAGGCGTCGACTTCATTGTGTCAATATTTCTCATTATACGTACAAAATGGATGTACACTGCGACGTGCGGTCATATGTTTTCTGTTTTCAAATTTATCCAACTCAGTAACCGACGGCGCCTGTCCGGCCCCGGATTCGTAACTAACCACCAGAGTCAGCTAGCCTGAGCGGGGCCCACAACGCGAGAGAAGGGCCACATAACCTCGATCACCCCCTCAGTTTTGACGGCGTAGATCCGATCCGGGTTTGGAACCACTCACGGCATACCGCGCCATAAGTGACATGGCTCCACGAGTTGGGTGGGCGGTGGTGGGCGAGCGAGGAAGGGCCCACCAACAGGATCCAGCGATCGGACGGTTGAGGGATGTGGGGGACCGTAATTCTGAAGCGGCGAGACACCCCGCGAAGCGCGGCCTCCGGCAAGCGTGGTCGTTCTGTCGAACCACCTGCAACTACCTCCTCTTTATTTCGCAAATTTTAATTCCCATTTTGTGTTAATAAAATATTATTTCTTATTAAAAAATATTTTAATGAGTATTATTTTATGTTTAAATTGCCTTTTTAAGTATCCGTCTCTTTTCCCCTTTTCGGTTTTACGAAGCGCCCCGCTTGCGCGTCCCACTCTATCTTCTTCACGCCCATACACCCCTCTCTCTCTCTCTCTCTCTGTGGCTTCCACCGCCGTGTGACGTCGACGAGTGGCTCGCTGGGAGCACGAGGACGCCGTGGAGGTGTCTACAGCGTGGTCTGCCTCTCGCTTGCTTTGGAAGGAAGCCAACGAATTCGGCGGCTAATCCGTCCATTCTTGCAGCGAGGAGGAGGAGGAGGGGGGGGACGTGGATCTCGGCGCGTATTCCCCATCGGGAGGGTAATGTGGGTTTGGTGCGCTGACGAGGCACCGGAGATCGGTCGCTAAAGGCACTCTGGGTTCGGCTAATGCGACGGGAGAGGCCGGGTTCGGCTCCGACGACTGGGGCCGCGCTGGCGGGGCTTTGCGAGCGAGGAGAGATCGGTGTGAGATGGTAAGCCGGGTGTCTTCTCAGAATTGGGCACATTGATGTTCCTGTTTCAGTCTCCCCCATGTACCTCTCCCTTGTTTTCCCCCCCTTGTTTGCTGTTTCTTTTCTTGTTGAGTGGATAATGCAAATTTTTGCGCAAAACACGGGGTTGTTGCTTTTGATGGGTTTTGACCGCGGTAACGGGGGTTTGGCTTGCTCTTGCTTAGCTAAATGGACTGTAGATCCATGCATTGGCCATCTACCTAGACTTGGCGCTGCTGAAGAACGAACTGAATTAGCCATTTGGCTGATGATTTGTGCAATGTATTTTGATGAATCTGTCAACTGGGTCATAGAGGACTCTCTGGTCTGTAATGTGGGTGATCCAGCGTATAAAATTCCTGTTGCATTGCTTGCTTCTCTTCGAAGTTCAGATTCTGGCAAAATTTTCACTTTGCGTCACGTTTATAAGAATTATTTCCCCCCAATCTCATCTTCTTCCAGTTTTCCAGATTTCCCTGTCCGGGGAATTGGTGGGTGGGGGACGTGTAAGATTATAATCCCAAGTTAATTTTTGGTCATACATGCGGCCAGGCTCCTCCTCGTTGAAGGCCCCTCCTTTTCTGGAGATGTGGGATGTTGCCGATTTTTTTGACAGCGTAAGTCCACCACATCTTAGTTTGAACTCTGAACTAGTCAAAGTGGGGCTCTCCTATGCTCGCGAACCTTAGACGTTGAATTAGGTTGCATGTTGGCATCTTCAGTGCTTTTCCTGTGCACGCTGCTGTGAGAGAGAGGGTCAGCTGGCGGGTCGATTTTCTCTTCCATATGAAAGAGGACAAACTAGGACCTCCCTACGACGGAAAATTTAATGATGAACAGTGTCGTCCTTATAATCTGACCCTGCAGCCTTCATGGTCTTCTCAACTTCCTTCCATCCCATTCTGCCTATTTTCACAGTTTTCTAAGTGGAAATAGATTCCCCTTTCATTTTCCCCTGTTTTTCTTATTTTTCTTTTTATCGTTACTGTTTGTGCCCTGAGGTACGAGGATTTTCTAGTTCCCTTTTCTCCATACTGTAATCTGCAGTTGCATTGCTGCCTTTACCTTCAACCTGCCCTACATGCTTGCTTTGTCTTATCCATGATCAATTATTTGAAACTGAAGCTGGATACATATTCTTGATGGGTGATTATAGTGGGTCTATGAAATACATTCACGTGGATTTGATGGCTTTCCAGATTTAGTCTTAGTTGGCATAATTTGAAGTTTGATATCCAAATTCCAACAGTATAAAGAGCACCTGAGATTTGAATGCAAACATTTTAAGATGCAACATGCAAATCCTGGATCCCCTTATACTTCATATAAATTGCATGCTTCTCCTACTATTACCATGTCAAAAGAAATGTGTTTTTTTTTGTGATGTATAGCTGCATACGACTTGCTCTAGAGTTCTATGATTCCACATTTCATAATTTCTCCATCATGTCCATCATCCTGATCAAGAATTTTACATTATTTCACATTTTGATCCCATTGTGATGTAGAGGGTAAAATTGTGAATGCAATGGCCAGAGTATCTTATTCTGGAGATAGTAAATGGTGTTTATATCATCCCTCTGGAAGAAATGTCTAACTAGTTCTATAATTTAGATGTTGATAAAGGAATTACAGTCCAGTAGTGTAAGGGCGTCAGTTGAGGCAGACGATGGCAGATCAAACTGGGTGGGAACTTGGGAGAATCATAAATTGAAGGCTTTTTAAAATGATGGGTGTCCTATCATAAGTTAGGCAAATCAATGATTTCTATGGACAAAAGGAGATGGAGATAAAAGCTGCCTAGTTTATCAAAGTGATTGATGTAATACCAGTTTATACAATCTGGTGCTGGAAGCTTACATAGCATGAAGTCTTTTCAAATAAAGTCAAACGTTTACAGGAAATTGGCTGAAATTTTTTTCTGAATTGGACAGGATAACATGGAGTAACAAGGATTCCATGGCAAAGTATGTCTGGTGCAGATTGAATCTGCTGATCAATTCTTTGTGAGATAGTTGCCACATTATTGAAGTCATGTCACAAGAATATTGGTAATGGATTGTGGCCAAAAAGGAGAATTCATGAATTGTTTGATGTTAGATTAAAGTTTGTCCATCATTAAGGTCTGAAGGAGATTGGTGGATCTCCATACATAGTGCTACCTGTTGGCCATATAATGTGAGGACAGTAAAAGAAAATTGAAAGATTAGTTTTCAGGGGCAGCTACCCACATATTCTTAAGAGTCACATTATTAACCTGGGAGATCACAGTTTCATAATTATTAAGTTTGGCCGGTGGAAGGAATCATAAAATGATTTGAATATTTTTCCTTTCTTATGTGCAGTGTAAGACTTTAGTCTACCAGTTTGTTGGAGCAGTTCTACCATAGTTCCAAGTCTAACTTGCCTGTCAATATTACCATGTACAAGCCACTTGGCCCTGTGTAAGTTTGTGTCAGAGTTCAAGGCATGCTGTCGATTCAGATGTACTATGGGTCACATTACACACCTCAGTAATAATAAATTATGTCAAAAATGCTGATACTGGGTTGAATATGCTCTTGGTGATATTAGAGAGAAGGAAAAAGGATTAAAGGTACATACAAGAAGCTGGAGCATTGAAAATGGACTGACATCTTCATAATCTGTGAAAAGGCATATTTCATATGCTGCAGAAGCAATGGGAATTCGCTATATAAATGCACATGAATCTCATTGGTTTTTATTTATGCTGAGAAAACTGGTTCTCTATCTCTTTGACTTTTTACTTCATTTACATTATTCACTGAATTTTGACAATTTGCAGAGGATCCCATCTCGAAGCCGCAGAGTTCTCCTCCATCTTAAGGAACCATAAGAATTAATGCTTGATGATGGCTTGCTGTGAAGCTATGGAGAAAATTTCCATTATCCTCAAGATCCCATTCTATAAATCATGGCTTGTCAGTTACTTTACTTTCGGACATGTGAAACTGATAATATGTTTCATGATGTCTTCTTGCCACCTTTGTGAAATATCTGAATCTTCCCCTTTGCACAGAAGTTATGAAGTTATCATTGCTGTGTCTTCCTTGAAGGCCTACTTGTATTACAGCTAAGTGTCTCCAAAAATAGACTCAGTTTGGTGACTGCCATGGCATTGCTTTTCCAGCATTGATTCCCAAAAAAGAACTGGCGAGAAGCAGTTCTCACAACTGCATTGTAATAACTCGAATGTTTTCCAAGCATCTTGGAAAGAAGTTCCGCATCACCCTACTTTGTCCTGATCACCCATTCTTTGTTCTTCCAACAAAGGTATCCTGGATGCTCTCCTACTCAAAATGGATACAAATGGTTTGATCCTAGAGATGGAAAAGAAAATTGTTGCAATAAGGATGTTATGTCTATGGAATTTGGGTTCTACTGTCTCGAGGAGGCTCCTCATGGGGAGCATCAGAGCCAGCAAGCTTCTTCAGTTGTTGACCATCCTCTTTCTCTTATTCCTGCATTTTCAGACCTTCATTCTCCTCCCTCTAATATCTCAGCCACAGAGAAAGGGAAAAATGATTCAGAGGATTAAAATCCTCTTAGCTAGCAGGACAATGATTACACCATTGCTTACTCTAGGTGAAAGAAGGGACAAGGATCCTTCTTTGTATCCTGTTAACTAGTCAGCGAACTTTCCTAATTATTTTTTTGCAGAGGTTGTTGAATCAGTGGTCACTGGATTCAAGAGGTTGGAAAAGTTCACTACATTGCTCTTGTTCTTGCCTTTTCAAATTTCAATCATTGAATGTACAAAAATTCCATTGAAACAGAGTTATTCATCTATTATGCACAATACAGGCAAATCATCCTTAGGGTTTTACTTTTACTTTCCATTGACATGTATTCTTCTGCATATGCCAATTTTCAGATGTGAGGTAGCATATAAGCATTTGCAAAGGAAGTACTAGAATTTGGAGATTTTAGCATCTTCTTTCTGAAAGTTGAATATTTTTATCTGACTTCTGCATATGGTGGTGGCTGGTATTTTGTGTTTGATTTTTGTCCATAGGTTCTTGATTGTAACGTGGTTTCTGCTATCTTTCCTTTTTTTTTTGTTCTACAGGTGGAAGGTAGGGCATGCTTGTCTAGAGAGATTAAGAATGGGTTAGAAATTCTTAAGATGAAAAGGCTACAGAAGTTGAAATTGGATACAGATGTCACTAATATAATGAATAGAAGTGGAGTGGAAGCTCTGAAAACCACTGCTTCATGTGGAACAAGGCTGCACAGCAGTGCTGATGCATTTTCCCATCATAGTAAGACCACACGTGTAAAGGATGCTTTTGCAAAACACAAGGTCGAAAAGTACCTCATGTCTAATCTAGGGTGGATTGATGAGATCCCTGATTGTCCTGTGTTTTGTCCAACAAAGGAGGAGTTCGAGGACCCTTTCATTTACTTGCAGCAAATAGCCCCTGTAGCTTCAAAGTTTGGTAATTATTGACTTCATGATACAATTTTTCTCTGGAGAGCTGATTTACTTTTATTATTTTCCCTTCGATGACAACTTTAATACTTCATAAACATGATGCTCATTCATGTTAGCCCACTTGCTGATGACAAACCCTTTTTCTTCCTGATCAGTATGTTAGCATCGCTTTATGTGCAATTCATTTCACTTTCGGTTAATTCCTTTTAAGGATCAAACCTTCCAACACTCTAGACATCACTCTTTTTTAATGGGAAATGGCATCTTTACTGTAAATTTAATGTCTGTTTTCCCAGGATCAAGGGAAATCTTATGCTTGCAATTTGTTTTTTGGGACGATATCCTATCTAACTGACTATGCTTCTTTCTATTCTCTATTTTCCTTTCAATAACTTACCAAAAAGCACTTGCATTTTAGGTATCTGCAAGATTATCTCCCCTTTGAGTGCATCAGCACCTGCTGGCATTGTACTGATGAAGGAGAAAGCTGGATTCAAATTCACCACCCGGGTGCAGCCTCTTCGACTTGCTGAGTGGAGTACAGATGATAAGGTCACATACTTCATGAGTGGAAGGTGACTGTTTTCCTTGGCTACAGAGTGAAGACTGTTAATTTTTCTATTGCTTCTGTCAACATTGTATGAGTCTTACCATCCATTTTCAGAAATTATACATTTCATGACTTTGAGAAGATGGCAAACAAGGTATTCTCTAGAAGATACTCAAGTGCAAGCTGTCTTCCAGCAAAATACTTAGAGGAGGAATTTTGGCATGAAATAACATGTGGGAAGACAGACTATGTTGAATATGCATGTGATATTGATGGCAGTGCATTCTCGTCATCTCCTAATGATCAGCTTGGGAATAGCAAATGGAACCTCAAGGTAATTATTATTTTTCCTTGCTTTTATCATTTCCCTTCTGTCAGACAAAACCCTACTTTTTAATTTCCCAAACACCGTCAGCATGAACAGTTTGATTTTGCAAGGTCGCCTTTATGTTTTCTGAACCTTAATGGGCAAATGTTGGCATGCTGTGGCCTATATAATAATGATTATGAATGTTAGATGTTTGTTCCATGATAAGTGTTTGTTTGATTACTGTTGCATATTTTCCCACAAAATTCTTGTCTGGTGCCACCTTCAGGTTGGTGTTAACTTTTCCTACTTAATCCTTTGTTTGTTTGCAATGTCTTTGAACTTGCTTTAACACAATCTTCTCCTTAGCATTTCATCACTGTTAGTTATGTTTTCTATTTGATTATTTGTGGTCAGACATTTTCTCAGCTGCCCAGATCTGTATTGAGGCTCCTGGGAACAGCAATACCGGTAATTCCTTTTCACCCACCTTCACAGGTTAAATATGCAATTGTAGATCTCCTCGATTCCACAAATTCAGTTTTCATTTCATTCCTTTTTCTTCTTTCAGGGTGTAACTGACCCCATGCTTTACATTGGAATGTTATTCAGTATGTTTGCTTGGCATGTGGAAGATCACTATCTCTACAGGTAAAACTGATTGATACCTGATGTGCTTGCTCTGCATTTAAAATAGATACATCTGGATTTCTATTCATACCTTTTAATTCTTTTCTAGCAGCATTAATTATCATCACTGCGGAGCGTCAAAAACTTGGTATGGAATTCCAGGTTATGCAGCTTCTGGCTTTGAGAAGGTTGTGCAGCACCATGTCTATGCACGTGAGATTCTGTCAACTGATGGAGAAGATGCTGCATTTGATGTCCTCATAGGAAAAACAACAATGTTTCCACCAAATATTTTGTTACAACATAATGTTCCTGTATATAAAGCAGTACAGAAGCCGGGGGAGTTTGTTATCACCTTTCCTCGTGCCTATCATGCAGGTTTCAGCCATGGTATGATCTGCTTATTAGGCTGTTAATCTTTTTCATGCATTCTTCATGCACATGACCTGATGTATTTAATTTTAATTAACAAACACATCAGTTAGTCTGTTTTCCTCATTAATTTTATGAACTTCAGGTTTCAACTGTGGTGAGGCTGTTAACTTTGCAATTGGTGATTGGTTCCCACTGGGGGCAGTGGCTAGTTGGCGGTATGCACTTCTTAACAGGATACCACTTCTATCCCATGAAGAACTTCTCTGTAATGAAGCAATGCTTCTTTACAATAGATTGTCTGATCCCAAAGACATATCTTTTACAACTGATGATGCTCCTTCTCATCATTGTGTAAAAGTATCCTTTGTGCAATTGATGCGTTTCCAGCATCATGCTCGCTGGTTGCTGATTAAATCAGGAGCACACTACTCACCAAGTTCTCATGGAACTACTTTTTGTGGGATTTGCAAGAGAGACTGCTATGTAGCCTATGTTACATGCAACTGCTATGAGCATCCCATCTGCCTCCGGCATGGTACAAGCCTGCACCTTGTCATTTATAATGTGCTATTTCAGTGGATATATCCAGTTTACCATAACTAGTCTGTTTTATCTACTTATGCAATTCAGAAATTGAGACAAGCCGCTGTCAGTGCAGCCAGAATCGTATTATTTTTTCAAGGGAGAACATTTCAGAAATGGAAGCTGTATCTCAAATGTTTGAAAAAGATACTGGGGTACTAAAGGATGCTGTGAAACAAGTTGAGAATGACGATCATCTGCATATGCAACAGTTTTTGTCCCCTGGTAGTGAAGATGGATATGCTCCATATTGTGATCTTTGTATTGAAGTGCGGCCAGAAATCATTGGTCAATCACAGGATGCAGATTGGATGCCAGAAATTTTGTCTACATTGAATAACGAGACCAAGAATGTTATATATGGTTCATCAGAATCTATGGTTTCATCATCAGGGCTTACTGAAGGCTCTTTGTCACATAATGTAAGTTTTAGGATGTTTCTCTGCTTTCACCCCCACCTCCCTCCAGATTTTCTCATTTGGAGTACCACAGCTTTACTGAAAAAGAGAAATATGTTAGCATGTTTAAATTATTTGTACTTGTAAATGGATTCTTGTAGCCAATCCGGAATAAATGAGATGAGGCTCTGATGATGGTGGCTATGGTGATGATACCTTTTTTTATTATTTTATAATGACAGGTATCTCTCAGTAGAAAAAATTTATCAGCGAAAGATTGTGGAGAACTGCCAGATGGTGCATGCGTTTGTCCTCAGCCAGCTTTGTCATCTGGCAAACATTTAGAGACCGACCGTTCTGGGTGTACAGCACCAGTGCAAGACTGTGAAGACTCTGATTCTGAAACATTTAGAGTTAAGCGTAGGCCAAATTTGAAAGGGGAAAGGAGAAACTCCCCGAGTGGAATGAGCTTAAGGCTTCCTGAAGATCAAGTATGTCTTAGTCCACTTTCCTTTTCAGACATTTTCTGTCTTGTTGCTAAGTAGCTGGATCTTGATGAAGTTTCCTATCACATTTTGGTTATCCATTTATATCTTGCTTCTGAATTAGTATCTTGGACTCTTAGGTGAAATGTTACTCTATTGGAATCTCATGCTTGATGTCTTTTTCTTCTCATACCTTATCTATGATTTGCAATGTACGAATGAACACTGGCTCAACTGCAACTTGCCATAGCAGCTATCATTTTTGCAGTTGGCAGCTGGTTTTTCAGTTCTATCTATGAAATTCATCCTAGTTCTTTGGAATACTTTGGATCTCAAATTAACTCTGTTATCTGTTACTCTAATTTGTTGTTTGAGCTGGATTCATTTGGTCTGTTGCTTTGGATTGTTCTATCCAACATTTAAGCTATGAGCAACTTAATGAAAGGTTCATTATGCTGGTTGAACACTGAGGCAGATTCCAGAGAAAGTAAGCAGATATTTAAGCTGCTACGTTTATCATTGTGTTGGTTGCTTATGGTTTCACCCATGTGTGTTCTAGCTCATGCATTAGTTTGTAAAACTTGCATATAAACTCCTTGATTGCATTAGCAAACATCTCAACATAATAAAATTCTTAAAAGGTGACCAGATGCTGTTTGGGTTTGAGATGATTTTGGATTGAGAGCTTTGGTGGCCATTGTCTTCAGGAACCAGGGCATCCCTCTCTGTTGTGAGCATTATGCAAATATGCATTTGTTCTAGTGTCTTACATACCCTTCTATGATAATGCAGTTTGGACTGCTTTCTGTAATGCTTGCTGTCATCATCTTGGAATTTGGACTGACCCGTTTTCCCATCTAGTTTGGACTAACTTATAAATATTTCAGAAAAAAAAAAGAGCAATACTCTTTGAAGACACTTGGAATATAAGTGTCTTCCATCATCATCAAAGGCCAAACATGTATGAACACATATCTTGAGTCTAAAAGCAAAGAATATCAACAAACCATGCCTCACATGGTTAAAGGGTACTCGAGGAAAATTTGTTAGTCAGTGTTGAATCCCATAGATGTTTTTACAAAAAAGGGGTGTAGATCCTAACAAAGAAAACGATGTTAAATTCAAGCACAGCCATGAGGACCTGCAGTGTTTAAAAGGCCTAAAGAAGAGGAAAGCACTTAGAAATCAGTATCCTGCCAAACCAGTTGAAGAACAACTTTTCAGATGGCCAAAGGCTCCCTTTTGGGTGCACCAATTGGTCTGTCTCCTCCACTGGTTGATACTTGATGGGCTAGATTATGAGGAGAAAGAAGAGGGGGGCAGAGGTATTGCCCCTATTTATAGAGAAAGGCAAGAGAGAAGAGAAGAGAGGGGTGGGACCCCAAAGACCCCATAGAGGGAAAGATGGTAAAGACCAACCCCACCCCCACCCCACCACTGCTTGCCTGTTTTAAATCCCCACCGGTGTGTGACACCAGTGGATTCAAAAGAAGAAAACTTAGAGGCAGCCCCACACTGATGGTCATTTTAAATCCCCACCAGTGCCTGACATTGGTGGGATTCAAAGCAAGCAAAGTCTTGGCCAGCCCTCACTACTTGGTCATTTTAAATTCTCATCAGTGCATAAGACCGGTGGGATTCAAAATAAGGAAAGTCAGTGGCCAGCCCTCACTACTTAGCCATTTTAAATCCTCATCGGTACATGACATGGGAGGGGGTCAAAATAAGGAAAGTTTTGGCCATCCCTCACTGCTTGACCATTTTAAATCCTCACTGGTGTATGACACCAGTGGGGTTCAAAATAAGAAAAGTCTTGGCCAGCCTTCACTGCTTAACTATTTTAAATCCGCACATGATGATGATGATGACTGGTGCATGATATTGGTGGGGTTCAAACTAAGGAAAGTCAGTGACCAGCCCTCACTTCTTGGACATTTTGAATCCTCACCATTGCTTGACACCGGTGTGGTTACAAAATATAAGGAAATGTTGGCCATCCCTCGTTGTTTGGCCATTTTAAATCCTCACTAGTGTATGACACCGGTGGGTTTCTAAACAAGGCAGGGAAGGCCAGCACTGCCTTCACCCAATTCTGCCCCTCTCCCTCTATATAAAGGGGCGCTCATCCCCTGCTCCCAGCCAAGAAAAGAGTATGGAAACTCAAGAAAAAGGAGAAGAGGAGCACATGAAGAAAAGAAGAAGAAGGCAAGCCAGCAGGCCTTCCGGCCAAGGAGAAGAAGAAGAAAAAGGAAACTTAGGTTAGAACTTGGAAAGAAAAGACAAGAAAAAGAAGAGGTTTTAAGTAAAAATAGGAGAGGTTCAGCTGGGGAAAACCCACTGAAGTCTGAACCTGCGGAAAGGAGGCAGGGGTATTGTAAATTTACAGAAAAGCCCCCCTGTAGATTAATTATTTGATCAAGACCCTCTCAAGTCGTATAATTTTAAGTCTTGATCTTATTTTCCTTGTGTATGTATGTTGAACATGTGTAATCACAGTAATACCATGGTTGGGCATATACCTGTCCAGTACGAATGAGGTGTACTGTGCCTGGGTTGGTCCAGTTAGGTATTTTTGTTTCTTTTTATTATTATTATAATTTTATGCAAACAGGACCAAATCAGAGTGTACTGGACTAGTATGCTCTGGTTGATACTATACCATGGGTTGGCCAATCTGGTCTGGTTCACTGATCCAGCCAACCATGAATAATACTCTAAGTTTCAGGGTAATTGCAATTATACCCTAATCTTAAGAATAATTGCAACATTACCCTGATCTTTCATGTTTTGATTTGCTTTGTGCATGTAGCATGTCAGAAGGGGAGTTTTAACCCTAGGAACCTGTAATCGCAGTAGTATATTAGTGTTTTGGGTAATTGCAACTATACCCTAATTTCCAGGATAATTGCAATAACACCCCGATCTTTTAGTTCATTGCAATTATGCCTTATTTTGTGGGTACTTATTCATTTAACATCTGTTGAGTATACAATTGCAAAAATCATTTCCCATGGAGTAGTCTACACATTTTAAATGGATGTGTACAGAGAAATAAAATAAAATAACAATAAAACAGCAATATGATAAGTTCTGAGTAAGCGCAGCAGACATCTGGATGATAAAAGCTATTATACATGCAAACAATGAGTAAAGAAGTAAACAAGTTGGTTGACAGAAGCAACTATGTGCAATCAAACATGGCTTTTTTCTTCTTTTTTTTTCTAAGGTTCCTTTTTTATTTAGCCAGATAATGGGCGTCCCATGGTGGTTAATCAGGGGTATTTGATTATGTAATCGATGCAACTAACATCAACTATCATTGATGGGGAGAGGCAAAGGACAAGAGCCTACATCAGTGTGCCTGGTCCAAAAAGACAAATAAAGAAAAGCAAAATCGTGAGTGAATCCATGTTAATAAAAAGATTTTTTTTTCTCACAAAAATCATCAGGTACCACAGATGATGTGAATGAACAGTTTGCAGTGTGCTAGTGACTGTGATTCGCCAAACATTAGGACCATACTATTGATGAAAACTCTATATTTACACACATACATATGAGCCAGAACACATTTTATCACTCCCTACACAATATGCAAGTCACTGGCAAAATGCTGAAGACATGAACATCATCAAGAAGCATGATAGCTAATCATATCTTTTCTTGTTGAAGAGAAGAAAACAAAATGAAAAATGAGAAAAGAGCACCCCGAGGGCCAAGATTGCATGAGGATCAGATGGTTTTAGTGTGAGGGTTCATATTCTTCAACTTGTTCATCCTGTTCCTGATCACAGTGAAGTGGCAAGTGATGGTTGCATACTGTCAGTCACTCTCTTTTCTTGGGGGGGGGGGAGGCACATTTTAAGTTTATTATCATTCAGGTACATATTTTTCTGGTCATAAATGTCCACTAATAAACACTCCTTCCTTGCCGCCATCGACATATGTCTACTTCAATTTTGATGCAAGATTCTTTGCATGCTTTCTAAAAGGGTTTGGAGCTAGAGGAAATCCTCATACATGGCCCATAAACTTGTTAAACGTACTTGAACTTGAGGAATAAGGATTTTTTTCCCCCTTATTCCAGTTGAATCCTCAGCTTACAAATAGCTTCTCATGAGCTATATTTTGGCCAAAATGCCAAAGGTGACATAGGGAACACCTTTTTTGTTAGTCACTGCCAGTTTTAAGTCATTATTTCTGACTGATCTCAGAATAAGGTTAAAGACTAGGTTGATCTTGTGTACTTTTCAGAGCAATGATAGTGTAGTCTGCAGTTTTTTCTCAAAAGGAAAAAAAAAGGAACAAAAACATGGAGAATTCATGCTCATGAACCTTTGTATTCAGTTTTATTTGTGGAATACTGTCATTAGAGTGGTGCCAAAGTTCTTATTAAAGGGGATAACAACTGTTATAACTGTCCTGAAACCAGTACTGGCATTGTAGGCATTGTTTTTAAAGCGTTGCCAACACAACAAGGCACTGTGGTCGCCTAGGCGAGCTGGCCTATAAGTCTAAGCAACTGCATGATTTATGAACAGCGGCAGCACCTGTTGTTCTTTTTATTGTTTGGATTCCTTAATTGTACATATAGACTTGTTGACACTTGACAGGTATATGCTCAGATTCCGATTGATTGCATTATTATTATCAATTGTTTTGTTAACATTTGTTATTTCTTCTATTATATGACCTTGCACACATATGCGCTAAATATTTGTAGGTAGCACTTTTGTATTAATACAGAATGTACATGGTACAAAATATAGAGTTCTGGGTGCTTGCCTAGACCTGCATGCGTTTAGTATTGTTCTAGATAAGCTAATGTTGATAATTGGGATGGGGGGAAAAGGAAAAAGCTGTTCATGACTGGTGATCGTTTACAATTGAACAGGTTACTCACAATTAGTCAACATTTCCCATCACATTCTGCTGTTTCAGATATGTAATTTTGAGTTCCATATTGTTTTATCCTTAGTATTGTTAGCAGGTGTAATGATGCCCTGAAAAGCTTCACCAACTACGTAAGGTTAAGCATGAATGAATTTTTTTGCAGGGCTTGAAACGACTAAAGAAGCTCAATTCAGATGCAGACATACAGCAGTCAACAACATGGGCATACATTTCCAGGGACATGAATCTCCACGCTTTCCCTGGCATTAATCCTAACGAAGTTCCAGTTTCCATTCCTAGGGACAAGTTGGACGTTGGAGTAGCTTCTGTTTCTACCAAAATCAAACCATGCTTCTCAGGGGTGAAGGTAGCCAGAGAGGAGGAAGTTGGGAAGCCAAGTGAAGCAGAAATCACGAAAGTTAGTGTCCAGGACTTCCCAGGGGAAGCCGGCATCACAGAACCACCTCAGATGAAACACGGGACGAAACGTCTAAAAGTTAGAGGCCCATCACTTCCTAGCACTGAGAGCAGTTTGCACACGGATTGCGGTAGAGCATGGTGAAATATGCCGATATTCTTTTGAAAGGGAGCAATCCATAGAAGAAGCACGGCAGCGATATAAATGCACATGGCACTGACTCCAAGTTTCTAACCGGGTTTAGAATTAACGGGGTGAGTTTAGAAGAGAATGAACAAGTAACCCATTCTTTGTCCTTCCTCCTGTTAAGGGGGGATTTGTGAGGTGGGCCCTTGCGAAGGCAAGGCCATGGGGGAGTTGGGGTCATTTTAGTTTTATTGATCCTGTACATGGGACAAACAATTGCTTCTCATCAATTCGTATGGTGGGCATTCCACTGCGTTTAGAAGCTGAGCCTGGTGTTTCCATTGCCTTAACCTTCTTTTATTCTTTCAGGTAGGTAGGTAGGTAATTCGGCCCTCCTAGTTACTGCTTGTGTCACTGCCTCCTTCCCCGCCCCTTCTCAAGAGTAATGAGCAAAAAGTAAACTAGGAGGCACAGCCCATTTTATCTTAAGAACGAAAGTGTGATATATTTATTTGCCTCCCCTTGTGCGTCCCTAAAACCCTAAAAGGTGTGTGCGACGGATGGCGCATATTTTGTTGTTGTTGGTAGGGGTGTTCAAAGTTTGATTCTACTCCCAAAATCAAACCAAACCAATCCGTTTAGTGCGATTTGGGCACTTCTTTATTGCGGTTTTGATTAAGGATAATTTAGCCTTCTTAATTAGTATTATGTCTTGTTAATAGAGATCTTGAATATATTTGGTTTAAATCAAACCAAACCAAATTAAATTGATTTGATTTGGTTTCATAATAAATCAATTTGATTTGGTTCGAGTTGGGAATCTATTTCGGTTAGGTTTCGTTTGAGAAAAAAATCCTACAAATCAAACCAAATTCGTGTTCACCCTATTTGTTGGTGGTGCTTTTTTTACTTTTACTTTTTTATTTATTGTTATACCCCTAAAAACCTCACACCTTTAGGTGCCGTAGCTCCTTCATGCACTACTAACAAATCCAGGAAATGCGGTGTACTGTACATATAATTAGATAAATAAATTGTAGCAACCGATATTTTTAATAAATAAATAAATCAAAAAATTAAAGAAAATGATTTAATTAAAATCTATTAAACAAAAAGAAGTAATAGGCTTTGCTAAATAATTCATATAAAAGTTATTGGGCAAAATAAGAATTTTGAAATATGGAATAAGAGGAAAATAACCTAAATTTGTAATATAATTGCTTCCTAAATTAAAAGGAGTAAAAAAATCATTAAAATAACTAATTTATGTTGGAATTGGACTCCTAACCCTACCCTATTTAGCTAGCCACGAAATTGGAACCCAACCTAACCCAATTAGGAGAAGGAAAGCTTGGAAGATTGAAAGAAATAAGGAAATTCGGAGTTTAATAGGAGTTAGAGTTGTAATAGGAAATTGACTCACTAGATGCCTAAATAGACTCCCAACCTCTCCATGGTCGGCCCTAATACATTGCTGAAACTTGCTGGACGTGGAGGAGAGGCAAAGGAGGAGAGAATCATGGGGAGAAGGCTTGCTCAAGGATCTATCAACTGTTCTTCGAGTTCTAAGTCCTAGAAGCCAAATCGACCCAAAAGTAGGCATTCTCACAAGCAAAACTAAATTACTCTCATCTGTAGGATGTTCTTGACATCAGGAACAAAAGCCCTCTATTTGCCCTAATTTTCATCGACCCTATCTTGAGATTTTCATGTTGGAAGTTCTGTAATCATCTTGCTCCCGAACCTTTATAATCATCTTAGATCTCTCTCCACACTTGATATCGTGCTATTTTTACTATAGATACTACATGTTGTCAGAAATCGTTTGCCATCTTTTTCCCCAATTTGTATTAAGTATCTTACTCGAATTAAATCTTTTTCCATCACTGCATCATGTTTTGTGTTCTTCATGAAAGAACCTGATTAAAGCCTATCCAAATCATGATAAGTTTCTAATTAATCTTTACTGGTTATACCCTCGCAAGTCTAGTTTCATTTAAAACTAGTTTCATGATTTATCATCATCTGTACACCAAGATTTTGATTTTTGAATGACCCTGTATCAAACCATGGAAAGTCTGGACCGCAATCCAAGGCAAGCCCTTTCCTGTTCGGGCTCAGGCGCAGGACTGAGAACGGGACGGCCCGATAGGCCACGTTCTCAGGGGCTGATCGCGACCAGGAACCTGTTGCATTATGAACGCGATAGGCCATGGCATCGCGTTCCAGCTGTCTGCCTGACCGACCTGTCGTGTTCCTCAACATACTCTGTCGCATTCTGTTTACCTGTTCCAGGAGGTCCTGTCGCGATCTTTGACAGACCTCGTCGCGTTCTGGATGTACCCTGTCGCATTCCTCACAGGGGCACATCGCCTTCTGGACTTTTGTGCATAAACCCTAGATTTTTGCTGTTCTTGTCTTTCTACAGTGACCACATATCCTGTTAACTGTCCTAAACACAGTAAACGATGATGTTAAACATGGATATGTAATAGTTAATTAAAAGCCATACACATGATCTTTTCATATCTATGATTCTCTTTATCACATGCACATACTTGAAACCATCCATTATGACTTGACTTGGCATGAAATTATCTCATAATGTATCTGGTAGTTTACTTCAATAATATATTTAAATGGCCCTATTTTTAATGGACTTGTCTTCGTTTCTCTTGATGTTTTGGAATACCGTTATCGACGCTCCACTATTCTAGAATTCCTCTAGAACGTTGAGAACTTTGTTTCTATATACACTTTCTCTTGACTTGGACAAACTCTCCGTCGGATATTCCTTCTGTCGGACTAGTGAATCCTTGTTCAAGGCCTCCGTAAGTCTCCTCTGTCCATGGATTCTCACATGGTTGACGAGCTGGTTGTACCCTCAATACCTATGACACCCTTTAGGGATCAACATGATCCAAACGGCCTTAGATTGCTCTCTCTCTTATCATGAGATCACACCAGACCTCTGGACTATATGCGTAGCATGGCCATTGGTTGGTTAATGAATTCTACCTGACTGCCAGCACCAAATCATGCGTGTTGTACAGCCATTATTATCGCCTAATTATTGTTGTTTCATGCGCATTGGCCTATAGTTCACATCTCTACTCTATTCGCTCATCTATTCACATTCTCTACACTCTCGTCTATTCATCAATTACTCTCATCTATTCTTGGTACTCTCTATAGCCATTTGACTGATTGTCTAAAGATAAACAATATGACTAATGCTTGGCAATATAAAGAGCCCGGTCTGGTCCTGGGAGGTGCGCCCAAAAGTGCTAGTGCCCGCGGGAGTTAATTGTACACTCAAGTGCTATCTATCTCGACTATCTATATGACAATCATAAGTGCTATGCTATACTCGACTCGTTGTGCTATCGTGAACTATTTTGTGCTATTTGTGCTATGGCCATCCTGCTCTTGTGCTATACTTGATACTTGTGCTATATGAATCATGCTATTGTGCTATCTCTTGCTTGACAATACATGACTCTTGCTCTCTATCATTAGTTACTCTGCTCTTTAATATATTAATCATTTAGAGCATGCCTGATTATGATATTAAGTCCTACTGGGCGTTATCGCTCACCCTGCGTTATTTGATATGTGTTTTCAGGTGAAACCAAAGAAGATACCTACACTCATGAGGATGGGAACGACCAGGAGTGATTCAAGAGTACCCTGGCACATTAGTATTATGTTAGAGTCTTAGTTAGTCTTTACTTTCATTCAATGTAATGATGTCAAGTGGGCCCTATAGAATGGCTCTGATATTAGTGGTTGTAATAGACATTTGAGGAATTATCAATGAAATATCTTTGCTTTAGCGTTATTCTTTGTCCAATGGTTTGATGTCTATTATACGATCTATACTCGCTTACTTGCAACTGAATCACATTTCGATATTCCGCGTGGGGGCGTGACAGTTTTGTGGTATCAGAGCCTAGGTTGTTCTTAAGTATAGGATGATCTATGTTGCCCAGCCTCGACTAGAGTCAGTTATCCTACCTATGTGAGATGTGGTTAGAACCATGGGTAACTAGTTAAAATGAACCCACACACGCACGAATTAAATTCCACATCAATATCATAACAACAAATTACTTTTGTAGGAACTTAAACAACTAAGATGACTCTTGAACATGCCCAGATGAGGGGGATGCAACAAACAATCCAGGAGCTCACCCGTGCACTTCTGAAAGCTGCACAAGGTGGAGAAAATTGCGGTGCAGGCGAGCAGCATCGTAACTTTAGAAGCATGAATCCGCCAAGATTCAGCGGTTCCACTGACCCGGACGAAGCCGAGCACTGGCTTAAAGAAACGGAAAGGATTTTTCGTGTTATGCAATGTGCAGCAGGGGACAAGCTGCTGCTAGCTACTTTTCAACTGGAGAAAGACGCCCGCGCTCGGTGGGAGTCAGTGGAATCAACCAGGGCAAATGGTTAGTTCACTTGGACTGAATTTAAGGAAGCTTTCAACTCCAAATACTTCTCAGAGCATGTACAAGAAAAGAAGGCTGCGGAATTTGCCGCTCTCAAACAAAGGAGCCTTTCAGTGGCTAAGTATGAGGCTCAATTCTCCAGGCTAGCACGCTATGCCAATCATCTAGTAAACACTGAGAGGATGAAGGCTAAGCACTTTCTCAATAGCCTTAAGCCATAATACATTACATAACTAACCCCTCTCGACATCCAAACATATGCTGAGATGATTAAGAAAGCCCAACTGTTGGAAGATGCTATGGACTTCACTGACTGTATAAAGGGAAAGTTCGTAAAGAAGGAGTTGACACCAGGCTCTTCAAGTGCTAAGCCGATTGTTGGCAAGAAATGTCCTTTCAACATCACAGAAGGATCTAGTCAAGAAAATAAACCCGAAGTGTTTGTCCCTACTACTCCGGCTAAAGGCAACTGCAAGCATTGTGGCAAGCCAGGTCACACGCCGATGAGTGCTGGAGGAAGGTCGGCGCATGTCTGCGCTATGGCAGTCGCGAGCATCGCATCCCTGAGTGCCCTCTGTTGAAAGAGATGAGAGGCGCACTAACGTGCCAAAGAAACAAGGAAGACTGCAAGCCCCGCGAGATGAAGAAACCACTGAGGAAGGTGGCGTGGTGGAAGGTACACTACAAGTTTTCTCTCTATCAGCATTTGTTTTGTTTGATACTGGCGCTACACACTCATTTATATCTCAAAACTTTGCTGATACCCTAAATGTTAAACTTGTATCTATGGGATCTGAATTCTCTGTCACACCACCACTGGGAGAGAAAGAAAAATTGAACAAATACTTCCCATTAGCCGATGTAATGATCGGAGAACTCAACTTAAGAGCCGACCTGGTGTGTATGCCCATGGAAGGCTATGACGTGATCCTTCGAGCCGATTGGTTGTCCACCTATGGGGCAAGTGTCGACGGTAAGAAAGGGAAGGTTACCTTTAGTGAGTTCCCTAAGATAGCATTCACTGGGATTAGACACAAGAGACAGATGTCTCTAGTCTCTGCCATACAGGCCCACAATATGATAAGGAAATGTTACATTGCTTTCTTTGCGTCCGTAGTAGTTGAAAAGAAAGTGTCACGTCCCGAGAATTACGCAGTGGATAATAATTTGGATAATTCGAGTCGGTATTCCGAGACATGAGCAGTCAGCAAATAAGCCTCTAGCTAGCAAGTACTAAATATGTATCAACACCACATCATAATAGGGCCCAAAGAATGAACTCAATTAGACTTGTATTCAAATATCATCTCATTGTTTCAAATGGAACTAATACAACTCTTTAAATATTGAGTAACATGACTAAGACTCAATGAAAGCAAATTACATTTATTCCTCACTTCCTACTACATTGTTCTAACTCTCAAAGTAAACTAATTAAAACTCTATAGTTGGAACGCTCATCACTCCGACGCATTCCCATCCTCGACTAGTTCTTCTTCTTATATTTCATAATCACCTAGAAGGTTAAAAGTAAGGAATGAGCAAACTAGCCCAGTAGGATTTATATCTCAATGTGCAAGCAATGATATAAGTGATTAGCAATTTAGAACTAGGTAAGCACGATGATCAAGATATGCATGTACGAATAAAACTCATTAATCATGATACATGAACAAGCTAGATGGAATGATCATGATAGAGCAAGATCTAGAATTAATATAACGAGCAAGAGTATTCCAATAGAGTGTCATGTAACAAGCACACAAGGTACAATTTAGATTGCGATAATTACAGGATTGCCATATCACGCAAGCAAGCAAGCATGAGCACGATCATGTAACACTAATCAAACATGAAGACACTAATGTACACCAAGGAAAGATCTACCTTGAAATGCACAATAGGACACATGTATGTGGTTATTGTATCTAGTATTCAACACTCAAGTACTCCCAGCACAGATGCAATGCCAATAATCATTATACCCCATGGTTAACAGTATATTTATGACTCTCCATCATTGGGGCTAGACTGGAGCCCTTGGATACTCTCTGTGCCCGATCAGCATCTCACTATTTTTAAATGTAGATACCCACAGTCATTAATAGCCAATGAGAGTTTCAAGATACAAGCAAGTGTAATGTCATGTTCATGATGATGATGAGAACAAGTAGCAAGTAAGGTGAACATGATTTCATGATAACAATAGTCAAGAGATAATTTCGACAGCATAACGGCGCAATTTAAGCTTTAGTTATCTCTTTACTTTAATGGCTTAAGTTCAATCTTTCAAATCACACTCACGGGAACAAGAGAAGAAAGGAAGTGCATGCTATCTCTAGGGAACTTCAATGGTACAACCAACTCGGTCTCATGAGGGAATCCATAGAGTACGGAGATTTACGGAGGTCTTGGAAAGGTCACTAGTTTGTCGATACGGAATGACCGACGGAGAGTTTCCAATTCCCCAAAAAGGGCTACCTATATGTGCAAGTGTGTAGTGAGTACGTGTCTCAATCCACATTCCACCAGTTTAAAACAACACGGAAAGCAAGTAACATGAATTATATGAGAATGAAATACACATTTAACTAAACATGGTTTGCAGTATTTTATGATAGCAATTATTCACTTTAACAAGCTAGGACAATAAGATAAAAAATCAATGGTGTGCCAGATTAGATCATATCATTAAAGAGTAATTAGAATAACATTCATATAGTTATGGCTTTTGTCACATCCCGACATTTAATATAACTATAAATGCCGGAACGTGAACGGATAAGAAATCAAGAGTAAAACTTAAACTAATTGAGCAGAAAATTGCTCGGAGGGTTCACTACATAAAAATTATTATCTATCACTCTACAAATATTGCAAGATTTCCAATTTACAATCTGAAAAGTAAAATGCCCCCAAGGTTGGTCTCTCCACACACAAATCCCGATGTCCCGCCTTCTAGAACTGTAGATACCTGAAAAGGTAGGATTTGGTAAGCTAACTAGCCCAGTAGAATTCAATCTTCCAATCAAAGGACTAAGATAATTAGGAATAAACAAGAAATTTAACTGTTTGAACAGCTGGATATCAAAGATAAGGGAATGACCAAGTTTATACATAACAAGTGTAAAACAGAAATACTGAACAAGATTGCATGGTCAAGATTTCACGACAACATTTCACGTTCTAGTTCATATACATATCCAACTCATGATAAAGTAACATGATGACTAATCAAGCTTGTATTGATGCAATGCCAAACATCCACAGATCCTTTATCATTCTGTACGACACGTAAAAGAATTCGGGTGCTCCTCCCAGGACTAGACCAGCCCTATTTGCACAGGCATATTAATCAAGTGGGGTCCAGGGACCCAATAATTGTCATCATAATTCCTTTTTGGTAAACATTCACGTGTGGTACACAAGTATTCAAGATCGCACATGTAACAAAGGTTTATGTCCCGAAGCCAACGGTTCTAGAAGATTGAAATCATATAAGAAACACCTATACTCGAAGAGTCTCAGAATAAACCAAAGTAAGATACAAAGATAGATGAATGATTTCTCTCCATGGTAAAGTAATTTGAATCCAAGAATGTGAAGATCCATGAGCTGATTACCATAACCTCCACTCTTGTAGAAGATACAAGTTAAAGTACACAAGTACTCAAGACTCTTTTCTAATTAAGTGTATGAATTGAGATCAAGGAAAACAGAAGGTTGTATCCATTATGAATTAATGGTACTTGGGAGGTTTCAAGAACAATCTAAAGTAGGATATGGGAAACAATTGGATGATCTTTCTTGATGATATAATTGTAACAACTCAAGAAAGTGAGAGAAACAACTTGTTAGGTTAATGGTATGATGATTCACAAGAGGTGGAACAAGACAAGGTGCTGGAAAGCAGGACTGGGTAGTGTATGTCGACAGCCAGAGAGGAGCTCTCGACAGCTACTGCCTTCCAGAATCAATTTCTGGAGTCTGGCCATTGCTCGTCGACAGGCCAAGGTCGGCTGCCGACAGGTAAGAGTCATTGTCGACAACTAAGATACATCTGTCAACAGCTACTGGTGTTCTGCACAATCTGGGTTCTGGAAACATGATTCCTGTCGACAGGTGGGATCTGTCTGTCAACAGGTGCAGTATAAATTTCCAGAAAACATGCAGAAACACTACGAAATACTCTACTAAATGTTCCTATGATTCCTACCATGCTTGAAAACATCAAAAGGATCTGGTATGAAGTTCTAAATATTACTGATATGAAGAAAACAAGAGGTACAATAGGGATATGTTGTAGCATGGAAACTTAAGGTAGGATGATAACTAGAAGTACAACTTCTCCTAACCAACAATTTCTTGTATCTATTAGGATGAGTTTCTCTATATGTTTAAACATAACATAAACGTTAAACGAAACATGGTTACAAGGAATAGAATAACCCTTCTATGGGTGTTTTCAGAATTAAAGTCAAGTGTGGGTACATGGAAATTACCTAAACTTGAGGCTCTTGAGCAAGAATAAGAAACAAGAATGAGAAGAAGAAAGAAGAAGTAATCCTACACATGATAGGCCAAGAATTTAGAAAATGAAGTACTGGGTATACAATTCATCTAAACAACACTTGCTAAAACATGCTTACAGGAGATTATCACACTGTACTAAAGATGGTTCAAGATAAAGGCAGACATGTACGTGGTCAAGAACTTCTTAGCCCAGGTAAAAGACAAAGATGGAGGAAGAAGAAAGAATCCTACCCACGACTTTAAGGAAGATAGAGTCCGTCTCCTTCCCCACGAGAGGTCCACAGCTACAAGAGGAAGCAGTAGATACAGCAGGTGCAATTGTAGTGTGGTCACCAAGAGAAGAAGCAGTCGTAGCAGCCACGACAAGTAGTTGTAGTAGCTCCAACAGCTACAATTCCAACAGAACCATAGCAAGGTAACAGCAGCAGTAGCAGCACTGGCTAGAGGTGTGAAAGAGTTCGTACGAAGGGTGAAATGAGGGTTTATATAAACTCTCAACCCCCTCATGCATGCACGGCACGTTGGCCACCTAGGTGTTGCGGTAAAAACCTTTTGGTTTTCACAGCAAGACATTTCCCATGCAAGCTCCTCAAAGCTTACACATAGATGAATACGCGTAGACTTCCCTCCCATGTGAAATGGTTCACTTAGCTCCTGCCACGTGAGCAACAATTAATCCCAAAAAATAGTCATCGTAATTAGGTGATAATTCATCTGGCCCATTTAACCCCTTGTTTGTGTGTCTAAATGATGCTCAATTAAGTTGAAATTTCAACCATAAGCTAATGAAAAGGTTTTACAAATTATGATGATTTTATATTAAATTTTAGAATTTATTTTTCACCCAGTAAAAAATGCCCAAAAAATAGTTGTGTCGGCTTAATCTCGAAATCTGCACGTCAACAATTCCAGATATTTATATCTCTGATATCACCTTATTTTTTAAGAATTATGGTGTTTTTGGATTTCATTTTCGTTACAGAATTCCGGTGTCGCCCTGTCGGAGTGCGCACCTCTAAGTATGACACTTGAAATATCATTTATTATCTCCAATAAATCCTAAATTAAGATTAATTACATATCATGATAATAGTTATGTTTAATCATCAAATTATTCACATTTTTTTAGTAAATAAAATTTTTGGGGGCATTACAACTCTCCCCCACTAAGAAAAGAGTTTGGTCCTCCAAACTCCTTGACTAGTATGGATGGATCACAAAGATTAAGTTTTCAGCCTTTTAAATTTTATCAAATCTAGATTATTCTCACCAATCTTGTCATGATTATCATGTCATACAATGTATACACTCTTTATATATCTTGTTATCATGATATCGTTAGTTGATGGAAATCTGAATATTTGTTAGCATTTTTAGATCTAATGAAGCCATGTTATGTTCATGGGTTCAATTAGATGCATTCTCTACTATGTTTCTTATTTCTGGCAGTAGTATATTACCCTTAAGGTCTCCCCTACCAAGGAATAGCCTTATAACTCAGAGAGTTATATGTATACATGTTCCCTTGGAAAGGGTAATAAAGTGTAACACCCCGGAAATTTAGCAATTTAAAAATTTCAGAAATATAGAGGGATAAAAATAAATAATCGTATTGGAGACTTCCAACACCATGTAATTATGAACCATCAACAAGAATGGGCCTATAGAACACATTTGGCCCAAGGATATGAATGAACTGGACAGGGAATTACCCAGAAATTCGTGTAGGTAATTATGCCATAATTAGAAAGGGCAATTTAGAGTTAAAAGATGGTTGATTAGTCATGTAAGGTAAGCCAAAACCGAACTCAATCCCAATTGGTGGTTTCCTAAACCTTTGCTACCTCTTTTGGGTAAGGGAATCCCAGATTTCCTGGAAACTAGGAAACAGAGCTCGTAGCCCCTTTCCTAGTATCGTTAGGACTCTTAACAACATCCTAAAACTATAAGAACTCATCCCGAAACTCTTGGGGAAGGTTTAACAATGAAGTTTGGGTCGTTTGGAGGCAAGCAAGAACTTCTGAGGAGCAGGAGAAAGGCTGGGAGTCCGTAGCTTCATCCCCTGCATCTTCTGTTGCATCCAGAACATCAACGGGTTTTAGATCTTCCTAAAGGTAGGTGTTCTCGGGCCAAGATTAAAGAAAACCAATGCCAACATGTAGTTCTTTGAGTCTAGGATCATTTGCACTTGATTTGCCTAATTTTCATGGAGTATTCTTCGTGTATTGGTGATTTTCCCGAAGTCTTGAACAGTTAGGGCTTTTCTCGTTCGTCATATTGTGCACATGATTTAAGACCAAATTTGACTAAACTTTCTTCATGAAAGTTCTTCCAATTGAAGTCACGATCATCTTCTATGTTGGACGTTTTGTCCAAAAATCCTTTGTTAGAGAGTTAGGAGCATGATAAGAGAGTCTCTGCATGATACTGCAATTTCGGGCTACACTTGATTTTATGTTATTCATATGTTTTCTCGGGATTCGAGACCGAATTAGATCAAACCCTCAACATCAAAGTTCTTCTACTAGTTGTCCTCTTCATCTTTCATGTTGGACGTTTTGTCTAAATGTCACTCGTTAAAGAGTTATAAGAGTCGTAAGTGAATCGCTGCATGAGATGTGTCATCGGGTTCCACATGACCATGTGTTTTGTTCTGGGAAAGCCTCTAGTGTCGACGCAGTCCCATCTAGTGTCGACACACTCCCCCAGTTTGACCCAGAAAGTGCTGGAAAGCTGATCTAGTGTCGACACCACCTGTGCTAGTGTCGACACACTGTCCCATATTGGTTAAGGGGTTTTCTGGAAGCTGTCTCTAGTGTCGACACTACCTGGACTTGTGTCGACACGACTTGACCTTTTTGCCTTGTATTTGATGCACTGTGTCGACACCACCTGAACTAGTGTCGACACTACCTGACCAGTTTTGCATGATTTTGTCTTGTGTTTAGAGCATGGTGTCGACACCACTTGATCTAGTGTCGACACTACCCTTACAAGATTTTTGTATAATTTGAGTCTAGTCATTTCATGATGTCTTCAAGCATGTACATGATGTTATATGGTATGCATGGACTTAAAATAAATCAAACCATTAAAGGAAATGGTAATGATATGAATATGATTCTAATGTGTAAATTTTGATTGTTCTTATGATCCTTGGATTATCTTGTGATCTTGCTTATTGCCAATTGATAAGATAATAATATGATATGAATGTGAGGATGAATACATAATTAGTATGGACATGTTAGTGGTGTAAATGTTATGATTTGCATATAAGTTTCATGGTTTCATGTTTTCCGGTGTTCAATTGACTAATTGCCATATGCATACATGTTAGGAAAGTACATGTTCTACATATGATCTGTCTTTAGAAACACCCTCTTGTCAAGACATTAATGAATTATGAAATATAAGATACGATGTTATCCTGCCTTGTTCTTTTGAGCTGTTTGTCATTCCTTGACTCTATGAATGATCATGTCCTTTTTACTATGAGCTTGTCATTGAAACTCTCTGTGGCCATAATATGAATATGTTTGTTCGGCACATCGTGGGACTCCGGTCCAAAACTTGATACAATGCCTGTGCAATAGGGCCCTGTCCGGTCCTGGGGAGGAGCGCCCCAACGTACTTGTTAACTGAGGGAGTATGGACTCTTGGTGCTTGGCATAGCACACCTGACATGCAAGATTTGTGAAAATGTGCCTTCTGTTTGACATGATAAGTTTGACTTGACATGATATGATACGTTTGTTCTTGTGAACACATGAACTCTGCTTGAATATGGCCAATCTCTTCTGACATGATTCTATTCTTGAAACATCTGTTCATTGTATATGCAATTCGACATTTTGATCTGATACGATATCCGTTCTATTTTGCTATTCAATCTGTTAGTATTACATACATTGTCATCATATTCATATGCATATCTACCTACTTAAAATGTTAATCATGTATACTAGTGCCCGCACGTTATTGAGATGTAAATCCTACTGAGCTAGTTCGCTCACCCCTATCATCCTGCCGTTTTTCAGGTAGTGATGAAGAACCCATGGAGTCGGATGGGACTGGGCAAGAGTGACGAGCACCCGTCTTAGAATAGATGATAGTTTAGAAATAGAAACTGAGTAGTCTATGTAATAGTGAAACTTTTCTGGAAAATTATTTGAATAATGGACCCTTTGGTTAATTCTTCTTATATGAGGTTGTATCTAGTTGAATGAAATGAATTAAAGTATACTATTGGTGACCATACTATAGTCTTGAATGTGTTGTTATATCTGAATGTGACTCTGCACTATTCAACTGTGATACGCCGGTTTGTATCGTTCACGTCCCCCGGTATTTATTCTGCTGCTAAATATTCGGGGCGTGACATAAAGCATGATGAGGTTGATGAGTATTAAGAATATGAAGATAGACAGTAAGGATTTTATTTGTCACATAAGGTTTCTAGTATAGAACTTCATAATCAACCTTGCAAGATTACATTGATTGGCAAAACTTACTAAGCTTTGACATGCTATAACAACTAAACTCAAGTATTTCTCACTATACTCTAGTCCTATTGACTTATACACAAAATTACTTCTAATAACTTCAGTCAATTCTCCTTATGGCTTAAGGTCTTCCTGGACCCTTGTCTTTGTCCTGAGGTGGTATGAACAATTGGAGATCCGATGCTTTAAACTACCACATCTTAAATAAGCTCCTAATTTCCACCAACATTTCTCTTTGATATGGCCTAGTTTGTGACAACATGCACAAGCTTCCTTAGGTTGTGCCTTAACATTCTCTTTCTTGTTGGCCTTCTTAATCTTTTTGTTCTTTTTTCTCCGCTTCATCCTCTATTTTCCAACTGTTTCTCTATCATTGGGGAGAACTGTCTTTGTCACGTCCCGCCAATTTAGCAGCAGAATAAATCGGGGAGACGTGAGCAAAGTACATAGTAGTGTAAAATGTACAACAGTTGAATAATTCAGAGCATCTAATGAACATTAATTTGAAATAAACTCTTCATTTCATTATAAATTTCACTAAGACTATAACAATCACCAATTCGGAGCCACGCATAAGGCTCATTGACATCACTAAAAAGAAATCTAAGCAATTACTACTAGACTCCACGATACTAGGGTAACTTCACACCTTGACTCCAGGTCGCTCATCACTCGGGTCTTGTCCCAATGGTGTGAGTAATGTCAACGTTCGACTTACCTGAGACACAATAACAAATAACGAAGGGTGAGCGATAACGCCCAGTAGGACTTAAATCTCAGGATCAAGCATGCTTTAAATAAATAATGCTTTAAAGGATAGAGCAACTAATGATCGAGAGGATCATGTAATGTCAAGAAAGTAATAACACAAGTAACAATGGTTCAGATAATAGATGATTCAAGTATAGCACAACAAATATGATTAAAAGCAAATCACTATAGAAAGCGATAGCAACACGTTAACAGGTTATATCACTGTTAAGTAATAGCAAGTAACAAGTGTAGCAAGAAGAGAGAGAGAGTAGTTGGCCATATAGAGAGTAAATTGCACTTTGATTGATTTTATTATCAATCGAAATAGTATAGCACTTTTGATTAACTTTCGTCAATCGAGATAGTAATGGCACTTTGGTTATCCGTAGATAGCCAAGAGAGAATATAGCACTTTTGTCGTCAATAGACAACGAGAGAATATAGCACTTTGTTTTGTCAAAGACATCGAGAGAATATAGCACTTCTGATTGTCTTAGATTAATCTTGATAGTATGGCACTTGGATGTAATGCCGACATCCTGATCATTTTAACTCCTGTGAGCAAATGGCACTTTTCGGACGCTCCTCCCAGGACCAGATCGGGCCCATTGCGCTGGCATTGGTTATATTGTTTATCTTTAGACAATCAATTAATGGCCAATAGAGAGTTTCAAAAAATAGATAAGATCACTAGATGAATAGACGAGATAGTAGAGTGTGTTAGAATGTGGAGCCCGAACTCTCTAGCAGATCTGCACAAGGGGTCAGGTCGTTGTTGCCCGGTTGGCTAACCCAGAGGGGGGGGGGGTGAATGGGTCTTTAAATAAAATTTATCTGATAAAAACCTGAACTCAAACAAACATAAAGAGTTCTTGAAAGAGATTAGTAATGGTTAGTAAAAACAACAATCACACAATGAAGACAAACACACAACACACAGATTTATCCTGGTTCGGATCTCCTCTCCTTAGGAGTCCTACGTCCAGTCCCTGAGCAACCCTCAGGATTTCACTAACTAGGGTACAGTCCCCCTATGGACAAAAACAACCACCCAGCTCAGCTGGTCTTCCTTCACTTCCGAAGGGAACACAACACCCTGGTACCACCAGGTCTTCCTTCACTCCTGAAGGGAAAAACACCACCCTGGAAACCACCAGGTCTTCCTTCACACACGAAGGGAAAGAACACAAGAAAATCTTGAAGGAAATGACTAGCCCCTAGATCAAGCTTTTACAAAACTCAATCTGAAGCTACAAGCACTGAGAGACGAAGATCTACACAATGTGCACTCTCTCAGAACTAATCTAGCTCTTCCTTAACTTTTCTTCTCACAGCACAAGGAGCTAAGAGCCAAGATCGAAAGGAATGAATTTCTGGCTCTAGAGAACTTGAAGACTTGAAAGCTATAGAGTTCTGGTCTCTCTTGAATATGAATAATGCTTTGTTCTTCGGTATGTTTTCTTCAGAACTTCGTCTTGTATTTGTATCTCCAATTTGAATGAGGACGAAGAGATGACCGTTGTCTCACAGCTTTGGTGTACGTTAGACTGAAGGATTTGTGGAAGCTTCCTGTCGACAGTCTTTTGTTCTTTGGAGCACGCAAAGTGATGAGATCTTCTGAGTTGGCTTGTAGTTCTTTCTGTGTCCAATGTTGTAGGATAGTACATCCTCAAGGTTCTGCAAGGTTGAGCTTTAATGGTAGACAGCTATACTATCTCCAGATGTCAATCAACGTTAGAGCAGATAGACACAAATATAGTAGTAACAGTTCATCGTTCTAAAAGATGCATGCAGAGAATACACGAGAATGGAAGATATGTTCCGTATCCATGCAGAGATACGTTCAGTCTTTATTAAATGCATGGCAGTCAAACAGACGTGATGCAACTTTGACTATTCAACGTATCTTAAATCAAGATAAACAATTAATTAATAGAGACATGACTTATGCAATCGTTATGATAGTCTGATAGAATCGTTGTGAACAAATTGCTATAGTCTCAGAAGAAGTTGTTATGATAACTTATGAAATCGTTATCACAACCAAGTCGTTATAACTTCTAAAAGAGTCGTTACGCTTACTTATAGAAACATTATGATAAACAAGTCGTTACAGCTTTCTAAAGTAATCGTTACGCTGACTTACAGAATCGTTATGACGAGCAAGTCATTATAACTTTCTAAAGAAATCGTTACGCTGACTTACAGAATCGTTATGACGAGCAAGTCGTTATAACTTTCTAAAGAAATCGTTACGATGACTTACAGAATCGTTATGACGAGCAAGTCGTTATAACTTTCTAAAGAAGTCGTTACGATGACTTATAGAATCGTTATGACGAGCAAGTCGTTATAACCTTCTGAAGAAATCATTACGATAACTTACAGAGTCGTTATAATGAGCAAGTCGTTATAACTTCTGAAGGAGTCGTTACGATAACTTACAGAGTCGTTATAATAAGCAAGTCGTTATAACTTCTGAAGGAGTCGTTACGATAACTTACAGAGTCGTTATAATGAGCAAGTCGTTATAACTTCTGAAGGAGTCGTTACGATAACTTACAGAGTTGTTATAATGAGCAAGTCGTTATAACTTCTGAAGGAGTCGTTACGATAACTTACAGAGTCGTTATAATAAGCAAGTCGTTATAACTTCTGAAGGAGTCGTTACGATAACTTACAGAGTCGTTATAATATCGACTTGTTTGACACAGCAAGGTTATTCAATCTTACAAGTAAATCGTTGTAATTGTGAGGAAATCGTTACAGTTAATGAAGGAATCGTTATAGCTCTTCTGAAAACAATGTATGTAAGTACTTACCACAGATGCTTGACTTTCTTTGGGTATTTCCTGTGCTTAAGGCTAAATAAAACATAGTTAGAAAAACTTTTGACAGTGTTTTGTTTATCACCAAAATAAGCATGTAATTAATTTAAAAGTACATGGGGATGGACTGTTCATCAATCTCCCCCTTTTTGGTGATGACAAAACTATGATCAACATTTAAGTAGTACTTAACAGTAAACAGGAATAAAAGTACTTCAAGCATGATTCAAGAATGTATCAGACAAGTGTAGGTGAACATTCTCCCCCTTTTTGTCATTAAGCAAAAAGTAATAGGAAAGAGACAAAGAATAAGAGACAATGAGGAGAAAGAGCACAACTCATTCATTAAGCTTGTGGAGGTACAGGCAAATAATAAGCAGGAGAGAGAAGGGAGGCATAATGAGAAATAGCTTCCCAGGCCTGCTCTTCCTGTCGCATAAAAAATTGCCCAAAGGCACCACTCTCAATGGAGAAGGTTGGTCCCATGGTTGGAGCCATCTTGGAGAGATAGATGCTGCGCTGCTTGGTAAGAAACTGGTCATAATCATCTGGATCCATGGAGGAGCGGATGAGGAGAGTTGTACCAAAACTTGCACAGGCAAGGAATTGATCCATGGTGACAGGATAGAAAATCTGTTTCTCCTTGAGTTCATGGCGTAGAGCTAGAAACACCTTGTACCTTTCAGCCCAAATTTTGTAGGGATCAATGACCAGATGGATGGAATTCATATCCAAGAAAGTGGCAGGAGAGACAGGAGCTTTTCCTTCCCTGGCCTGAGCAGCATTCAGATGAGCTAGCTGTTGAGCTGACAGAGAGTAAAGCTTGGACCATTCGGAGGCATTCAGCCTTTCACATTCTGAGAGTAGAGGGGCAAGAACATCAGATTTGACAAACCCTCTATGATATTCCCGGAATAGAAATCTAGGAAAACCAACTTGGAGGCCTTTCTGAATCTTGATTCTGCCCATGACTCTGGCAAAACGCTCAAAGATGATTGAACCAATCGAAGACTCCATGATCAGGAAATGAATCTGAGGCAGGAGAATGTCTTCAGGTAAATGAAGAGTTGCAAAATCTACTCTTATTTCCTCAGACTGCTCAGAGTGGATAAGGACCTTGATGGCTCTCTTGAACTGGCTAAGCTGAACTTCAGGTAATCTGTTGAGATACCTGTAGTTGTTGAACATTTGGAAATGCCTGATCAGCTTGATTAGCTTCTGAATGGCAGGGGCCCAGGTGTTCTGGTGGTGAAACGTGAACCACTCAGAAAGGGTTAAGGAGTGATCCCTGGGAGGAAACCTTGCTGCCTTGGCCTGAAGAAAGCGATTGTACAAATCTTTATGAGATCTAGCCCATTGCTCCTCAGTTTTGGAGTGGGCTGAGGAGAAGATTTTGGATTTTTCGGCTTTAGACAGAGGAGTATAGGGAAGAATGACGTCTAGATGGTCAGAGAGGTTAAGAAAAGGAAGATTGTACAGTGTGGCAAAAACAACCTTTTGTAGGTATTCTTTGTACAGAGAGGTATGCTTGTTGGTCACTGTAAGAGAAAACCACAAAGGTGGGTAAAGAGGAGTGTTGGAGGAAGAAAGTTTGCGTTTCTTTGAGACAGTACTGGAAGAGTCTGTCTTGGAAAGGTGGTCTCCTACCTTTAGCACAGACCTAAGGATAACCTCTTCAAACTCATCCTTAATTTTATCAAGAAAGGGAGAGTCGATTTGGACATTCTTAGGAATAATAGTGATAAAGGAGGGAGGTGCAGGGGGGTGGAGAAATGCATCAGAATTGAGAAATCCTCTTCTGGAAGTGAAGATATACCAGAAGAGGATGAGGCTCCAGCTGAGGATGCTGGAGGGGCCTCGAAATTTTGAGAAGAAGAAAGATGAGAAGTGGAAGAAACAGGAGAGGATGAGATAGGAGGAGGAGGGAAAGGTGTGGGAGAAGAAATGGGCCTGGATCTAGGCCTTTTGAAGTGAGGTGGAGCAGGTGGAGCTGTGAAGTTAGTGGGTGGAGAAGGAGGAATGGGAGTGTTGGTAGAAGTGGGAGCAATGGGTGGAGGATCTGAAACCACTTCTTCAGGCAAGGGAGGCAAAGGATCCAACACTGCCGACCCTGGTGGCCCTGATTCCAACACAACTGGCCCTGATGGCCCTGACTCTTCAGCTGGCCCTGATGGCCCTGACTCTTCAGCTGGCCCTGATGGCCCGGCCTCTGCTGCTGCCTCGGCTTCATCTGCTGGGGCTGCTGCTGGACCTTCTGCTGGGGCTGCTGCTGAACCTTCTGCTGGGACTGCTGCTGATTGCCCGGAGGGCTCAGGTACACTTGTGTTAGGTTCCTGAGCTGCTGGAGGAGGAGGAGCTCGAGCTCCAACTGCCTGAAGGATGTCAGATAACAAATTCTTCATGGTCCCCATTTCCTGATGGAACCATGTCATGGCAGAGCGAATCTGAACAAGTTCCTTGCGGGCTGAAGCTTGGCTCAGAAAAATGGAATTCACATCAGACTGAAGTGTACAAAGCAGCTCACCCTGAATATCCAACCTCTCAATCACAGGTTTTAAATTGATGACAATTTTTTGCTTGACCTGTCTTTCAAATGGTGTGTCAGCTAAAAGGGGTACTGTAGGAGCTATAACTTTTTCTTTGCCCTTTGTAGCTGGAGGAGGTGGATCATTATCCTCATCAGAACTTGATGAACTAGCTGTCTCCCCTTCTCTGGGATCCAAATTTGCAGAATCTCTCTGTTCTTCCTCCTGATCTCTGGTGGCTGGTGGTGCATCAGCTGGTTTCTCTTGGGAATGCTCCCCCTCAAGTGGAGCATCTTCTGTAACTGCACCAGTCTCCCCCTGACAGGGAGCATCCATTTCCATAGAGTCATCCTGAGGATTTTGCTGCTCTTCTTCCACTGGGCTTTCTTCAATAATGTGGCCTGATGCCACAGTCTCCTCTACAATAGGCAAGATGTCCTCTGGGAGAATATCCTCAATTCTCCTTTCAGCAAGAAGTACAACTGGCACTTCAGGAAATTCTGGATTTGCTGCTGCTGGCCTTTCTTCTTCTTCCCTTACTGCTGTTGCTGCCTCTGATTGATTTCTGGCCATAGATGGCCCTTCCTGCTCTGCTTCTACAAGGACTGGAACAGAACCTGATTCCAGTGGCAATTCGGGCATCACAACAGCTGCTTCCAACTGAGATTGAGCAACTGAAGGCTCACCAATGAGTGCTTCACCTTCTGCAACTGAGGCCTTGGACCAGACCCCATTGACTACTGAAAAGCCACTCTTCTTTAGATTTCTGGACCTGATAGCTTGGCCCATCTTCTCTACAACTGCCCCTGAGACATCTACACCGAAGTGTCTGAAGATCCTGGTAAGTAAATGGGCATAGGGCAGGGACACATTCAACTTGCTTTTAGTGTCCCAAATCTGTTCCCTGGCATATTTCATTCTCTCTATCATCACTGCGGCCATATTGATTTCCTTATTTTTAATGGCCCAGAACATTAGGTCGGAGTCAGCCTTAGTGCAAGAGGAGAAGGTTGCACTACGGGGAACCAAAATCTGACATACAATGAAGTGAAGGAGGCGATTGAAGGCACTTAATTGATTGATATCTAGCTTGCCGTCCCTCATCTTGAACCCCGGCCCAACAATCCCCAAACCCTTTTCTTGGGTTTCTTCTGAGTGAATCCCACTGAAACCGGATGTGCTTACTCCAAACAGCATCCTAAGCAGTTCCTGGTCGATTCTGATTAAGGTGCCCTTGACCGAAGAAACGAGGGCCCCATCTTCTTCTGTTCTTAAGCACACAAAGAACGCCTTTACCAAGTCCGGATAACTTACCTCTGAGCAAGTGGTAAGTCCTTTCCATTTCATCTGGTTGATCTTCTCAACGATGCTGCTCATTCCATTCTTCTGCAGATCTTCAATATCTACTTCCTTGTGACCACAGAGCTTCGTCTTCACAAAGGTGAAACGCTCCTGCTGTGTTGGGGTGAGGTATTCAGCGCTGTAGCCACCCACACTGCCGGCAATAGCTGGTGGTGGATTCAGGTGGGAGAAGGTTTGAAAGGTTGAAGAGAAGGGTGACGAGAAGAAACCCTCAAACGATTTTGCGGGAAGGAGATGGAAGCTTCAAATTTGCAGAGGATAGAGGCAAGAGTCGCTAGGGCATCGGCTCATGCGTCGGGACGAAAGAGGGAAAGAGGTGAACGAGGAAGGGGAATCGTTAACGCATTGATTTAAAGAAGATAAAAGCTCCAAAAGGTGAGGCGTCAGAAAACGAAAAACGCGGTTGACCGCCTCGAAAGACTATGACTTATCGGACGGAAACGCTTAAACTGAGAATTTTGAATTGATTTTGCCATAAAAGGAGAGAGAGAAAACCCACTTAAATTCTGAGAATTTTTATACCAGCTTTAAAGGAAGATCTTTTCACAAAATACACATGCCTAACTCCCTTCTAAGAGATGTAAATCTCTCTTCAGGTAAGGCCTTTGTGAAAATATCTGCTAACTGATTGTTTGTATCAATAAACGATATTTCAATATTGCCATTAGCTACATGATCACGAATAAAATGGTATCTGACCTCAATGTGTTTGGTCCTGGAGTGCTGAATTGGATTTTTGGTGAGGTTGATAGCACTGGTGTTGTCACATAGCAGTGGAATTGACTTGATTTTGAGTCCAAAATCCTCAAGCTGTTGCTTTATCCATAAGAGTTGTGTACAGCAACTTCCAGCAGCTACGTACTCAGCTTCAGCTGTAGATAGTGCTACTGAATTTTGTTTCCTTGAGGACCATGAGATTAAACACCCTGCAAGAAATTGACAGCAACCACTGGTGCTTTTTCTATCTACCTTGCATCCAGCATAGTCAGCATCAGAATATCCTACTAAATTTATATCACAGGAGTTTGGATACCATAGTCCTAGATTATGAGTCCTGGCTAAGTATCTAAAAATTCTTTTCACAGAAATTAAATGTGACTCTCTAGGGTCGGCTTGATATCTAGCACACATGCATACACTAAATAATATATCAGGTCTACTTGCGGTTAGATAAAGTAATGAACCTATCATACCTCTGTAGATCTTTTGATCTACCTTCTTACCATCCTTGTCACTGTCCATCCTAGTTGATGTACCCATTGGTGTTGACAGTGGCTTGGTGTTTTCAAATCCAAATTTCTTTAGCAGTTCTCTGGTGTACTTTGCTTGACAGATGTGAGTTCCTTCCTTTCCTTGTTTGATTTGAAGTCCAAGGAAGTAGTTAAGCTCTCCCATCATACTCATCTCAAATTCTCCCTACATGAGCTTTTCAAAATACTTGCACAAGGTTTCATCAGTAGATCCAAAGATGATGTCATCCACATAAATTTGAACCAACAGTATATTCTTGACTTTTGTTTTTATAAAAAGAGTGCTATCTACTTGACCTCTACTGAAACCATGTTTTAGGAGAAAAGAACTAAGTCTTTCATACCAGGCTCTAGGTGCTTGTTTTAAACCATATAAAGCCTTATGCAATTTAAAAACATGATTCGGAAAGTCTGTATCATCAAAACCCGGCGGTTGTTCCACATAAACTTCTTCTTTAATAAAACCATTTAGAAAGGCAGATTTAACATCCATTTGAAATAACTTTAGATCTAATGCAGATGCATAAGCAAGTAAAATTCTAATAGCCTCAAGTCTAGCCACTGGTGCATAGGTTTCATCAAAATCTATGCCTTCCTCTTGACATAGCCTTGAGCCACCAGTCTGGCCTTGTTTCTTAGAATTACACCAGATTCATCCAATTTGTTTCTGAACACCCATTTGGTGCCGATCACTGGATGGTCTGATGGTCTAGGAACAAGTGACCATACTTGGTTTCTCTTAAATTGATTTAATTCATCTTGCATTGCTATTATCCAAGATTCATCAGTTAAGGCTTCATTGACTGTCTTAGGCTCTATTTGAGATACAAAAGCAAGGTAATCACAAGGAATCACGTTACCTCTTGTTCTTACCCCTACAGATGGATCACCAATGATGTTTTCAGGTGGGTGATCTTTCTTGTATCTCCATTCCTTTGGAAGAGTTTCATGAGAAATTTCTTCTTGTTGCAATTCTTCCAGAGGCGGATCATCCTTGTCTTCAAGTGATGTGTCTTTCAGTTTATTGGACAGTTCATCTGCATCATCATTATCACTTTCTACTTCCTTCCTCAAGGAAGGGTTAGTTTCATCAAAAATAATGTGTACAGACTGTTCAATCAATAAGGTACGTTTATTAAACACTCTATAGCCTTTGGGTTTAGAAGTGTATCCCATGAAGATGCCTTCATCTGATTTGGCATCCAACTTACCAATATCCCTTTTTCCGTTGTTGTGTATAAAGCAAGGACATCCAAAGGTTCTGAAATGGCTGATCTTTGGCTTCTTCCCTTTAAACAGCTCATATGCAGTCTTCTTCAGGATTGGCCTGATCATGACTCTGTTAACAATGTAGCTGGCTGTGTTGACTGCTTCTGCCCAGAAATATCTTGGTAACTCATATTCACAAAGCATGGTTCTTGCCATATCCAAGAGAGTTCGGTTTTTCCGTTCAGCTATACCATTTTGCTGTGGTGTCCTTGGTGCTGAGAAATTGTGCTGAATTCCTTGATCATCACAGAATCTAGCAAACTTTTCATTTTGGAACTCACCACCATGATCAGATCGAATGGATACTATACTGAACTTTTGATCTTTCTGGACTTTCCTGCTGAAACTAACAAAATTATCAAAAGTATCATTTTTATGTTCTAAGAATGATACCCATGTGAATCTTGAGTAGTCATCTACTATAACAAATCCGAAATTCTTTCCTCCAAGACTGGTAGTTCTCATTGGCCCAAATAGATCCATATGTAGGAGCTCTAAGGGTTTTGAGGTGGTCACCACCGTCTTTGACTTGAAGGAACTCTTTGTGTGCTTTCCCTTAGCACAAGGTCTGCAAACACTTTCTAATTTACCATTGATTTTCGGTAGACCTTCCACAAGATTCCTCTTTCTGAGCTTGCTCAAGCCATCCAAGCTGCAGTGGCCTAGCCTTCTGTGCCATAGATCAGTTGATTTGTCTTTGCTGGCTACCAGACATACATTTTGCTCTTTGAGTTCTTCAAGGTAGAGCACGTACAGATTCTTCTCTCTATTAGCTTCAAAGATGACTGCTCCATCCTTTAGTATGCTGCATTTTGACTCTTGAAATTTGATTTGATGTCCTCTATCACACAGCTGACTTATACTGATGAGGTTGTGCTTCAATCCTTTGACTAACAGCACATCTTCTATGACTGTTTTTCCTTTGCTGTTTACTGATCCACTGCCTACTACAGTTCCTTTTCCATTATCTCCATAAGTGACTGTTCCTTCTTCATCTTGGAGATGGGAGAAAAGCTTCAGGTTTCCTGTCATGTGCCTTGAGCACCCACTATCCAAATACCATTTAGATGCTCGAAGGTTAACCTTATCCCCGGTATTTGCCATAAAAGCCAGGTTGGCTTCTTCTTCTTCACTGCTGGAGCTTGACTCACTGTCTGAGTCGCTGCTGTTTTCCCATGCAGCTGCCATGGCTTTCTTTTTGTATCTTCTGAACTTCTTGGAGCTGTCCTTCTTCTTGTGATCATTTTTCTTTAGCATTGGACAGTCTGCCTTGATATGTCCAGGCTTCTTGCATTCATAGCAAAGTGGCTCATTCCTCTTCTGATCTTTTCCGTCCTGTCTCTTGAGATCTTTGTTTTTCTTGAAGTACCTCCTACCAGACTGGAACTTCTTCTTCTTGGCCAAGATTCTCTGCAATCTTTTTGACAGCATAGCTTCTTCATCATCACTATCTTTGCTATCTTCACTGTTATCCAAGGATTCTTCAGATGAGTCCCCATTAGCTTTAAGCACATTGGACTGCTTCTTTCTACTGGAGGATTCTCCTAATCTTTCCATGTTTATTTCATGGGCCATGAGAGACCCGATGAGTTTTTCTACTGACATTCTCTTAAGGTCATTAGCTTCTTCGATAGCTGTGACCTTTGGCGTCCATGAAGATGGCAAGGATCTGAGAATCTTCCTTACCATATCTGCAATCTCATATGACTTTCCTAGACTGGCTAGACCATTAGTGATGTCAGTAAATCGACTAAACATTTGGGTAATAGACTCACCTGATTGCATTTGAAATCTTTCATACTGAGTGACAAGAATGTCGATTCTTGTCTCCTTTACTTTGTCTGTACCCTCATACGTAATCCTTAGCTTTTCCCACATTTCCATGGAGGATTTGCATGCTGAGACTCTGTTGAACTCCTTCTTGCTTAGAGCACAACATAGAATGCTCTTGGCTTTACAGTTCAAGGAGATTTTCTTTCTATCTTCATCTGTCCATTGTGCTTTCTCATTTGTGACGACCAGATCACCTTCTTCCACTATCGACCAGATTTGATAGTCGTGGCCTTGTAGAAAGTATTCCATCCTGGTCTTCCAATACGTATAATCTTCACCGTCGAACAAAGGAGGTCTGTTGACAGACTGACCTTCGAAGTGACCTTGGGCTGCCATGGATCTTTACTCTTCAGATCGTTGGATCTTGTTCTTTGTCGAAGAGACTCGCTCTGATACCACTTGTTGCCCGGTTGGCTAACCCAGAGGGGGGGGGGTGAATGGGTCTTTAAATAAAATTTATCTGATAAAAACCTGAACTCAAACAAACATAAAGAGTTCTTGAAAGAGATTAGTAATGGTTAGTAAAAACAACAATCACACAATGAAGACAAACACACAACACACAGATTTATCCTGGTTCGGATCTCCTCTCCTTAGGAGTCCTACGTCCAGTCCCTGAGCAACCCTCAGGATTTCACTAACTAGGGTACAGTCCCCCTATGGACAAAAACAACCACCCAGCTCAGCTGGTCTTCCTTCACTTCCGAAGGGAACACAACACCCTGGTACCACCAGGTCTTCCTTCACTCCTGAAGGGAAAAACACCACCCTGGAAACCACCAGGTCTTCCTTCACACACGAAGGGAAAGAACACAAGAAAATCTTGAAGGAAATGACTAGCCCCTAGATCAAGCTTTTACAAAACTCAATCTGAAGCTACAAGCACTGAGAGACGAAGATCTACACAATGTGCACTCTCTCAGAACTAATCTAGCTCTTCCTTAACTTTTCTTCTCACAGCACAAGGAGCTAAGAGCCAAGATCGAAAGGAATGAATTTCTGGCTCTAGAGAACTAGAAGACTTGAAAGCTATAGAGTTCTGGTCTCTCTTGAATATGAATAATGCTTTGTTCTTCGGTATGTTTTCTTCAGAACTTCGTCTTGTATTTGTATCTCCAATTTGAATGAGGACGAAGAGATGACCGTTGTCTCACAGCTTTGGTGTACGTTAGACTGAAGGATTTGTGGAAGCTTCCTGTCGACAGTCTTTTGTTCTTTGGAGCACGCAAAGTGATGAGATCTTCTAAGTTGGCTTGTAGTTCTTTCTGTGTCCAATGTTGTAGGATAGTACATCCTCAAGGTTCTGCAAGGTTGAGCTTTAATGGTAGACAGCTATACTATCTCCAGATGTCAATCAACGTTAGAGCAGATAGACACAAATATAGTAGTAACAGTTCATCGTTCTAAAAGATGCATGCAAGAATACATGAGAATGGAAGATATGTTCCGTATCCATGCAGAGATACGTTCAGTCTTTATTAAATGCATGGCAGTCAAACAGACGTGATGCAACTTTGACTATTCAACGTATCTTAAATCAAGATAAACAATTAATTAATAGAGACATGACTTATGCAATCGTTATGATAGTCTGATAGAATCGTTGTGAACAAATTGCTATAGTCTCAGAAGAAGTTGTTATGATAACTTATGAAATCGTTATCACAACCAAGTCGTTATAACTTCTAAAAGAGTCGTTACGCTTACTTATAGAAACGTTATGATAAACAAGTCGTTACAGCTTTCTAAAGGAATCGTTACGCTGACTTACAGAATCGTTATGACGAGCAAGTCGTTATAACTTTCTAAAGAAATCATTACGCTGACTTACAGAATCGTTATGACGAGCAAGTCGTTATAACTTTCTAAAGAAATCGTTACGATGACTTACAGAATCGTTATGACGAGCAAGTCGTTATAACTTTCTAAAGAAGTCGTTACGATGACTTATAGAATCGTTATGACGAGCAAGTCGTTATAACTTTCTGAAGAAATCATTACGATAACTTACAGAGTCGTTATAATGAGCAAGTCGTTATAACTTCTGAAGGAGTCGTTACGATAACTTACAGAGTCGTTATAATGATCAAGTCGTTATAACTTCTGAAGGAGTCGTTACGATAACTTACAGAGTCGTTATAATAAGCAAGTCGTTATAACTTCTGAAGGAGTCGTTACGATAACTTACAGAGTCGTTATAATGAGCAAGTCGTTATAACTTCTGAAGGAGTCGTTACGATAACTTACAGAGTCGTTATAATGAGCAAGTCGTTATAACTTCTGAAGGAGTCGTTACGATAACTTACAGAGTTGTTATAATAAGCAAGTCGTTATAACTTCTGAAGGAGTCGTTACGATAACTTACAGAGTCGTTATAATATCGACTTGTTTGACACAGCAAGGTTATTCAATCTTACAAGTAAATCATTGTAATTGTGAGGAAATCGTTACAGTTAATGAAGGAATCGTTATAGCTCTTCTGAAAACAATGTATGTAAGTACTTACCACAGATGCTTGACTTTCTTTGGGTATTTCCTGTGCTTAAGGCTAAATAAAACATAGTTAGAAAAACGTTTGACAGTGTTTTGTTTATCACCAAAATAAGCATGTAATTAATTTAAAAGTACATGGGGATGGACTGTTCATCAATTGGTATATAGGATCTCAGGCATTGCCGTTACGCCAAAACTCGAGTTGTTGTGTAAGGATACCATCCTTCCTTATAACCCACCACAGGGTACAGTCCCCCTGCTGGACAACACAGCAACACCCGCAGGCAGGTCCACACCCGGACCTAGGCATGACTTGGCCAACCCGACCTCCGCCACACCCTCATTCTTAGGTCGCCCCAGGGTGAGACGCTGGCACGCGCACCTGCCTCGCAGCATGCCGCCCAACAGTCTCCCCCCCAGCGGCACCCCTGGGAATCGAACCCGCAACCTGCTCTGATACCAGGTATATAGGATCTCAGGCATTGCCGTTACGCCAAAACTCGAGTTGTTGTGTAAGGATACCATCCTTCCTTATAACCCACCACAGGGTACAGTCCCCCTGCTGGACAACACAGCAACACCCACAGGCAGGTCCACACCCGGACCTAGGCATGACTTGGCCAACCCGACCTCCGCCACACCCTCATTCTCAGGTCGCCCCAGGGTGAGACGCTGGCACGCGCACCTGCCTCGCAGCATGCCGCCCAACAGTCGTGGTTTGACTGTGCGGTCAGGTCGGGGGTCAAGGGGGCAGCGCCCCTTGCGGGGGTCTCCGGGGGCAGCACCCCCGGAAGCTAAATTTTGGCTTACAGAAGTGAAGCAGTCGAACACTACATTCAACTTATGCAGTCGCAGTCAGAAGTGAAGCATTCAACTGCAGTAGTTGAATGCATCAGTTGAAGTCAGCAGTCGAATGTAGCATTCGACTTATGCAGTGGGAGCCTGTCTGCAGTCGAATGTAGCATTCGACTATAGCAGTCGAATTTGTCAAGGCATTCGACTTCTCCTTTCCTAGGTCAGACGACTTTGTAGTTCTGAGACGGTTCTGAGTTATGGGCTTTTTTGTCCATGTGAATCTCAATTATGGCGCCCTAACCTCCCAGTATATAAAGGGGGGTATATTCTCTTTGTATGTGTGTTCTGGTTGTAGTATTGAAAGCTGCTGTGGCCGTGGACGTAGGAAGGCTCTCGCCTCCGAACCACGTAAAATCTGGTGTCTGTGTGTTCTTCTTCTCCCTTCTTCCATCTCTTCTCCAAACTCTACGTGTGAGTTGAGTGAGAGAGGGCTGCCGATCGGGGGGACGATTCCCCAATAGAGTGAACATGAATAGATGAGAGTGTAGAGTATAGATGAGAGCTAGTGGACATTGCACATAACACGTCGAGTAAACATGTGATAGTAACAGTTGCACAACACGCACACTTGGTGTTGGCAGTCAGGTGGAATTCACTACCTTTCCACTGGTCATGTTACACACAGGTCCAGAGGTCTGACATGATTCAAGATAAGAGCAAACTTCTAATATCCGTTTGGATCATGTTGATCCCTAAGGGTATCATAGGTGTTAGGGTACAACCGACTCGTCGACCATGTGGGAATCCATGGACAGAGGAGACTTACGGAGGCCTTGAACAAGGATTCACTAGTCCGGCAGAAGAAGTATCCGACGGAGAGTTCGTCCAAGCCAAGAAAGAGTGTATACATATAGAAACAAGTGCTCGACATTCTAGAGGAATTCTAGAACAATGGAGCGTCGATATCGGTAATCCAAAACAACATGAGAAACGAAGACAAGTCTTATTTAAAGTAGGGCAATTTAATTACATAAATTACCAGAGGTATTATGATATATTTACATGCCAAGTTAGGCCATATTTGGATGGTTCAAAGTGTGTGCAAGTGTTATGAGAAAATCATGGACAAGATAGATCATGTGATTAACTTGAATTAATTAAAATATATTCAATAATTGCAACTTCATTTTTCTGTGTACAAGACAGTTAATAGGACATGGGTGACTATATAACAATAAAACTTGCAAAAAGGTGGGTTTTCATGCAAAAAGCTGAGATCGTGACGGACCCTTGTAAGGGTCGCGACAGGGTTAGAAGAGATCGCGATGGGGTCTTGTACAGAACACGATGGCCATGTCAGTTCGGGCAGGCAGATCGCGACGGGGTCGCTTGAGGGTCGTGACGGGCTCGTCAGATCGGGCAGGCAGATCGCGACGGGGTATTCTGTCACGATCAGATTGCGACGGGAGATGCTGTCGTGATAGCCCTGAGAACGCGGCCTATCGGGCTGTCGCGTTCTCAGGTTCTGTGCCTGAATCCGATAGGGAAAACACATGCCTTGGATTGTGGACCAACTTACCCTATTTTGACACAGGGTCATTCAGAAAATCATAACTAATCACATAGTCGATGAAAAACCATGAAACAAGTTGCATATTGATCTAGACATATGTGAGTACTTACAGTAAATAGGAATTTGAAAATAGATAGAGTTTCGACATGCTTTATTCAAGTCAAACATGAATAATGACACAGTAAGCAATTGAGATGAGAGAATTAATTCACAAAGTAGGGTGGATAAAAATTAGGGCTTTTAAGGGCAAAAGATGCCTAACATCCATCAGTTCTTTTAGTAAAAATCTCATGGGTGTGGACAAGTATGCATGAAGATACGAATTTAAGAAGAGGGTTCGGGGTCATGGTGTTTATAGAACTTCAAAAATTAAGAATAAAAGATTTGCTCGATGGAAAAATATGAGACAAGAGGGCTTTGAATCCTAAGGTTTAGATCAACCTACAGACGAAATTGATTTAGTTTTGCTCGTGAGAATGCCTACCTTTAATCGTTTTCCTCTTCTAGAGCTAGAACTTGAAGAACGAGAGAGAGAGCTTGAGAGAGGCTTCTTCCCATAAAATCTCCTCCTACTTGGCCACTCCTCCTGGTCCACAAGCCTTGGGTACGAGCTAGGGCCGGCCATGGGGGTTTTAAGAGAGTATTTATGCTTTCTCTCTTTCCATTTCCTATTTGGACTCCAATTCCCATTAATTCTGAATTTCCTATTTTCTCTCCCCTTTCTAAGCATGGGAACTTCTAATTGGGTTAGGATGGGAGCTAAATTCGTGGCCAATCAATTAGGGTAGGGTTAGGAGTCCAATTCTAACTCAAACTACTTATGTTAATGCTTTAATACTCATTTCTTTTTAGGTAATATTTAAGATATGAATTTAGGGTATTTTCCTATTATTCCTCTTTTAAAAAATCCCTAATTTGACCCAATAATTTCTAGAGGGTCCATTTAATAATGCCCATTATTTAATGGATTTTAACTTATGGGAATTTCCCCTTTTATTTAAGGATCAATAAAGTTTTAAATTGTAATTTTTCTTACTTGAATTTATTCATAGGCTATGATGGGTCCATTGGTCCAATTTTGATAATGGGTAATCAATATATGATGTTAGAAGTCCTTCCGATAAGTTCATTTAATTTAAGAGCATGTTATATTTCCGTGTTAATGGTTTTTCGACCTAGTTTCCTAATTTAGATATTTAGTCGCATTGTGTCGTACACTTGGCCAATCGGGTTTTTCTTTGTATGAATTTCTTCGTGGAACTCTTAGGAATAATGTTTGGGGTTAAATTATAATTTTTACGGAATTTTCCGATGTGTTTTTTGTACATACGATAGTGGTACGTATTTATAAAAAATATTATTTCGAATTTAGGGGTATATTCTCTTATTCCATATTTTTAAACTCCTATTTGGCCCATTACTTGTCGTTATTTTAATAAAGTTAATTTATGAGGATTCTCATTTAGAGATTAATGGGTATTGTCAAATTCAATATTATTCAGATTATTCTTCTTACCTACCTTCTATTTTCGATTCAATATTTAAATTATCATTATTATTATTACTATTATTTTTTTAATTGTTATCATAAAATTTTATTTATTTTAAAAATCTGGGGTATTACATCCTCCCCCACTTAAAAAGAATTTGGTCCCCAAATTCATATGATATGATACAACTACCAACTTACTCTTAATATTTCATTCTACCATCTCCCCCACTTAGGGCTTTGCTAGCGTGAAAATAATGTATAATTAACTAAGGGTTTAGTGATGATACCTTGTCCACCTTCATTGGCACGATTGATATCCACCAGGGCTTGTAATCGTCTTTGGTGTGGAGTTTGGTTCTTCTTTATTGGACAATCGATGACCCGATGTTGTTGACTTCCACATCCGAAGCATCTGCCCAATTTCTTCCAACAGTTATCAACCTGATGCCTTGGCTTTTCACAAAATTCACAAACTTTCTTCTGCTCCACTTCCCCTTTCATTCTCTTGCTTTTTTACTGTATCTCCTCCTTTATTACCATTGGAATGAGTAGCACGTTCCCTTTTCAACACCTTCTTCTTATTCTTCATTTTACCATTGTTTGGTTGCTTCCCCTTTGTCATAGAATTGAGATTTTCCACATTAGTAGCTGATTCTTCTAAGAGGGGACAGTCTAGCATTTGATGTTATAAATTGCCACAATGTTGGCATGCACTAGCCTTATGCCAGCACTCCCTGGCCAAATGTCCCGGCTTATGACAATGAAGGCAGATGATCCGGAAGAAGTCCTTGTTACTTTTCTTTTGCTGGTTCACCTTCTTGCCATAGTTATATCTTCTCTCCCCATTCTTATTGGTCTCCTTTTTAATCTTCTTAGTCGCCTCCAGAGCTCTTTCTAGTAGTTGAGTGGCTTGCTGACATGCCAGAACTAGCCCTTGAGTTGGTCTCATGTCGGCGTCCATTAAAAGTCCCTTCAAGAATGAGGTTGACATTAGGATACGAAATGGCATTAAATTAATAGGCATAGGTATACATATTAGATCTTAACTATGGTTCTACCCAATCCTCACATAGGTATGGTGGTTGACTTAGACACGTGTCATGGCAGTTCACCTAGAACATCGTAGGACCTAAAATATCCCAATAAGGACATCCTAGGCTCTGATACCAACTGTCACGCCCCGCCAATTTAGCAACAGAATAAATCAGGGAGACGTGAGCAAAGTACATAGTAGTGTAAAATGTACAACAGTTGAATAATTCAGAGCATCTAATGAACATTAATTTGAAATAAACTCTTCATTTCATTATAAATTTCACTAAGACTATTACAATCACCAATTCGGAGCCACGCATAAGGCTCATTGACATCACTAAAAAGAAATCTAGGCAATTACTAATAGACTCCATGGTACTAGGGTAACTTCACTCCTTGACTCTAGGTCACTCATCACTCGGGTCCTGTCCCAATGGTGTGAGTAACATCAACGTCCGACTTACCTGAGACACAATAACAAATAACGAAGGGTGAGCGATAACGCCAGTAGGACTTAAATCTCAGGATCAAGCATGCTTTGAATAATTAATGCTTTAAAGGATAGATCAACTAATGATCGAGAGAATCATGTAAAGTCGAGAAAGTAATAGCATAAGTAACAATGGTTCAAATAATAGATGATTCAAGTATAGCACAACGAATATGATTAAAAGCAAATCACGATAGAAAGCGATAGCAACACGTTAACAGGTTATGTCATTGTCAAGCAATAGCAAGTAACAAGTGTAGCAAGAAGAGAGAGAGAGTAGTTGGCCATATAGATAGTAAATTGCACTTTGATTGGTTTTCTTATCAATTGAAATAGTATAGAACTTTTGATTAACTTTCGTCAATCGAGATAGTAATGGAACTTTGATTATCCGTAGATAGCCGAGAGAGAATATAACACTTTTGTCGTCAATAGACAACGAGAGAATATAGCACTTCTGATTGTCTTAGATTAATCTTGATAGTATGGAACTTGGATGTAATGCCAACATCCTGATCATTTTAACTCCCATGGGCAAATGGCACTTTTTGGGCGCTCATCCCAGGACCAGATCGGGCCCTATTGCACTGGCATTGGTTATATTGTTTATCTTTAGACAATCAATTAATGGCCAATAGAGATTTCCAAGAAATAGATAAGAGCACTAGATGAATAGACGAGATAGCAGAGTGAACGTGAATAGATGAGCGAGTAGAGTATAGATGAGAGCTAGTGGACATTGCACGTAACACGTTGAGTTTACATGCGATAGTAACAGTTGCACAACACGCGCACTTGGTGTTGGCAGTCAGGTGGAATTCACTACCTTTCCGCTGGTCATGTTACACACAGGTCTAGAGGTCCAACGTGATTCAATATAAGAGCGAACTTCTAATAGCCGTTTGGATCATGTTGATCCCTAAGGGTATCATAGGTGTTAGGGTACAACCGGCTCGTCGACCATGTGGGAATCCATGGATAGAGGAGACTTACAGAGGCCTTGAACAAGGATTCACTAGTCCGGCAGAAGGACTATCTGACGGAGAGTTCGTCCAAATCAAGAAAGAGTGTATATATATAGAAACAAGTGCTCGACGTTCTAGAGGAATTCTAGAACAGTGGAGCGTCGATATCGGTAATCCAAAACAACGCGAGAAATGAAGACAAGTCTTATTTAAAGTAGGGCAATTTAATTACATAAATTACCAGAGGTATTATGATATATCTACATGCCAAGTTAGGCCATATTTGGATGGTTCAAAGTGTGTGCAAGTGTTATGAGAAAATCATGGACAAGATAGATCATGTGATTAACTTGAATTAATTAAAATATATTCAATAATTGCAACTTCATTTTTCTGTGTACAAGACAGTTAATAGGACATGGGGTGACTGTATAACAATAAAACTTGCAAAAAGGTGGGTTTTCATGCAAAAAGTTGAGATCGCGATAGACCCTTGTAAGGGTCGCGACACGGTCAGAAGAGATAGCGACGGGGTCTTGTACAGAATGCGACGACCTTGTCAGTTCGGGTAGGCAGATCGCGACGGGGTCGCAAAAGGGTTGCGACGGGCTCGTCAATCGGGCAGGCAGATCGCGACGGGGTATCCTGTCGTGATTAGATCGTGACTGGAGATGCTGTCGTGACAGCCCTGAGAACGCGGCCTATCGGGCCGTCGCATTCTCAGGTCCCGTGCCTGAGTCTGACAGGGAAAAGACATGCCTCAGATTGCGGACCAACTTACCCTATTTTGACTTAGGGTCGTTCAGAAAATCATAACTAATCGTATAGTTGATGAAACAAGTTGCATATTAATCTAGACATACGTGAGTACTTACAGTAAATAGGATTTGAAAATAGATAGAGTTTCGACATGCTTTATTCAAGTCAAACATGGAGTACATGACACAGTGAGCAGTTGAGATGAGAGAATTAATTCACGAAGTAGGGTGGATAAAAATTAGGGATTTTAAGGGCAAAAGACGCCTAACATCTATCAGTTCTTTCAGTAAAAATCTCATGGCGTGAGGACGAGTATGCATGAAGATATAAATTTAAGAAGGGGGTTCGGGGTCATGGTGTTTACAGAACTTCAAAAATTAAGAACAAAAGATTTGCTCAATGGAAAATATGAGACAAGAGGGCTTTGAATCCTCAGGTTTAGATCAACCTACAAACGAAATTGATTTAGTTTTGCTCGTGAGAATGCCTACCTTTAATCGTTTTCCTCTTCTAGGGCTAGAACTTGAAGAACGAGAGAGAGAGCTTGAGAGAGGCTTCTTCCCACGAAATCTCCTCCTACTTGGCCTCTCCTCCTGGTCCAACAAGCCTTGGGTACGAGCTAGGGCCGGCCATGGGGGTTTTAAGAGAGTATTTATGCTTTCTCTCTTTCTATTTCCTATTTGGACTCTAATTCCCATTAATTCCAAATTTCCTATTTTCTCTCCCCTTTCTAACCATGAGAACATCTAATCGGGTTAGGATGGGAGCTAAATTCGTGGCCAAACAAATTAGGGTAGGGTTAGGAGTCCAATTCCAACTCAAACTACTTATGTTAATGCTTTAAATACCCATGTCTTTTTAGGTAATATTTAAGATACGAATTTAGGGCATTTTCCTATTATTCCTCTTTTAAAAATCCCTAATTTGGCCCAATAATTTCTAGAGGGTCCATTTAATAAAGCCCATCATTTAATGGATTTTAACTTATGGGAATTTCCCCTTTTATTTAGGATTAATAGAGTTTTAAATTGTAATTTTTCTTACTTGAATTTATTCATAGGCTATGATGGGTCCATTGGTCCAATTCTGATAATGGGTAATCAATATATGATGTTAGAAGTCCTTCTGACAAGTTCATTTAATTTAAGAGCATGTTATATTTCCGTGTTAATGGTTTTCCGACCTAGTTTCCTAATTTGGATATTTAGTCGCATTGTGTCGTACACTTGGCCAATCGGGTTTTTCGTTGTATGAATTTCTTCGTGGAACTCTTAAGAATAATGTTTAGGGTTGAATTATAATTTTTACGGAATTTTTCGATGTGTTCTTGTACATACGATAGTGGTACATATTTATAAAAATTATTATTTCGAATTTAGGGGTATATTCTCTTATTCCATATTTTTAAACTCTTATTTGACCCATTACTTATCGTTCTTTTAATAAAGTTAATTTATGAGGATTCTCATTTAGAGATTAATGGGTATTGTCAAATTCAATATTATTCAGATTATTCTTCTTACCTACCTTCTATTTTCGATTCCATATTTAAATTATCATTATTATTATTACTATTATGTTTTTAATTGTTATCATAAAATTTTATTGTTTTAAAAATCTGGGTATTGCAGTCTTCTTCCGTATAAACACTGTAATACTCACTGTTTCTTGGGAGTTTGTACTACTAATATTGTTATGCAGTTCCATTTTCCCTTGATTATCGACTGGAACTACCCGCTCCAGAGATTGGGCAAGATTGTTCATTGCATGCTGAACCTCTTCCCAATGTGTTTCTTCTCCCACCATGCTAGCTGAGCAAACAAATTTAAGTTTAGTTAATCAGTCATGCAGTTTAAAACTCAGCTTCATTCATACTATTAATACAACTGTTACTATATGTGTCTAGTTATTTGATACATTAACCTCCGTAATTAAATGATGTCTTTTCCTTGTGGGATTTTGAGATATGACAGATGATTTATGTTGTGTTCCTAGTTTTGATATATCAAGCAAAATGTAATAAATATCTTGCACAAGTCTTTTATATCATAAGAAAAATCCATATGATCAAAGACTCTTTTTATTGTGTTAACTCTGGTTACCTCATAGGTAGACTTACAAGTAATACTGAGTGAGCTACTGAAGTTTGGTGATGCCTATGAGTCAACTCTATTCAAAGGATAAGTTCATGCTTGATGGGTTTTGTATAGTGTGGAAGTTCAAAGTATTACCTTAGGTTGTCACTACATGAAGGTCAGGTTGACACTAATCAAGTTTCTAATTAACGCCTAGTGAAAAAAAATACGACTTAAGGCTGACTCCAAATAGAGATTAGGTTGACTCTACCAATATGTGAGGTTGATACTAGATGTTACAAGATTAGCTCTACATGATGAACAGTTAATCAAAACTGCTATTGCTTGAGTGAGGTCGACTCTAGAAGTCATGGAGTTGACTCTACTAAAACTTTCCCTACTAATCCAAGTTAAATGGTTTGGGTGTGTTGATATACCATGCCGCTGATCCGTTAAAACAAAACTTTGGAACTTAACTCAATTCAGAGATATTTAATCCTTGTATTACAGTCAGAAGTAGAATTTGATGAGCTCAAGCCTAAAGAAAATGCAATTAGGAACTCAAGAAATTATCTGACTAGAGCCAAACTCTAGTGCAGAGTGTTTACATATTCTTGCATTTCTTCAGAAATATCCCTAGTTTGATATTTTCCTATTTCTTCTCTTCATCAATCTATTTGGTTGTCCACTACAGTAGAGGTAAACAGATTTAATCCTACATTGTGTATAAGGTTTGTGAGATTTAAAACAATCTTGAAACGTTGAATCATCAATTGTGTGAGTGTTTCACGCATTTGAGTTATTAAAGAGCTCCACTTGGTTTAGTGAGGAATGGATGTAGGTTTACACACAGGAATTGAACTACCTTAAAATTTTTACTTGCGTGTGTGGTTTGATGTGCACTGACTACATTGTCTCATCAGATTTAATCATAGTCTTAACCTCTTAAATTTTAATTGATCAATATCTATTCATCCATTTCTAGAAATTCATTTTATACACAACACAATTTATATCCAACTTTACTTATCTAACTTAACCTCAGGCTTTCTACCCATCCTCACAGTCACCACAGGATGTTGAAGACCAATAACTATTTGAATCCTCAACTGATGCTCTGATACCATTCTGTCACATCCCGATATTTAATATAACTATAAATGCCGGAACATGAACGAATAAGAAATCAAGAGTAAAACTTAAACTGATTGAGTAGAAAATTGCTCAGAGGCTTCACTACATAAAAATTGTTATCTATCACTCTACAAATATTACAAGATTTCCAATTTACAATCTCAAAAGTGAAATGCCGCCAAGGTTGGTCTCTCCACACACAAATCCTGATGTCCCGCCTTCTAGAACTGTAGATACCTGAAAAGGTAGGATTTGGTGAGCTAACTAGCCCAATAGAATTCAATCATCCAATCAAAGGACTATGATAATCAGAAATAAACGAGAAATTTAACTATTTGAACAGCTGGATATCAAAGATAACAGAATGACCAAGTTTATGGATAACAAGTGCAAAACAGGAATACTGAACAAGATTGCATGGTCAAGATTTCACGACAACATTTCACATTCTGGTTCATATACATATCTAACTCATGATAAAGTAACATGATGATTAATCAAGCTTGTATTGATGCAATGCCAAACATCCACAGATCCTTTATCATTCCGTACGACCCATAAAAGAATTCGGGAGCTCCTCTCAGAACTGGACCAACCCTATTTGCACAGGCATATTAATCAAGTGGGGTCCAGGGACCTAATAATTGTCATCATGATTCCTTTCTGGTAAACATTCACGTGTGGTACACAAGTATTCAAGATCTCACATGTAACAAAGGTTTATGTCCCGAAGCCAACAATTCCAGAAGATTGAAATCATATAAGAAACACCTATACTCGAAGAGTCTCAAAATAAACCAAAGCAAGATACAAAGACAAATGAATGGTTTCTCTCCGTGGTAAAGTAATTTGAATCCAAGAAAGTGAAGATCCACGAGCTGATTACCATAATCTCCACTCTTGTAGAAGATACAAGTGAAAGTACACAAATACTCAAGACTCTTTTCTAATTAAGTGTATGAATTGAGATCAAGGAATATAGAAGGTTGTATCCATTTTGAATTAATGGTACTTGGGAGGTTTCATGAACAATCTAAAGTAGGATATGGGAAACAATTGGATGATTCTTGATGATATAATGGTAACAACTCAAGAAAGTGAGAGAAACAACTTGTTAGGTTAATGGTATGATGATTCACAAGAGGTAGAATAAGACAAGGTGTTGGAAAGTAGGACTTGGTAGTGTATGTCGACAGCCAGAGAGGAGCTGTCGACAGCTACTGCCTTCCAGAATCAAATTTCTAGAGTCTGGCCATTGCCTATCGACAGGCCAAGGTCGGCTGTCAATAGGTAAGAGCCATCTATCGACAACTAAGATACATCTGTCGACAGCTACTGGTGTTCTGCACAATCTGGGTTCTGGAAACATGATTCCTGTCGACAGGTGGGATCTGTCTATCGACAGGTGTAGTATAAATTTCCAGAAAACATGCAGGAACACTATGGAATACTCTACTAAATGTTCCTATGATTCCTACCATGCTTGAAAACATCAAAAGGATCTGGTATACAGTTCTAAATATTACTGATATGAAGGAAACAAGAGGTACAATAGGGATATGTTGTAGCATGGAAACTTAAGGTAAGATGATAACTAGAAGTACAACTTCTCATAACCAACAATTTCTTGTATCTATTAGGATGAGTTTCTCTATATGTTTAAACATAACATAAACGTTAAACAAAACATGGTTACACGGAATAGAACAACTCTTCTATGGGTGTTTTCAGAATTAAAGTCAAGTGTGGGTACATGGAAATTACCTAAACTTGAGGCTCTTGAGCAAGAATAAGAAACAAGAATGAGAAGAAGAAAGAAGAAGTAATTCTACACATGATCGGCCAAGAATTTAGAAAATGAAGTACTGGGTATACAATTCATCTAAACAACACTTGCTAAAACACGCTTACAGGAGATTATCACACTGTACTAAAGATGGTTCAAGATAAAGGCAGACATGTACGTGGTCAAGAACTTCTTAGCCCAGGTAAAAGACAAAGATGGAGGAAGAAGAAAGAATCCTACCGACGACTTTAAGGAAGATAGAGTCCTTCTCCTTCCCCATGAGAGGTCAACAACTACAAGAGGAAGCAGTAGATACAGAAGGTGCAATTGTAGTGTGGTCACCAAGAGAAGAAGCTGTAGCAGCAGCCACGACAAGTAGTTGCAGCAGCTACAATTCCAACAGAACCAAAGCAAGGTAACAACAGCAGTAGCAGCACTGTCTAGAGGTGTGAAAGAGTTCGTACGAAGGGTGAAATAAGGGTTTATATAAACTCTCAGCCCCCTCATGCATGCACGGCACGTCGGTCACCTAGGTGTTGCGATAAAAGCCTTTTGGTTTTCACAGCAACACGTTTCCCCTGCAAGCTCCTCAATGCTTACACATAGATGAATACGTGTAGACTTCCCTCCCATGTGAAATGGTTCACTTAGCTCCTGCCACGCGAGCAACAATTAATCCCAGAAAATAGTCACCGTAATTAGGTGACAATTCATCTGGCCCATTTAACCCCTTGTTTGTGTGTCCAATTGATGCTCAATCAAGTTGAAATTTCAACCATAAGCTAATAAAATGTTTTACAAATTATGGTGATTTTAGTTTAATTTCTAGAATTTATTTTTCACCCAGTGAAAAATGCCCGAAAAATAGTTGTCGGTTTAATCCCGAAATCCACACGTCAACAATTCCATATATTTACATTTCTGATATCACCTTATTTTTCTAAGAATTATGGTTTTTTTCAAATTTCATTTTCGTTACAGAATTTCGGTGTCGCCCTGTCAGAGTGCACACCTCTAAGTACGACACTTGAAATATCATTTATTATCTCCAATAAATTCTAAATTAAGATTGATTACATCTAATGATAATAGTTATATTTAATCATCAAATTATTCACATTTATTTTAGTAAATAAATTTTTTGGGTGTTACAGCTTTTTCATGGGTTGACCGCTTTTAAGCCACTGAACAGACTTCATGCATTGATCAGAACCAAGACATGCAAACCTTAAACTCTAGACCATGTAAAACAGGTCTCGGGTAGGCCTTTAAATCCGCGATGGACACAGTCGTGCATTTAAGAAGACTGTACACAGTTCTGAAACACGAATATCCTATAACAGTCAAATCGCGACGGTCTATACTGTTGCCTTCATGCTCAATTCACGACGGACCTGTCTATCACGTTCATAACGTGATAGGTAGCATGTCACGATCATCCTTGAGTCACGATGTATCGACACGTCGCGTTCAAGAGGTGATTTCAAAATAATAATATAAAAACAAGACGGAAACCACGAGCGGGAAAACGGTCTAAATCGTGACTTCCTCCTACGTCGCATCCATGCATGGCACGGAAAACCACATGGCACATACTTTAATGCGTCAGAACAGTCAAGTCACTGTCGAAATCGCGATGCACCATGCAGTTGCATTTCAGATGAACGCGACGGACTTGTACGTCGCGTTCATGCATGTAAGAACACGACGTCTGGTCTCGTCGTGTTTTGGGTTCTTGCCCGAAAACGCTGAAAACTACACACGATGCATGCAACATTTATATCTCCTGATCTAGGGCTCTCGGGACAAAAGTGTAAACATGAAACTTGTTGGGAACATGGAGTAGAAGAGGACTATGGCTTTGGTTTCATGAGACTTGGCCTCGAGATGCATGAGAAAATGACATGAACGTAAAAAGCCCCAAGCATGCATGACTTTGGCAAAACACTTAATACTCTGTATGCTCAATCAAAATTGGGGAAAACGCATGCACATGAAAGTAGACTTGATGAACTACACATTGGTATATGATTTGTTTAGGTTTGGCCCGAGATCACCTACCTTTTGAGTTGAATAAAATGTGTCCTCCAGAAAGCCCTCGCTCAGACCGCTTGGAGGAGAACGCTTAATACTCTCGATTCTCTGGATGAAAATTGGGCAAACTAGTGCCATTAGAAACTAGACTCGACTCTCTTTCCACGGGTATAAGCCTTGCATGGGTTGGTCGAGGTTTGACTCACCTTTGGTCGATTGTAAGAAGAGCTCTCTGCACAGATCGATGCAAACGCAATTGGGAAGAAGAGCTCCGTTTTGGGGCATTTTCCTCCGCCTCTGGTGCTCAAGAGCTGCTACCCACGACCCCAACAATTTCTAAACTCATCCCCAAGGTTTTCTTCACAAGTATTTATGCATCTAGGTTTTTTTTAGGAGTCCCATTAGGTGTAGGAAGGAAGGGTTGCGGTTTTGGGTTACCACCTTCCTATTTTTGATGATTTCTCACCCCATTAGAGTGTGTGAGGCTTTAGGCAACCCCATACCATGGCTAGGTACGAATTTGTGTTGCCATGAAAGGCTAATTGCATTAGGATTTGCCCTAATTACCTCTTCCTATTTCCAGCTCAATTAGGGGGACAAATTTCTGGGGTATTTTCTTGCTTCATTTTATTCTTGAGCCAAATGTTGTCCATTGGCCGAATTCTGATAATGGGCCATCAATACATGATGTTGAAAGTCTCCCCAACATTTTTATTTCATTTATGATAATGTTATATTCCCATGGCAATGTTTTTCCGACTTTGTTTCCTAATTAGGATAATTAGTCACATTGTGACGTACACTTGACCAATTGGATTTTTTGTTGCATAAATTTCTTCGTGGAACATTCAGGAATAATGTTTGGGGTTGAATTATAATTTTTACAGAATTTTCTGATGTGTTGTTGCACATACGATAGTGGTACGTAAGTTCTACCATTTCGATAATACGTAAATTATTTATTTGCAATTATTAAAAATTTTAAATCACTGAATTTTATAGGGTGCTACACCCTCCCCCACTTAAGAGAATTTGGTCCTCAAATTCATAGATAGAATTTACTATACAAGTGAGGTGTACTTGTGAACAATTTCGAATATCTTTTGCGCATTGCTTCCTCAGTTTCCCACGTGTCATCTTCTTCCAGGCGTTGTTTCCATCTAACTCTTACTAGTGGAATGACCTTGTTCCTTAGTTGGCACAGTTCCCGGTCCACGATCTTAATTGGCCTCTCTTGATATGTTCTGTCTTTGTTGAACTCCAGAAGTTCATAGTCTATGACATGATAAGGATCTCGTACATACTTCTTCAACATGGATATGTGGAACACATTGTGTATTCCATCAAGTTGTGATGGTAATGCCAGGCGGTATGCAACTTAGCCCATTCTTTCGAGGATTTCGAAGGGCCCGACGAACCTTGGTGACAACTTGCCTTTAATGCCAAACCGCCTAATCCCATGGCCTGGAGACACTTTTAAGAATACATGATCACCAACCTAAAATTCCAGGTCTCTCCTTCTATTGTCTACATATGCCTTTTGTCTTTGTTGTGCTACTACCATTCTTTCTCTGATAAGTTTCACCTTCTCTGTAGTTTCCCTTATCATCTCTGGTCTAGCACTTGCCTTTCGCCAACTTCATACTAGCATATTGGAGATCGGCATCTCCTGCCATAGAGTGCTTGAAATGGTGCCATTTAAATACTAGCTTGGTAGTTATTATTGTAGGCGAACTCCACAAGAGATAAGTGTTCATGCCAACTACCTCCAAAGTCTAGAACACAGGCTCTAAGCATATCTTCGATCAACTAATTTGTTCACTCCATCTGACCATCAGTTTGTGGATGGAAACTCGTGCTAAAGTTCAGTTTAGATCCCAAGGAATAGTGCAGTCATTTCCAAAAGTGGGATGTAAACCTAGGGTCTCTATCAGACATGATAGACACCTGTACTCCATGTAGTCTGACTATTTCCTTCACATACAATGTAGTTAAGACATCAACTGACCACTTGTTCTTTACTGGCAGAAAGTGTGCAGACTTAGTTAAGCGGTCGACGATCACCCATATGCCGTCGAATCCACCTCTAGATTTAGGTAGTCCGAAAATGAAATCCATCCCTATACCTTCCAATTTCCATGCCGGGATTTCCAGGGGTTTAAGTTTACCTGCAGGTTGCAAGTGTTCTGCTTTAATCTTCTGATAGGTTAAGCATCTGGCGACATATTCCGCCACCTCCCTCTTCATATTTCGCCACCAAAAACTCCTTTTCAAGTCTTGATACATTTTAGTAGTTCCAGGATGAATGGTATACCTGGTCTTATGAGCTTCATCCATAATCATCTTCTTTGTCTCCGCATGGTCGGGTACACAGACTCGATTCCGGAATAACAGTCTTCCATCTTCAATTAAAGAGAAGTCCGGCCTCTGGTCTAGATTAACCTTAATCTCCATGAGCACAGGATCATTGTCTTGAAGATTTGTGACGACCCAACAAACAAATTGACCCAACAACCATACTAGTTGGTAGACTTCCCAGGAAGGTCACCCATCCTGGGACTACTCCCAACTGAGCATGCTTAACTTTAGAGTTCTTTTCCTGCTCGAGCTCTGAAAATGACTAGTCCAAGTTGTTGGTAGTTTGTGGATTTTGTGACGACCCTCATTATACCGGTATGATTATACCAACCCATGTCGGTATAGTGAACGTTATCACAGTAGGGCATTTACCCAAACGCTATCACATGATTGAGATACACACAAATAAGATACAGAGTAGCAGAAGTAAAAGAACAAGGTCTTTCATTTCATCATCCACATTTAACATACATGATCCCATGACAATTTAAAAGAAATAAAGTCCACATAATGAAGTACTAAATTCAAATACATAGTTGTCCACAAATTACATAGTGTTTCTATTATAATGCCTCAATTTACATACGATGGAAGTCAAAATGTCACAACTACAACTCCGCCAAGCTACTCCCGCGCTCGGAGTCGCTCTCTACGGTCTCCTCCAAAGGTGTTTCACCTACTAAACCTGTACGCCGAAGCAAGGAATGAGTCTAAAAGACTCATCAAATAACACCATACACGTCATACATGCATATATCACAATAAGGCCTATAATCACTTCCAATAGCCAAACATATAGCATGGTAGGAAACAACCTATCAGGATACTTCTATAAAATTTAAACACATGTACATGGTTTATGTCATTCCAATTTAAAGTCCCTACCACATGCTTTCTATTTGTCTATTCACATGAGAGCTACATTCACATTTTCAACTTCAACATGATAACGATTAAACATGGAACTATTCACACATAAGTAAGAAACATCCTTAACATAGATTCTACAAATTTTGCACATGTGGAAATGGCATTTTACACGCATTTAGGTTTCTGTTTTGACATAAATTTAACACTTACACATCATGGATCACAATTTCACGATTTATCATATTAGTTCCACATGTTTACACAATTACACATTCACATTGCTCACTTTTTTACACATTGCACATTTTCACATATTCACACTACACAATTTACACATGTTCACATTCACATTTCACAATTTAGTGCCGTGACACATAGTCCAAACCACCATTAGAAGGACACATCACATAACACATATAAATAGACACCACCTAGGCAATATAGTGACGACTCTTGGACTGCGCAGATCGGGAGAACAAGTCTCCACCCTAACCAGTGGTACTTGTCCACCTCCAGGATTTCATCCTAATGCCCTTAGGATCTTAACACATTGAACCTTCCCATGGGGACTTTTCCATGGTACGGTTCCACGGCCCTCTATGGAAGCAGTGTCACACATGGCACACACTATTACACATTACACATTCCGATTTTTAACACACGTGTTACACATGAATTACACAGGGTTTACATTCTCTCATTTATACACATGGTTCTGTTCTTTCTAACACGATACTACTGATGACAGAATCAGACATCCAATAATTTACATTAACCAGGTTGAGAGACACATATCAAACCATTTCATGATAGCATGCGTAATTTACTTGTTTTCATATGGAAAATTCATAATGCACCATACAGTCACCCAAATAACATGAGAATTTAACCACACACTGTTTGCAGGTTTAGGACCACGCATGCAAATTTCCTTATTTTTCTGAGTTATCATGCATTTACAGAAAATAAAACGTTCAATCTCATGCTATTCATAATTCAATTCAACATGGAGCATAACATGAATATCAGATTTGGCTGTTCAGAACCGTGAACCTAACTTACACATTATCACAGAAATTTCCCCCCGGATTTATAGCACATCACATGATTTACTGTAATTTTTACAAATCCTACGCAGGTTTTTTATTTTCAAAACAGAAATTTCAGTAAATCACATGCTCTTAGAAAAATTCTGAAATTTGCAGGGCATAGACTGACACATACATACATGGTTTATAAAAATTAGGGCACTTGAATTCTTCACGGATCATGTGAACAGTAGATAGATATGTACAACCATTTCTTCCAACATGCATTTTAATAAACCTAATAACTCCTACCATCCACAAATGCACAAGAAGTTTCCCCACACATCACTGTATCTATTTCACATAACATACAACAATTACTTTATATCCTCATGCGAAAATACTTCGGAAAATTAATCGTATACAAGGGAGAATAGCTCACTGTTCTGCCCTGAAGAACTTAACGGCACAGTCTGTCCGTTAATGGAGCTTAACGGCAACATCGTTGGCCATTAATTAAAGATCTTAATGGCAAGGGATCTTGCCGTCAAGTTCAGGTCTGTGCAAAACACAGACCCGAGCTCTAAAAGAAGGAGAATTGTGAGGATCCAGACACGAGGAATGTAAGGCCCTCAAATTTCTGTCGCATTAATTGTATTTGTATGTGTATATTTGTGCTTGTGTATGTATATACATATTTACGTACGTATTAATTAGTACAATTACGTGTGCATGTGTTTATACTAGATGTAAATAATGCATGTATTGAATGGTGATAGTATGGATACATTACCATATACATATTGCATGTATATATGCATGGCATGCATAGTTTTCTGCATGATTTAGAGTTCTGGACGAAGGCCAGATTGGCGTCAACCCTTAGTCGTTGAGGTGGTGTCAGCGTCCACCCATGGACGCCAACACTAATCCTGGCGTCTAACGATGTGGACGTCTATTTCTCGGACCTGCATGCGTTGCAGAGCCAGAAATTCCGGAAACAAGGAAGCTCACCCATTGGGGAGCTGTCCCCAACAGCTCTGAGAGCCATCTTGTCACCTTGTGAGTGGGAGAGAGGCCTCTCCCATATGTCTGAACCCGGATCTGCCTTCCCCAACCCTCTCTTCACCCTTTGCAAGAGAGAAACAAGAGGAGAAAAACCCTAGAGAAAGCTGTGAGAAAATCCCCACTTTGCACCCAAAAATCTGACCCCTGAAGCTGGATCCGGCCATCTTCCACGACAAGAAGCTAGCTGGAGTGAAGGAGAAGACTTCCCCGGTCGTACCTTGGAGCCATCTTCATCCAAGAGCCCGGAGGAAGGAGATCTTGGAGGACTGTTTGCAACTTCTTGGGACTGCCTAAGGAGGGCTTCTCCGAGCATTTAGATCCATTGGAGCAATTTCTAAAAGGCAAGTGACCCTACCATAAGGTTCCCGTATGAGTCTAGGACGGTTTTAACATTTTTGTGTATTTTTCTTCGTGTCCTTGACCCCCACATTCACCCTATCTTGAGAGCTCGGGTCTGTGTTCTGCACAGACCAACATTAACGGCAAAGTCCCTGGATGCTGAGATCATGATTGGCGTCCATCGACTATGCCGCTGACCTTGGATTAACGGCCAGAGACCGCCGCCAAGTTCATCTGGACAGAACAGTAAACTGTTCTGCCCTCCTATATGATTATTTTCGATGGGTTTTTCGTGATGAGGATATATGGTAACCCTATACACTATGTATATTGGTAAATGTGGTGTGTGGATGAGTTATGATGTGTGGTGGTGAATGTTAGAGATTTTTATCCCATGAAATTTCAAGCATGAATTGTTGATGATTCTTGCCAATCCATGTTTATGATTAGGACTAGTCTGAGTGCCCTAAGTTCTGTCAGATCATGAAGTTAGTGGATTAGGATATGTGTGCTCAAATTTTGATAAATTGTCCATGCTTGCATAAATTGCTATTAATTTCAGTTCGGTAAATAAAAAGGCATGCAAGAAAGAATTGTTGTGATCGATCTATGGTTGTATGATTTAGGGTAATTCTGTATTTTCAGATCATGCATATAACAGTAGTCTCTGTTCAGACAGTAAGTGGCAAAAATGTATGATGGTGTTTAGCTCCATGTCAACTTAAATTATGAATAGCATGCTAAATAGGTATTTGATTTTCTGTAAATTCCATGTAGCTCAGAAAAATCTGAAAAATTGAATGTATGATCTTGAACCCAAAAATACCATGCGGTTAAATTTTCAGGTCATTTGGACCAGCATATAAGGAGTTATGCATTTTTCCATGTGAAATGTAAAAATTTATGCATGTCATCGTAAAGTGATTAGATATCATTTAAACCCAACCTGATTGGTGAATTTACTGTGTGTTAAACTCCTGAAATCTGTAGTGTCATGTCAGGAAAACAGAGATATGCATGCGAGTGAGAAAGTGAATGAGATGAAAATGATATGTGTAAAACCATGTGTAAAATCGGTAAAATGTGTAAATGTGTAACTGTGCCGATGTGACACTGCTTCCATAGAGGGCAGTGGAACTGTATCAGGGAAAAGTCCCTCTGAGAAAGTTCAATGTGTAAGTGACCCTAAGGGCATTAGGGGGAAATCCTGGAGGTGGACAAGTACCACTGGTTAGGGTGGAGACTTGTTCTCCCGGTCTGCGCAGTCCAAGAGTCGCCATTGGAATGCCTAGATGGCGTCTATGTGTAATGTGATGTATATATGTCCTTCTATGGTGGTTTGGACTATGTGTCACGGCATCTAAAATGTGAATGTGTAATGTGTAATGTGTATGTGTTCATATGTTAATGTGTAAGTGAACAATGTGAAATGTGTATGTGCAAAGTGCAATCATGTGAATTGGAAACTTGTGTAAAGAAAATGTAAAACTAAAAATGTGAGAATATGACATTGAAATCCATGTGAGACAAATCTGAAACCATGTGAAATCAGAAATTTATGTTGTTATCATCATATTTATATGTGCGAAAATGTCTAGAATCCATGTTAGGGATAATTAATGAGCACGTGTACAAATAGCATGATTGGTTGTTCACATGGTATGTTTTAAACAACATTGTAGCTCTCATGTGTAGGTTTACAGCCATTAAACCATGTGAAACAAGCAACTTAAAGCATGTGAAAATGTCTATGTATGTGCTTAGGAACATGTGAAATCCATGCTAGTTGTGTTTTCCCTTCATATATGCACAATGTTCATGTTGGTAGCTCTCATGTCTTGGTTCTTTAAAGGAAAAATTTCATAAGTAAATGGAATAAGAGCATGTGATAGGTAAGTTTTATTCTTAGAAATCTGAAAGCATGATCCATGTATTAAATTGTAGAACTTTCATGATAGGTTGAAACTTTCAAATGACTAGCATGCCATGTGTTGAAATTTGTGAATGTGCACGTAGAAACCGCTATGACTTATACGTGTATGTTATGAGTAGTGTTGCTTGCTGAGTCTTTAAGACTCACTCCTTGCTTCGGCGTACAGGTATAGACGGTGACGAGACTCTCGTGGAGGAGACGGTAGAGACAGACTCCGAGCGCGGAGTTTAGATTGTTGGAGCAGTTGCACCCTTTTGTGCTTTCATAGTATGTAAAAGCGACATTGTACTAGAACTATCATGAGAAAATTGTATAAGTGTGGACATTGTGTACTTAATTTTCAGCAATTTAATTATGTGAACTTTTAGCTCTTAATGTAAATTGCAAATCTCATGTATGTTTAATGTGGATGATGAATGAATGAAGACAGTTGTCTTTTACTTCCGCTACTCTGTTCGTATATTCGCGTGTATCTCAGCTGTTTGTATCGTTTGGGTAAATGTCCCACTGTGAGGACTCTCGCTATACCGACGTGGGTTGGTATAACCGTACCGGTATAATGAGGGCCATCACAGAGATTGGTATCAGAGCGACCAGTTGAGATTGCACATGAATATACCTAAGTCATCATCCCCATTGCATGCTAAGTATGTCCACATGTGTAGAAAACACTAATAAGAAGTGAAAGATAGATAAGAAAATGGTTAGAAAACTTAGTAGCCTAGCTCTAATAGTGGCTGAAATTTTATTACAGCCATGGCTTCAAGAGGTAGGCGTGGTGGAGCGTCGGCCCGTGAGGACGAGCCGCGACGTGATGAGTGGGCGGAGCAACAGGCCCCAGCACCGCAAGGCCCTGTACTTCCCCCACTGCCGCCTGTGGATTATGGAGTATTCATGCAAGGTCTGGTGCAAGCCATGCAGACGCAGGCTCATACCCAAGCAGCACTCCAGGCACAGTTGTAGGCCCAGGTAGAATAATGAAACAACTAGTAGTTGCTATTTAAATTGCATGATATTGTGTTTATTGTGTATTGCCTATTGTTTAATGTAGCAGGCTCAGGCACCAGCTCAGGACCATGGTGGACCTCCCATCATAGAGCGATTCAAGAGGATGACCACACCCTCTTTTAAGGGGGAGAGTGATCCATTAATGGCAGAAAGTTGGTTAAGGGAGACAGAGAAAATCTTCCGAGCCATCAGGTGCCCTGATGAGGATAAGGTGACATTAGCCACCTACATGCTACAGGTAGACTTTAATTTTGTATGTTTGTATGTTCTTCTTAATTTAGAATTTGTTAGTTGGTGCTTATGAAGGTGTATTGCAGGAGAGAGCGGATGTATGGTGGTCCTCCCTACTACGTACACGCTTTGAGGACGGAGCAGTAGACGTGGCGTGGGACGCGTTCGTGAGGCTCTTTCGAGCCAAGTTCGTCCCAGAGCATATCCAGGACAAAATGGAGCAGGAATTTATCTCCCTGACGCAAGGCTCCATGACCGTGCTGGAATACGAGGCAAGGTTTTCTGAACTTTCTAAGTATGCACCGCATATCGTAGAGGATGAGCGCAGGAAGACGAAGAAATTCGTGATGGGACTCAAGCCATCACTGCGGACGAGACTCGTGGCGTTTGACCACCGCACGTTGGACGAGGCCCTCAGTGCTGCCTGCAGGCAGGAGGGAGAAATGGAGCAATATCTGGAGGAAAAGAAGGCTTCGCAGAAGAGGCCAGCAGCGACATTCCAGCGGCAGGACAAGAAGAAAACGGTGTACCAGACACCGCAGCGATCCGTGACAGTCAACAACTCTCAGGTACCTTCTGTACGTTCCCCTGGTGTGAAGAAAGAGTGTCCCCATTGCGGGAAGACACATGGTGGTTCCGAGTGTTGGTTGGTAGCGGGTAGATGCTTGAAGTGCGGGAGCAGCGACCACAAGATCAAGGATTGCCCAAGACTTCAGCAGGGAGCTCAGCGTGGAGCGCCAGCCCCAGCAGTAGCGGCAGCCGCGCCAGCTACAGGAAGACCAGGAAGGCCTCGAGCCCCAGCTCGAGTGTTTGCTTTAGCTCGCGAGGACGCCGAGCAGGCGGAGCATGTCACCGAAGGTACGGTTTTGCTTTTAGGTGTGCACGCTCGGGTTTTGTTTGATACGGGTGCTACTCACTCGTTCATTTCCGAGCGGTTCGCTAGGCAGTTAGCCCTAGAGTCAGGCGTAGAGTCTGAGGATTTAGAGGTCCCCTTGTCTGTGCACACCCCTGCGGGTACGGTATCGACTAGGAAGTGCATTCCGTCGTTACCTGTGTGCATTGAGGATAGAATCCTAGATGGGTGTTTCTTCTTGCTAAAGATGAAGGACTATGATGCTATTCTTGGTCTGGATTGGCTAGAGGAGCACTATGCGTTAGTGGATTGTCGTCGGAAGAGGATTGTTTTCCGCATTCCTGGTGAGGACGAGTTCTCTCATCCCTTGCCAAGGAACTTGGCTGGAAAGTTAGTCATCTCTGCCATGAAGGCGATGCGCATGGTAAACAAGGGTTGTGACGCTTTTCTTGCCAGCGTGGTGTTAGTGCCAGAGGCTGATGAGTCACTTACTCTTGCGGAGATTGAGGTAGTGCAGGATTTTCCAGATGTCTTTCCTGATGACTTGTCTGGATTGCCACCGGATAGAGAGATAGAGTTTACTATAGAGTTGCTTCCGGGCACCTCTCCTATCTCGAAGGCTCCATATCGGATGGCACCTGCAGAGTTAGCCGAGTTGAGGAGGCAGTTGCAGGAGTTGCTTGATAAGGGATTTATTCGCCCTAGTGTTTCCCCTTGGGGCGCACCTGTATTATTCGTCAAGAAGAAAGACGGTCACTTAGGTTGTGTATTGACTATAGGAAGTTGAACCAAGTGACTGTGAAGAACAGGTATCCCTTACCTCGCATTGATGATTTGTTTGACCAGTTGCGAGAGGCATCAGTCTTTTCTAAGATTGACTTGCGATCTGGTTATCATCAGTTGAGGATTCGGAGTGAGGATGTGTCCAAGACGGCATTTAGAACCCGTTATGGACATTATGAGTTCTTGGTCCTTCCTTTCGGATTGACCAACGCCCCTGCAGCGTTCATGGATCTCATGAACCGGGTGTTTAGGCCTTATTTAGATAGCTTTGTCGTAGTGTTTATTGACGATGTGTTGGTCTATTCTCCGGATGAGGCCACCCACCGTCAGCATTTGAGGTTAGTGTTAGAGGTTCTTCGTGAGCACAAGCTGTATGCTAAATTCAGCAAGTGCGATTTTTGGTTGCGCGAGGTTCATTTCCTCGGGCATGTTATCTCCGGCGCTGGTGTTGCAGTTGATCCAGCGAAGGTCCAGGCAGTTATGGATTGGGAGGTTCCCAAGACCCCTTCGGAGATTCGTAGTTTTATTGGGTTAGCTGGTTACTATCGGCGATTCATTGAGGGTTTCTCATCCATCGCCGCCCCCTTGACAAAGCTGACCAGGAAGGGTGAGAAGTTTGTATGGTCTGAGGCATGTGAGCGTAGCTTCCAGCTATTGAAGGCTAAGCTTACTTCTGCTCCGGTATTGGTATTGCCTAGTGGTCTAGAGGGCTTTGCCATTTATACGGATGCGTCTCGGATTGGGTTAGGCTGTGTGCTCATGTAGCAAGAAAGGGTAGTGGCTTATGCTACTCGTCAGTTAAAGGAGCATGAGAGGAACTATCCGACTAATGATTTCGAGCTCGCAGCAGTGGTTCATGCACTAAAGATCTGGAGGCACTATCTTTATGGTGTCAGATTTGAGGTGTTTACTGACCACAAGAGCTTAAAGTATCTTTTCTCCCAAAAGGAATTAAACCTGAGGCAGAGAAGATGGATTGAGTTCTTGAAGGACTATGACTTCGACCTTCAGTATCACCCTGGGAAGGCGAATGTCGTAGCGGATGCTCTTAGTAGAAAGAGGTCTTCGCTCCAGCAGGATTGGAAGATGTTGGAGGATGCGGCGTACTCTATGACCGAGTTAGAGCCATCGCTGTGTCAGGCTTTTGTAGCTCAGTTATCCCTTAGATCCTCGGTTTTGGATGAGGTGATCGAGCAACAGGAAGCCGACCCTAGATTGTTAGAATTAGTGGGTAAGGCGGGCATTGCTCGTGATGAGGACGGTGTGATTAGATTTCAGCACCGTGTCTGTGTCCCTGATTTAGTAGATGTCCGTGAGCATGTGTTAGCGGAGGCTCATAGATCGCGATTCTCTATTCATCCGGGTAACACTAAGATGTATCAAGACCTGAAGAGATCATTTTGGTGGTCCGGCATGAAGAAAGATGTTGCGGATTATGTGTCTAGTGTTTAGTATGTCAGCAAGTGAAGGCCGAGCGACAGCGACCATCCGGCCTTATGCAGAGGATGGATATCCCAGTGTGGAAGTGGGAAGCTGTCACTATGGACTTCGTTTCGGGTTTGCCTCGATCTAGAAGGGGCAATGACTCGATTTGGGTAGTTGTAGATAGATTCTCGAAGACTGCTCATTTCTTGCCTATGAAGAAGAAGCAGTCAGTAGAGAGTTTAGCTAGATTGTATGTTAGTGGTATCATTAGATTGCATGGTGTGCCGAAGTCGATTATTTCGGATCGAGATCCGAGATTCACTTCGAGGCTGTGGAAGGGTCTTCAGGATGCGTTAGGTTCGGAGCTGAAGCTCAGTTCGGCGTTTCATCCCCAGACCGATGGACAGTCCGAGAGGACTATCCAGACGCTCGAGGATATGTTGAGAGCGTGTGTTCTGGATTGGAAGGATGATTGGGAGCGTCATTTACCTCTTGTGGAGTTCGCATACAACAACAGCTTTCATGCTAGTATTGGTATGGCTCCATTCGAGGCGTTGTATGGTAGGCCCTGCAGATCTCCGTTATGTTGGGAGGAGACTGGTGATAGGCAGTTGATCGGACCGGAGTTAGTTCAGGAAACTTCGGATAAGATCCAGCTTATCAGGAAGAGGCTTGTTGCGGCACAGGATAGGCAGAAGAGTTATGCCGACAACAGGAGAAAGGATTTGGAGTTCGAGGTTGGCGATCATGTCTTCTTGAAGATATCGCCTACTCGTGGTGTCGTTAGATTTGGCAGGCATAGCAAGCTAAGCCCTAGATTCATTGGCCCATATGAGATTCTCAGACGTTTGGGCAGCGTGGCGTATGAGCTAGCATTACCCCCAGCTTTGGCTAGCGTTCACCCTGTATTCCACGTATCTATGCTCAGGAAGTATGTCCGAGATCCGTCTCATGTGATTAGTCATGAGCCAGTGGAGATCCAGCCAGATCTTTCGTATGTCGAGCAACCAGTAGCTATTCTTGACCGGAAGGTTCAGCATCTCCGGAACAAGAGTATTGCGTCGGTGAAAGTTCTTGGCGGAACTTCTCACGAGAGGAGGCTACTTGGGAGCTTGAGGATGCGATGAAGAAGAAGTATCCCCTTTTGTTTGAGTAGTGTCGTTCTAACTTCGAGGACGAAGTTTCTTTAAGGGGGAGAGGGTGTAAGGCCCTCGAATTTCCGTCGCATTATTTGTATTTGTATGTGTATATTTGTGCTTGTGTATGTATATACATATTTACGTACGTATTAATTAGTACAATTACGTGTGCATGTGTTTATACTAGATGTAAATAATGCATGTATTGAATGGTGATAGTATGGATACATTACCATATACATATTGCATGTATATATGCATGGCATGCATAGTTTTCTGCATGATTTAGAGTTCTGGCCGAAGGCCAGATTGGCGTCAACCCCTAGCCGTTGAGGTGGTGTCAGCGTCCACCCATGGACGCCAACACTAATCCTGGCGTCTAACGATGTGGACGCCTATTTCTCTGACCTGCATGCGTTGCAGAGCCAGAAATTCTGGAAACAAGGAAGCTCACCCATTGGGGAGCTGTCCCCAACGGCTCTGAGAGCCATCTTGTCACCTTGTGAGTGGGAGAGAGGCCTCTCCCATATGTCTGAACCCGGATCTGCCTTCCCCAACCCTCTCTTCACCCTTTGCAAGAGAGAAACAAGAGGAGAAAAACCCTAGAGAAAGCTGTGAGAAAATCCCCACTTTGCACCCAAAAATCTGACCCTCTGAAGCTGGATCCGGCCATTATCTACGACAAGAAGCTAGGTGGAGTGAAGGAGAAGACTTCCCCGGCCGTACCTTGGAGCCATCTTCATCCAAGAGCCCGGAGGAAGGAGATCTTGAAGGACTGTTTGCAACTTCTTGGGACTGCCCAAGGAGGGCTTCTCCGAGCATTTAGATCTATTGGAGCAATTTCTAAAAGGCAAGTGACCCTACCATAAGGTTCCCGTATGAGTCTAGGACGGTTTTAACATTTTTGTGTATTTTTCTTCGTGTCCTTGACCCCCACATTCACCCTATCTTGAGAGCTCGGGTCTGTGTTTTGCACAGACCTGCATTAACGGCAAGGTCCCTGGACGCTGAGATCATGATTGGCGTCCATCGACTATGCCGCTGACCTTGGATTAGCGGCCAGAGACCGCCGCCAAGTTCATCTGGACAGAACAATAAACTGTTCTGCCCTCCTATACGATTATTTTCGATGGGTTTTCCGTGATGAGGATATATGGTAACCCTATACACTATGTATATTGGTAAATGTGGTGTGTGGATGAGCTATGATGTGTGGTGGTGAATGTTAGAGATTTTTATCCCATGAAATTTCAAGCATGAATTGTTGATGATTCTTGCCAATCCATGTTTATGATTAGGACTAGTCTGAGTGCCCTAGGTTCTGTCAGATCATGAAGTTAGTGGATTAGGATATGTGTGCTCAAATTTTGATAAATTGTCCATGCTTGCATAAATTGCTATTAATTTCAGTTCGGTAAATAAAAAGGCATGCAAGAAAGAATTGTTGTGATCGATCTATGGTTGTATGATTTAGGGTAATTCTGTATTTTCAGATCATGCATATAACAGTAGTCTCTGTTCAGACAATAAGTGGCAAAAATGTATGATGGTGTTTAGCTCCATGTCAACTTAAATTATGAATAGCATGTTAAATAGATATTTGATTTTATGTAAATTCCATGTAGCTCAGAAAAATCTGAAAATTTGAATGTATGATCTTGAACCCGAAAATACCATGTGGTTAAATTTTCAGGTCATTTGGACCAGCATATAAGGAGTTATGCATTTTTCCATGTGAAATGTAAAAATTTATGCATGTCATCGTAAAGTGATTAGATATCATTTAAACACAACCTGATTGGTGAATTTAATGTGTGTTAAACTCCTGAAATCTGTAGTGTCATGTCAGGATAACAGAGATATGCATGTGAGTGAGAAAGTGAATGAGATGAAAAATGATATGTGTAAAACCATGTGTAAAATCGGTAAAATGTGTAACTGTGCCGATGTGACACTGTTTCCGTAGAGGGCAGTGGAAGTGTATCAGGGAGAAGTCCCCCTGAGAAAGTTCAATGTGTAAGTGACCCTAAGGGCATTAGGGGGAAATCCTGGAGGTGGACAAGTACCACTGGTTAGGGTGGAGACTTGTTCTCCCGGTCTGCGCAGTCCAAGAGTCGCCATTGGAATGCTTAGATGGCGTCTATGTGTAATGTGATGTATATATGTCCTTCTTTGGTGGTTTGGACTATGTGTCACGGCACCTAAAATGTGAATGTGTAATGTGTAATGTGTATGTGTTCATGTGTTAATGTGTAAGTGAACAATGTGAAATGTGTATGTGCAAAGTGCAACCATGTGAATTGGAAACTTGTGTAAAGAAAATGTGAAACTAAAAATGTGAGAATATGACATTGAAATCCATGTGAGACAAATCTGAAACCATGTGAAATCAGAAATTTTATGTTGTTATCATCATGTTTATATGTGCGAAAATGTCTAGAATCCATGTTAGGGATAATTGATGAGCACGTGTACAAATTAGCATGATTGGTTGTTCACATGGTATGTTTTAAACAACATTGTAGCTCTCATGTGTAGGTTTACAGCCATTAAACCATGTGAAACAAGCAACTTAAAGCATGTGAAAATGTCTATGTATGTGCTTAGGAACATGTGAAATCCATGCTAGTTGTGTTTTCCCTTCATATATGCACAGTGTTCATGTTGGTAGCTCTCATGTCTTGGTTCTTTAAAGGTAAAATTTTACAAGTAAATGGAATAAAGAGCATGTGATAGGCAAGTTTTATTCTTAGAAATCTGAAAGCATGATCCATGTATTAAATTGTAGAACTTTCATGATAGGTTGAAACTTTCAAATGACTAGCATGCCATGTGTTGAAATTTGTGAATGTGCACGTAGAAACCGCTATGACTTATACGTGTATGTTATGAGTAGTGTTGCTTGCTGAGTCTTTAAGACTCACTCCTTGCTTCGGCGTACAGGTATAGACGGTGACGAGACTCTCGTGGAGGAGACGGTAGAGACGGACTCCGTGCGCGGAGTTTAGATTGTTGGAGCAGTTGCACCCTTTTGTGCTTTCATATTATGTAAAAGCGACATTGTACTAGAACTATCATGAGAAAATTGTATAAGTGTGGACATTGTGTACTTAATTTTCAGCAATTTAATTATGTGAACTTTTAGCTCTTAATGTAAATTGCAAATCTCATGTATGTTTAATGTGGATGATGAATGAATGAAGACAGTTGTCTTTTACTTCCGCTACTCTGTTCGTATATTCGCGTGTATCTCAGCTGTTTGTATCGTTTGGGTAAATGTCCCACTGTGAGGACTCTCGCTATACCGACGTGGGTTGGTATAACCGTACCGGTATAATGAGGGCCGTCACAAGGAAAATCTGTAAAAATGGTAAAACCCTACTAGACACCTACATGGACGAAGTGAATGGGTTACTTGCCTCTCAATAAATCTCCAAAGGGATAAAAGTTGTTGTTGAAGCTCTCCTTGGGCAGTCCCAAAAAGCCTCCAAACTCTTCTTGCTCTGGGTTCTTGGTCGATGTATACGCCAACCAACGTTGGGGAAGCCTTCCCCTATGTCCCAGCTATCCTCCAGTCTGTGTAGATCGTCGGGAGAAGCCTTCAGTCGCCGGATCAAAGCTTCCAGAGTTCAAGTTTCCTTCAGTCCAGAGCTAGGGTTTCTCTCCTCTTTTCAAAGAGTCAAGAGAGTTCTTCTGGTGCTGAAGGGGTTTGGTTTATAGGAGAATGGGTTTGGGATATCCCGGAGGATGTGATGGGATGTCTGATAGCCGTTGGGGACTTCTCCCCAATGGTTGGGCTTGCTTGCCCCCAGAATTTCGGGGTCTACAACGCATGCAGGTCAGAGATATTAACGTCCACATCCATGACCGTTTATTTAAGTATTAGCATCCAACGATATGGACGTTTACCACCATGGACGTCCACCATATTGACGCCAATTGGCCCTTCAGCCAGAACTTAAAAACATGCAGAAACCATGCGTACGATGTATATATATATATACATATACATGCAGTATATGTGATATAGTATACACACCATCACACATGCAACCATACAATATTTATAACATATTTACATATATGCACACATAAGTATCACTAGCTAATATTGTACATAGATATCTACAAATGCATATACAAGTTACACATAAACATGAATTCACATAAAATAGAATAAAATGACAAACAAATTCGAGGGCCTTACAGATTTAGTCCATTTAACATATTCTTAGATGGGGTGTTACAATCTACCCCTCTTATATAAGCGACGTCCTCGTCGCTACTCACATATAGCACACAATCAAATCTTGGGCAGACAGGATTCTAGAGGTGGCCCCCATAGGCTCAAGAGGTGGCTCCCACTATGTAGCACTTTGCGCCATTATGGCCTCAAGAGGTGGCTCCCATAGCGTAGCACTTTGCCATGTGTGGCATTTAGTTCCTGCACTTCCGACTGAGCAAAGCTCTGATACCACTAAACTGTCACATCTCGAGAATTACGTAGCGGATAATAATTTGGATAATTCGAGTCGATATTTCGAGATGTGAGCACTCGGTAAATAAGCCTCTAGCTAGCAAGTACTAAATACGTATCAACACCACATCATAATAGGGCCCAAAGAATGAACTCAATTAGACTTGTATTCAAATCTCATCTCATTGTTTCAAATGGAACTAATACAACTCTTTAAATATTGAGTAACAGGACTAAGACTCAATGAAAGCAAATTACATTTATTCCTCACTTCCTACTACATTGTTCTAACTCTCAAAGTAAACTAATGAAAACTCTATAGTTGGAATGCTCATCACTCCGACGCATTCCCATCCTCGACTGGTTCTTCTTCTTGTATTTCATAATCACCTAGAAGGTTAAAAGTAGGGAATGAGCAAACTAGCCCAGTAGGATTTATATCTAAATGTGCGAGCAATGATATAAGTGATTAGCAATTTAGAACTAGGTAAGCATGAGGATCAAGATATGCATGTACGAATAAAACTCATTAATCATGATACATGAACAAGCTAGATGGAATGATCATGAAAGAGTAAGATCTAGAATTGATATAACGAGCAAGAGTTTTCCAATAGAGTGTCATGTAACAAGCATGCAAGGTGTCATTTAGATTGCAAAAATTGTAGGATGGCCATATCACACAAGCAAGCAAGCACGAGCACGATCATGTAACACTAATCAAGCACGAAGACACTAATGTACACCAAGGAAAGATCCACCTTGAAATGCACAATAGGACACGTGTATGTGGTTATTGTATCTAGCATTTAACACGCAAGTACTCCCAGCGTAGATGCAACGCCAGTAATCATTATACCCCATGGTTAACAGTATATTTATGACTCTCTATCATTGGGGCTAGATTGGAGCCCTTGGACACTCTCCGTGCCCGATCAACATCTCACTATTTTTAAATGTAGATACCCACAGTCATTAATGGCCAATGAGAGTTTCAAGATACAAGCAAGTGTAATGTCATGTTCATGATGATGATGAGAACAAGTAGCAAGTAAGGTGAACATGATTTCATGATAACAATAGTCAAGAGATAATTTCGACAGCATAATGACACAATTTAAGTTTTAGTTATCTCTTTACTTTAATGGCTTAAGTTAGATCTTTCAAATCACACTCACGAGAACAAGAGAAGAAAGGAAGTGCACGCTATCTCCAGAGAACTTCAATGGTACAACCAACTCGGTCTCCATGAGGGAATCCACAGAGTACGGAGATTTACGGAGGTCTTAGAGAAAAGGTCACTAGTTTGTTGATACGGAATGACCGACGGAGAGTTTCCAATTCCCCAAGAAGGGCTGCCTATATGTGCAAGTGTGTAGTGAGTACGTGTCTCAATGCACATTCCACCGATTTAAAACAACGCGGAAAGCAAGTAACATGAATTACATGAGATTGAAATATGCATTTAACTAAACATGGTTTGCAGTATTTTATGATAGCAATTATTCACTTTAACAAGCTAGGATGATAAGATGAAAAATCAATGGTGTGCCAGATTAGGTCATATCATTAAAGAGTAATTAGAATAGCATTCATATAGTTATGGCTTTTTCATTGGTTGACCGCTTTTAAGCCACTGAACAGACTTCATGCATTGATCAGAACCAAGACATGCAAACCTTAAACTCTAGACCATGTAAAACAGGTCTCGGGTAGGCCTTTAAATCCGCGACGGACACAATCGTCGCATTTAAGAAGACTGTACATGGTTCTGAAACACGAATATCCTGCAACATGTCAAATCGCGACAGTCTATACCGTCGCCTTCTTGCTCAAATCGCGACGGACCTGTCTGTCACGTTCATAACGTGACAGACAGCGTGTCGCGATCATCCTTGAGTCACGACGTATTGACACGTCACATTCAAGAGGTGATTTCAAAATAATAATATAAAAACAAGACGGAAATCATGAGCGGGAAAACAGTCTAAATCGCGATGTCCTCCTACGTCGCATTCATGCATGGCATGGAAAACCACACGACACATAGTTTAATACGTCAGAACAGTCAAGTCACTGTCGAAATCATGATGGGCCATGCAGTTGTGTTTCAGATGAACGCGACAGACATGTACGTCACATTCATGCATGTAAGAACGCGACGTCTGGTCTCGTCGCATTTTGGGTTCTTGCCCGAAAATGCTGAAAAGTACACACGATGCATGCAATGCTTATATCTCCTGATCTAGGGATCTTGGGACAAAAGTGTAAACATGAAACTTGTTGGGAACAGGGAGTAGAAGAGGACTATGGCTTTGGTTTCATGAGACTTGACCTTGGGATGCATGAGAAAATGACATGAATGTAAAAGCTCTAAGCATGCACGACTTTGGGAAAATGCTTAATACTCGATGTATGATCAATCAAATTTGGGGAAAATGCATGCACATGAAAGTAGACTTGATGAACTACACATTGGTATTTGATTTATTTAGGTTTGGCCCGAGATCACCTACCTTTTAGGTTGAATAAAACTTGTCCTCCAGAAAGCCCTCGCTCAGACTTCTTGGAGGAGAACTCTTAATACTCCCCATTCGCTGGATGAAAATTGGGCAAACTAGTGCCATTAGAAACTAGACTCAACCTCTTTCTAGGGCTATAAGCCTTGCATGGGTTGGTCGAGGTTTGACTCACCTTTGGTCGACTCTAAGAAGAGCTCTCTGCACAGATCGATGCAGACACAGCTGGGAAGAAGAGCTCCATTTTGGGGCATTTTCCTCCGCCTCTAGTGCTCAAGAGCTGCTACCCACGACCCCAACAATTGCTAAACTCATCCACAAGGTTTTCTTGACAAGTATTTATACATCTAGGTTTTTTTTTAGGAGTCCCATTGGGTGTAGGAAGGAAGGGTTACGGTTTTGGGTTACCACCTTCCTATTTTTGATGATTTCTCACCCCATTAGAGTGTGTGAGGCTTTAGGCAACCCCATACCATGGATAGGCACGAATTTGGGTTGCCATGAAAGGCTAATTGCATTAGGATTTGCCCTAATTACCTCTTCCTATTTCTAGCTCAATTAGGGTTGCGAATTTCTGGGGTATTTTCTTGCTTCATTTTATTCTTTGGCCAAATGTTGTCCATTGTCCCAATTCTGATAATGGGTCATCAATACATGATGTTGGAAGTCTCCCCAACATTTTTATTTCATTTATGATCATGTTATATTCCCATCGTAACATTTTTCCGACTTTGTTTCCTAATTAGGATAATTAGCTAGTCACATTGTGACGTACACATGGCCAATTGGATTTTCCGTTGCATGAATTTCTTCGTGGAACATTCAGGAATAATGTTTGGGGTTGAATTATAATTTTTACGAGATTTTACGATGTGTTCTTGCATGTATGATAGTGGTACATAAGTTCTACCATTTCGATAATACAAAAATTATTTATTTCTAATTATTTAAAAATTTAAATCACTGAATTTCCCAGGGTGCTACAGAAAGGATCTAAGATAGAAGACATACACATAGTTTAGGACTACCCTGACATTTTTCCCGAGGAGCTTCCAGGAATTCCCCCTAAACGAGACGTAAATTTCCCTATTGATTTAATCCCTGGAGCTGCACCGGTGTCACGTCAACCGTACAGGATGTCACCAGCCGAGTTAAAAGAACTAAAGGCACAATTGATGGAACTACTTGAAAAGGGGTTCATTAGACTAAGTACTTCCCCATGGGGAGCACCTATCTTATTTGTAAAGAAGAAAGATGGATCTATGAGGCTATGTATCGGCTATCGGCAACTTAATCAACTGACCATCAAGAACAAGTATCCACTGCCTAGAGTTGATGAACTCTTTGACCAGATATCTAGAGCGCAATATTTCTCCAAGATTGATCTCAGATCTAGCTACCATTAAATGAGAATCAAGGACGACGACATATACAAAACGGCTTTCAGGAGCAGGTACGGACACTAAGAATTCATTGTTATGCCTTTTGGTCTGACCAATGCTCCTGTAGCTTTCATGCAACTCATGAACAACATATACCAGCCATACCTGGATAAGTTCATGGTCGTCTTCATTGATGATATTCTCATATACTCCAAAACCAAGGAAGAACATGAAGAACATTTGAGGATAGCTCTGCAAGTCTTGCAAGACAACCAACTATATGCTAAGTTGAGCAAATGTGAGTTCTGGCTCAAAGAAGTGTCCTTCTTGGGCCATGTCATCTCAAAGGACGACATCTCTGTTGATCCCTCCAAAGTTGAAGCTGTACTTAATTAGGGGAGACCAACTAATGTCACAGAAATCAAAAGCTTCTTAGGACTGGCTGGGTATTACAAGCGGTTCATAAAGGACTTCTCTAAGATCACCGTTCCTCTCACCCATCTTACTCGGAAGGAGAATCCCTACTCTTGGAGTAAAGAGTGTGAGAAAAGTTTCCAAACTTTGAAAGAATGTTTGACCTCGGCCCCTGTTCTCACTCTTCTAATAGAGGGAGAAGGTTTCGCGGTCTATACCGATGCCTCGAGAATTGGTCTAGGTTGTGTACTGATGCAGAAAGAGAAGGTCATTGCCTATTCTTCAAGATAAATAAATACCCATGAAGTCAACTACCCCGTGCATGATCTTGAGTTGGCTGTTGTGGTCTTCGAATTAAAGATCTGGAAACATTACTTATATGGTGAGCAATTCACAGTTTATTCAGATCATAAAAGCTTGATGTACTTATTCTTCCAAAAATAACTCAACATGAGGCAAAGAAGATGGCTGGAATATTTAAAGGACTTCGACTTCAACATCCAATATCATCCAGGCAAAGGGAATGCTGTGGCCGATGCTCTTAGCAGAAAGCCGATGGCATCCTTATTTAGTCTAGTTCTTAAAATGATGCAACTATTAGAACAATTTGCAAGGATAGACATGAATATTGAATATAGAGATGATCGAGTCTTGGTTGTCAACATCAAGATTCAATCTGACTTGCTTGTGGAGATCAAAGCCCAACAAGATAACGATCCATTCTTGGTTCGTATTAAGGAAACCTTGGCAGAAAAACCAGACTTTGCTATGACCGAGGATGGAAGGTTAGTGTTCCAGGGAAGGACATGTGTTCCGGATAATGAAGAACTAAAAAGGAAGCTGATGGATGAAGCTCATAAAACCAAGTACACTATCCACCTAGGCAGTACCAAGATGTATCAAGACATGAAAAGAATATTTTGGTGGCCAAACATGAAGAGAGAAGTAGCCGAGCATGCTACTCATTGCCTTACTTGCCAACAAGTAAAAGCTGAACATCGACGCCCTACTGGTGTACTCAGACCTTTAGACATCCTATAGTGGAAGTGGGAAAGTATAGGCATGGATTTCATCATGGGTTTACCCGACTCGTGGTGAAGTCGACGCTATATGGGTCATCGTCGATTGACTGACTAAGTCTGCACACTTTTTGCCTATCAGGAGTAAGTGGTTTGTGGATGTGTTAGCCGCCCTTTATGTAAAGGAGATAGTAAGACTGCATGGAGTGCCATCATCTATAGTCTCAGATCAAGATCCAAGATTTACCTCTCATTTCTGGAAAGGACTTCAAACTGCACTAGGTACTAAACTCAATTTTAGTACTGTTTTTCATCCACAAACAGATGGACAGACTGAGAGGACAAATCAAATTGTAGAAGACATGTTAAGAGCCTGCACCATAGACTTTGAAGGCTACTGGAATGAGCAACTATCATTAATCGAGTTTGCCTATAATAATAGTTACTAGGCGAGCATAAAAATGGCTCCATTCGAAGCACTCTATGGTAGAAATTGTAGATCCCCTGCATGCTGGAATGAAGTTGGCGAACAATAATGGTTAGGTCCAGATATGGTACAAGCCACAACCAGGGATATACAGGTTATTCGGGATCGGCTCAAGATAGCTTAATCCAGACAGAAGAGCTATGCCGACAAGAGAAGGAGAGACTTGGAATTTCATGTAGGAGATCATGTACTCTTGAAGGTGTCTCCTACCTAAGGAATTCAGATGTTTGGTGTCAAAGGAAAATTAAGTCCAAGATTCATTGGTCCTTTGAAATACTCGCAAGGATTGGTGAAGTCGCATACCGACTGGCACTGCCGCCACACCTAGCATTCATACACAATGTGTTCCATGTTTCCATGCTCAGGAAGTATGTGTACGATCCTACTCACATCATTTGCCATGAAGACTTAGTGCTGCATAAAGATATGACCTACGAAGAAAAGTCGATCAAGATACTGGATCGGAAAGTGCAACAACTTAGGAACCAGCCTATTCATGTGGTGAAAGTTCTATGGAATAATCGTGGAGTGGAAGAAGCCACATGGGAACCCAAAGGAACAATGAGGCGAAACTACGCCGACTTATTCGGTAAGACATTCTCCCTGTTACGATCATGTGAATTTGGGGACCAAATTCTTTTAAGAGGGGATGATGTAGCAACCCGATATTTTTAATAAATAAATAAATCAAAAAATTTAAAGAAAAATGATTTAATTAAAACTCATTAAACAAAAAGAAGTAATAGGCTTTGCTAAATAATTCATGTAAAAGTTATTAGGCAAAATAGAAATTTTGAAATATGGAATAAGAGGAAAATAACCTAAATTTGTAATATAATTGCTTCCTAAATTAAAAGGAGTAAAAAAATCATTAAAATAGCTAATTTATGTTGGAATTGGACTCCTAACCCTAGCCTATTTAGCTAGCCACGAAATTGGAACCCAACCTTACCCAATTAGGAGAAGGAAAGCTTGGAAGGTTGAAAGAAATAAGGAAATTCAGAGTTTAATAGGAGTTAGAATTGTAATAGGAAATTGACTCACTAGATGCTTAAATAGACCCCCAACCTCTCCATGGCCGGCCCTAATACGTTACTGAGACTTGTTGGACGTGGAGGAGAGGCCAAAGGAGGAGAGAATCGTGGGGAGAAGGCTTGCTCAAGGATCTATCAATTGTTCATCGAGTTCTAAGCCCTAGAAGCCAAATCGACCCAAAGGTAGGTATTCTTACAAGCAAAACTAAATTATTCTCGTCTGTAGGATGTTATTGACATCAGAAACAAAAGCCCTCTATTTGCCCTAATTTTCATCGACCTATCGTGAGATTTTCATGTTGGAAGTTCTGTAATCATCTTGCTCCCGAACCTTTATAATCATCTTAGATCTCTCTTCACACTTGATCTCATGCTATGCAATTTTTATTGTAGATACTATATGTTGTCAGGAATCGTTTGCCATCTTTTTCCCCAATTTCTATTAAGTATCTTGCTCGCATTAAATATTTTTCCATCACTGCATCATGTTCTGTGTTCTTCATGAAAGAACCTGATTAAAGCCTATCCAAATCATGATAAGTTTCTAATTCATCTTTAATGGTTATACCCTCGCAAGTCTAGTTTAATTTAAAACTAGTTTCATGATTTTTCATCATCTGTACACTGAGATTTTGATTTTTGAATGACCTTATCAAACCATGGAAAGCCTGGACCGCAATCCAAGGCAAGCCCTTTTCTATTCGAGCTCAGGCGCAGGACTTGAGAACGCGACGGCCCGATAGGCCGCGTTCTCAGAGGCTGATCGCGACCAAGAACCTATCGCGTTATGAACGCGACAGGCCATGGCGTCGCATTCCGGCTGTCTGCCTGACCGACCTGTCGCGTTTCTCAACATACCCTGTCGCATTCTGTTTACCTGTTCCAGGAGGTCCTATCGCGATCTTTGACAGACCTCGTCGCGTTCTGGATGTACCCTGTCGCATTCCTCACAGGGGCACATCGCCTTCTGGACTTTTGTACATAAACCCTAGTTTTTTACTGTTCTTGTCTTTCTACAGTGACCACATACCCTGTTAACTATCCTAAACACAGTAAACGATGATGTTAAACATGGATATGTAATAGTTATGTAAAAGCCATACACATGATCTTTTCATATCTATGATTCTCTTTATCACATGCACATACTTGAAACCATCCATTATGACTTGACTTGGCATGAAATTATCCCATAATGTATCTGGTAATTTACTTCAATATTGTATTTAAATGGCCCTATTTTTAATGGACTTGTCTTCGTTTCTCTTGAAGTTTTGGAATACCATTACCGACGGTCCACTGTTCTAGAATTCCTCTAGAACATCGAGCACTTTGTTTCTATATACACTTTCTCTTGACTTGGACAAACTCTCCGTCGGATATTCCTTCTGCCAGACTAGTGAATCCTTGTTCAAGGCCTCCATAAGTCTCCTCTGTCCATGGATTTCCACATGGTCGATGAGCTGGTTGTACCCTCAATACCTATGATACCCTTTAGGGATCAACATGATCCAAATGGCCTTAGAATGCTCTCTCTCTTATCATGAGATCACACCAGACATCTGGACTATGTGCATAGCATGGCCATTGGTTGGTTAGTGAATTTTACCTAACTTCCAGAACCAAATCATGCGTGTTGTGCAACCGTTACTATCACCTATTTATCGTTGTTTCATGCGCATTGACCTATAGTTCTCATCTCTACTCTATTCGCTCATCTATTCATGTTCTGTACATTATCGTCTATTCATAAATTACTCTCATCTATTCTTGGTACTCTCTATGGCCATTTGACTGATTGTCTAATGATAAACAATATGACTAATGCTTGGTAATACAAAGGGCCCGGTCTGGTCCTGGGAGGTGCGCCCAAAAGTGCTAGTGCCCGCGGGAGTTAATTGACAAGAGTGTTTGGCATTACACTCAAGTGCTATCTATCTCGACTATCTATATGACAATCATAAGTGTTATGCTATACTAGACTCGTTGTGCTATCGTGAACTATTTTGTGCTATTTGTGCTATGGCCATCCTGCTCTTGTGCTATAGTTGATACTTGTGCTATATGAATCATGCTATTGTGCTATCTCTTGCTTGACAATACTTGACTCTCACTCTCTATCATTAGTTACTCTGCTCTTTAATACATTAATCATTTAAATCATGCCTGATCATGAGATTTAAGTCCTACTAGGCGTTATCGCTCACCCTGCGTTATTTGATATGTGTTCTTAGGTGAAACCGAAGAAGATACCTACACTCATGAGGATGGAACCACCAGGAGTGAATCAAGAGTACCTTGGCACATTAGTATTATGTTAGAGTCTTAATTAGTCTTTACTTTCATTCAATGTAATGATGTCAAGTGGGCCCTATAGAATGGCTCTGATATTAGTAGTTGTAATAGACATTTGAGGAATTATCAATGAAATACCTTTGCTTTAGCGTTATTCTTTGTCCAATGGTTTGATGTCTATTATACGCTCTATACTCGCTTACTTGCAACTACCTTACGTTCCGATATTCCGCGTCGGGGTGCGACATAAATAGATAGATAGAGAATCTTCTAAAGGTGGCAGACAACCTTCAATCATACAATACAACACTAACTAGTATAGTTGTTGGGTCAATTAGCTGGTTGTGTCGTTATAAATAGTATTGGAGCTTAATTATCTAGTCAGGAGTGCAGGAGCTAAGTGTCACAAAGAGCAAAATACTACGCTATAAGAGCCATCTCTTGAGGCTATAATGATGTAAAATGCTACATATCATTTGCCACATGTTAGACCTATAGGGACCACATCTAGAGTCCAGTCTATTTGGAGGTTTGACTGTGTGCCATATGTGGCTAGCGATGAAGACGTTACATATATAAGTGGGATAGATTGTAACAACTTATATAAGAATGTATTAAATAGACTAAATCAGTAGACTACTAACAACTTAGACTAGTTATTTTGGAGTTCAAGTAGAAAGGAACTCCGAAGTTAAACGTATTCAGTTGTAAAAAGTCCCATAATGTGTGACCTTTCTAGGAAGTTTACCAATTAACATAGTTGTTGGGCCAATTAGCTAGTTGCGTACTATAAAAAAAAGTGAATAAACTCAAGATCTGGAAACATTATCTATACGGTGACCAATTCACTGTCTACTTCGATCATAAAAGCTTGAAGTATCTGTTCTCTCAGAAGGAGCTGAATATGAGACAAAGAAGATGACTAGAATATCTCAAGGACTTTGACTTCAATATCTAATACCATCCTGGCAAAGGTAATATTGTGGCTGACGCTCTTAGCAGAAAGCCTATGGCATCTTTATCTAGTCTAGTTCTTGGCAAGATACAACTGTTGGAACAATTTGCAAGATTAGACTTAAATATTGAATAGAGTGATGATCGTGTCTTGATTGCCAATATCAAGATTCAATCTGACATACTTGTGGAGATCAAAGACTAACACAACAACGATCCATTCTTGGTTCGTATAAAAGAGACTTTAGGAGAAAAGCTAGATTTTTCCATGACTGAGGATGATAGACTACTATTCCAAGGCAGAACTTGTATACTTGACAATGAAGATCTTGAAAGGAGTTAATGGATGAAGCACATTGATCCAAGTACATTATCCATCTTGGCGATACCAAGATATATCAAGACATGAAAAGAACATTCTGGTGGCCAAAGATGAAGCGAGAAGTAGCTGAACATGCTATACACTGTCTTACTTGTCAACAAGTAAAAGTAAAACACCGACACCCTGTAGGTGTACTCAGACATCTGGAGATCCCAGAGTGGAAGTGGGAGAGCATTGGCATAGACTTCATTATGGGTTTACCTAGGACTCGAGTGGACTTGATGACATATGGGTCATTGTAGATCGACTAACTAAGTCCGCACACTTTTTGCTAATCAAAATTAAGTGGACCGTAGATGTATTAGCTGCTCTTTATGTCAAAGAAATTGCGAGACTGCATGGAGTTCTAACATCCATAGTCTCAGATTGTGACCCAATGTTTGCCTCTCATTTTTGGAAAGGACTTCAAACTGCACTTGGTACTAAACTCAATTTTAGTATTGCTTTCCATCCACAAACAAACGGACAGACCAAGAGGACTAAACAAATTGTGGAAGACATGTTAAAAGCATGCACCATAGACTTTGAAGGCTATTAGAACGAGCAATTACCACTAATGGAGTTCGAAGCAATAAGTACCAAGTGAGTATAAAGATGGCTCCATTCGAAGCATTATATGGAAGAGGTTGTAAATCTCCTATATGGTGGAATGAAGTTGGTGAGCAACAATGGTTAGGTCCAGACAGGTACAGGCTACAACTAAATACATCCAAGCCATAAGAGATCAACTCAAGGTTGCTCAATCCAGACAAAAGAGCTACACCGAAAAGAAAAGGAGAGATCTAGAATTTCAAGTGGGAGATCATGTGCTATTGAAGGTATCTCCTACTCGTGGGATTCAAAGATTTGGAATCAAAGGAAAGCTAAGTTCAAGATTCATTGGCCCTTTTGAAGTACTTGCAAGGGTTGGTGAAGTTACATACCAATTGACGTTACCTCCACACTTAGCGTTCGTACACAACGTATTCCATGTTTCCATGTTAAGGAAGGATGTGTATGATCTTAATATTATACGCCATGAAGATTTGATATTGCACAAGAATATGACATATGAAGAAAAGCCAATCAAGATATATATATATATATATATATATATATATATATATATATATATATATATATATATATATCGATACATTTGTTAAAGTAAGACAGTGGTTATTTGACAACCACTTTATGTATACGACTTTATTGTAGCTGTCTACAAAGATTGATATGACCTATGTAGCCATCTACATATATATATGACTTCAAAGTAGCAAGATATGTAATAATATAATATATTATAAGCTGTCTACATATGAAATATTATATATATTTTATGAAGATATTTATATTTACATAGATATTTATGTAATATATAGATATATAGTTATATATGAAATACTATATATATAGACATTATATATATATATATGTATTTATATATAATATCTATATTATATATATATATTTATATAATATATATAGACATAAATATCTATGTAGGTATATATCTATATGTATATATCTATGTATTTATATCTACACACATATATTTATATGTAAATATTAATAGATTTGTACATATTTATTTATAAATTAATATTTAAATACTATTTAATTTTTACATTTATATTAATACATTAAAATTAATATTTTGATAGATATTTAATATTAACAATTTTTGTTTATAAATTAATATTTTAAATGTAATTTACATATTTTAAGATCTTAACATTTTAAATATTAATAATAAAATATTAATATCTCCAACCCCAAAAGTTGTCAAATCCCGAAAATTTTTTCCCCCTTCCCGCGGCGCCAAATCCCTTAAATTTCCCCCCCTCCCCAGGCTCCCCTGGGCTCCAAATCCCTTTAATTTTTCCCCCAGGCGCCAAATCCCTCATAGGAGGCGACGGAGGCCTCGTCCTCGCTGGTCCTCATGCGGCGACACCACCTCCACCAGACATGGCCCCTTCCTCCCCTTCCCTCCGCCAGGTCATGGTCCTCCCCACCGGGGGCAACGACAACGAGGAGAAGGCGAGCCGTCGCCACGAGAAGAAGCAGCAGCAACAACGCTGAGGCGTTCAGGCCCTTCCTGGGCTCCCTGATGGGCTCTTGGAAGTACCTCAACGGCGTCATCAACAACGCCGCCTACCCCTTGCTCTGTGCTGACTACCTCTCCCGCATCTTCTCCCGCTTCTCCGGAGGCGCACCGCGGGAAGTGGCCTTCGCCGGGTTCAACCTTGCGCTGTCGTTCCTCAACTACACGAGGTTGTCGGTGGTGGGGTGGGCGGCGGTGGCGTTGGGGGCGGTCTCGCTGGCGTCGTTCGCAGTGATGGCGGCGACTACGGTGCAGAAGGTGAGGCCAGGGAGGTGGTTGGGGAGGGGAGAGACGGGGGCCGGCCGGGGGAGGACGCGGCGGTAGGAGCGCAACGCGGCGGCGTTGGTTGACTTGCCTAACAATGCTGACAGGTGTTGGGGCAGCGGGCTTGGGGGCTGGTGAGGGGGCCGTGGGGAGCAGCAGTGGGGGGAGGGGTGGCCGGGGTGGGCTTCGGAGCAGGACCTGGGCGGAGATGGTAGGCTCTGGGAGAGGGGGGGGGGGTGGAGAAGAATTAGATTATTTTTTTTAACCAAAAAATATGTATGTAGACGGCTTAGATAGTCGTCTACATATATTTTATTTGTAGACAGTTACAGTAGCCATCTACGAAAGTAATATATGTAGACGGCTATTGCATCCGTCTACATATATATTTTTTGTAGACAGTTATAATAGCCATCTACATATATTATTTTCGTAGACAGCTACTGTAATTGTCTACAAAATAAATGTAGACAGTTATAATAGCCATCTACATATAATACTTTTGTAGACGATTTTTCTTTAGCCGTCTACTTATCTTTTGTAGACGAAATTTTCGTAGACGATGCTGTAGACGATTGTAAAGCCGTCTACCAAAGTATTTATGGACGGTTTAATCATTTTTGTAGACGGTTTGAAGTCGTCTACGTATGCTCCTTTTCTAGTAGTGGTAGTATATGTAATTTATTTTAGGGGTCTATTGATGTTTGTTTGAAACATGTTTTTTAGGAGACTTCCTCTTCTGAGTCATGTCAATTTTAGTTTCTTTTACAAATTTAGGCAATGTATATTTATCTGGATACTTAATTTGTTTCTTTTTCAAGAGGTTTATATCCTAATCCTTATTTGTTGTTGCCAGTTTTAGAACATTTTAAGTATATGACAAGATTTGTTCTTCCTTTTGTTAATCTTTTGACAGATTCTTTTAAGTATTTATTTTTTTTAGTTAGAGCTTTTAGTTTCTCTTTCAACCTATGATTATTTTCTAATTTTGACATCTTATTGTTCTTGTTCTTTAAATCTTCACATAAGAGATCATTATTATGTTTAGTTTCTTTTAACTATTTTTCCATTTATTCTATTTTAGATTTAAGATCAAAATTAGTATTCTCTATCTAAACAAGCAAAAAAAACTTCAATGTTTTTAATTCTTTTATAACAAATTTATCTAATTGGTAAAGTTCATTAAAAATTTCTTCTAAATCTTCTGATTCAAAATCTGATTTTGTATAAAAGTTGAGAGATGTATCTGATTGTACCTCATCTAGTTCTACTATGAGGGCTAGATACACTTGCACATCTTCAGAATCTAAACTTGAAGCATCTGTGGAGGAGACTTCTTCATTGTCCCATGTAGTTGGCATAGCTCTCCTCTTGAATTTCTTGTGCTTCTCATCTTTCTCTAGTTCTTCTTTGATTTTTCTTATTGACCAATTTTCTTGAGCCTTGCACAGTCTGGCCATAGATGTCCGGGCTGCTTACATTCTTAGCAGACTTGTTCTTTCTTCTTTTTCTCTCCTTTTTGGATCCTTCTTAATCCATTATTCTTCTTCTTTAGAATTTTCTAAAGCTTTGATAGAACTTCATCTATGTCACTGTCTTTAGAACCTGCATTTTCTGAACTAGAAGAAGAAGAAGTTGAAGGAGCAACTATGACTTTAAAAGCATTATAATTCTTTTCTTAGAAGAGCTTTCAGATAATATGTGATGGTCCTCATCATACAAACCCATTAACCTAATAACGAGCTTGATCCGACTCCGCCTCCCGTAAATAGGCCAATGCCTCACAAGGGATATCAACACACATGTCCGTGGTAATATAAAAGAACACATTGAATATATGTAAGATTGCACATCCCACACATATTTACATAAGAATTACATAGCCAAGTCCCAACAAAAGTCAAATTTCAAAGTACTACATCCTTGGGCATACCTCGAGGCGCAACAGAATGGAAAATTATACTGCTGGAGGAGTAGACCCAAATCCGCTACGATGTGGCTCCGAACTAGAAGAAGGATGAGAACCCTCCTTCTCTCCTTCACTTGAAAGGAGTAGGGGTGAGCCTCACAAGTCACTAGCTAAGTAGGGAAACTCCCTCAAAAGATGAAACAATATAAACACATAGAAGTAGGAGTAAAGCATCTATCTGAACAATTAATAAAGCTATCTAAGCTTGGTGTTACAATTGCAACTAAATAGCAAATCTACATTACGAATATGGATTGAACTTTCATAAATAAACGAAAAACCATGCTCAGGAGTACGAGCTAAAGAAGGGTAACGCCAAACACGAGTCATGAAGACTGGTTCGCGACACCAGCTACTGACTCGGACAAGCAACACAGGTCTACCTCGTAGCCAAGGACAAAAGGTCCAGCTACCCCTCCACCTCAACAGAGTCAACAAATTGTGAAGACCAAACAACACCACAACTGCAGACTATACTGCTGCAGCTCCATGTCTGGCACCTTTAAGGACTCCGGCCCGAGCTCCCTAAAGTGAGGCACTGGAAAATAGGACTTCATGGGGACTAGTACGTCCACTGGTGTCCGTTTCCCAACCAAGAGCACGCTACAAGAGACCGAATACAACCACAACACACGAGTCATTGTTCCACTGTCATCTTTTCCTCAACTAGATGTACCACTTAAACAAAGGAGTGAGGGTGTCCAAGAAGATGACACAGACTTCGACGGTACATAAACGTACTGGGACAAACCCCGAGCCCCATGTGCCTGGCTCACAAAGAACCTGGGGTACCCGACCCGAGAGGTAACCACGGAAGGCGTCGTACTGCCCAACTTACCACATACACACAAATCATGCAAACCCGGCATTCTCAATCACAACATGTGCCAATGCACCGCTTTCATGCTTTAAAATACATTAAACGATAATGTATAACCACTGCATAACACAAAACATGTTTTCTGTCCTCTGAAGAAAAAATGCGAGGGGTTAGGTGGTCGCCTCTCAAATCGTGATGTACACAGACAATGCGTTTTATTGGTTGAATCATGATGGATTAGGTCGTCGTGTTCAAAACGCGACGTCTGGGTCCGTCGCCTTTCAAGCCATGGTTCCTACCTCGACCTTCACCTCCCAAACCACCCTGTACAAGTATGTAAACCCCATATTTGCATTCATGAAAACAACTACACATTCTTACTACTCGTCAAAACCATTTCCATGCATTAAACCCCTCAATCATAGTCCAATCAATTCAAAAGCGAGAAGAATTCCCCTACCAATATGAAGAACACAAAGAACAGCATTGCCCTGGTGTTTCCCGTGCTCCGAACAACCTCCTTGTGACGGTAGCACGCCAAACCGCACGCTGCAAACGCCGAATCGCCTGAAGACCCCACAGAAATCCTTCCCTTAGTCCAAACAGTGTTTCCTGCACTGTTTGGCTAGGGCTCGGCCAACAAAGCATCACAGTCCAAATTGCGATGGGGTGCGCAGTCGCGTTTAAATCGAGACGTACTAAGCCGTCGCAATTAAACTTGACATTCTTGCTTGTGCCACACGGCGTGCATGCAGCCGCACACTCGAAAAAGCGGCATGTAAACCGCGACAACACAAGTGGTCACGTTCCATAAAACGTGATGCCTGTGTTGGTTGCGTTTACAGAAAGTGGACCAGAGGCTTGTTGGGCTCGGATTTCCGACCCTCAACCCCTCACAACCAGCTCAAACACCAAAAACACAACCCATAGGCCATACACTGGCCACCAAACCCATTAAACTACAATTCGAACATTCACGACAATACATTACTATCACCTAAAAAGAAAATTCGTCCTCGAAATATAGAAAGAAACTTTAACACACAATTCATAACCAATCATGCATGGTAATATCATCTAAAAAGAATTAAAATCTTACTCAAACAAGTATGGATATGCTTTTTACATTTCTTCTGCCAGTTCCTATGTATCTTCTCCTCCCTGCCTATTCTCCCATCTAATCTTTACCAACTCTATCTCTTTATTTCTCAACTTTTGTGTTCTCTACCCTGTGAATTGTACTGGATACTATGGCATAGACATATTTGGCTTTAAATCATCTTGGGCATAGCTAACTATCTATGATGGGTCCCATATATATCTTCTCAACATGGAGACATGAAAGACATCGTGCGCATCTGTAAAATCTGCTAGGAGGTCTATTCTGTATGTTGTTTCCCCAATTCTTTCAGAAATTTTGAATGGGCCTACTTACCTTGGACTCAATTTACCTTTTCTACTGAACCTTAGAACACCTTTTGTGGGAGAAACTCTCAAGAATACATAGTCACCAACCTCAAACTGTAATGGTCTACATTTGGTATCTACATAGCTCTTCTGGCGACTTTGAGCTGCTTGAAGTTTTTCTTTTATAAACCTGACCATCTCTGTGCATTACTGGATCAACTCTGGTCCCATAACTTGTTTTTCTCCTACTTTGTGCCAATTCAGGGGTGCTCTACAGGATCTGTCATACAAAGCCTCATATGGTGCCATTCTGATACTTGCATGATAGCTGTTATTGTAGGCAAATTCCATCATTCCTAAGTGGTGCTCCCAACTGCCTCCCCATGCCAAGTAGGTGTGTAAACGAGCCGATACGTTCGGCAAGTAGCTCGACACTCGACTCGATAGAAACTCGACTCAACTCGTTTATTAGATAAACGAGCCGAGCTTGAACAAAAATAAAGCTCGGTTCATAAACGAGCCGAGTCTGAACACATGTGAACTCGACTCGATTATACTCGCGAACAACTTGTTTAAGTACTCGTTAAGAGTTTGATTAGGTACTCGGTAAGAATTCGTTTAAATACTCGTCAACTATTTATTTAAATATTTATTATTAAAATAAATGTTAACTTATTAATATACTCATTAATATATTCAAATTTCTTATAATAAATAGAAGGATATAATTATATTTATTTATCTTTATAGATTTATTATTACAATATAAAATACTTATGAAGGCTTAAATATAATAGATTTAATAATACAATGTATAATATAGACAAATTATTCAAATAGGGGTGTATGCATAAAATTTAGTTTAAAGCAAATCATGTCAAAAGGCATATGAACACAAAATATATTCTTTCAAGGTTCCTAAGCAATGCTACCATCTTCTTCCTCCCAACGCGAGTCCCACTGTGTAGCAGCCAGCAGGTGTTCCCGCCGGCGCGGCCGAGGGCCTCTACAGGCGGTCACCGGAGCCTCCGGCGAACACGGCGGATCCTCCGTCGACGCCGGATGGAGCTTCCGGCAGTGGCAGCAGCGCTCGTGCCATCACCCCCCTTCCAACGCGGTGGGCTCCCAACACACCTATCCCAGCAGCTTGCAGCGCCATCCGGCCCATCCCAGACTTCCCAGATCTCTGGAGATCAGTGCGGCTGTCCTGGTTGTTTCGGACGGTGATCACGATGCCGCCCCCCGGAGTGGTCACGGGGCCAAGCACCCCCCTTCGTGCCATCACCCCCCTTCCAACGCGGTGGGCTCCCAACACACCTATCCCGGCGGCTTGCAGCGCCATCCGGCCCATCCCAGACTTCCCAGATCTCTGGAGACCAGCGCGGCTGTCCTGGTTGTTTCGGACGGTGATCACGATGCCGCCCCCGGAGTGGTCACGGGGCCAAGCAACTCCACCAAGGCCGGAAGGAGCTTCCGGTGGCGGCGGTGGTCGTTGGAGCTTCCCACTTGGGCGGAGTCTCCCCGACGGACACCGTGGCAGGCGGCACTCCCTGGCTCCCAGAGCTTCCCAATGGGACTGGATGCCACAGCGGTCCGGCGGTGGCATGCTCCGATGTCCGACCACCCACTCCCTGCAAGGCTGCAATCCAATGCCCACCCTGCCCACTCCCACACTTCCTTGTTTAGTCCCATATCGGTTACCACAAAGTGGCGCCCGATTGGGAAGCTTACAAAATGGCCCCTTCACCCTCTCAGTAACTCGTGTTCCCCCAGGCTTTTTAATCCAAATTTTTTTTTTTCTCCCTTTGAAAACTGGCTCCAGTTGAATTCGTTTTAAAAATAAAATTTATTTAAGTATTAAATTTTAAGTTCAATTACGAGTTTAAAAGCTCGGGTTCGAACTCGTTTACAAACTCGTTTAAGTAAACGAGTTGTTCATCGAGTCGAGTTTGAGCTTCAAAAATTTGTAACGAGTCGAGTTCGAGTATTGCTTGAAGAAGCTCGACGAGTTTCGAGCCGAGTTCGAGCTCGGAAAAAGTAAACAAGCTCGAGTTCGAACAGACTATAACTCGGCTCGACTCGGATCGTTTACACCCCTAATGCCAAGCAACAAGCTCGCAACATGTCTTCTATTGTCTGGATAGTCTTTTCAGTCTACCCATTGGTCTAAGGATGATATGCAAAGCTGTATCTCAACTCAGTGCCAACCACTTGCTGTAGACTTCTCCAAAAACCAGATGTGAACCTCGGATTTCTATCTAAAATAATTGTCACTGGGATACCATGCAATGGTACTATCTTGTCTACATATAATCTGGCCAACCTGTCCACTATCCATGACATACTTACAGCCAATAGCCTGCACACTTTGGTCAATCTGTCAAAAAATACCTAAATGCCATTATGTCTTGATACTGTTCTGGGCAAACCTACCACAACGTCTATAGCTATATCGTCCCATTTCCATTGTGGGATCGACAATGGCTGTAACAATCCTCTAGGCCTTTGATGTTCCAGTTTTACCTATTGACAAATCAGACATCTGCTAATAAACTCTGCTATTTCCTTCTTCATATGCGGCCACAAAAAATGCTTCTTCAAGTCTTGATACATTTTTCGTGCTACCTAGATGAATGGTATACCTGGATCTGTGTGCCTCCTCCAAAACTTTATGCTTGATCTCTGCTTCTGCTGGGACATATAACCTGTCTCTGAGTCTAACCACACAGTCATTATCAATAGTGACACCTTCCATTTTCACAATCTCTGCTACATTCTCGTTTGTTTTCTGGGCTTCCACTATCTGCCAATATACTGATGGTTCAATTGTACTGCTATCTAACATTGATCGCCGCTGATTATTTGGAACGAATAGAGAATTTTCTGCTATGTCCTCATATAGTTTCCATTCTTTGATCCTCATCTACCTCAATACTGCCTTTCTGATTAGTGCATCTCCCACTACATTCACCTTTCCATGGTGATATGCCAAACTGAAGTCCTAATCTTTCAAGTGTTCCATCCACCTTTGCTGCCAGAGATTCAAATCCTTCTGGGAGAAAATATACTTCAAATTCTTATGATCTATAAAAATCTCAAACCTCTCACCATATAAATAATGCCTCCACAATTTCAGAGCAAAGACCACTGCTTCTAGTTCTAAATCATTAGCTAGGTAGTTCTCTTCATGTCGTTTCAACTGCCTAGATATATAAGCCACAACCTTTCCATGCTGCATAAATACCGCTCCAAGTCCTCTCCTGGAAGCATCTGTGTACAGTACAAACCCTCCACTGCTTGATGGTAACTGTCACGCCCCTCCAATTTAGCAGCGGAATAAATCGGGGGAACGTGATCAAAGTATATGGTAACGTAAATTGCACGTACAATCACAAATAATTAGAGCAACTAATGAACAATAATTGAAATAAACTCTTCCTTTTATTGATAAATCGCCTAAACTATTACAACTACTAATTCTGAGCCAATACATAGGGCTCAAAGACATCATACATTGGAAAGGATATTTAAGAAAATATCTAACTAAACTCTATGATACTAAGGTCATTCCATCGCTATAATGCCAGGTTGCTCATCACTCTAGTCCATTCCCGTTGATGTGTCTAAGGTCATCATCCGACTTACTTGAAACACATATAACAAATAGCACAGGGTGAGCGATAACGCTCAGTAGGTCTTAATATCCCGTGTAAACAGGCATGCTTTAAGAGATTAATGTCTCGTAAAGCAGGATAACTAGAGAGAACGATCAAGTATCGAAAAGAGAGTAATGTCACACGATAGCAAGAGAGCGATAATATGTTCAAAAGAATATTGCAAAACTAGCATGATAAAGGATTGGCCATATAACGAGATAGCGCGTATGGTTGCACAAAAGTGCACTAGTCGCGATAGCATGTAACGTTTGGTCGATCATTTTATCAACCGAGAGAATATAGTATTTTGATTGATTGATTGATTGTCCTAGATTAAATCTTGATAGTCCTGCATTGGATGCATGCCTAACACCCTGATAATTAAACTCCCGCGAGTTAATAGCCTTTCGGGCGCACCCCCCAGGACCAGATCGGGCCCTTTATAATGTTGCCTGGCATAGTCATGTTTCTTATCTTAGACAATCAATTTAATGGCCAAATAGAGTACCAAGAATAGATGAGAGTAATTGAAGAATAGACGAGAGTACAGAGAGAACGTGAACAAATGAGAGTGTAGAGATAGTAGATGAGAACAAGGTCATTTTCATAAAACAACGATAATCAGGCGATAATAACAGTTGCACAACATATGGTCACGTGTCGAAAGTCCGGTAGCAGTAACCTGTAAGACCCGGCCCTCCTGGGCCCTTGGCCCTATCGTCAGGGTCGCAGCAGGAACCCTGGTCGCGACATGGTCGCGCCAGGGGTGCCCTTCGCGACATGGTTTGTGAGGCGACACCCCTAGCTGCTGTGACAAGGTCGCGACGGGGTGGTCATCGCGTCCTTGTCGCGGTGTCTGGAGGCGTCGTGACTGCTTTTCTAACAAACGTGACCGCTGTCCTCTCTGTCAGAATGGCTTTGTCGGGTGTCAGGTGCGTACAATGTTGACGCGACCTGGCCAGCCATTGCATTTGCTTTTCCCGATCTTCGAGGTTTGACCACTTTTGGGGTCGCGCCGGGGTGGCCGTTGTGACATGGTCGTGATGCCTAGGGGCGTCGCGCCACGGTTGTTGTCATGCCGGGCCGACGGTTTAAAACCGAGGCTGCGTCCCATTTTCCCTTCTCACCCTCTTCTTCCTTCTTCTTCCTCTCTCGAGCTCCCTTGTGATTTCTCGGTGGTTCTTCGTGCTCGTGTTGAGGTGGTGTCCTCCTGTTCATGCAGGGCACGTGCTCGTGGTGCTTGGAGCGAGGAGGAGGTGGTCATTCTATCATGAAGGCCCCAACGGGTCGGCTCTACTCTTGGAGGTAGGGACCCCTTGATCCTCTCGCCCAAGCATGCTCCCCTCCCCCTAGAGATGGTGTTTTCCTCGTGGTTTGGGGTGTGGGAGTGTGAGGAACCCATGCTCGTGGTTGAGTGAGTTTCTCCATCGAGTGTAGATTCTTGTAAATCCATGTTTGTGGGGTCTTGAGGGTTGTTTGCATGGTTTAAATAGCTTTCCTACTTGTTGAGCATGCTCCCCTCTCCCTGTGGTGTGTTTGTATTCTGTTTTTGGGGTGGTCTCCGGGATCGCGACGCTCTTGAGCGTCGCAACCTAGTCGCGACGGCCTGGGACGTCGCGATAGTGTCGGCCCGATGCGTCGTGACTACAGCAAAGAGACAGGTTAAGGTCTTACGAAGCCCCGTGTTTTTGTGGAGTCTTTGCCGTTTCCACTTTTACTGTACCCGTGGCACCTGTGCTGGTTCCCTAGTACGGTCCTACACTAGTCTTCACCCGGTGCTCAGCGCTTAAGGTCTTGTCCTGTTAGAGAGGTTGTTACCATTGCTTGGGACCCCCGTCCCCGCGCGCCTGTTGAGGGAGTACTCCAGGCAGCGAGCGTGCTCGAGTCATAGACTTTGGAGCGGAGGGGAAAACGGTGGTTAGGACAACGCCGTTGAGTCATTTGCAGAGCTCTCGTAGTTGGTCTGGGACGCCGAGGTCGTTTTGAGGAGTTCTTCCTGGCGCAGTCCAGCTAGTCTTTTTCTCACTGCATCGCTCTTTGCGGCCCCAGAATCGCCTAGAGAGGCTAGGCGTGGGACCGTAGTCCGGCCAGACTACGGCGGTTACTGTTGTGTTACTTTGTGTCCTGCCTCACTCTGACGAGATGTGGAGGTTTGGACCTGGGTCGAGGATAAGATGTCAGTGGGCGCACCTGACCAGTTGACTAGTGGTAGTGCTTTCCATAGCTAGTGTTTCTTGTCTAGGCAGAGTTCCCTCTGTCTGTATTGGTAGCCATGTGGTGGTCATGACGAGCAGTCGTATGGAGTTTCCGACCGTGTTGTACATCCGTACCGTTGCTAGTAGTAGCTTTGCTTCCACACTTCTCGTTCTAGGTAGAAGATATAACTATTGTATTTAATTGATTATATATATTCTTTTGCCTATTAGAGCCAGTAGGAGATTGGTAGTCCCTACTGAGCTTCTGTTGTGAAGCTCATCCCTCCATTTTCCCAGGTGAGACTTCTCAGCAGCGGCAGGGCATGCGCCGGGCAGAGGAGACGAGGAGGTAGTCGTGGTCCTCGTAGCTAGCAGTGGTTCCCCCTCTTAGTGTACGTCACCCTCGGGGTATGCCCCTAAGGGACTTGTTATGCCCTACCTTTACTTGTACTAGTTGTATGTTGGGACTGTACTTAGAGCGATACGCAGCGGTCTCGCTCTCCTTTCTGCTTCCGTGTGTGTGCTTCTAGTTCAGCAGTTGACGTTTACTTCCATTACATATCCTATCATATTTATATTATAGCCCTTCCGGGTCTCCGGATCTGTGGGCGGCGACCGCGAAAATTGGGTCCTCGGCCTGGGCCGAGGGCCGGGTTCTTGGGGTCGTTACATCACCACCGCCCAATAGCCGTGCTATGAACACAAGATAGAGGTCCGACGTGATCACAAGGTAAGAGAGAACACACTAAGGCCGTTGGATCATGCTGATCCCTAAGGGTATAATAGGTCTTGATGGTACAACCTGCTCGTCGGCAAAGGACGTCTGCCAAAGCCAAGGAGACTTACGGAGGCATTGACAAGGAGTTCCTATTCCAGTCAGGAGTATACCCAACAGAGAGGTCGTCCAAGCCAAGATAGAAGTGTGTAAATAAATAATTATCCATCATGCCTTGAGTGCTCGAAGGTAGAGGGACACGATAGCGATAATAAATCACGCGAATAAAACGAAGACAAGTTCATTTAAAATAATAGGGAAATTATATGAGTAATCGCACTTAATTACCAGATATGTTATTGAGTAAATTTGGTATGGATTCATGGCAAACATTTAAGTATAGTGTGTGCATGTGTAAGATAATCATGATAGCAAGAGATAGTTATGCACATGGCTTTTATTTAAAGGGAAATCATGATAATATTACCCATTATCATTAAACAGGTCGTTACTATTCATAACAGTACAACTTAAGGGTTAAATAGTGATTAAATGGCATGATTAACAAGAGTTTGCATGGAAATTAGGGTTCTGGTTGCACAGTGAAATCGTGACGGGTGTTCCTGTCGCATTTCAAATCGTGACAGTTAGGTCAGTCGCATTCTCAAGAACTGGGTCAGGCAATCGATTGATGCTGTAATCGCGATGGGGTGATCGGTCGCGATTTGAGCAAGCAGTCCAAAACGCGATGTGTCGGTCTGTCATGTTAAGGCCAATCGGGACATGGGGTGAAGAGCGCGACGAGTCGAGACGTTGCGTTCATGACGCGATGCTCCCTTCTGTCACGACCTTCTGAGAATCACGACGGGTGGGGCCGTCGTGTTCTCAGAAGGTTAGGCCGAGCCCCAAAGGGGAACCAGCCCACTTTGGGTTTCGGTCCCATCCTTCCCATGGTGATATAGGGCCATTCAAAATTCAATATAAAATCGTATACAAGTTGAAAAATCACAAAACTAGTTTTAAACAAAACTAGACATGCAAAGGTATCTATAGTAACAAATAATTAGAGAATGGACATGGTATAGACATGCTATGAATAGGTTACATCTTGGTGACCTTAAATCATACACAGTGATGGAAAACAATTAAATTCGAATAGGGTACATGATAGAAATTGAGGAAAATGGTGTCATTGGATTCCTGACATCCAGTACCATGTACAGTAAAGGTTTCATGATACGAAATCAAGCATGGATAGGGATTCAAGGTAAACAAGTCATTTCGGGTACATGTTCATGACAAGGATTGGAGCATGAAATACTCCTAAATGGCACGATGAAAATTGGGGAAAACATGGGGCTTTTGTAGATGGGTTCATGGTCTACCTAGGGTCGAAGTTAATTAGATTTTGCTTGAGAGATTGCCTACCTTTAAGCTTTAAGCGCTTTGAATCCTAGGGTTTGAAAACGTAAAGAAGACGAAAATCCCCTTGGTCCTAGCCTCCTTCTCCTTACTCTTCACGTCCAAAAGCTCCTCCTCCTCGTCCTCCAAGCTCCAGAGAGTCAATAGGGCTTGCTAGGTACGAGTTAGAGGGTTATTTGTATGTTTAAAGTTTCCTATTTACTTACAAGTCTTCCCTCTCTTCTAACTACGAATTTCCATATTTATCTCCCCCTTTTCTAGCATTTATCCACCTAATTGGCTTGGAGAGAGATCCAATTTCGTGGCTAAGGGATTAGGATAAGTCTAGGACTCCTTTTAAGATATATATGAGTCATATTAATGCCTTAATTATCCCATTTTAATTAGGAGATAATATAGTTACGAATTTCCCTATTTAATATGAGTCTCCTATATTTAACCCAATTATCTCTTATCTAAATCTCCTTTTTAGATTAGGATAGAGTCCTATTTCATTGCTATTATGTTAGACTAGGGTTAGGACTCTTCTTAAGATAATTAAGAGTCAAAATAGTCATTATCTTAACCCTTTTCCATTTATTAATATTTTAGGTACTAAATTAGGCTTAAATATCTCCCATCCAACAATGGGCTTTAGCTTTTGGGCCCATTACTTCATGTATGGACCATGTAGAGAAACCCATTACTTAATTTACTTAATGAGTTTTAATTATCCCTTTATTAGAGAATTTATTCATGGGTCAAAATTGCTCATTGGTACAATTCTCATAATGGCTATCAATACACACTATTTAAAGTCTACCCATGTGTTTATTTTGATTTACAGTTCACTTTGGCGTATATGATAATAGTTCTCCGACTTATCCTTTAATTACGATACTAAGTCGCAATAATTCTTAAACTTAGTCTAAATGATTTTTTATGTCCAAATTTCTTGATGGGTCATTAGAGAATATTATTTAAAGTATAACTATTATTTTTACGAAATTTTTATATCGGTTTATACGCATGCAATAATGATGCGTGCCTTTTTAACTAATTTGAATTTATTAATTGATAATTTTTCAATTTTATCTATATTTTTAAATTAATGAATTTTCCAGGGTGCTACAGTAACACTAATACAAGTGCTTAAGTAAGTCTCTTCTTTAGTTCCATAAAGCTCCTACGGCAATCAGTTGACCAAACAAATGACGCTCCCTTCCTGGTTAATCTGGTCATGGGTGCTGCAATCATGGAGAAATCCTGGATAAATCGCCTGTAGTATCCTGTTAAGCCAAGAAAACTTATAGTTTCTGTAACTATCTTCGGCTCTTCCCATTTCATAATTGCCTCAACCTTGGCTGAATCCACTACTACACCTTCTCCTGAAATCACATGATCTAAAAATTGAATTTCCTATAACTAGAACTCACACTTGCTGAATTTAGCATACAACTGATGCTCTCTCAAAGTCTGCAAAGTAATCCTTAGATGTGCTGCATGTTCTTCTTCTGTTGCTGAATATACCAATATATCATCTATGAAGGCCACAATAAACTTGTCCAAATACTGATGGAATATTTTGTTCATCAAATTCATGAAAACCGTCGATACATTAGTTAACCCAAATGGCATCACCATGAACTCATAATGACCGTACCTTGTTCTAAAGGCTGTCTTATCAATGTCTTCTTCCCTGATCCTCAATTGATGATAACTTGACCTCAAATCAATCTTGGAGAACACCGTTGCTTACTGCAACTGATCAAATAAATCATCTATTCTCGGTAATAGATACTTATTCTTGATAGTGACCTTATTCAGCTAATGATAATCTATACATACTCTAAAACTGCCATCTTTCTTTCTTACAAACAATACCGGAGCTCCCCAAAGTGAATGACTAGGCGTAATGAAACCTTTTTCCAACAATTAACGTAACTGCTTCTTCAATTCTTTCAACTCTGCCGGTGCCTTTGAGATCGGCATACAACCTGGCTGCAATTCCACTGTAAAATCCACTTCTCTATGTGGAGCTAACCCTGGTAGATCATCTAGAAATACATCTACAAATTCTCTAACCACTGGAACTGCCTTAACAGTCTTGTTAGACTCAACTGAACTTAATGAAGCTAAATATGCCACACAACATGCATTTATCAACTTCCTATCCCTAAGTGCAGAAATAATAAACTTTGGAGTGTAAAGTGGCATACCTTGAAATTCAAACACAACTCCACTAGGATGACAAAATCTGACTCTTTTCTTTCTGCAATCCACCACTATCGCATGAGCTTCTAACCAATCCATCCCCAGAATTATGTCATACTCTTTCAACTGTAAATCATATAATCTTACTGGCAACTGATTCCCTTGTATCACTATCGAGACCTCATCTAAATAACAGGAAGTGAGCATATAACCGCCTGAAAGAACCTCTACCACTAACTCACACTACCTTTCTTCCAACGAATGAACCATACTATCCATAAAATCTTCGGAAATAAAAGAGTGTGAAGCACTGGATCTATCAAAACTCTTGCTGAAAATTCAAAAATAGGCATTATACCTTCAATTAAATTAGAAGCCTCTGCCTGCACCCGAGTAATAGCTATGACCCGTCCTCGACCTCGCTAGATTGGTGGTCCTCTGCCGAGCTCTGCCGGTGGCTGTTGGGGCTATAGCTACTACTGCGCTACTCTACCATAGACATACTCCCTAGGGTAGGGACAATTCTGGATCAAATGCTCTGGCTGATCACAATTATAAAATCTATAACTCGGGGGAACCACGGGCTACCTTGCTATGCTCTGTTGCGACTCCTTTACCTCCATCCTAAAGCCCCGTCCCTGCTAAAAAAGTCTGCTTCCTGCCACCTCCTCATCCTCTGAATTTTTTCTTCAACTTCGAACCCCACTTGTTGAACCCTGAAGAAGATGGTCCCACTGGTACCTTACCCTTGCTAATTCCTGGGGATCGCTGTGGTAGCCGAAAGCTACCTGCCTCCCCTAACGAACGAGCCTGCATGAACCTTTCTAAGATGGCTGCCCGTTGCACCACCTCCTCTACAGTCCTGCACATAAGAGGATCACCACATTATGCAACTCTAGCCGCAATCCTCGGATGAAGTACTCTACTATCATAGTATTATTTGTAACCACGTAGGGTGCATATCTACTCAATGCCATGAACCTCATCTGATATTCCAAAACTGACAAATTTCCCTGTTGCAATGTTCTAAACTGTTCCCTCTTTGTGTGTTGAATCTATACTGGAAAGAATGTATCATTAAATACTCCAAAAAATTTTGGCCAAGTGATGGAGTCCTCTGCTCTGCCTGCAAACACTATCTACATCTTCAGCCTCCACCACTCCTGCGTAAACCCTCGCAACTGGTATGTAGCTAAAATAACTCTATCCTCTTGTGGACACCTCATAGTGACAAAAACCCACTCAATCTCGTGCACCCAGTGCTTCTCTATATCCAGGTTTGGACCTCCTATATATGTGGGTGGTTGCAACCTCAAGAATCTCTTCACCAGCATAATAGGCTCCTTCACACTAGCTGGACATACCAGTGCAACTGAGGGTACAACTGTTGGTAACTCGACTCCTGGTGGTGGTGGGGGTGGTGCTACTGGTACTGGTACTGCCTCCTCAACAACCTGAGGTGCTACTACTACCGGCTAAGCTAGACTCTACTGATCTAGCCTCATCCGTATCTCTGTAATACTCTCCCATAATTTCTCAATCAGCTGATGTGTAGACTCTTCCGGTTCATCTCTACCACCTCCCCTACACCTCCTATTAGTCATTTCAAATCCTGCACATACAAGATTCCAAACCACACAACATACCAACAAATCAATGCAAAACCAGGGTCATCTACCAACAGTGGACTAAAGTAGAGATCGGGCTATGTAAATCTCCCTGTTCTTTCATATTTACACGGACCTTGCTCAGATACCAACTGTGACGGTCCTCATCATACAAACCCATTAACCTAATAACGAGCTTGATCTAACTCCGTCTCGCGTGAACAGGCCAATGCCTCGCAAGGGATATCAACACACATGTTCGTGGTAATATGAAAGAACACACTGAATATATATAAGATTACACATCCCACACATATTTACATGAGAATTACATAGCCAAGTCTCAACAAAAGTCAAAGTACAAAGTACTACAGCTTGGGGCATACCCCGTGGCACAACAGAAAGGAAAATTACACTGCTGGAGGAGTAGACCCAAATCCACTACGATGCGGCTCCGAACTAGAAGAAGGAAGAGAACCTTTGTAATACCCCAGAATTTTATAACAAATAAAAATTTATGATAATAATAAAAACAATAATAATAATTTAAATATTGAATCAAAAATAGAAGGTAAAGGTAAAAGAATAACCCGAATTTGACAACATCCATTAATCTCTAAATGAGAATCCTCATAAATTAATTCCATTAAAATAAAGATAAGTAATGGGCTTTACCAAATGGTTCATATAAAGGTTAATGGGCCAAATAGGAGTTTAAAAAAGATGGAATAAGAAAATATACCCCTAAATTCAAAATAATAATTTCTATAATATTGGAATAATAGAAACATACGTACCACTATCGTATGTGCAAGAACACATAGTAAAATTCCTTAAAAATTATAATTCAACCCCAAACATTATTCCTAAGTGTTCCACGAAGGAATTCATGCAATGAAAAATTTGATTGGCCAAGTGTACCTCACAATGGGACTAATTATCTAAATTAAGAAATTAAGTCGAAAAACTGTTAACAAGAAAATATAACATGATCACAAATTAAATGAACATGTTGGAGAGACTTCCAACATCATGTATTGATGACGCATTATCAGAATTGGGCCAATGAACTGCTTTGTGGCCTAACAATAAAATGGAGCAAGAAATAACTCTAAATTCCTAACTATTATTGTATGAAAAATAGAAAGGGTAAATTAGGGTGTAAACTAATGAAATAAACCATCCAAAGTAAGCCAATTCATGATCCACCATAGCTAGCACCTTCTAATGGTCATTTTAGTCCAATTTGGAAGAGAGATCTCCAAAATATGGCAAGAACTAGCTAGAACCGCAGCCACCTTTCCTAGGTTGTAATGGGGCATGAAATAAACCCTAAACATATAAGAACTCGACCTAAGGCTTAGAGGGAAGGTTCTACATTGTGTTGGGATCGTGGGAGGCAGTGCTAGGGCGCCAGGAACGGAGGAGAACGGCTGGAGAAGGGAGCTTCTTCCCCAACCATTCTCTTCTGCAACCTGTGCAGAAACCGAACTTCAAGCTCCACAAAAGTAGGTATTCTCGGGTGAAATAGGAAACTAAATCATCCTATCTTGTAGAGTATCTTGTCTACTTTCATTTGCAAGCGGTTTGCCCAAATTCCATCATGTAATCGTCTAGTTATAAGCATTTTCCCATCATTGCGCATATCTATGTTGTTTCTTGTTCTTACTAGTTTGCACACCTTATGAGACCAAATTGATTCGGTCCAAAGGCATAGATCTCTTCATCTTGATGTCCTCTACAAGTTCCATGTTCATCACCTTGTCCCATGTGCCCTAGTTTGAGAGATATAAGCATTTCATGATGATCATCACATGTTTCCTGTGTTTTCTGCCGTTTTTGGGTTGATTGTTGAATCACGTCCATGTCAGACACTGCGATTCAGATGACTGGTATCGCGTCGGCTTCTGCCGTCGCGATTACCAGAAAGGTGTCCGCCAAGACCGACGTGTTTTGGCATGCCCAGCGCCTCAAATTGTGCGTCGTTGACCTGTCAGACGACCGCTGAAATGCGACCGCCAAGGTCGTCGCGTTTCACAGTATTTTCCAACCTCTGGGAAATCACGCTAGGGTTTGCATGGATGCGGCGGATCCTGTCGACGCGTTTCAGCCCGCTTCAGAAATGCGGCCATCAACCCCGATGCGATTTAGCTGCGTTACTCCTGCACCGAATTTAACTTTATTTAAATGATTTGTTGGACTATTTAAGCATGTGTATACACTGTAAAGTTGTGTAATGAATAGTAAACCATCATATCATTAAAACTTGAGTTATGTCACATAATTCTTTAATTTAAATAATAATATGCACGATCATTCCATGTTCATGATTTCATGCACATGCACACACTAAACTTACATCCTTGCCATAAAATCATGTAGAAAATACTTTAACAATTTATCTGGTAAATTACTTTAATAATTGCACATTGTTTCCCATTTTACTAATGACATTGTTTCCACTTTATTACGTGGTTTTGGAACACCGATATCGCCTCTCCACTATTCTAGAATTCCTCTAGAACATCGAGCAACTTGTTTCCTCTACACACTACTCTCTTGACAAGTTGGAACCTCTCTATTGGACATTCCGTTCTGGTAGACAAGGGACCTTTTGTTAAGACCTCCGTAAGACTCCGTACTCCGTGGATTCTCTCATGGAGACCGAGCTGGTTGTACCCTAATGCCCATAACACCCTTTAGGGATCGATATGATCCAAATGGCTTTAGAAGTTATCTCTCATCTTGACTCATGCCGGACCTCTGGACCTATACATAACATGGCCAGTGGAAGGGTAGTGAATTTCACCTGACTGCCAACACCAATTGTGCGTGTTGTGCAACTGCTTTACTTGCATGACCTATAGTTCTCATCTATACTTTATTCACACTCTCTCTACTATCTCATCTATTCATCTAGTGTTCTCATCTATTTCTTGGTACTCTCTATTGGCCATTTGACTGATTGTCTAAGATAATAAAAATAACCAATGCTAGGCATCATTATAAAGGGCCCGATCTGGTCTTGGGAGGAGCACCCGAAAAGTGCCATTTGCCTGCAGGAGTTTAATGATCAGGATGTTCGGCATTACATCCAAGTGCCATACTATCTAGATTAATCAAAGACAATAAAAAAGTGATATATTATCTCATTATCTATTGACAACACAAAGTGCTATATTCTCTCGGTTGTCTACCGACGACCAAAGTGCTATACTCTCTCTCACTATCTACGGATAACCAAAGTGCAATACTATCTCGATTGACGAAAGTTAATCAAAGTGCTATACTATTTCGGTTGATGAAAATCAATCAAAGTGCAATTTACTCTATATATGGCCAACTACTCTCTCTCTCCTTGCTATACATGTTACTTGCTATTTCTTGACAATGACGTTACTGGCTATTGTTTGCTATCGCTCTCTATTGTGATTTGATTTCTTGTGCTATACTTGATTCATGTGCTATTGAACCCTACAACTCAACTTATTACTTTTCTTGACTATATTTGGCTCTCTTTATCATTTGTGACTCTGCTTTTAATACGTTAATCATTTAAAGTATGCCTGCACCAAGAGATACAAATCCTACTCAGTGTTATCGCTCACCCTATATTATTTGTCATATGTGTTTCAGGTAAGTCAGACAATGACGTCACACACATCAAGGGGAATGGGCCAGACTGTTGAGCGACCTGGAGTCAAGTCATGAAGTTACCCTAGTACCATGGAGTTTAGTAGTTATTGCATTATATTTTTTTCCAATGTAATGATGTCATTGAGCTATATATATGTTGGCTCTAAATTAGTGGTTGTAATAGTCTTAGTGAAATTTTAATAAGATGAAGAGTTTATTCCAAATTGTTGTTAATTAGATGCTCTGATTTACTCGACTGTTCGTACAATTTACACTACTATGTGCGTTGTTTACATCTCCCCGATTTATTCCGCTGCTAAATTGGCAGGGCGTGACAGTTGGTATCAGAGCCTAGGATGTATTAATCGGATATCTTAGATTTAGGATGTTCTAGGATGTCCTCATTGGATCTCTTAAGGTCTAGGTTGCTTTAGGACAAACTGTGTCACGCCCCGACGCGGAATATCGGAACGCGAGACAGTTGCAAGAAAAGGTATAGAGAATGTACTAGACATGAAACCATTGCACAATGAAGAATATTAAAGCAAACCTTTCTCATTAATAATTTCCAATGTCTAGTTACAACCACTAATATCAGAGCCAATCTATAGGGCCCAATTACATTGAGATAAAAGAAAAAAAAGCTTCAACCTAACTACTACAATGCTAAACATAGTAATAGGATGCTAGAGTACTCATGACATCACTCCAGGTCGTTCCCGTCCTCTTGAGTGTATGGTTCATCCTCGGTCTCACCTGAGAACACAACGACAAATAACGCAGGGTGAGCGATAACGCCCAGTAGGTCTTAAATCTCAATAGTCAAGCTGGCCTTAAATAATTAATGCATTAAAGGCGGAGTAACTTAATGATAGAGCAATAGAGAGTCAGGTAAAAGATAGCAGGATAGCACGTGAACGAAATAGCACAACTTTCCAAATATAGACTTTTCAAAAATAGCACAAGTGTCGGGAATAGCACAAAAATAGTAGGATGGTCATAGCACAATAGCACAAGTATAGCAATAGCACAACAAGTATAGCATAGCACTTTATTGTCAATAGACACACGAGAATATAGCACTGTTGATTGTCATTTAGATAGTCGAGATAGATAGCACTCGAGTGTAATGCCAAACACTCTGATCATTTAACTCCCATGGGCACTAGCACTTTCGGGCGCACATCCCAGGACCAGATCGGGCCCTTTATATATTGCCAGGCATTGGTTATATTGTTTATCTTTAGACAATCCGTCAATGGCCAATATAGAGTACCAAGAATAGATGAGAACACTAGATGAATGGATGAGATAGTAGAGTGAACGTGAATAGATGAGAAAATAGAGTGTAGATGAGAGCTAGTGGACATTGCACGTAATGCGTCGAGTAAACTGGCGATAGTAATAGTTGCACAACACGCGCACTTGGTGTTGGCAGTCAAGTGGAACGCACAACCCTTCCGCTAGCCATGTTAAGCACAAGCCCAGAGGTCCAGTGTGATTCAAGATGAGAGTGAACTTCTAATGGCCGTTTGGATCGTATTGATCCCTAAAGGGTATCATAGGTGTTAGGGTACAACTAGCTCGTCGACCATGTGAGAATCCATGGACATAGGAGACTTACGGAGGCCTTGAAAAAAGACTCACTAGTCCGACAGAAGGAATATCCTTCAGAGAGTTCGTGTAAGGCCCTCGAATTTCCGTCGCATTATTTATATTTGTGTGTGTGTATGATTGTGCTTGTGTATGTATGTACATATTTACGTACGTATTAGTTAATACAAGTACGTGTGCATGTGTTTAGATTAAATATAAATAATGTATGTATTGCATGGTGATAGTATGGGCATAATACCGTATACATATTGCATGTATATACGCATGGTATGCATGGTTTTCTGCATATTTCAGAGTTTTGGCTGAAGGCCATCTTGGCGTCAACCCCAGGCCGTTTAGGAGGTGTCAGCGTCCAGACATGGACGCCAACACTAATCCTGGCGTCCAGCGATATGGACGCCAATCTCTCTGGCCTGCATGCGCAGCAGAGCTGCAAGCTTCTGAAACAAGAAAGCCCAGCCATTGGGGGTTCTCCCCAACGGCTCTGAGGGCTGTCATATCACCCAAGGAGTGGGTGAGGGGTCTCTCCTTAAGTCTAAAACCGGAGCTCCCTTCCCCCAGCCTCTTTTCACCCTTGCAAGAGAGAAAAAAGAGAAAGAAAAACCCTAGAGAGAAAACTGTGAGGAAAACCCCCACTTAGCACCCAAAAATCCGACCCCCTGGAGCTTGATCCGGCGTTCCACTGCTTCAAGGAGGTTGCTGGACCGACGAGGAAGGCTTCCCCGACCTCGGCTTGCTGTGGATCTCGCTCAAGAACCGGAGGAAGAAGATATAGGAGGGAGTTCTGCACTTCTTGGGACAGCCCAAGGAGAGCTTCACTGAGCCCTAGATCCTTTGGAGGAATTTTTAAAGGCAAGTGACCTATCCATGATGTTCCCGTATGAGTCTAGGTCGGTTTTACTATTTTTATGAATTTTTCCTCAAGTCCTAGACCCTCCCATTCACCAAATCTTGAGAGGTCGGGTCTGTGTTTTTGCACAGACCTGCATCGACGGCAAGGTCCCTGGACGCCGATATTATTCTTGGCGTCCATCGGCCATGCCGCTGACCCTGAGTCAGCGGCCAGAGACCGCCGCCAAGTTCCTCTGGTCAGAACAGTGAACTGTTCTGCCCTTCCTTTACATTAATTTCGGTATGGTTTCCGTGATGAGGATATATGGTAATCCTATACTCTATGTATATAGTCAATTGTGGTGTGTGGATGAATGTGGTGTGTGATGGTGAATGTAGGAAATATTGTATCCCTTAAACTTGTGAGCATGACTTGAAATAATCTTGCCAATCCATGTTCATGAGTAGGATTAGTCTGAATGCCTTGGTTTTATCAGATCATGGAGATTAGTAGATCAGTAGATGTATGCCCAATTTTGGTAAATTTCCATACTTGCATGAGTTGCAAATAAATTCGGTTCGGTAAATAGAAAGACATGCAAAAATGGTTTGTGGTGATCGATCTATAGATGTATGATTTAGGGTAGATTATGTATTCTCAGATCATGTATGTGACAGAAACCTCTGTTCAACAGTAAGTGGCAGCATTTCATGATGTGTTAAACTCCATGTAACTTGAATTGTGAATGGCATGCAAAATAAGTGTTTGATTTTCTGTAAATTCTATTTAGCTCAGAAAAATCTGAAACTTTGAGTGTCTGATCTTGAACCCGAAAACAGCATGTGGTTAAAATTTCAGGTCATTTGGATCAGTAAATAAGAAGTTATGTATTTTCATGTAAAATGTGATAATCTACGTATATTATCGTAATGTGGTTAGTTATTGTCTAAACCCAACTTGATTAGTGAAAATTCTGTGTGTTAAACTCCTGAAATTCTGTAGTACCATGTTAGGAAAAACAGAGATATTCATGTGAGTGAGAAAGTGAATGAGATGAAAAGTGTGAAGTGTAAAACCATGTGTAAAACGTAAATGTGTAAATGTGTAACTGTGCCAATGTGACACTGCTTCCGTAGAGGGCAGTGGAGCTGTATCAGGGAAAAGTCCCCCTGAGAAAGTTAATGTGTAAGTGACCCTAAGGGCATTAGGGGGAAATCCTGGAGGTGGACAAGTACCACTGGTTAGGGTGGAGACTTGTTCTCCCAGTCTGCGCAGTCCAAGAGTCGCCATTGGAATGCCTAGATGGCGTCTATGTGTAATGTGATGTGTATATGTCCTTCTTTGGTGGTTTGGACTATGTGTCTCGGCACTTAAAAATGTGTAATGTGAAATGTGTAATGTGTATGTGTTCATGTGTAAATGTGTAAGTGATCAATGTGAATGTGTATGTGTAAAGTGTAACCATGTGAAAGAGGAAACTTGTGTAAATAAAATGTGAACTAAAAATGAGAAAATATGTTATTGAAACCCATGTGAGACAAATTTGAAATCATGTGAAATCAGTGAATTTATGTTATTATCATCATGTTATTATGTGCAAAGATGTCTAGGATCCATGTTAGGGATAATTGGTGAAAACGGGTACAAGATAGCATGATTGTTTGATCACATGATATGTTTCATGCAATATTGTAGTTCTCATGTATAGGCTTTCAGCCATGAAACCATGTAGAATCAGCAACTTAAAGCATGTGAAAACGTTTATGTATGTGTTTAAAAACATGTAAGATCCATGCTAGTCGTGTCCCCTTTCATGTATGAAAAATGTTCATGTTGGTAGCTCTCATATCTTAGCTCTTTAAAGATTAAAGTTTCATGAGTAAATTGAATAGAGAGCATGTGATAGGTGAATTTTATTCTTAGAAATCTGAAAGCATGATCCATGTATAAAATTGTAAAACTTTCATGATAGGTTGAAACTTGAATTGACTAGCATGCCATGTGTTGCAAATTGTAAATGTGCATGTAGAAACCACTAGGACTTGTACGTGTACGTTATGAGTAGTGTTGCTTGCTGAGTCCTTGGACTCACTCCTTGCTTCGGCGTACAGGTATAGTTGGTGACACGGTACCGTTGGAGGAGACGGTGGAGACGGACTCCGAGCACGGAGACTAGCTTTGGAGTTTCCTTGAGATTTGTGTATTTCATAAGTATGTAATTTGAACATTGTATTAGAGTATTATGAAAAGGATGTATAAATGTGGACAATTTGTGGTTCTATTTCAGCAATTTAAATTATGTGGACCTTTAGTTCTTTTATGTTAATTGCGAATTGAATGTATGTTAATGTGGATGATGAATGAATGGAGACAGTTGTCTTTTACTTCCGCTACTCTGTTGTATATTCGCGTGTATCTCAGCTGTATGTATCGTTTGGGTAAATGTCCCACTGTGAGGACTCTTGCTATACCGACGTGGGTTGGTATAACCGTACCGGTATAATGAGGGCCGTCACAGAGATTGGTATCAGAGCGACCGATTGAGATTGCACATGAATATACCTAAGTCATCATCCCCATTACATGCTAAATGTGTCCACATGTGTAGAAACACATGTCCACATGTGTAGAAAACACTAATAAGAAGTGAAAGATAGATAAGAAAATGGTTAGAACTAGTAACCTAGCTCTAATAGTGGCTGAAATTTCTATTACAGCCATGGCTTCCCGTGGACGACGTGGAGGTGTGCCAGCTCGCGACGACGAGCAGAGGCGTGAGGAGCGGGCGGAGCAGCCGGCCCCGGCCCCACAGGGTCCTGTGCTTCCCCCACCACCGCCAGTGGACTACGGAGTATTCATGCAAGGTCTGGTGCAAGCCATGCAGACCCAAGCTCATACCCAGGTAGCACTCCAGGCCCAGTTGGAGGCCCAGGTAGAATAATGAAAAACCTAGTAGTTTGCTATTTAAATTGCATGATATTGTGTTTTGTGTATTGTTATTGTTTAATGTAGCAGCTCAGGCCCCAGCTCAGGACCATGGTGGACCTTCCATCATGGAGCGATTCAAGAGGATGACCCCACCCTCTTTTAAGGGGGAGAGTGACCCGCTAATGGCAGAAAGCTGGTTAGGGGAGACAGAGAAAATCTTCCGAGCTATCAGGTGTCCTAATGAGGATAAGGTGACATTAGCCACCTACATGCTACAGGTATGTTTCAGTTTATGCTTGTATGTTGGTTGTCAAGTTAGAATTTGTTAGTTGGTGCTTATGAAGGTGTATTGCAGGAGAGAGCTGATGTATGGTGGTCCTCCCTACTACGTACACGCTTTGAGGACGGAGCAGTAGACGTGGCGTGGGACGCGTTCGTGAGGCTCTTCCGAGCCAAGTTCGTCCCAGAGCATATCCAGGACAAGATGGAGCAAGAATTCCTTTCCCTGACGCAAGGATCAATGACCATCCTGGAATACGAGGCAAGGTTTTCTGAACTTTCTAAATATGCACCGCATATCGTAGAGGATGAGCGCAGGAAGACGAAGAAATTCGTGATGGGTCTCAAACCATCACTGAGGACGAGACTCGTGGCGTTTGACCACCGCACGCTAGACGAGGCCCTCAGCGCTGCCTGCAGACAGGAGGGAGAAATGGAACAATATCTGGAGGAGAAGAAGGCTTCACAGAAGAGGCCGGCAGCGACATTCCAGCGGCAGGATAAGAGGAAAACGGTGTACCAGACACCGCAGAAATCAGTGGCAGTCAGCAACTCTCAAGTACCTTCTGTACGTTCCCCTGGTGTGAAGGAGTGTCCCCATTGTGGGAAGACCCATGGAGGTTCCGAGTGTTGGTTAGTAGCGGGTAGATGCTTAAAGTGTGGGAGCAACGACCACAAGATCAAAGAGTGCCCAAGACTCCAGCAGGGAGCTCAGCGTGGAGCGCCAGTACCAGCAGTAGCGGCAGCCGCGCCAGCTACAGGAAGACCAGGAAGGCCTCGAGCCCCAGCTCGAGTGTTTGCTTTAGCTCGCGAGGACGCCGAGCAGGCGGAGCATGTCACCGAAGGTACGGTTTTACTTTTCGGTGTGCACGCTCGGGTTTTGTTTGATACGGGTGCTACTCACTCGTTCATTTCCGAGCGGTTCGCTAGGCAGTTAGCCCTAGAGTCAGGCATAGAGTCTGAGGAGTTAGAGGTCCCTTTGTCTGTGCACACCCCTGCGGGTACGGTATCGACTAGGAAGTGCATTCCGTCGTTACCTGTGTGCATTGAGGATAGATTCCTAGATGGGTGTTTCTTCTTGCTAAAGATGAAGGACTATGATTGTATTCTTGGTCTGGATTGGCTAGAGGAGCACTATGCGTTAGTGGATTGTCGTCGGAAGAAGATTGTTTTCCGCATTCCTGGTGAGGACGAGTTCTCTCATCCCTTGCCAAAGAACTTAGCGGGAAAGTTAGTTATCTCTGCCATGAAGGCGATGCGCATGGTGAACAAGGGTTGTGACGCATTTCTTGCCAGCGTTATGCTAGTACCCGATGCTAGTTCGTCACTGACTCTTGCAGAGATCGATGTGGTGCAGGATTTCCAGATGTCTTTCGATGACTTGTCTGGATTGCCACCGGATAGGGAGATAGAGTTCACTATAGAGTTGCTTCCAGGCACCTCTCCTATCTCGAAGGCCCCATATCGGATGGCTCCTGCAGAGTTAGCCGAGTTGAGGAAGCAATTGCAAGAATTGCTCGATAAGGGATTTATTCGCCCTAGTGTTTCCCCTTGGGGCGCACCTGTATTATTCGTCAAGAAGAAAGACGGGTCACTTAGGTTGTGCATTGATTATAGAAAGTTGAACCAAGTGACTGTGAAGAACAGGTATCCCTTACCTCGGATTGATGATCTGTTTGACCAGTTGCGAGAGGCATCAGTCTTTTCCAAGATTGACTTGCGATCTGGTTATCATCAGTTGAGAATTCGGAGTGAGGATGTGTCCAAGACGGCATTTAGAACCCGTTATGGACATTATGAGTTTTGGTCCTTCCTTTCGGATTGACCAACGCCCCTGCAGCGTTCATGGATCTCATGAACCGGGTGTTTAGTCCGTATTTAGATAGCTTTGTCGTAGTGTTTATTGACGATGTGTTGGTCTACTCTCCGGATGAGGCCACGCACCGTCAGCATTTGAGGTTAGTCTTAGAGGTTCTCCGTGAGCACAAGCTGTATGCGAAGTTCAGCAAGTGCGAGTTCTGGTTGCGCGAGGTTCACTTTCTCGGGCATGTTATCTCCGGCGCTGGTGTAGCTGTTGATCCAGCAAAGGTCCAGGCAGTTATGGATTGGGAGATTCCCAAGACCCCTTCGGAGATTCGTAGTTTCCTTGGGTTAGCTGGTTACTATCGGCGATTCATTGAGGGTTTCTCATCCATCACCGCCCCTTTGACAAAACTGACCAGAAAGGGTGAGAAGTTCGTATGGTCTGAGGCATGTGAGCGCAGCTTTCTGCTATTGAAGGCTAAGCTTACTTCTGCTCCGGTATTGGTATTGCCTAGTGGTCTAGAGGGCTTTGCCATCTATACGGATGCGTCTCAGATTGGGTTAGGCTGTGTGCTCATGCAGCAAGAAGGGTAGTGGCTTATGCTTCTCGTCAGTTGAAGGAGCATGAGAGGAACTATCCGACTCATGATTTGGAGCTCGCAGCTGTGGTTCATGCACTAAAGATCTGGAGGCACTATCTTTATGGTGTCAGATTTGAGGTGTTTACCGACCACAAGAGCTTGAAGTATCTTTTCTCCCAAAAGGAATTAAACCTGAGGCAGAGAAGATGGATTGAGTTCTTGAAGGACTATGACTTCGACCTTCAGTATCATCCTGGAAAGGCGAACGTCGTAGCGGATGCTCTTAGTAGAAAGAGGTCTTCGCTCCAGCAGGATTGGAAGATGTTGGAGGATGCAGCGTGCTCTATGACCGAGTTAGAGCCATCGTTGTGTCAGGCTTTTGTAGCTCAGCTATCCCTTAGATCCTCAGTCTTGGATGAGGTGATTGAGCAGCAGAAAGCCGATCCTAGATTGTTAGAGTTAGTGGGTAAGGCGGGCATTGCTCGTGATGAGGACGGTGTGATTAGATTTCAGCACCGTGTTTGTGTCCCTGATGTAGTAGATGTCCGTGAGCATGTGTTAGCGGAGGCTCATAGATCGCGATTCTCTATTCATCCGGGTAACACTAAGATGTATCAAGACCTGAAGAGATCATTTTGGTGGTCCGGCATGAAGAAGGATGTTGCGGATTATGTGTCTAGATGCCTAGTATGTTAGCAAGTGAAAGCCGAGCGGCAGCGACCATCCGCCTTATGCAGAGGATGGATATCCCAGTGTGGCAGTGGGAAGCTGTCACTATGGATTTCGTATTGGGTTTGCCTCGATCTAGAAGGGGAAATGACTCGATTTGGGTAGTTGTAGATAGATTCTCGAAGACTGCTCATTTCTTGCCTATGAAGAAGAAGCAGTCAGTAGAGAGTTTAGCTAGATTGTATGTTAGCGGTATCATTAGATTGCATGGTGTGCCGAAGTCGATCATTTCGGATCGAGATCCGAGATTTACTTCGAGATTGTGGAAGGGTCTTCAGGATGCGTTAGGTTCGGAGCTTAAGCTCAGTTCAGCGTTTCATCCCCAGACCGATGGACAGTCCGAGAGGACTATCCAGACGCTCGAGGATATGTTGAGAGCGTGTGTTCTGGATTGGAAGGATGATTGGGAGCGTCATTTACCTCTTGTGGAGTTCGCATACAACAACAGCTTTCATGCTAGTATTGGTATGGCTCCATACAGTTGATACCTTGACTTCGGATAAGATTCAGCTTATCAGGAAAAGGCTTGTTGCGGCACAGGATAGGCAGAAGAGTTTATGCCGACAATAGGAGAAAAGATTTGGAGTTCGAGGTTGGCGATCATGTCTTCTTGAAGATATCGCCTACTCGAGGTGTTGTCAGATTTGGCAGGCATAGCAAGCTAAGCCCTAGGTTCATTGGCCCATATGAGATTCTTAGACGTTTGGGCAGCGTGGCATATGAGCTAGCATTACCCCCAGCTTTGGCTAGCGTTCACCCGGTATTCCACGTATCTATGCTCAGGAAGTATGTCCGAGATCTGTCTCATGTGATTAGTCATGAGCCAGTGGAGATCCAGCCAGATCTTTCGTATGTCGAGCAACCAGTAGCCATTCTTGACCGGAAGGTTCAGCATCTCCGGAACAAGAGTATCGCGTCGGTGAAAGTTCTATGGCGGAACTTCTCACGTGAGGAGGCTACGTGGGAGCTTGAGGATGCGATGAAGAAGAAGTATCCCCTTTTGTTTGAGTAGTGTCGTTCTAACTTCGAGGACGAAGTTTCTTTAAGGGGGAGAGGGTGTAAGGCCCTCGAATTTCCGTCGCATTATTTGTATTTGTGTGTGTATGATTGTGCTTGTGTATGTATGTACATATTTACGTACGTATTAGTTATACAAGTACGTGTGCATGTGTTTAGATTAAATATAAATAATGTATGTATTGCATGGTGATAGTATGGGCATAATACCGTATACATATTGCATGTATATACCATGGTATGCATGGTTTTCTGCATATTTCAGAGTTCTGGCCGAAGGCCATCTTGGCGTCAACCCCAGGCCGTTTAGGAGGTGTCAGCGTCCAGACATGGACGCCAACACTAATCCTGGCGTCCAGCGATATGGACGCCAATCTCTCTGGCCTGCATGCGCAGCAGAGCTGCAAGCTTCTGAAACAAGAAAGCCAGCCATTGGGGGTTCTCCCAACGGCTCTGAGGGCTGTCATATCACCCAAGGAGTGGGTGAGGGTCTCTCCTTAAGTCTAAAACCGGAGCTCCCTTCCCCCAGCCTCTTTCACCCTTGCAAGAGGAGAAAAAGAGAAAGAAAAACCCTAGAGAGAAAACTGTGAGAAAACCCCCACTTAGCACCCAAAAATCCGACCCCCTGGAGCTTGATCCGGCGTTCCACTGCTTCAAGGAGGTTGCTGGACTGACGAGGAAGGCTTCCCCGACCTCGGCTTGCTGTGGATCTCGCTCAAGAACCCGGAGGAAGAAGATCTAGGAGGGAGTTCTGCACTTCTTGGGACAGCCCAAGGAGAGCTTCACCGAGCCCTAGATCCTTTGGAGAATTTTTAAAAGGCAAGTGACCTATCCATGATGTTCCGTATGAGTCTAGGTGGTTTTACTATTTTTATGAATTTTTCCTCGAGTCCTAGACCCTCCCATTCACCAAATCTTGAGAGGTCGGGTCTGTGTTTCTGCACAGACCTGCATCGACGGCAAGGTCCCTGGACGCCGATATCATGCTTGGCGTCCATCGGCCATGCCGCTGACCCTGAGTCAGCGGCCAGAGACCGCCGCCAAGTTCCTCTGGTCAGAACAGTGAACTGTTCTGCCCTTCCTTTACATTAATTTCGGTATGGTTTCCGTGATGAGGATATATGGTAATCCTATACTCTATGTATATAGTCAATTGTGGTGTGTGGATGAATGTGGTGTGTGATGGTGAATGTAGGAAATATTGTATCCCTTAAACTTGTGAGCATGACTTGAAAATAATCTTGCCAATCCATGTTCCATGAGTAGGATTAGTCTGAATGCCTTGGTTTTATCAGATCATGGAGATTAGTAGATCAGTAGATGTATGCCCAATTTTGGTAAATTGTCCATACTTGCATGAGTTGCAAATAAATTCAGTTCGGTAAATAGAAAGACATGCAAAAATGGTTTGTGGTGATCGATCTATAGATGTATGATTTAGGGTAGATTATGTATTCTCAAGATCATGTATGTGAAGAAACCTCTGTTCAACAGTAAGTGGCAAATTCATGATGTGTTAAACTCCATGTAACTTGAATTGTGAATGGCATGCAAAATAAGTGTTTGATTTTCTGTAAATTCTATTTAGCTCAGAAAATCTGAAAATTTGAGTGTATGATCTTGAACCCGAAAACAGCATGTGGTTAAAATTTCAGGTCATTTGGATCAGTAAATAAGATGTTATGTATTTTCATGTGAAATGTGATAATCTACGTATATTATCGTAATGTGTTAGTTATTGTCTAAACCCAACTTGATTAGTGAAATTTCTGTGTGTTAAACTCCTGAAATTCTGTAGTACCATGTTAGGAAAAACAGAGATATTCATGTGAGTGAGAAAGTGAATGAGATGAAAAGTGTGAAGTGTAAAACGTAAATGTGTAAATGTGTAACTGTGCCAATGTGACACTGCTTCCGTAGAGGGCAGTGGAGCTGTATCAGGGAAAAGTCCCCCTGAGAAAGTTCAATGTGTAAGTGACCCTAAGGGCATTAGGGGGAAATCCTGGAGGTGGACAAGTACCACTGGTTAGGGTGGAGACTTGTTCTCCCAGTCTGCGCAGTCCAAGAGTCGCCATTGGAATGCCTAGATGGCGTCTATGTGTAATGTGATGTGTATATGTCCTTCTTTGGTGGTTTGGACTATGTGTCACGGCACCTAAAATGTGTAATGTGAAATGTGTAATGTGTATGTGTTCATGTGTAAATGTGTAAGTGATCAATGTGAATGTGTATGTGTAAAGTGTAACCATGTGAAAGAGGAAACTTGTGTAAAGAAAATGTGAACTAAAAATGAGAAATATGTTATTGAAACCCATGTGAGACAAATCTGAAATCATGTGAAATCAGTGAATTTATGTTATTATCATCATGTTATTATGTGCAAAGATGTCTAGGATCCATGTTAGGGATAATTGGTGAAAACGGGTACAAGATAGCATGATTGTTTGATCACATGATATGTTTCATGCAATATTGTAGTTCTCATGTATAGGTTTCAGCCATGAAACCATGTAGAATCAGCAACTTAAAGCATGTGAAAATGTTTATGTATGTGTTTAAAAACATGTAAGATCCATGCTAGTCGTGTCCCCTTTCATGTATGAAAATGTTCATGTTGGTAGCTCTCATGTCTTAGCTCTTTAAAGATTAAAGTTTCATGAGTAAATTGAATAGAGAGCATGTGATAGGTGAATTTTATTCTTAGAAATCTGAAAGCATAATCCATGTATAAAATTGTAAAACTTTCATGATAGGTTGAAACTTGAATTGACTAGCATGCCATGTGTTGCAAATTGTAAATGTGCATGTAGAAACCACTAGGACTTGTACGTGTACGTTATGAGTAGTGTTGCTTGCTGAGTCCTTGGACTCACTCCTTGCTTCGGCGTATAGGTATAGTTGGTGACACGGTACCGTTGGAGGAGACGGTGGAGACGGACTCCGAGCGCGGAGACTAGCTTTGGAGTTTCCTTGAGATTTGTGTATTTCATAAGTATGTAATTTGAACATTGTATTAGAGTATTATGAAAAGGATGTATAAATGTGGACAATTTGTGGTTCTATTTCAGCAATTTAAATTATGTGGACCTTTAGTTCTTTTATGTTAATTACGAATTGCATGTATGTTAATGTGGATGATGAATGAATGGAGACAGTTGTCTTTTACTTCCGCTACTCTGTTGTATATTCGTGTGTATCTCAGCTGTATGTATCGTTTGGGTAAATGTCCCACTGTGAGGACTCTTGCTATACCGACGTAGGTTGGTATAACCGTACCGGTATAATGAGGGCCGTCACAGAGTTGTCCAAGTCAAGAAAGAGGGTAATTATGGAAACAAGTGCTTGACGTTCTAGATGAGTTCTAGAACAGTGGAGCGTCAAGATCGGTGATTCAAAACAATGTGAAAATCAAGGATAAGTTCATTTATAATTAAGGCAATTTAATTGAATAAATTATCAGATAGATTATGCCATTTAAGCCGCATTTGGATGGTTCGAGTGTGTGCATGTGACATGAAATCATAGATGGAAATTGGTCGTGTGCATGTATTTTAAATCACAAATAAGAGTTCAATTTATATTAAGTGCATTTACTGCGGTATAACTGAGATTAAAAGGTATAGACACAATAGGCAATTAGAACATTTCAATTCAGGGGTTTTCTGCAAAAAATCATGTGAACGCGACAGACACTTGTAAGGATCGCGACGGGGTCGGATCAGAACGCGACAGTGCCTTGTAAGGATCGCAAGGCTTGTCTGATCAGGCACTGAGAATCAGAACTTTAACAATGTGGATCAATACAGGGGGTCTAGGTCGTAGGGGGTCTGGGGGCAGCGCCCCCTGTGGGGGGGTCAAGGGGGGGCAGCGCCCCCTGCGGGGGTCTCCGGGGGTAGCGCCCCCAGAAGCTAAATTCGGCTTACAGAAGTGAATGAGTTGAAGTCCTCAAGGAAGTCGACTTCAGCAGTCGACTTCAGTATTCGACTACAGCATTCGACTTCAGCAGTGGGAGTCAGCAGTCGAATTTGGCATTCGACTTTAGCAGTCAGATTTCTCAAGGCAGTCGACTTCTCAACCCCAGGACAGGCGACTTGCATGAATCTGAATGAGGGGTAGTTTTGTCCTTGTAAATCTCAATTATGGCTCTCTAACCTCCCAGTATATATAGTAGGGCAGTCTCTCCTCATATAGGTTGGATGATTGTTCCTGACGTATAGTATTGGAACTACTGCTGTGGCCGTGGACGTAGGAAGGCCTTGCCTCCGAACCACGTAAAAAAATCTGGTGTTCTTGTGTTTCTCTTCCCTTCTTCTATCTTCTCTCCGATCTCTACATGTGAGTTGTGCGAGAGAGGGCTGCCGATCGGGGGGGGGGGGGGGGGGGGGGGGCGATTCCCCAACAACTGGTATCAGAGCTAGGTTCGAGGGAAACAGTGGGACCGATGGCAGCGGATGAAGGAAAGGTGAGGATTGAGAAGTTTGATGGCAAAGACTTCAGATTCTGGAAGATGCAGATCGAAGACTACTTATATCAAAAGAAGTTGCACCAGCCGCTTCTTGGAATGATGGCAGATGGTATGAAGAAAGAAGACTGGGATCTTCTAGATAGACAAGCTCTCAGAGTTGTTTGTTTGACGTTGGCCAGAAACGTCGTGTTCAACATTGTGAACGAGAAGACCACAGCAGGTCTGATGAAGGTGTTATCAAACATGTACGAGAAACCATCTTCTTCCAACAAGGTACATTTGATGCGTCGTTTGTTTAATCTGAAGATGGCCGAAGGTTCCTCGGTCACAGATCATATAAATGAATTCAACGTGATTACAACCCAGTTGAGTTCTGTGGAAATAGATTTTGATGATGAGATTAAAGTCTTGATTCTTTTGTCCTCCTTACTTGAAAGTTGGGGCGCTACTGTGACGGCTGTTAGCAGTTCTTTAGGTTCAAGCAAACTGAAACTTACAGAGATTCGAGACTTGATTCTGAGCAAGGATGTTAGCAGAAGGGAATCTGGTGAAGTTTCAGGTTCTGCCTTAAACACTGAAGGCAGGGGAAGAACAAATTAGCGTGGACAAAATCGGAATAGATCCAAGTCCAAGAAAAGAAGTCAGTCCAAACCCCATGGTGATGGTTGCTGGAATTATGGTAAGAATGGTCACTTTAAGAAGGATTGCAGGCTTCCAAAGAAAAAGGATAAGGGGCAGAAATAGGAAGAAGACTCTGCCAATGTCATGACAGAGCAAGTCCAAGATGCTCTAATCTTGAGTGTTAATAGTCCCATCGAATCTTGGATTCTAGATTCTGGAGCATCTTTTCACTCTACCTCACGCAAAGAAACTTTACAAAATTATGTTGCTGGTAATTTTGGGAAGGTTTATCTTGCTGATGATGAGCCCCTAGATATTGTGGGGAAGGGTGATGTTCAGTTGAAAACAGCAAACGGGACTATATGGAAGCTGAGGAATGTTAGACATGTTCCTGGCTTGAAGAGAAATCTGATCTCTATTGGTCAGCTTGATGATAGGATATGTCACTACCTTTGTTAATGGGTGCTGGAAGATAACCAAGGGTGCCATGGTTATAGCACAAGGTAGCAAGATGGGAACTCTTTATATGACTGCGAATGACAAAGACTTAGTGGCAGTGGCAAATTCAGAAAGGACTCCAAGATCTGGCACTGCAGACTTGGGCACATGAGTGAGAAGGGAATGAAGATGATGGCTGCAAAGGGAAGTTAGGTGATCTAAAGTCCATAGATATTGGACTGTGTGAAGATTGCATTCTGGGAAAGCAGAGAAAGGTCACCTTCTCTAAAGTTGGAAGAAGTTCTAAGCTAGAAAAGTTAGAACTTATGCACACTGATGTGTGAGGACCAGCCCTGTTCGATCCCTTGGAGGCTCACTCTATTATGTCACCTTTATTGATGACTCCACTCGGAAGGTATGGGTTTATTTTCTCAAAAATAAATCTGATGTGTTCTCTACTTTTGTGAAGTGGAAGGCTTAAGTGGAAAATCAAGCTGGTGCAAAGATCAAGTGTTTGAGGTCAGACAATGGAGGAGAATATAGCAGCAAGGAATTCAAAGATTTCTGTGTAGTACATGGCATTCGGATGGAGAAAATAATTCCAAATACTCCACAACAGAATGGGGTTGCTGAACGCATGAACAGAACTCTGAATGAGAGAGCTAGGAGCATGAGGCTACATGTTGGCCTACCGAAGACCTTCTAGGCAGATGCAATTAACACATCAGCTTATCTGATTAATAGAGGACCCAGTGTTCCTCTAAATGGTGAGCTACCAGAAGAGGCTTGGACCGCTAAGGAGGTAACTCTCTCACACTTGAGAGTATTTGGTTGTGTCTCATATGTGCATGTTGATTCCAATGACAGAGACAAGTTAGATCCTAAGTCAAGGATATGTTTTTTCATTGGATATGGTTCTGATGATTTTGGATACCGCTTCTGGGATGATGAAAGCAGGAAAATCATTAGACAAAGGAATGTTATATTCAATGAAAAATTGCTTTATAAGCATAGATCTGATGTGGAATTTGAAGATGCAGGTCAAGAAAGTCAGAAAAGTGCACAGGTTGAGCTGGAGGAAATTTTAGAAGAGGATGTGCTGAGAAGATCTCAAGAAGATCCTGAGAATAGTACAGTGCAACCAGAGGTTCAACTGAGAAGATCAAGTAGATTGTGTAAGCCAGTTGAACGGTTTTCGTCTGCTATGTACTAGTTGTTGACTGATGCAGATGAACTTGAGAGCTTCGATGAAGCTATGCAGGTGGAAGATTCAGTCAAGTGGGAGTTGGCAATGAAAGATGAAATGAACTCCCTATACAAAAATGAAACTTGGGTGTTGACTGAACTACCACCCGGCAAGAGGGCACTGCAAAATAAATGGGTTTTTCGGTTAAAGGAAGAACATGATGGAAGCAAGAGGTACAAAGCAAGGCTGGTTATGAAAGGCTTCCAACAGAAGGAAGGTATTGATTACACTGAAATTTTCTCTCCAGTTGTCAAGTTAACCACTATTAGATTAGTGCTAAGTATTGTTGCTGCTGAAAACTTGCACCTAGAACAACTTGACGTAAAAACAACTTTTCTCCATGGTGATCTGGAGGAGGACATTTGTAAGGCCCTCGAATTTTGTTGTATTACTTTATTTGTGTAAATAATTCATGCTTGTGTATGCATAGAATGTACATATCTACGTACGTATTAACTAGTTATACTTATGTGAGCATGTGTGTAATTAGTTGTAAATAGTGTATGAATTGCATGGTGGTAGTGTGTACATGATAGTATATGTATGGCATGTATATATGAATAAGTTAAGCATGGTTTCTGAATGTTTTAAGTTCTAGCCGAAGGGCCAAATTGGCGTCAACATGGATGGACGTCCATGATGAGTCAGTGTCCACCTCAATGGACGCCAATACTTAAGTCAACGGCCATGGATGTGGACGTTAATATCTCTAACCTACATGCGCAGCAAACCCCGAAACTCTGGGGGCAAGCAAGCCCAGCCATTAGGGAGAAGTCCCCAATGGCTATCAGGCATCCCATCACACTCTACGGGGTTCCCCAAACCCCTCTCCTATAAACCAAACCCCCTTCTGCACCAGAAGAGTTCTCTTTGGCTCTTTGCAAGGAGAAGAGAGAAACCCTAGCTTCTGTGAGAAAAACCAGACTTTGCATGCTTTGATCCGACAACTTGGAGCTTCATCCGGCGATCCCTTGCAACTGGAGGCCAGAGTGGACCAAGGAGAAGGCTTCCCCGACCCCAGCTTGCTGTGGAGGTCGACCAAGAACCCGGAGGAGTGGTGTTTTGAAGACTTCTTGGGACTGCCCAAGGAGAGCTTCAATGACACATTTGACCCCTTTGGAGGTTTTATGAGAGGCAAGTAACCTACCCACTTCGTCCATGTATGTGTCTAGGAGGTTTCTAGCATTTTTATGAGATTTTATCGTGTCCTGGATCCTCACATTTCTCTGTTATTTGGAGCTCGGTCAGTGTTCTTGCACAGACAGGAACTTGACGTCAAGTCCTCTTGCCGCCAAGATCTCCAGTCAGCGGCCAGCGATCTTGCCGTCCATATCCTTGAACGGCCAGACACTGCCGTTAAGTTCTTCAGTGCAGAACAGTAAATGTTCTGCCTTAAATAATTATTTTTGGACTTTGACGCATGAGGATATAGTGTAATTTTATATGTTATGTAAAATAGATGATGTGATGTGTGTGGAAATTTCTGTGTTTTTCTGTGGATGGCATAAATTATTAGATTTATTGAAATACATGTTGGGAAAATGGATTATGCATGTTCACCTACTGTCTACATGATTCCTGAGGAATTAAATGCCCAAATTTTTCTATACCATGTGTACGTGTGCCAGTCCATACCCTGCAAATTTGAGAATTTGTTCATGTTTATGTGATTTACTGTAATTTCTGCAATGGAAATAAAAAGCATGAGTAGGTTATTCAAAATTTACAGTAAATTGTGTGTTGTGCAATAAATTCGGGGAAAATTCTTGCAACAATGTGTATGCTAGGTTCAGGTCTGTGAACTGTCAAATCTGATATGCATGTTATGTTTCATGATAGATTGAGTTATAAATGGCAAGCAATTGAATGTTTTAAATTTTGTAAATTCCGTGTGGTTCAGAAAAATCTGAAAGTTTGCATGTGTGATCATAAGCCTAAAATTAGTCTGTGGTTAAATTCTCATGTTATTTGGTTAACTGTAGAGTGCTCTATGAAATTTTCACGCGAAAACACGTGTTCAACGCATGCTAATATGAACTTGGTTGATTATGTATGTTTCAACCTGATTAGTGTGAGCTACTGAATGTTTGGATTCTGCCATCAGTAGTATCTTGTTAGAAAGAACAGAACCATGTGTATAAATAAGAGAATGTAAACCATGTGTAATTCATGTGTAACACGTGTGTTAAAAATCAGAATGTGTAATGTGTAAAAGTGTGTGCCATGTGTGACACTGCTTCCATAGAGGGCCATGGAACTGTACCATGGAAAAGTCCCCATGGGAAGGTTCAATGTGTTAAGATCCTAAGGGCATTAGGATGAAATCCTGGAGGTGGACAAGTACCACTGGTTAGGGTGGAGATATGTTCTCTCGGTCTGTGCAGTCCAAGAGTCGTCACTGTATTGCCTAGGTGACGTCTATGTGTATGTGTTATGTGATGTGTCCTTCTAATGGTGGTTTGGACTATGTGTCACGACATTAAATTGTGAAATGTGAATGTGATTATGTGTAAATTGTGTAGTGTGAATATGTGTAAATGTGCAATGTGTAAAAAGAGAACTATGTGAATGAGTGATTGTGCAAACATGTGAAACCAATAAGTTAGATTGTGAAATTATGATCCATGATACATTAATGTGAAATTATGTTATAACAGCAACCTAGTTGTGTTTATAAGAATGTTTTATATGTGTAAAAATGCGTAGAATCCATGCTAGGAACATTTCTTGCTTATGTTTAAACCTTTCCATGTTTAAGTTCTATCATGTTGTAGATTAATCGGGAATGTAGCTCTCATGTGATAGAATGTGAATTTCTAAATCTATGTCAAAACAGCAACCTTAAAGTGTATAAAATGATAATGTGCATGTGTAATAATGTGTAGAAACCATGATAGGAATGTTTCCTTTTATGTAGGCAAGAATCCCATGTGTGGTTGCTTCCATGTTGTAGCTTGATTTGAAATATAGCTTTCATGTGATTGAATAAGTAGAAAGCATGTGATAGGATATTTATTTTGGAATGGCTTAAATCATGTACCATGTGTTTTAAATTTTGTAGAATTGTCATGATAGGTTGTCTTTTATCGATGTCCAAGCATACTATATGTTTTACTTTGTAAATTGAAATGAAAAACCTACTGTGATATATGCATGTATGAGGTGTGTGGTGTTATTTGCTGAGTCTTTTAGACTCACTCCTTGCTTCGGTGTACAGGTTTAGTTGGTGACCCGACACCTTTGGAGGGGACAGTGGAGAGTGACTCCGAGCGTGGCGAGTAGCCTGGTGGAGTCGACGTTGTGACTTTTGCTTTCATTGTATGTAACGAGGCATTGTAATAGAACTATTAAGGAATTTGTGGACAAACTATGTATTTGAGTTTAGTATTTGATTATGTGGACTTTAATTCTCTTAAATTTGTCATTTGAATCATGTATGTTAAATGTGGATGATGAAATGAAGACAAGTGGTTCTTTTGCTTCCGCTACTCTGTATTTATATTTATGAGCATCTCAATCGTATGTTATTGTTTGGGTAAATGCCCCACTATGTTAATGTTCACTATACCGACGTGGGTTAGTATAACCGTACCGGTATAATGAGGGTCGTAACAGGGATTGGTATCAGAGCGACCGGTTGAGATTGCATATGAATATATATAAGTCATCATCCCCATTACATGCTAAATCTTTATAGATTGTCCACATGTGTAGAATTGATTAATAATGAGTGAAAAAAAAGAGATAAGAAAATGGTTAGGAAATAAATTAACGTAGCTCTAATAGTGGCTGAAATTTATTGCAGCCATGGCTTCGAGAGGTAGACGTGGTGGTGTGCCGGCCCGTGAGGATGAGCCGAGACGTGAGGAGCGGGCGGAGCAGCAGGCCCCGGCATCGCAGGGTCCTGTACTTCCCCCACCGCCGCCTGTGGATTATGGATTGTTCATGCAAGGTTTGGTGCAGGCCATGCAGACGCAGGTCCACACCCAGGCTGCACTCCAGGCTCAGTTGGAGGCTCAGGTTAGCATAATTAATTCAAGAGTAGTCTATTTTATTTAATTGTGCGATGTTATGTTGAGTGTATATTATTTGTTGGTTGGATGTAGCAGGCTCAAGTTCCAGCTCAAGACCATGGTGGACCTTCCATCATGGAAAGATTCAAGAGGATGCTGCCACCCTCTATTAAGGGGGAGAGCGATCCATTACTAGCTGAGAGTTGGATGAGGGAGATTGAAAAGATCTTCCGAGCTATTAGGTGCGCAGATGAGGATAAGGTTACTTTAGCCACCTATATGCTTCGGGTATGTGTTAGTTTTGTATGTTTGTATGATCTATTAAGTTAGATTTGTTTAGATGGTGCTTATGAACGGTGTACTACAGGAAAGAGCTGATGTATGGTGGGCTTCATTACTACGTACACGGTTTGAGGACGACGCGGTTAATGTTGCTTGGGATGAGTTCGTGAGGCTCTTTCGGGCCAAGTTCATCCCCGAGCATATTCAAGATCGGATGGAGCAGGAGTTCCTCTCTTTGACTCAAGGCTCCATGACCGTGCTAGAGTATGAGCCAAGGTTTGCAGAACTATCTAAGTATGCACCTCACGTTGTGGCTGATGAGTGCAGAAAGGCAAAAAAGTTTATGATGGGACTCAAACCATCACTGAGGATGAGGCTAGTGGCGTTCGACCATCGCACCTTGGACGAGGCCCTTAGTGCTGCCTGTAGGCAGGAGGGTGAGATGGAGCAATACCTTGAAGAGAAGAAGGCTTCGCAGAAGAGACCTGCAACTACGTTCCAGCGACAGGACAAGAAGAAAGCGGTGTACCAGACACAGCAGCGATCAATAGCAGTCGGCAGTACTCAGGTACCTTCTATACGTTCCCCTGGTGTGAAGAAAGAGTGTCCCCATTGTGGGAAGACACATGGTGGTTCCAAATGTTGGATGGTTGCGGGAAAGTGCTTGAAGTGCGGAAGTAGCGACCACAAGATCAAGGATTGTCCGAGACTTCAGCAGGGAGTCCAGTGCGGAGCGCCATGTCACGTCCTAATAAAAGGCTATTTATCGGAAGTGATAGAAAAACAGGCACAACAGGTAATATTTACTTATCCATTCATATCGTCATAACGCGGAAGTTTAATTACATAGATACTCCTCATAACAACTAAGTGAGGAGTAGATCAAAACAAACTTATTTACATATCCCTTTTGTACACTACTAAACAGAAATAGAAACATATTGGCTTGCTCATCATGTCGGTCCACTCAGCACTCAATCCCTTAAGCATCACCCCCATCTGTGTTACCTGAAAATGGTAGGAAATAATGAGCTAACTAGCCCAGTAGAATTCAAATTCATAGTTCAATTGATAGTTCAAGAATGTATACATGGTAGCCAAGACAAGGACAAAACGGAATATCAAAGAGTCACACCAGATTTCAGAACAGTGAGCTTGATGCAATGATAGTAAAACTCAGATCATGCTCTGATATCTAGCTCAAGAATTGATTCACATATCATTTACACAGTACTGAAATTATGATGACCATATTCAGAAAATAGTTGATGCAATGCCAGACATCCAGACATCCTTATCATTCCACGTGGTCTGAAAATGAATTCGGGTGCTCCTCTCAGGACTGGACTAGCCCTATTTGCACAGGCACAAAAATCACAGGGGGTACAAAGACCCAATAATGTCATCATAAATTATTCATATCTCATAAAGTGTTCAAGCCTATAAACTCTTAGGTGTTCAGATTTTGTAGATTCAATTACCGAGTACCGAAGAATAGACTCAATCGGAGTGCTATTCGTAATTGACAACTTTAGAAACAATTCAAGGAAAGTTAAGGTACCCAACGTGGGTGAACTTTGAAGTAATATGACAGTAAATATCAAGGTAATTGAGAGGGTAACTTCCTTGGCTTTTAGGATGAAGTTTTAGCATGGATTCAGACATGAAAGAGTGCAGAAATCCGAATCAGCACTGCAACTGTTGACAGCTAAGGAGGGGCTGCCGACAGAAGACAGCGGACAAAACTCATATTTTCTGGACTGTGGGATCTGTCGACAGCAGCAAAGAGATCTGTCGAAAGATCTCCACAGTCCCAGTTATCTGGGTTCTGTATGGTATGCACCTGTCGACAGATCTGATCTGTCTGTCGACAGGTAGCTACAAAATATTCAAAATGACTTCAAATCTATCCTAAACACCCTAATTTTTGAACCTATGAACCAAGGCATGTTTGATATCAAATAGAAGAGTCTAATTGGATTTCTTATAGGGATTTACAAGCTAAAAAACCAAGATGAAATAAGAAACTTATAATTCCAAACTTAGCTTGCTAGAAACAAACTCTATGAAGAAATTGAGACATAGTCTTGCTAATAATGGTTAAATGAAAGATTCTTATAGGTTGGACACTAAATCACAAAATATATATGGATCTCAATCAAAGCTTGGAATACCTACCAATTGAACAGAAGTTCTCATACAGTTCTAAACATACTAATACTTCTACATAACTCTAACTCATGAACAGGGATCAAAAGTAGAACAATAATTGATTTCTAAATGGAATCAAGTTATTCCTTCCTCAACAAGAGTAACTTTACCATGATTGGAAGGAAAAGTAGAGAATCACCAGTATAGTCTCTCATTTTCTCATTTACAAATTCCTTGTGACATATGAACAAAAACCGAATTGAACCACAGAGAGATGAATCCTACCTTGCTAAGCAAGAAAGCTTCCACTTGATCTTGGTGAAAGAGTTTAACTCAGTGGAAGAAGAACTTCCTCCCAAATTGATGCCTTGCTAGACACGACAGCTACTTCAACAACAAGTTAACACCAAAGAAGAAGCAGCTACAGAAGAAATAGGAGCAAAGATGAAAGTAGTTGCAGGTGCAATGACAACAACTCCCAACAGCACTTCCAGTAGCTCCTCTAACAGCACCTCTAGCAGCAATGAGCAAGAAATGCAAGAACAGGGCAAGAACAAGGTGTGTGGAAAGGGTACGTATGATGGAAGGGAAGTGGCTTTTATAAGCCTAATGACTTCCTCATGCAGAGGCACGTCGGCCATAAGGTGTCATGGTAAAACTCTTTTAACCCATGCATTAACACGTAGCCCATGCAGCTTTTACCTTGGTTACACGCATGTACTGGTAATGATGACCCCATCTTATGTGTGGTGGCTCTTCAAGGGCCTTACACGTAAGCCATCAAAAAATCCCATAAATGGCTTACCGTAATTGTCCCATAAATCAACTGGCCGAATGATCACTATGCAAAACCATCCAAATGGTGTCCATTTGTAATGAAATTTTAACCATAGACTAATATGATGATTTTGCAAATTATGGTGATTTTAGTTTAATTTTTAGAATTTATTTTACAGTAGGTGAAAAATCACCCGAAAAATAGTCGCGTCGACTTAATCTCGAAATCCGTACGTCAAAAAATTCGGATAATTACATATTTGACTTCTCCACATTTTAATGGAAATTATGATGTTCTCGGATTTTTATTTCGTTGTCGTTTTTCGGTGTCGCCCTATGGGAGCGCGCACTTCGATGTACGACACTGGGGTAACGTACATTGCCACAAATTAAGCCTAACTTCTAGTTATCACAATTTAATAACAATCCTAATGTATTTTAACCACATTATTCTCATTTTCTTAACACTTTGAATTTCTGGGGCATTACAACTCTCCCCTACTAAAAGAAATTTGGTCCTCCAAATTTAATAACATACAGATGTAGTTACTAACCTGAAAACAACTTTGGATACTTGTCCTTGATGGCATCTTCCAATTCCCATGTTTCTTCTTCTTGTCCTCTCTTATTCCATTGAATCTTTAATAAAGGAACTTCCTTGTTCCGAAGTTGCTTGATTTTTTGATCGAGGATCTGTACTGGTCTTTCTTCATATGCCAAATTTCCTTGTACATCCAAATCTTGGTATCCAATAATGTGTTCCGGATCATATACATATTTCCTTAACATTGATACATGAAAAATATCATGAACATTGGATAGTTGTGGTGGGAGTGCCAATTGGTATGTCATTTCACCAACTCTCTTCAGTATTTCAAAAGGTCCAATGTATCTTGGACTTAATTTTCCCTTGATGCCAAATCTTTTTATTCCTCTTCGGAGTGACACTTTAAGAAAAACATGTTCTCCTTGTTGAAATTGTAACTCTCTCCTACGTCGATCGGCATAACTTTTTTGTCGGTCTTGAGCAGCTTTCATCCGGTCTTGTACTAACTTGATAACTTCTGTTGTCTCTTGGATCATTTCAGGTCCAAGAATATGCGTCTCTTTTAATTCGATCCAACACAATGGTGATCTACATTGTCGTCCATATAAAGCTTCAAATGGTGCCATTTGAATAGTAGACTGGTAGCTATTATTATACGCAAATTCCATAATAGCTAGGTGAGTGTTCCAGTTATTTCCGAACTCTAATACACAAGCACGACACATTGTTAGAATGTGGAGCCCGAACTCTGAAGCAGATCTCCATAAGGGGTCAGGTCGGGGTTAAGGGGGCAGCGCCCCTTGCGGGGGTCTCCGGGGGCAGTGCCCCAGGAAGCTAAATTTTGACTAAGTGTTGCAGGCGGACTCAGCATTCGACTGCCACAGTCGAAGTCAGAAATGAAGCAGTCGATTGAATGATTCGACTCATGCAGTCGAATATCAGATGTGAATGATTCGACTCATGCAGTCGAATGTCAACATGAAGGTTTCGACTCATGTAGTCGAATGTCAAATATTGAATCATTCGACTCCCTCTTACCAGAACAGGACTTTGTAGTTCTAAGGCGATTCAGAGACAAGACCCTTTTGCCCTTGTGTGTCTTGATTGTGGCGCCCTTTCCTCCTAGTATATAAAGGGGGGTTTTGTCCTCTTTGGATGTGTGTGTATTTCTTGCAGAAGAAGTATTGAAAGCTGCTGTGGCCGTGGACGTAGGAAGGCTTCTTGCCTCCGAACCACGTAAAATCTGGTGTTCTTGTGTTCTTCTTCCCACCTTCTTCTATCTCTCTCTGGTATCTACGAGTGGGTAGTGTGAGAGAGTTGTCGCTGGTCTGAGTGCTGTCCTCCCAACACACATATCCTCAACAATTTGGTTCACCCGTTCGGTTCTGTCCATCTGTTTGAGGGTGAAATGCGGTACTAAATTTTAATTTTGTTCCCAAAGCATCTTGCAATTCTCTCCAAAAATGCGAAGTAAATCTGGCATCTCGATCAGAAACTATGTTCTTTGGAATTCCATGCAACCGTACAATTTCTTTCATATATAATGCTGCCAAAATATTAACAGACCATCTTGTCTTTATTGCTAAGAAATGAGCTGATTTGGTAAGTCTGTCAATAATTACCCAGATAGCATCAAATCCACTCCATGTTTTAGGTAATCCCACAATAAAATCCATACCAATGCTATCCCATTTCCATTATGGTATTTCAAGTGGTTTTAATTTTCCTGCAGGTTTCTGGTGTTCTGCCTTAATTTTCTGACAGGTCAAACATTTTGCAATAAATTCCACAATATCCTTTTTCATGTTGCACCACCAGAAATACTTCTTCAAATCCTGATACATTTTGACAGCTCCTGGTTGAATAGTGTAGTGAGACCGATGAGCTTCTTCTAAGATCTGTTTCTTGATTTTGGGATTATCCGATACACACAATTTGTCCCGGAATCGAAGATTTCCATGAAAATCTTCATTAAAATTATGTTTAGAAACCAATTTTTCTCTGATTCCTACCAATATAGGGTCATTGTCTTGCTGCTCATTAATTTGCTTCAGCAAATCTGACTGCACTACCAAATTTCTAATCACCATTCTTTCTCCTTGTGTTTCAACTTTCAAGCTCAATGTGGAAAATTCTTCCAACAATTTCCATTCCCTTACTTGCAACCGAAACATCTTGGCTATAGGATTTCTGCTAAGTGCGTCAGCCACAGTGTTTCCTTTTCCCAGATGATATTCAATCTTGAAATCATAGTCTTTGTGTAACGCCCCTCTTAGACCCAGTACAGTTACACCAACTCACATTGGATCTAGTAGAGGTATTACAGTGGAACGAATCCAACAATTTCCAATACAGGTTGAAATATACACAAATAACTATTCAATTCCAATGATAATTAACGGAACATGGAATTAAACATTTGCAATCAGCATTTATTCAAAAGTAAATCTAATGCATAAAAGATAACAATAGTCCAAAGTTATTACAATCCAAAGATTAGTTGCATAAAGGAAATTACATAAGATCCTCACATACAAGTGTCACTCTAAAACTCTCTAAGACAAGCTAAGTCTCCACGTCCTCCCGCTCTGAGTCAGTTTGCACTAACTCCTCTGTATCCCCTGGCTCTCCTGAAATGTTAAGCAAGAATGAGTCTACAAGACCCAGCAAATCACATGGAAGACAGTTCAAGATATTAACAGTATATTAATTTTAAAACATGGTAGTACATTAGCATTCCATTCATTTATATCATATACTTTCCTTACTATAGTTCTAAGGTCCATTGACAATCATTCATTTCATAGTGATTCTAACTATTAAGGAAATAAAACCGTTTCTCATGTAGCATGGAATTACTTATTCATGGAATCTATTCGAAGTTATGTGACCTACAACAATTCTCATGTATCAATTTCTCATTTATGCATGTACTATTCTTTTACATAACAATTTTCATGTAGTAATATTAAAACATCGACATGTAACATGAAATCCTTTGAACAAGTTCACATGTAGGAATGTAAGCATATAACATGTAGTAAGTAGCATGTAGAACAGGTAGCATGTAACATGTAGCATGTAGATATGTAACTTGTAGCATGTAAAACAGGTAGACATGTACTTGTAGCATGTAACATGTAGTCATTTTCATATAGTTGCCAAGACATAGCCCACACTAAATTAGAGATCAGTAGTCATTTATCATTCACTTATCACCTAGGCAATGCGGTGATGAAGTCATAGTATTTGCGCAAAACCGGGGAAAGTCCTTCCCACCTTGACCAGTAGAACAAGTCTACCTCCAGGATTTTAATCCGTTGCCCACGGATTCATTTCTTTACATGTAGGTGAACCATTACCATAGGGGCATCTACGGTGTAGTTCCTTGTAGGAATCTCTAAGATAGCAATGTCTTATTGGCATCATTGATATAATGCATACACTTATATATAATAGATAATGACATTTCATTTCATACTATTTAACATGAGTCAATGCAATATTTCAAAATACAACACTTTCAGTTCTGAAATCCTATTTACTGTACAACAGATTTCTATCATGATACTAACATTTATTCTTGCATTTTCATGCATTTTTATTCAATTCTATGTGTAATATAATGCTCAGAAATTCATAACAGAACGTACACATGTCTGAAAATTCTGAAATTTTAACAGAAATTCGAAATCAGTAATTTCAATACACATGCCAATTTTCATAATTTTCTGATTTCTGCAACTATTTTTCATGAAATTAACTCTATTGAATCAACTAACTAACAAGGTTTAATATTGAGAAAAACTCACAATTTTCACATGAAACAGACATATCATGTCTATTGCAGTAATCTAAACATCAATCAACATGCTTTCTTTTACATCATTGCACTTATACAATCTAAACTTTGATCATTGTCATGTAATTATGCATGTTCATCAATTCATATATATAATTATATAGAACCTGCACATTATAGCAATAGACAGTCCATAACATTAACATACTCTAATATTACATGGCTGAAACGCATACATTCATAATTTATACATTTAAAACCCATTCACTCAGATTTCTGGAAATATACAATTCTGTTAAACTTGACGTCAATGGTACGACGTTTACTATAGTCGACGTCTACATACGTTGTCGCTAAGTAATTATAGGCGGCAGCACATAGCGCCGTTAACACAGACAGACGGCGGCACATAGCGCCGTTTACATATAGAAAAGACAGAAAATACATATATATTTCGGGATGAACTAAACGGCAGTCAATATTGCCGTTTACATAATATAGGCGGCAATACCCTTGACGTCTAGTTCTAAGACACAGAAAAACACAGAAACCTGCATGAAATGACGACATTTCTAACCCTTCCCGTAGGTTGTTTACATGCTTTAAAAATACGGAAAAATGTTAAATACTTAGTATATCATATCCTAAACTAAATCCCCCATGTAACTTGCCTCAATCCCTCCTAATGGAGTGTCGAATCCGAGCTCGAAGAAGCCCGTCTCGCCAGGAGACAGTTCTTTCCTCCGTCTTCAAGCAGTCCGAAACCTCCTCCGATGAAGTTCTTCCGCCTGGATGAGCTGTTGGGCACGAAGTCTTATGTTTCTCCTCGGTGTAGATGCCTTCGAACCGCACGAACAAGCACCAGATTTCTCTGCAAATCCCCTTCCTCGGCCCTCTTTCTCTCTTCCAAAACCAAAGCAAAACCCTCTTTTCTTCCTGCGAGATCTGGTCTTATAAAGACCTTTCAAGCAAAGGCCAAACCCAACCCCGACCCTCGGATCTAAACGCCTCGGATCAGCTCATTAATGCCTTCCCGAAACGGCCGATTTCCTTGATCCGGAACGGAAAGCTCAAAAACAGGCAAGTCACCTTAACGTCAACATAGGTTGTCGTTTATCCCGGATATAAACGTCCATCGTTGATGTCGTTTATATTCTTGCCCATAAATAAATAATTCAGAAAATTATTAAACGTCAATACCTATTGTCGTTAACATCCTATAAACGGCATGCGATGTTGCCGCTTACAAGCTTTAACGTCAAATGATCTTGACGCCTAGTTTACTCAGAATAGAAATCAATTTATGCAGAAATAACACACAATGAACAGAATACATTCAAGGAAATTCTAGGGTACTACACTTTGATATATTCCATCCATCTTCTTTGTCTCATGTTCAGTTCTTTTTGTGAAAACAAATACTTGAGACTCTTATGATCGGAGTACACTATGAATTGGTTATCATATAGGTAGTGTCTCCAAAGTTTAAGAGCAAAGACCACAGCGGCCAATTCTAAATCATGTACTGGGTAGTTTTTCTCGTGAGTCTTCAACTGTCTTGATGCATAGGCAATTACTCTTCTATCTTGCATCAATACACATCCCAATCCAATGTTGGAAGCATCAGTATAAACCTCAAATATTTTTCCTTCCACTAGCAAAGCTAGAATTGGTGCAGATGACAGACATTCTTTTAACAATTGGAATGCTTCCTCACAATTCTCATTCCAGATAAAAGCAGTTCTTTTTCTAGTCAACTGTGTAAGAGGTGAGGCAATTCTAGAAAAATCCTTGACAAATCGCCGATAGTAACTGGCCATGCCCAGAAAACTTCTTACTTCAGTAAGATTCTTAGGTTGCTCCCATTTCTGAATGGTTTCAATCTTGGAAGAATCTACTGATAGACCTTCTTTAGAAATAATGTGTCCTAAGAACATCACTTCTTTCAACCAAAATTCACACTTGCTAAACTTTGCATATAACTTGCTGTCTCGTAACAATTGCAAAGTGATCCGTAGATGGGCTTCGTGCTCCTCCATACTTTTGGAGTAGATCAGTATATCATCAATAAATACAACCACAAACTGATCTAAATAAGATCTGAACACATCATTCATCAAACGCATAAATGCAGCTGGTGCATTGGTCAATCCAAACGGCATCACCACAAATTCATAATGTCCATATCTTGTTCGAAAAGCCGTTTTATAAATATCTGATTCTTGAATTTTAAGCAGATGATATCCAGATGTTAAATCAACCTTGGAAAAGCACTTAGCTCCAGACAATTGATAAAATAGATCATCAATTCTCGGCAGTGGGTACTTATTCTTTATAGTCAATTGATTTAACTGCCGATAATCTATACACAACCGCATAGATCCATCTTTTTTCTTAACAAATAGTACTGGAGCACCCCAAGGTGAGGTACTGGGTCTAATGAATCCCTTCTCTATCAATTCCAACAATTGTGTTTTCAATTCTTTCAGTTCTTCTATTGACATTCTGTAGGGTGTTCTAGAAATTGGTGTAGCTCCTGGTACCAACTCAATTGAAAAATTCACCTCTCTATGAGGTGGTACGCCAGGTAGCTCTTCAGGGAAAACATCAAGAAATTCTCTTACTATCGGAATATCTTCCAATCCCGCAAGGCTCTGATTTAATAGGGTCACGGAAGCCAAATATCCTTGACAACCTTTCTGTACTAACTTACAAGCCTTCACTGCTGAAATTATCGGTATTCTCTTGGTTTGGGGTTTATCAAAACTTATAGAATAATTTTCCTCTCCTAGAAAAGTCACTTGTCTCAATTGGCAATCTAGATTTGCATGGTATTTCGATAGCCAATCAACCCCAAGGATTACATCATAATCCCACATTTCTAAACATATCAGATCACCGGGTAAATCATGTTCTTTGACCATAATCTGGCTAGTAGGGTAATATTCTTTAAGCTTTTTACCTTCACTTAAAGGAGTTGCAACCTCAAGTTGTGTGGTTAGTGGAACTGACTTTACATCCAACAATTTAGCAAACTCATAGCTAATGAAAGAGTGTGTAGCTCCAGAATCAAACAACACAAATGCAGGTTTTGAGTTTACTAATAAAGTACCTTCAATCAATCTGCCTTCCTGCGGGGATTCAGGTTCCACATCCTGAATGGCTTGTAGTCTTCCTTGCTTTACTTGGGGGTTCTTATTTGTTGGTGCTGTCTTAGCCATCGGGTAGTCCGGAATTTGGTGTTGAGTGCTACCACACCGGAAACATGCATCCAATTTACGCCAGCAATTCTCAATCTTATGCCCGATACGATGGCAATGCTTACAAACCTCCTTACTTCCTACCGGAGCTTTGCTTGCCTTCTTAGTAGCTTGCTGAATCTTCGGGGCATTCCCCGACTCATACGTCCTTTTTCGATCTGAAGACCCTTCTCCATATTTCCCTCTAATCTTATCCACAGTTTCGTTCGCAGCTTCAAATGCCAAGGCTCTTTTTACCATTTCTGAATAGGTAGTAATCAGATGAGGAGTTAACTGCGTAATAAAATTAGGACACAGTCCATTCATAAACCTCTTAGCCTTTAGCTTTTCCGTGGATATAAGATGAGGAGCATATTTTGACAACCGGGCAAATTGAGCCTTCATACTCAGATACCGACATTCTTAGCTGCTTTAACCCAACAAATTCATTCTCTTTCTTCCCCTGAACCACCTCAGAGAAATATTGCTCATTGAACAGTTCCTCAAACTCTTCCCAACTAACTTGATTTAAATCTTCCAGGGTAGCTTCCACAGTTTCCCACCAAGCACGGGCATCCCGATCCAATTGGAATGTAGTGAGACAAACCTTTTCTTCTTCCCTACACTTAATCATTCTGAATATTCTTTCAATGTCTTTTAGCCAATTCTCAGCTTCATCCGGATCCGTACTTCTTGCGAATCTCGGAGGGTCCAGGCTTCGGAAATCCTTGAACAAGCTTGTCCCATTGTGACTGTTATTTATAGCCACTACCTTCATTACACGAGTCAAATCATGCATAGAACTTTCCATCTTCATCAAATTAGCGTCACCACCATCCATGATTAAATCAAAAGGAATCTGAAACATTCAGTAATACATTCATTAATTTCACAAGCATCCCAATCTTGCATTCATCACATACACAATTCAATTTCACATAACACACCATCTATATTATCAAGTCAAATAGTTACATTGTAATGCATCCCCATGTATCCACAAAATATATCACAACCTTCTCCTACCAAGTTTACCATATATACAAAACTCCAACCTCACTGACCTCTCACTCCACATACATATGGGAGTTACATATATACAATCAATGTTTACACAAAAAGAGAGGTATACAAAAAGATTTGTTGTCTACGTCTTCTTCTAGTTTCGGGTAAGATCTATAACAGTTTCCATTTGCAGTGCTTGCTGCTCTACTCCGGCCCCATGGTACAGCTCTCTAGCTGCATCAGTCAATGCCTCCCAATGATCTTCAACTTGGTGGAGCAACAGATCTTGTCCCAACTTCAAGTTATCCAGATTGATCATAACTTGGCTCATAATTTCTAAGGAAGCACATGGATTGCCTGCCATGAAAGCACCTGCAGTCAAGTTGAGCACCTCTTCCTTAATTTGCAGGTGGGCTTCTCGCTGCGCTTGGGCATACAATTCTATATCCTGACGTAGCAATTCCATGGCAGCAACCAACCTTTCTTGGGCATTCATGTCCATTCTAAAATGATTATCAGGTTAAGCATTTACATGATTACAAAAATCATGCTAACTAATCCCATGTTTCTACCCCAACTAACTGATTTCCCTAGGTTTATCGAACTAATGCTCTGATACCAAATTTATCTGTCACGTCCTAATAAAAGACTATTTATCGGAGTGACAGAAAAACAGGCACAACAGGTAATATTTACTTATCCATTCATATCGTCATAACGCGGAAGTTTAATTACATAGATACTCCTCATAACAAATAAGTGAGGAGTAGATCAAAACAAACTTAATTTACATATCCCTTTTTTACACTACTAAACAGAAATAGAAACATATTGGCTTGCTCATCATGTCGGTCCACTCAACACTCAATCCCTTAAGCATCACCCCCATCTGTGTTACCTGAAAATGGTAGGAAATAATGAGCTAACTAGCCCAGTAGAATTCAAATTCCATAGTTCAATTGATAGTTCAAGAATGTATACATGGTAGCCAAGACAAGGACAGAACGGAATATCAAAGAGCCACACCAGATTTCAGAACAGTAAGCTTGATGCAATGATAGTAAAACTCATATCATGCTCAGATATCTAGCTCAAGAATTGATTCACATATCATTTACACAATACTGAAATTATGATGACCATATTCAGAAAATAGTTGATGCAATGCCAGACATCCAGACATCCTTATCATTCCACATGGTCCGAAAATGAATTCGGGTGCTCCTCCCAGGACTGGACTAGCCCTATTTGCACAGGCATAAAAATCACAGAGGGTACAAAGACCCAATAATGTCATCATCAATTATTCATATCTCATAAGGTGTTCAAGCCTATGAACTCTCAGGTGTTCATATTTTGTAGATTCAATTACCGAGTACCGAAGAATAGACTCAATCGGAGTGCTATTCGTAATTGACAACTTTAGAAACAATTCAAGGAAAGTTAAGGTACCCAAAGTGGGTGAACTTTGAAGTAATATGACAGTAAATATCAAGGTAATTGAGAGGGTAACTTCCTTGGCTTTTAGGATGAAGTTTTAGCATGGATTCGGACATGAAAGAGTGCAGAAATCCGAATCAGCACTGCATCTGTCGACAGCCAAGAAGGGGCTGTCGATAGAAGACAGCAGACAGAACTCATATTTTCTGGACTGTGGGATCTGTCGACAGCAGCAAAGAGATCTGCCGACAGATCTCCACAGTCCCAGTTATCTGGGTTCTGTATGGTATGCGCCTGTCGACAGATCTGATCTGTCTATCGACAGGTAGCTACAGAATATTCAAAATGACTTCAAATCTATCCTAAACACCCTAATTTTTGAACCTATGAACCAAAGCATGTTTGATATCAAATAGAAGAGTCTAATTGGAGTTCTTACAGGGATTTACAAGCTAAACAACCAAGATGAAACAAGAAACTTATAATTCCAAACTTAGCTTGCTAGAAACAAACTCTATGAAGAAATTGAGACATAGTCTTGCTAATAATGGTTAAATGAAAGATTCTTATAGGTTGGACACTAAATCAAAATATATATGGATCTCAATCAAAGCTTGGAATACCTACCAATTGAACAGAGGTTCTCATACAATTCTAAACATACTAATACTTCTGCATGACTCTAACTCATGAACAGGGATCAAAAGTAGAACAATAATTGATTTGTAAATGGAATCAAGTTATTCCTTCCTCAACAAGAGTAACTCTACCATGATTGGAAGGAATAGTAGAGAATCACCAGTATAGTCTCTCATTTGCTCATTTACGAATTCCTTGTGACATATGAACAAAAACCGAATTGAACCATAGAGAGATGAATCCTACCTTGCTAAGCAAGAAAGCTTCCACTTGATCTTGGTGAAAGAGTTTAACTCAGTGGAAGAAGAACTTCCTCCCAAATTGATGCCTTGATAGACACGACAGCTACTTCAACAGCAAGTTAACACCAAAGAAGAAGCAGCTACAGAAGAAATAGGAGCAGAGATGGAAGTAGTTGCAGGTGCAACGACAACAACTCCCAACAGCACTTCCAGTACCTCCTCTAACAGCACCTCTAGCAGCAATGAGCAAGAAATGCAAGAACAGGGCAAGAACAAGGTGTGTGGAAAGGGTACGTATGATGGAAGGGAAGTGGCTTTTATAAGCCTAATGACTTCCTCATGCAGAGGCACGTCGGCCATGAGGTGTCATGGTAAAACTCTTTTAACCCATGCATTAACACGTAGCCCATGCAGCTTTTACCTTGGTTACACGCATGTAGTGGTAATGATGACCCCATCTTATGTGTGGTGGCTCTTCAAGGGCCTTACACGTAAGTCATCAGAAAATCCCAGAAATGGCTTACCGTAATTGTCCCATAAATCAACTAGCCCAATGATCACTATGCAAAACCATCCAAATGGTGTCCATTTGTAATAAAATTTTAACCATAGACTAATATGATGATTTTGCAAATTATGGTGATTTTATTTTAATTTTTAGAATTTATTTTACAGTAGGTGAAAAATCACCCGAAAATAGTCGCGTCGACTTAATCTCGAAATCCGTACGTCGAAAAATTCGGATAATTACATATTTGACTTCTCCACATTTTTATGGAAATTATGATGTTCTCGAATTTTTATTTCGTTGTCGTTTTCGGTGTCGCCCTGTGGGAGCACACACTTCGATGTACGACACTGGGATAACGTACATTACCACAAATTAAGCCTAACTTCTAGTTATCACAATTTAATAACAATCCTAATGTATTTTAACCACATTATTCTCATTTTCTTAACACTTTGAATTTCTGGGGCGTTACACGCCAGCCCCAGCAGCAGTAGCAGCAGCAGCACCAGCTACAGGAAGACCAGGAAGGCCTCGAGCCCCACTCGAGTGTTTGCTTTAGCGCGCGAGGACGCCGAGCAGGCGGAGCATGTCACCGAAGGTACGGTTTTACTTCTAGGTGTGCACGCTCGGATTTTGTTTGATACGGGTGCTATCACTCGTTCATTTCTGAGCGGTTTGCTAGGCAGTTAGCCTTAGAGTCAGGCATAGAGTCTGAGGATTTAGAGGTCCCTTTGTCTGTGCACACCCCTACGGGTACGGTATCGACTAGAAAGTGCATTCCGTCGTTACCTGTCTGCATTGAGGATAGAATCCTAGAAGGGTGTTTCTTCTTGCTAAAGATGAAGGACTATGATGCTATTCTTGGTCTGGATTGGCTAGAGGAGCATTATGCGTTAGTAGATTATCGTGGGAAGAGGATTGTTTTCCGCATTCCTAGTGAGGACGAGTTCTCTCATCCCTTGCCAAGGAACTTGGCGGGAAAGTTAGTCATCTCTGCCATGAAGGCGATGCGCATGGTAAACAAGGGTTGTGACGCTTTTCGTGCCAGCGTGGTATTAGTACCAGAGACTGATGAGTCACCTACTCTTGCAGAGATCGAAGTAGTGCAGGATTTTCCAGACGTTTTTTCTGATGATTTGTCTGGTTTGCCACCGGATAGAGAGATAGAGTTCACCATAGAGTTGCTTCCGGGCACCTCTCCTATCTCGAAGGCTCCATATCGGATGGCACCTGCAGAGTTAGCTGAGTTAAGGAGGCAGTTGCAAGAGTTGCTAGATAAGGGATTTATTCACCCTAGTGTTTCCCCTTGGGGCACACCTGTATTGTTCGTCAAGAAGAAAGACGGGTCACTTAGGTTATGCATTGACTACAGAAAGCTGAACCAAGTGACTGTGAAGAACAGGTATCCCTTACCTCGTATTGATGATTTGTTTGACCAGTTGCAAGATGCATCAGTCTTTTCTAAGATTGATTTGCGATCTGGTTATCATCAGTTGAGGATTCAAAGTGAGGATGTGTCCAAGACGGCATTCAGATCCCGTTATGGACATTATGAGTTTTTGGTCCTTCCTTTCGGATTGACCAACGCCCCTACAGCGTTCATGGATCTCATGAACAGGGTGTTTAGGCCGTATCTAGATAGCTTTGTTGTAGTGTTTATTGATGATGTGTTGGTCTACTCTCTGGACGAGGCCACACACCGTCAGCATTTGAGGGTAGTATTAGAGGTTCTCCGTGAGCACAAGCTGTATGCTAAGTTCAGCAAGTGCGATTTCTAGTTGCGCGAGGTTCATTTCCTCGGGCATGTTATCTCCGGTGCTGGTGTTGCAGTTGATCCAGCAAAGGTCCAGGCAGTTATGGATTGGGAGACTCCCAAGAGCCCTTCGGAGATTCGTAGTTTTCTGGGTTTGGCTGGTTACTATCGGCGATTCATTAAGGGATTTTCATCCATCGCCGCCCCATTGACTCAGCTCACCAGAAAGGGAGTGAAGTTTGTCTGGTCCGAGAAGTGTGAGAGTAGTTTTCAATTGTTGAAGACTAAGCTCACGTCAGCTCCGGTGTTAGTCTTGCCGAGCAGTGTAGAGGGTATTGCTATCTACACGGATGCGTCTCGGATTGGCTTAGGTTGTGTGCTAATGCAGCAAGGAAGGGTAGTGGCTTATGCTTCTCGTCAGTTGAAGGAGCATGAGAAGAACTATTCGACTCATGATTTGGAGCTCGCAGCAGTGGTTCATGCACTAAAGATCTGGAGGCACTCTCTTTATGGTGTCAGATTTGAGGTGTTTACCGACCACAAGAGCTTGAAGTATCTTTTCTCCCAAAAGGAATTAAACCTGAGGCAGAGAAGATGGATTGAGTTCTTGAAGGACTATGACTTCGACCTTCAGTATCACCCTGGGAAGGCGAATGTCGTAGCGGATGCTCTGAGTAGAAAGAGGCCATATCTCCAGCAGGACTGGAAGATGTTGGAGAATGCAGCTTGCGCGTTGACTGAGTTAGAGCCATCGCTATGCCAGGCTTTTGTAGCTCAGTTATCCCTTAGGTCCTCGGTTTTGGATGAGGTGATCGAGCAACAGAAAGCTGACCCTAGACTCTTAGAGTTAGTGGGCAAGGCAGGCATTGCTCGAGATGAGGACAGTGTGATTAGATTCCTTCACCGTGTTTGTGTCCCTGATTTGGTAGATGTCCGTGAGCATGTGTTAGCAGAGGCTCACAAGTCGAGATTCTCTATTCATCTGGGTAATACTAAGATATACCAGGATTTGAAGAGGTCCTTTTGGTGGTCTGGCATGAAGAGGGATGTGGCAGATTATGCATCCCGGTGTTTAGTGTGCCAGCAAGTGAAGGCCGAGCGACAGCGACCATCCGGCCTCATGCAAAGGATGGATATCCCAGTGTAGAAGTGGGAAGCTGTCACTATGGACTTTGTTTCGGGTTTGCCTCGATCTAGAAGGGGCAATGACTCGATTTGGGTAGTTGTAGATAGATTCTCAAAGACTGCGCATTTCTTGCCTATGAAGAAGAAGCAGTCGGTTGAGAGTTTAGCTAGATTGTATGTTAGTAGTATGATTAGATTGCATGGTGTGCCGAAGTCGATCATTTCGGATCGAGATCCGAGATTTACTTCGAGGTTGTGGAAGGGTCTTCAGCATGCGTTAGGTTCAGAGCTGAAGCTCAGTTCGACGTTTCATCCCCAGATAGATGGACAGTCCGAGAGGACTATCCTGACGCTTGAGGATATGTTGAGAGCGTGTGTACTGGATTGGAAGGATGATTGGGAGCGTCATCTACCTCTAGTGGAGTTCACATACAACAACAGCTTTCATGCGAGTATTGGTATGGCTCCATTTGAGGCGTTGTATGGTAGGCCTTGCAGATCTCCTTTATGTTGGGAGGAGACCGGTGATAGGCAGCTGATCGGTCCGGAGTTAGTTCAGGGGACTTCGGATAAGGTCCAGCTTATCAGGAAGAGGCTTGTTGCGGCGCAGGATAGGCAGAAGAGCTATGCCGACAACAGGAGGAAGGATTTGGAGTTCGAGGTGGGTGAGCATGTCTTCTTGAAGATATCACCTACTCGTGGTGTCGTCAGATTTGGCAAGCATAGTAAGTTGAGCCCTAGATTCATTGGCCCGTATGAGATTCTCAGATGATTCGGCAGTGTGGCATATGAGCTAGCTTTACCCCCAGCTTTAGCTAGTGTTCATCCCGTTTTCCACGTTTCTATGCTCAGGAAGTATGTCCGAGATCAATCTCATGTGATTAGTCATGAGCCAGTGGAGATTCAGCCAGATTTGTCGTATGTGGAGCAACCAGTAGCTATTCTTGACGGAAGGTTCAGCATCTCTAGAACAAGGGTATTGCGTCGGTGAAAGTTCTATGGCGGAACTTCTCGCGAGAGGAGGCTACTTGGGAGCTTGAGGATGCGATGAAGAAGAAGTATCCCCGTTTGTTTGAGTAGTTTTGTTTAAACTTCGAGGACGAAGTTTCTTTAAGGGGGAGAGGGTGTAAGCCCTCGAATTTTGTTGTATTACTTTATTTGTGTAAATAATTCATGCTTGTGTATGCATAGAATGTACATATCTACGTACGTATTAATTAGTTATACTTATGTGAGCATGTGTGTAATTAGTTGTAAATAGTGTATGAATTGCATGGTGGTAGTGTGTACATGATAGTATATGTATGGCATGTATATATGTATAAGTTAAGCATGGTTTCTGCATGATTTAAGTTCTGGCCGAAGGGCCAAATTGGCGTCAACATGGATGGACGTCCATGATGAGTCAGCGTCCACCTCGATGGACGCCAATACTTAAGTCAACGGCCATGGATGTGGACGTTAATATCTCTGACCTGCATGCGCAGCAGACCCCGAAACTCTGGGGGCAAGCAAGCCCGGCCATTGGGGAGAAGTCCCAAATGGCTATCAGGCATCCCATCACACTCTCCGGGGTTCCCCAAACCCTCTCCTATAAACCAAACCCCCTTCTGCACCAGAAGAGTTCTCTTTGGCTCTTTGCAAGGAGAAGAGAGAAACCCTAGCTTCTGTGAGAAAAACCAGACTTTGCATGCTTTGATCCGACAACTTGGAGCTTCATCGGCGATCCCTTGCAACTGGAGGCCAGAGTGGACCAAGGAGAAGGCTTCCCCAACCCCAACTTGCTGTGGAGGTCGACCAAGAATCCGGAGGAGTGGTGTTTTGGAGACTTCTTGGGACTGCCCAAGGAGAGCTTCAACGACACATTTGACCCCTTTGGAGGCTTTGTGAGAGGCAAGTAACCTACCCACTTCGTCCATGTATGTGTCTAGGAGGTTTCTACCATTTTTATGAGATTTTATCGTGTCCTGGATCCTCACATTTCTTTGTTATTTGGAGCCCGGTCTGTGTTCTTGCACAGACAGGAACTTGACGTCAAGTCCTCTTGCCGCCAAGATCTCCAGTCAGCGGCCAGCGATCTTGCCGTCCATATCCTTGAACGGCCAGACACTGCCGTTAAGTTCTTCAGTGCAGAACAGTAAACTGTTCTGCCTTAAATAATTATTTTCTGAACTTTGACGCATGAGGATATAGTAATTATTTTCTGAACTTTGACGCATGAGGATATAGTGTAATTTTTATATGTTATGTAAAATAGATAATGTGATGTGTGTGGAAATTTCTGTGTTTTTCTGTGGATGGCATAAATTATTAGATTTATTGAAATACATGTTTGGAAAATGGATTATGCATGTTCACCTACTGTCTACATGATTCCTGAGGAATTAAATGCCCCAAATTTTTCTATACCATGTGTACTTGTGCCAGTCCATACCCTGCAAATTTGAGAATTTGTTCATGTTTATGTGATTTACTGTAATTTCTGCAATGGAAATAGAAAGCATGAGTAGGTTATTCAAAATTTATAGTAAATTGTGTGTTGCGCAATAAATTCGGGGAAAATTCTTGCAACAATGTGTATGTTAGTTTCAGGTCTGTGAACTGTCAAATCTGATATGCATATTATGTTTCATGATAGATTGAGTTATAAATGGCATGCAATTGAATGTTTTAAATTTTGTAAATTCCGTGTGGTTCATAAAAATCTGAAAGTTTGCATGTGTGATCATAAGCCTAAAATTAGTCTGTGGTTAAATTCTCATGTTATTTGGTTAACTGTAGAGTGCTCTATGAAATTTCCACACGAAAATGCGTGTTCAACGCATGCTAATATGTACTTGGTTGATTATGTATGTTTCAACCTGATTAGTGTGAGCTACTGAATGTTTGGATTCTGCCATCAGTAGTATCTTGTTAGAATGAACAGAACCATGTGTATAAATAAGAGAATGTAAACCATGTGTAATTCATGTGTAACACGTGTGTTAAAAATCAGAATGTGTAATGTGTAAAAGTGTGTGCCATGTGTGACACTGCTTCCATAGTGGGCCGTGGAACCGTACCATGGAAAAGTCCCCATGGGAAGGTTCAATGTGTTAAGATCCTAAGGGCATTAGGATGAAATCGTGGAGGTGGACATGTACCATTGGTTAGGGTGGAGACTTGTTCTCCCGGTCTGTGCAGTCCAAGAGTCGTCACTTTATTGCCTAGGTGACGTCTATGTGTATGTGTTATGTGATGTGTCCTTTTAATGGTGGTTTGGACTATGTGTCACGGCACTAAATTGTGAAATGTGAATGTGATTATGTGTAAACTGTGTAGTGTGAATATGTGTAAATGTGCAATGTGTAAAAAGAGAACTATGTGAATGAGTGATTGTGCAAACATGTGAAACCAATAAGTTTGATTGTGAAATTATGATCCATGATACATTAATGTGAAATTATGTTATAACAGCAACCTAGTTGTGTTTATAAGAATGTTTTATATATGAAAAAATGCGTAGAATCCATGCTAGGAACAATTCTTGCTTATGTGTAAACGTTTCCATGTTTAAGTGCTATCATGTTGTAGATTAATTGGGAATGTAGCTCTCATCTGATAGAATGTGAATTGCTAAATCCATGTCAAAACAGCAACCTTAAAGTGTATAAAATGATAATGTGCATGTGTAATAATGTGTAGAAACCATGATAGGAATGTTTCCTTTTATGTAGGCAAGAATCCCATGTGTGGTTGCTTCCATGTTGTAGCTTGATTTGAAATATAACTTTCATGTGATTGAATGAGTAGAAAGCATGTGATAGGATATTTATTTTGGAATGACTTAAATCATGTACCATGTGTTTTAAATTTTGTAGAATTGTCATTATAGGTTGTCTTTTATCGATGTCCAAGCATGCTATATGTTTTGCTTTGTAAATTGAAATGAAAAACCTACTGTGATATATGCATGTATGAGGTGTGTGGTGTTATTTGCTGAGTCTTTTAGACTCACTCCTTGCTTCGGTGTACAGGTTTAGTTGGTGACCCGACACCTTTGGAGGAGACAGTGGAGAGTGACTCCGAGCGTGGCGAGTAGCCTAGTGGAGTCGACGTTGTGACTTTTGCTTTCATAGTATGTAATGAGGCATTGTAATAGAACTATTAAGGAATTTGTGGACAAACTATGTATTTGAGTTTAGTATTTCATTATGTGGACTTTAATTCTCTTAAATTTGTCATTTGAATCATGTATGTTAAATGTGGATGATGAAATGAAGACAAGTGGTTCTTTTGCTTCCGCTACTTTGTATTTATATTTATGAGCATCTCATTCGTATGTTATTGTTTGGGTAAATGCCCCACTGTGATAACATTCACTGTACCGACGTGGGTTGGTATAACCGTACAGGTATATGAGGGTCATCACAAACATTTATATGGTGCAACCAGAAGGTTTTCATGAACATCGTAAAGAAAACCTTGTTTGCAAATTGAACAAAAGCTTGTATGGTTTGAAACAAGCCCCCAGGCAGTGGTACAAGAAGTTTGATGGATTCATATGTAGCAATGGGTTCATTAGATGCAACATGGACCATTGTTGTTACTTTAAGAAGTTTGACAATTGTTATATCATATTGCTATTGTACGTGGATGATATGCTCATTGCATGATCAAGTATGACAGAGATCAACAAGTTGAAGAAGCAACTGTCAAAGGAATTTTCTATGAAGGACTTGGGAGCAGCAAAACAAATTCTTGGAATGAGAATTGTGAGGGATATAATAGATGGTATTCTGAAGCTATCTCAGGAAGGCTACATTCAGAAAGTGTTGGGAAGGTTTAACATGAAAGATGCAAAACCAGTCAACACTCCTCTAGCAAGTCGCTTCAAGCTGTCTAAAGAGCAGTCACCAAAGACCGCTGAAGAGTGTGAGTCCATGAAGAAAATTCCTTATGCATCAGCTGTGGGAAGCCTGATGTATGCAATGGTTTGTACCAGACTGGATATAGCACATGCAGTGGGAGTTGTGTGGAAGTATATGGCAGATCCGAGTAAACAACACTGGGAGGCAGTAAAATGGAACTCTCTTGCTTGAGAAGATACGAGGGACAGAAAATCCTGCAGACATGTTGACAAAGGTGGTCACAAGAGAGAAACTGAAGCTATGCCAAGCTTCAGTTGGTCTCCATGAATGATTGATGGAGGGGATGCCACAACCAGTTTTTTCTTTTTTGCTATATTGAGGAGGATCAAGACTTTGAGATGCCTGCTATTTGTTTGGAGTTCAGACTCCAAGTGGGAGATTGTTGGAGTGTGGAGTCAGAACTTTAACAATGTGGATCAATACAGGGGGTTTGGGTCGTGGATCGAGGGGCAGCGCCCCCTGTGGGGGGTCAAGGGGGGGGGGGGCAGCGCCCCCTGCGGGGGTCTCCGGGGCAGCGCCCCCAGAAGCTAAATTCGGCTTACAGAAGTGAATGAGTCGAAGTCCTCAAGGAAGTCGACTTCAGCAGTCAGCTTCGTATTCGACTGCAGCAGTCGACTTCAGCATTCAACTTCAGCAGTGGGAGTCAGCATTCGAATTTGGCATTCGACTTTAGCAGTCGGATTTCTCAAGGCAGACGACTTCTCAACCCCAGGACAGGCGACTTGCATGAATCTGAGTGAGGGGCAATTTTGTCCTTGTAAATCTCGATTATGGCGCCCTAACCTCCCAGTATTTATAGTAGGGCAGTCTCTCCTTGTACTGGTTGGATGATTGTTCCTGACGTATAGTATTGGAACTGCTGCTGTGGCCGTGGACGTAGGAAGGCCTTGTCTTCGAACCACGTAAAAAATCTGGTGTTCTTGTGTTTCTCTTCTCCCTTCTTCTATCTTCTCTCCGATCTCTACGTGTGAGTTGTGCGAGAGAGGGCTGCCGATTGGGGGGGGCGATTCCCCAACAACAGGGACATGTGAGGAACACGACAAGACGTTCAGGCCAGGCACAACGATCGCGACGGCGATGCCTGTCGCGTTCAGAACACGAACGACAGACTGTCGCAACCAGACCACAGAACGCAGCCTATCGGGCCATCGCGTTTTGGTGGTCTGTGCCTGAGTCTGACGGGAATCAGACATGACCTTGGATTGCGGGCCAAACTTAAACTAATTGACACAGGAGGCTTTCGAAATTGAGAACAACTCGCACAGTGCATGGAAAATTGCAAAACCAAAACTAAACGACTCTAGATAGGCCAGGGTACATGCAGTAAATAGGAATTTGAAAACTATACAGGTTTCGACATGCTTCAGTTAAGTTAAACAGGAAGATCATGGAACAGTGATCAGTGAGAGAAGAAGAACTAATTCGCCCACTAGAGTAGATTAAAATTAGGGCTTCCAGGGGCAAAAGAAGGCTAACATGCATCAGATCATCCAGTAAAAATTTCATGGTATGAGATTAAGTGTAGAAGGAGAACAAGATTTAATAAAAGGGTTCAGGGTCAAGATAAGTGCAGAACTTCGAAAATCAAGAAGTAAATATTGACTCGATGATAAATCATGAAACTTGAGGATATTGCTCATGATGATGGGAAGAACCTACAGTTAAAATTTTATAGTTTATGCTTGTGAGAATGCCTACCTTTAGATGTTTTACTTCTCTAGGGCAAGAACTTGAAGAACTCGGGGAAGAACTTGGGAGATCCCTCTTCTCCATGAATTCTCCTCCTCTTGGCCTCTCTTCCTGTCCAGCAACCCCTTGGCATGAGCTAGGGCCGGCCATGTGGGTTTTAGGAGAGTATTTAAGCATCTCCCCATTTCATTTCCTACTATGACTCTAATTCCCTTTTTATTCCGAATTTCCTAATTCCTTCTCCCCCTTTTAGGTATGAGATCTCCTAATTGGGTTAGGATGGGAGCTAATTTCGTGGGCAACCCATTAGGGTAGGTTTAGGAATCCCATTCCAACTCAAACTTCCTTTTTAATGTATTAAATGCTTCTTTTATAATTAAGCATTATTTTAGTTACGAATTTAGGGTAATTTCCCATTATTCTCCTTTTAAAAATTCCTATTTTGGCCCACCAAATTCTATTGGGTCAATTTAATAAAGCCCAATACTTCTTTTCATTTAATGGATTTTATTTACTTCTCTTCCCATCAATTTCCTATGTCATTTACTTTCTTTTAATTGATTTTTTTTTCTAATAAATAAAAAATTTTAATATTATGTAAATTTATTTTTGTTCAAAAATTTAGGTTGCTACAAACTGCCATGACACATGTCTAAATCAACCATCATACTTGAGCGAGGATTGGGTAGAACCGTGGTTAAAATTTAAATGTATATAGACTTACACATATTAGTTCAATGCCACTTTAGTACCTTGACGTCAACCTTGTTCTTGAGGGAATTCTTAATGGAAGCCAAGCGTACGCCACCACAAGACGAAATGAGATTGACTCAAAGGTTAGTTCTGGCTTGTCAGCAAGCCGCCCAACTGCTAGAAAGAGCTTTGGAGCCGACCAAAAAGATTAGGAAGGTGAATAATAAGAAAGGGAAAGGAAGACACCACCTTGGCAAGGAGGCGAACCAGCAAAAGAAACATGACAAGGGGTTTTTCAGGATCATCTGCCTTCATTGTCATATGCCAAGACATCTGACTAAGGAGTGCTGACATAAGGCTGGTGCATGCCTACGTTGTGGCAATTTGGAACATCAAATGCTAGACTGTCCTCTCTTAAAGGAAACCCCCACTAGAAAAAAGGAGTTGTACCCTAAGATAAAAGGGAAGCGAACAAATAGTGGTAAGGGTAAGATGACGAATAAGAAGAACGACAAGCGTTTTCCCCATGGTCAAGAGGATCGATGTAACCACTGCAACAAGGCAAGCCATGTATCGAAGGATTGTTGGAAGAATCAAGGAAAGTGCTTCCGATGTGGCAGCCCAAACCACAAGATTGTAGAATACCCAAAGATGGAGAACAAACATCAAGAAGAATCAACATATCAAGATCCACACAAGGCTGTGGCACAACTCTCTATAAATGACGAAGTGGTAACCGTAACAGGTAACTCTAAACTTACCCTGATTACTACCTTTAGCATAGCATGATGATTCAGATGTAACTGAGAAAGTCATGAAATTTGGTGGAAAAAATTCTTTTTAAGACGGGGAGGATGTAGTAAGCCAAAATTTTAAAACTAATAAAAATTTATGATAATAATAAAAACAATAATAATAATTTAAATATTGAATCGAAAATAAAAGGTAAAGGTAAAAGAATAACCCAAATTTGACAACATCCATTAATCTCTAAATGAGAATCCTCATAAATTAATTCCATTAAAATAAAGATAAGTAATGGGCTTTACCAAATGGTTCATATAACGGTTAATGAGCCAAATAGGAGTTTAAAAAAGATGGAATAAGAAAATATACCCCTAAATTCGAAATAATAATTTCTATAATATTGGAATAATAGAACATAAGTACCACTATCGTATGTGCAAGAACACATCATAAAATTCCGTAAAAATTATAATTCAACCCCAAACATTATTCCTAAGTGTTCCACGAAGGAATTCATGCAACGCAAAATCCGATTGGTCAAGTGTACGTCATAATGAGACTAATTATCCAAATTAGGAAACTAAGTCGAAAAACCGTTAACACAAAAATATAACATGATCACAAATTAAATGAACATGTTGGAGAGACTTCCAACATCATGTATTGATGACCCATTATCGGAATTGGGCCAATGAACCACTTTTTGGCCCAACAATAAAATGGAGCAAGAAATAACTCTAAATTCGTGACTATTATTGTATGAAAAATAGAAAGGGTAAATTATGGTGAAAACAAATGAAATAAACCATGAAAGGTAAGCCAATTTGTGACCCACCATAGCTAGCACCTTCTAATGGTGATTTTAGTCCAATTTGGAAGAGAGATCTCCAAAATATGGCAAGAACTAGCTAGAACCGCAGCCACCTTTCCTAGGTTGTAATGGGGCATGAAATAAACCCTAAACATATAAGAACTCGACCTAAGGCTTAGAGGGAAGGTTCTACATTGTGTTGGGGCCATGGGATGTAACATCGCGCATTTTTTGGATCCCCGTGGATCCAGGTTTAGCGGGTTTGGTGGCCAATGTGTGGCCCATTAGCTTGTGTTTCAGGTGTTCGCGTGAATTGTTAGGCTTGGTAGGCCGGCCATTGGGCCAAAAATGCTCACAGGTCTTGTGGCTGTGAACGCGACGGAGGCTTGCGTCGCGATCTGAACGCGACGGCCCTTGGGGTCGCATTCCTGTTACCACTATTTGGCGGACGTCGTCTGCATGGCTGCCGCATGTCACTCGACGGTAGTCAGCTGACGTCGGCCTTGGGAAGGCGACGATCACCTAGGTCGCGATCAGGTCACGACGGGGATGCACGTCGCGATCCCAACCGCTGTGCATTTTTAAGAGAGTTTTGGCCGGACAGAGCTGGGGCAAGCTCTGCTCGGCCCAGGAGGAGCTGCTGCGGTGGTTTTGGGCGATTCGAGGTTTTGGTGGAGTTTTCAGTGCGCTTTCGTCGCGAGGACATCGGTTGGAGTGGGGGACACGCTGTGCCATCATCAGTTTGCGCGTTCTTCGTGAAGGTAGGGTGTTCTACCTCGATTTGTGTTGTGGATCGCACGTTAGCTCATTTATCGCTTTGCAAACAGTAGATACCATGCTAGGTTATCCATTAAAGCATGAAAAATGAGAATTAATCGTGGTTTGAATGGTGATCCATGGAGTTCCTCCCGGATTAGGGTTTGCGCCTGTGAAGGCGACAGACCCTGCCGTCGCGACAAGGTCGCAACAGGTCAACCCGTCGCGATAGGGTTTCCTATTGCGACAGGTCGGGGCGTCGCGTTCTGAAGGCGACACAGCCCCATGTCGCGACCTCAGCAGAGAGGTCAGGTTATGCATGTTTTAAATGATTTGATTATTCGATTATTGATATTTGAGGTGTATGGCTTTAGTAAGTGGTGCATTGGCACCTATAGCACTCTTTGAGCATGTCACCGTGTTATTAACATGTGGTTTACTTAGTCATGGTGGCAGTACGTGGCGTAGCATGGGAGTGTGCATGGTGCACACTCGATTGTGGTGTGACTTTTGTAGTGCGTTATGATAGTTGGGTAGTGAGGTTCCAATGTGAACCTAGCCTCGGGTTTCTAACATCGTTAATAAGTTATTAAGGTGATTTAGATAGTGAAGTGTGTATTTAGTTTATGATGGTTGGGTGTTGAGTTTATTGAGGCTATGGAGGTCATGAAATGACCAATGATGGGCCAGGTATGAATGGTTAAGGTGATTTATGTGTGAGTATGTGTGTAGGTTAGCTTGTGGGTCACGGAGTGACCAGGTCAAGCTATTCCTCATATTTGCACCGTGGTTTGCAATAGAGATTATACATTAGATATCGTGGTTTTTGTGCTAGCCGAGTGTGGTGGTCCGACGCCTATTCCGGAATGCCTCTCTAGTCGGGTACCCCAGGTTCTGTGTGAGCCAGGCACATGTGCTTGTTGTGCTCGGGGTTTGTCCCGGTACTCGTGTTGTACCGTCGAGGGTTGTGTCGTCTGTCCTGGACAACCTCACTCCTGTGTTTGAGTTGAACGTCCGGTTGAGGGAAAGACGACAGTAGGGCAGGGGCTTGTGTTTGTGGGTGTGCAGTCGCTTGTAGCGCCCTCGTAGTTAGGGGTTCGGACACCAGTAGTCGACACTGGACCCCAGCTAGTCTTGTTTTCCAGTGCCTCACTTTAGGGTGCTCCGGCCAGAGACCCTAGAGGTGCCAGGCATGGACCTGCAGCTGTGTGTCTGTAGGTGTGGTGTTGGTTGGTCTCCACAGTTATTTGACTTGTTCTCGTGGAGCGGCAGTTGGACCTTTCATCCGTGACTGCGAGACTGAGAGGTAGTTCTTGTGTTGTGTTGTCCGGGTTGGATACTGGCCTGATCAGCCAGTAGTTTGTTCCCGTGTGGTGGCGTCGTTCCTTTCCGACTCGTGCTTTGCCACCGGTTGTGGCTTTTGTGTTGTTACTTGTTGGTTGAGGTTTTCCTCAGTGAGGTGTGCCCTGGTGTTGGCACAATTGTAATTGAGGTTAGTGAGCGGAGACTCACTGGTTGTGGTTTACTTTGTGTGGAGTGCCCGTCATTGGCACATATGTTGAGGTTTTGCCGTGGTGGAGTGCCTTGTGTGTCACTAGTGTGGTTATGCTTTGTGGTGGTACCTCGTGGTGGTAGGTACCTGTACCCTTTGAGGGTACCGGTTTCTCATGGTACATTGTGTACCAGTCTTTTCAGGTGTTGAGGTGGAGCTGTACTCCTTGAAGGTCGAGTAGTGAGACCTTCCACCAGTTGTGTTCTACCCTTACTAGGGTAAGCTTCCGTTTATGATTTTAGTATGTGATGGATTGGCCCGCTGTAGCCGATCATGTTACCTTATGTATGTAGCTTCTGATATATCGTGGTTTGCGGTTTAATGGACCAGCACTTGGTTGGCTGTCCTATTACCCACGAAGTTGAGGTTCACCTGGGAAGCTTGCAGCCTAGGCAGTGACTTGCCTGTGTGGCTTAAAGCGTAGGCGACCAGTTGTTATTATGGTTTGCCTATGAGGCTTAAGGCTTAGGCATTTTAGTTGTTGTGTGGACTAGTGGTGCGAAACTAGTCCTGTTGTTTCTTCTTACCTTCCGAGGTTATGTTTGATTAAGATGTTTATATTTAATTGCAGTTTAAATTCAATTGTTATGAGCATGAAATGGTTTGGCTATTGGTGTTACTAATGAGACCCTCTGGGGTTGAGGTGTCCATTGTTTTGGTCTTTTTTTGGGTAGCCCCTACTGAGCCTGTGACTTGTTGAGGCTCACTTCCCTACAGTTCTTTTCAGGACTTACCGTTGGTTCGGGTTGTGGAGATGTTGTGTCAGACTTGTACCACCAGCAGTAGTGTAGTAGTTAGTTTGCGTGAGCTTGTGCTCCCTCGGGGTATGCCCCAGGTAGTTGTATTTTTTAATTGGACATGCATTAATGTAATGGGACACTTGTACAAATTTGTGAACAAATATGAACACATGTACTTTCTTGTGTTTTATATTGTTGTGGTTTGTCTTGTATACTCTTCCTGGACACTTGTGTGAGATATCCCTCGCGAGACTTCGGTCCGTGCGCGGGAGGCGGATCTGGATATGGAGCCTTAATGGACATAAATATCCAGGGCCGTCACAGTTGGTATCAGAGCATGGTCCAGTTAGAATATGAAAAGACATTGAAGTTACAATGTCCCAATACATGGATTAATGTCCACTACTGGTAGTAAGTCTGCGGTTTTGTGTGATATAAAGTAGTTTTTACGTGAGCTTTTGGCACGTAAACTATGTGTTTCTGTTTGTTAAATTGGCAGTTGTGAGCAGTTGTTGAGCCACAGTGTGGATAGTGGCATAAGTTGTGTGGTAGCACCCTGGCACTAGTGCAGTTAAAGTATAGTGTTTAAAGGTTTTCAGTTGCAAAAGATTAGAGGAGAAAGGTAAAGTAGTGCCCTGAGAGGGATATGCCTGGTATATGTTAGTAATGTACAGAGTTAACAGAGACAAGTATAGGGTGTTAGTGTGATAGATCAGCAGAATGTTACTAGTAAGGAATAATGTGTGTGTGATAAGTTACAGATGAGGGCCTTGGCAGTGGTATTGTTTGAGATTTGTGTTAGTAAGAATTGAGAAGTAGCTTGAGTAATAATGTGATTAATGCTCTGGCAAGTTGAGAATGATTAAGTGAGACAGGTTGACTTCAAATGAAGTGTGGGTAAATAGAAGAATAAAGAATTATGATCGTCCGATGAGGATAAGGGTGTTTTGATAATTAGAGGTCTGAGCAGAGGTGGTCTGTTAAGCAAAGAGAGGGTAAAAGAACATCAGTGCATAGTGGACTTTTATGACAACTTCGTAAGAAAGATATTAGTTTGGCAAGTAGCAGTTTATGAGAATTGCATAGATTGGTTTGTTAAGGAATACAATGTTACAGATAAGGTTATTGTTGATTAGAAATTGAATATAGTTTGAGCAGAGAAAAGGTAAAGCTTGTGTTTAAAAAAGATTGAAGCTAAGATTAAGAATGTTCAGAGTAAGATAGAGTTATGCGGGTCAGAATGAAAAGAAATAGATTAGCTAAGAAGCCGTTGAGCAATACAAAGCTAAGTGGTATAGAGAAATCAGTCAGAGCTAGTTACGATATTTAAAGAGATTGACTTAAAATTATAGCTTTGGCAGTCGTCAATGAAGAGTGTTTGTATGAACTATTGTGTGAATGGTACAGTACAGGACGAATAGCTAAGTAATAGAATAATTGAGAAGAATACATGGCAAAAAAAAGGCACAGTTGGCAGATTATTAATTTGGAAAAGAAAGAGTATGATAGATTATGGAACAGATGTAACTGAAGGACTGAGGAAGTGATCAGTAAGAGTTTGCATGGCAGTACACAGAGAGTGGGTTAGTTTAAGCAGAAGTGTTTTCTCGAGGCAGTATTTTAAAATTTGATATAAGAATAAAAGGTAGGACAGTTAAGGAGCAGTGTGCAGATCTGAGCATGGCTGAATGGAAATTGAAACCGTCAGGCATAGAAAGAAAAGAGTGCAATCAGATAAACAGTGAACGATTTAAGGTCGGATGGCACCCGATTGAAATAAAGTTAATGTGCGTAAAGTCAGTTAAGCAGCATAATTTTCTTGAAATAAGAATGCAGCGCCACAAAGATGAAAGCAGATGTTTTGAGAAATGATGGAAATAATGTGGTTAGTCAGCTAGAGGATGTAAATTGAAGTCAAAAGGGAATATGAAAAATAAAGTATGTTAGTAAGGTAATGGTATGACAGAATTCGGATTTTAAAAAGGTATGGCACAATTTGAATTGAAGTATTGGAGAAAGTAGTTTGGAAATTTTGATATTGTTTTCCAGTATTGATTGAGCAAGTAAAGCAATCTGTATTAAATTTAACCGGAATCAGAATAATGGTGAAAGTGCGTAGCAATTGTGAATAGTAATGGAAGCAGAATTTATGAAATATTTTGTCAAATATTTTGTATAATCAGAGTGGCGCAGCGGAAGTGTGGTGGGACCGCAACCCATAGGTCAGACAGTTGAGAATATGAGAATAAATAAAGCAGAGTAACAGCTAACAGTGATAAGCAGATAGTGAAATGGCACCGATTAATCCGATAGTTTAAGCAAGGTTCAATATAGTGGAGTACCTAAAAGTAGCAGAACAAAGTAAAAGGATTTGAGCAAGAAAAGTGGCTCCGAAAGAAATGTTGCAAACACAGCCAGAAAAATGTGAAAGTAGATTCAGTCCAAGGGGATAAAGCGCCACTAGCAAGATAGAATCGCCTACAGATAAAAGGTAAAGAAATAGCAGATTGAAATTACATAATAAGGTAGTTGTGGAATGAATTGAAAAGAAGGGAAAGGCAGAACAAACATGGGAATGAACAGATGGATCATTCATCGTAGATGATTGAAGAGAAAGATACAAAGGAAGCGTATCCTACTTGCTTTGTTTCTTTTTAGGTAATAATCCGGTTTGTTGTGATTTGCTTTGCATGTTGAGGATGACATTCCTTTTTAGGGGATAATAATGTAACGTCGCGCATTTTTCGGATCCCTGTGGATCCAGGTTTAGCGGGTTTGGTGGCCAATGTGTGGCCCATTAGCTTGTGTTTCAGGTGTTCGCGCGAATTGTGAGGCTTGGTAGGCCGGCCATTGGGCCCAAAATGCTCACAGGTCTTGTGGCTGTGAACGCGACGGAGGCTTGCATCGCGATCTGAACGCGACGGCCCTTGGGGTCGCGTTCCTATTACCGTTGTTTGGCAGACGTCGTCTGCAGGGCTGCCGCGTGTCGCTCGCCGGGCAGTCAGCTGACGTCGGGGGTGCACGTCGCGATCCCAACTGCTGTGCATTTTTAAGAGAGTTTTGGCCGGACAGAGTTGGGGCAAGCTCTACTCGGCCCAGGAAGAGCTGCTGCGGTGGTTTTGGGCGATTCAAGGTTTTGGTGGAGTTTTCAGCGCGCTCTCATCGCGAGGACATCGCTTGGAGTGGGGGAGGCGCTGTGCCATCATCGGTTTGCATGTTCTTAGTGAAGGTAGGGTGTTCTACCTCGATTTGTGTTGTGGATCGCACGTTAGCTCGTTTATCGCTTTGCAAACAGTAGATACCATGCTAGGGTATCCATTAAAGCATGAAAAATGGGAATTAATCGTGGTTTGAATGGTCTGGAATGGTGATCCATGGAGTTCCTCCGGGATTAGGGTTTGCGCCTGTGAAGGCGACAGACCCTGCCATCGCGACAAGGTCGCGACAGTTTGACCAATCGCGATAGGGTTTCCTATTGCGAGAGGTCGGGGCGTCACGTTCTGAAGGCGACACAGCCCCATGTCACGACCTCAGCAGAGAGGTCAGGTTATGCATGTTTTAATGATTTGATTATTCGATTATTGATATTTAAGGTGTATGGCTTTAGTGAGTGGTGCATTGGCACTATAGTGCTCTTTGAGCGTGTCACTGTGTTATTAACGTGTGGTTTACTTAGTCATGGTGGCAGTACGTGGCGTAGCATGGGAGTGTGCATGGTGCACACTCGATTGTGGCATGACTTTTGAAGTGCGTTATGATAGTTGGGCAGTGAGGTTCCAGTGTGAACCTAGCCTCGTGTTTCTAACATCGTTAATAAGTTATTAAGGTGATTTAGATAGTGAAGTGTGTATTTAGTTTATGATGGTTGGGTGTTGAGTTTATTGAGGCTATGGAGGTCATGAAATGACCAATGATGGGCCATGTATGAATGGTTAAGGTGATTTATGTGTGAGTATGTGTGTAGGTTAGCTTGTGGGTCACGGAGTGACCAGGTCAAGCTATTCCTCATATTTGCACCGTGGTTTGCAATAGAGATTATACATTAGATATCGTGGTTTGTGTGCTAGCCGAGTGTGGTGGTCCGGCGCATATTCCGGAATGCCTCTCTAGTCGGGTACCCCAAGTTCTGTGTGAGCCAGGCACGTGTGCTTGTTGTGCTCGGGGTTTGTCCCGGTACTCGTGTTGTATCGCCGAGGTTTGTGTCGTCTGTCCTGGACAACCTCACTCTTGTGTTTGAGTTGTACATCCGGCTGAGGGAAAGACGACAGTAGGGCAGGGGCTTGTGTTTGTGGGTGTGCAGTCGCTTGTAGCGCGCTCGTAGTTGGGGTTTCGGACACCAGTAGTCGACATTGGTCCCCAGCTAGTCCTGTTTTCCAGTGCCTCACATTAGGGTGCTCCGGCCAGAGACCCTAGAGGTGTCAGGCATGGACCTGCAGCTGTGTGTCTGCAGGTGTGGTGTTGGTTGGTCTCCACAGTTATTTGACTTGTTCTCGTGGAGCGGCAGTTGGACCTTTCATCCATGACTGTGAGACTGAGAGGTAGTTTTTGTGTTGTGTTGTCCGGGTGGGATACTGGCCTGATCAGCCAGTAGTTCGTTCCCGTGTGGTGGCATCGTTCCTTTCCGACTCGTGCTTTGCCACCGATTGTGGCTTTTGTGTTGTTACTTGTTGGTTGAGGTTTTCCTCAGTGAGGTGTGCCCTAGTGTTGGCACAATTGTAATTGAGGTTAGTGAGCGGAGTCTCACTGGTTGTGGTTTACTTTGTGTGGAGTGCCCGTCGTTGGCACATATGTTGAGGTTTTGCCGTGGTGGAGTGCCTTGTGTGTCACTAGTGTGGTATGCTTTGTAGTGGTACCTCGTGGTGGTAGGTACCTGTACCCTTTGAGGGTACCGGTTTCTCATGGTACATTGTGTACCAGTCTTTTTAGGTGTTGAGGTGGAGCTGTGCTCCGTGAAGGTCGAGTAGTGAGACCTTCCACCTGTTATGTTCTACCCTTACTCCGGTAAGCTTCCGTTTATGATTTTAGTATGTGATGGATTGGCCCGCTGTAGCCGATCATGTTACCTTGTGTACGTAGCTTCTGATATATCGTGGTTTGGGGTTTAATGGACCAGCACTTGGTTGGCTATCCTATTACCTACGAAGTTAAGGTTCGTCTGGGAAGCTTGCAGCCTAGGCAGTGACTTGCCTGTGTGGCTTAAAGCGCAGGCGACCAGTTGTTATTATGGTTTGCCTATGAGGCTTAAGGCTTAGGCGTTTCAGTTGTTGTGTGGACTAGTGGTGCGAAACTAGTCCTGTTGTTTCTTCTTACCTTCCGAGGTTATGTTTGATTAAGGTGTTTATATTTAATTGCAGTTTAAATTCAATTGTTATGAGCATGAAATGGTTTGGCTATTGGTGTTACCAATGAGACCCTCTGGGGTTGAGGTGTCCGTAGTTTTGGTGTTGTTTTGGGTAGCCCCTACTGAGCCTGTGACTTGTTGAGGCTCACTTCCCTACAGTTCTTTTCAGGACTTACCGTTGGTTCGGCTTGTGGAGACGTTGTGTCAGACTTGTACCACCAGAAGTAGTGTAGTAGTTAGTTTGCGTGAGCTTGTGCTCCCTCGAGGTATGCCCCAGGTAGTTGCACTTTTTAATTGGACATGTATTAATGTAAAGAGACAGTTGTACAAATTTGTGAACAAATATGAACACATGTACTTTCTTCTGTTTTATATTGTTATGGTTTGTCTTTTATACTCTTCCTGGACACTTGTGTGAGATATCCCTTGAGAGACTTCGGTCCATGCGCAGGAGGCGGATCTGGATATGGAGCCCTAATGGGCATAAATATCCAGGGCCGTCACATGAGAGGTAGTGCTAGGGTGCCAGGAACGGAGGAGAACGTCTGGAGAAGGGAGCTTCTTCCCCAACAGTGCTTTGCTGCAACCTATGCACAAATCGAACTTCAAGCTTCACAAAAGTAGGTATTCTCGGGCGAAAGTGTTGCCCAGCTAGCTAGCCCAGAGGGGGGGGGTGAATGGGATATTAAAAATATTTAATACTTAACACCTGTTCACAGAAAAGTCACAAAAACACACTTTGCATATTAGAGTTAGTGAAGGAAAAAATTGAACACACAAAAGCAATCACACGACACAGAGAATTATCCTGGTTCGGATCTCCTCTCCTTAGGAGTCCTACGTCCATCCCTAAGCAATATCTCAGGATTTCACTAACAAGGGTACAGTCCCCCTTAAGGACACTACAGCACCCAGCACCCCAGCTGGTCTTCCTTCACCCGAAGGGAATAACACCCTGGATACCACACCAGGTCTTCCTTCACAACCGAAGGGAACAACACCCTGGATACCACACCAGGTCTTCCTTCACAACCGAAGGGAACAATACCCTGGATACCACACCAGGTCTTCCTTCACAACCGAAGGGAACAATACAAGAAAAATGAAATTAGATCAAGCCCCTAGATCAAGCTTATACAATGCTTGATCTGAAGCTAACTGAGAGGAAGATCTACAGTGAGGGACACTCTCAGTTTACAGAAGCTCTCAAGACTAACACACTGAATGTAGAGAGCTAAGAGCTTGAACAGAAGGGAGTGAGGCTTTGCTCTTCAGAATGCACGCAGAAAGCTTGTCAAGGATTTTTGTTTTTAAACTCTCTATCCTCGCTTCTGGAGCTTCAGTCTTCTGTATATATATCTTCTATTTGAAAATTTGAACGTTGAAGTGCCCGTTGTCTCTAAGCATTTGTTTACGTTTGACTGCATGGTCCTGTAGAGCTTCCCGTTCAACGGTCTTCATACATGCAGAGAGAAGATCTTCTGAAATATCTTTTGGCTTCTAATTTGTCCAACATTATATGACAAGTGCTGTCAAAGACCTGCACATATTTAAAGCTTGAACAATAGACAGCTAAGCTGTTTCTTGTTGTCAGTCAACGTCAGAATGAATGTTCATCAAAATAGTAATGCCATTTTGTTGTTCTAAAAGATGTTTATAGAGAAGATACGATAATGGAAGATATTGTCTGCATGCATGCAGAGAAACGTTCTATCGTAATAAATGCACAGCTGTCAAAAAAATATGCGTGAAGACTTTGACTTTTCAATGTATTCAAAATTAACTTGAAGGTCAAATCGTTGTTTTCCATGAAATCATTATATACATGACTTATGAAATCGTTGAGCATGTGAGTGAATCGTTGTGCATTCATAAGTAAAGAGATGCATATCAAATCGTTACGAAGTTATAAACAAATTGATGTACAAATCGTTATGACGTTATGAACATATCGATGTATAAAACGTTATGATGTTATGAACAAATCGATGTACAAAACGTTACGATGTTATGAACAAATCGATGTACAAATCGTTAGTCTTAATAAAGAAATCGATATGAAAGCAAATCGTTATAATTACTTAAGAAATTGTTATGAGAGCAAATCGTTACGATTACTAAAGAAATCGTTACGAGAGCAAATCGTTACGATCACTAAAAGGAGTCGTTGCAGAAAGCAAATCGTTATGAGCACTTAAGAAATCGTTACGAGAGCAAATCGTTATGATCCCTTAAGAAATCATTACGAGAGCAAATCGTTATGATCACTTAAGAAATCGTTACGAGAGCAAATCGTTATGATCACTTAAGAAATCGTTACGAGACCAAATCGTTATGATCACTTAACGAATCGTTATTGAAGCAAATCGTTATGAATACTTAGCAAATCGTTGCAATCACTTAACGAATCGTTGTGAGGGCAAATCGTTGCGATCACTTACCGAATCGTTATTGAAGCAAATCATTATAACTCTACTGAAATCAATGTAGCATAAAGAAAATCGATGTGGACTTAGATAGATTTCATGCTTTGAAACAAAATTGCTACAGTAAGAATAATGCTTACCATTTGGCGTGATTTTTCTTGTTTTATTTCCTGTGCTCAAGACTTGTAGAAGATTCGTTAGATTAAACTTTATATAGTTTTGTTAATCACCAAAATAGATATGTAATTTATTTAAATTACATGGGGATAAGCTGATCATCAATCTCCCCCTTTTTGGTGATGACAAAACTTAACAATTAGCAAAGATGATATGAAATAAGTCTAAGCATAATTGTGGAAATAACGTAAATAATGTATTTTAGAAATGCAATATTTTCTCCCCTTTTTTGTCATTTAAGCAAAAAGATCAAACGCTTGAGACAAAGATGAAGAGAAAAGATAAATGATTGTATTACTCTTGAAGGGGTACAGGGAGATAGAAAGTGGGAGAAAGAAGAGAGGCATGCCGAGAAATAAGTTCCCAAGCCTTAACCTCATGTTCTTCAAAAAATTGTTGGAAGATGCCAGAATCTATAGTGAAGGAGACACCCATCTCAGGACGCATGCGCTCAATATAAAGTTGTCGTTGATCTTCTAAGAAACGCATATACTGATCCTTATCAAGGGTGAACCTGAAATGGCTGGACTTCCCAAAACTGGCACGCTGAAGAAATTGAGCAATGTTGACAGGATAGAAGAGCTGATGATCCTTAGGTCTTTTATCAAGGAAATAAAACCTGAGTAGTGCGCAGCCCATTGCACAAACAGTTCATAAACTGGATTGATGGAATTCAAGTCCAGGAAGGCTTTAGCAGAGAGAGGTGGCTTGCCTGCTCGGACCAAGGAGTTGTTCAAGGATTCCAACTGGAGAGCAGATTGATTGTAGTGCTTCTCCCAATCTTTGAGAGAGAGCCTTTCACATTCTGTAGCACCCCGAAAATTTTAATTACATAAAAATTCAGATAAATGGAAATAAATAATTTCCATAATATCGGAGTATTTAAAACATACGTACCATTATCGTGTGTGCTAAAACACATCAGAAAATTCCGTAAAAATTATAACTCAACCCTAAATATTACTACTAAAGTTTCACAAAGAAATTTGTGCCAAGAAAAATCAGATTAGCCAAGTTTAAAGTGTTTCGCGACTTATTATCGTAATTCATGAATAAGTCGTAAATCATTATCACACGTACGTGGATGAGTCAGGAAATTAAATAAAAATCATAAATGGATTTCAAATAATATCCTCTAATGACCCATCAAGAAATTTGGTTCAATAAAAATCATTTGGGCTAGGTTTAAGAGTTATTGCGACTGATTATCTAAATAAGGAAACAAGTCGGAAAACCGTTAACACGAAAATACGACGCAATCAAAAATTAAATAAAAGTGTTGGGGAGACTTCCAACATTATATATTGATGACCCATTATCATAATCGGGCCAATGGACAACATTTGGCCCAAAAATCAAATGAAGCTAGAAAATACATAGAAATTCGTAACCATAAATAAGCCGAAATTAAAAAGAGGCAATTAGAGTTGAATTGGGATGCAATCATGCATTCATGGCAACCTAAATTCGTGCCTAACTATGAGGGGAGGTTTCCTAATGCCTCACACACTCAAAGGGAGGAGGAAATCATCAAAAATAGGAAACCAAACATGCCAATCCCGAAATCCTCTTTTCTTAGTTATAATAGGACTCCTAAACACCATGGTTACTTAAATACTCTTCACCCAAACCCTAGGAACGAATTTAGAACTTGCTAGGGTCATGTGGAGGAGCTCTTGGTGGCTGAGGAGCTGTGGAACGACCACAAGAAGCCGTTCTTCTTCCCCTTCTCATCTGCTGCGACCTGCACAAACCACTCTCTTGAAGTCGACCAAAGGTAGGTTTTCTCGGGCCAAACCTTAACATATCCTATACCAATGTGTAGAGCATCAAGTTAACTTTCATTTCCCACTGGTTTCATCGAATTTCATTTAGTAGATTTTGAATTATAAGCGTTGTGCCAAAGTCGCGTACTGTTAGAGCTTTTCCCGTTCTTCTTATTATTCACACGATTTGAGACCGAATTAGACTAAACCCTCAACATAAACGTTCTTCTACTTGTAGTCACGATCATCTTTCATGTTCAATGTTTTGTCTAAAACTCTTTAGTTAGAGAGTTATGAACCCCGTAAGAGAGTCATGCATAATACTGTATTTTCGGGTTTGCAGTTAGCCTTAGGTTCTTCCTGTTTTGCTTGAGATTTAAGACCGAAGTAGGTCAAGTCTCCAACATGAAAGTTCTTTTATTAATCGATATGGTCATCTTTCATGTTAAATGTTTTGCTTAAAGATCATTATTTAGAGAGTATAAACTTCGTAATAGAGTCATGCATGATACTGTGTTTTCTGGTTGCATTTAACTTTCACTTACTCATGTTTTTCACAAGGTTCAAGACCGAATTAGGTTAAAACCCCAACAACAAAGTTCTTATACTAGTTGCCCTTGTCATCTTTTATGTTAGACATTTTGTCCAAATATCAGTAGATCTCATGTTACAAGTCTAACATGTAAGTCGCCATGAAGTCATGCATGTTTAGGGCTTTACCATGTTCTTCCTATATTTCATGCAATTAGAGACCGATTCAGACCCAGCACACAACACAAAAGTTCTTTAAATAGATGTTCTCGACATTTTCTATGTTGTGAGTTTTGTCTAAAGATCTGCATATAGAGAGATATAGGCGTTTCATGAATATCACCCTGTGTCAAATCATGGTAGTCTGAACCAAGAGCCTGTCAGATCCATGTCGGGCTCAGGCATAGACCCTGTGAACGCGACGGCCCGATATGTCGCATTCTGAGGTCGGGTCGCGACAGTACCTCTGTCGCGTTCTGGTTGCGACAGTACCCATGTCGCCTTCTGCCTGCCTGATCTGACGACCCTGTCGCCTTCCTTATAGGGATATGTCGCGATCTCAGAACTTTACCTGAAACCACGTGTTTTCATGCATAGTTTTCCGCATATACCCAAGATCTATTTAAATATGATATTTACTGTGTAAGTTGCATGTCTTGGGTCTGAGCATTACATGATTGTTATTTAATGGCTTAAAATTGATTAACCCATTTAAAAGCTTTAATTACATGAATGCTATTCTAAGTGCTCCTTAAATGTTATGATCCATTCATGTTTCTTGTGATTTAATCTTCCTACTGTTCTTCCATGTTTAAATGATAATGGTTATCATAAAATCTTGCAAACCATGACTTGTTAAAGTGCATAGTTTTATTCCATGTTATATTGTCAAGTGCTTCCTGCGAGTTTGAGACCGATGGTTTGAGAATTGAGACACGCGTACCGCACTACACACTAGCACTGTTAGGTTAGGTAGCCTTTTCTTGGGAAATTGGAAACTCTCTATCGGTCATTCCGAATCGGTAGACTAGCGACCTTTTCACCAAGGCCTCCGTAAATCTCCTCTGACCATGGATTCCCACATGGCCGACGAGTTGGTTGTACCATTGAAGTTCCCTGGAGATAGCGTGCACTTCCTTTCTCTTCTTGATCTCATGAGTGTGACTTACAAACTAGACTAAAGCCATTAATGTAAAGATTGAACGAAAGTTAAATTGTACCGTTATGCTACCGAATTTATCTCTTGACGATTGTTCTCATGAAATCATGTTCAATTTAATTATTACTTCTTCTCATCATCATCATGAACATGACATTACACATGCTACATTTTGAAACTCTCATTGGCCATTATTAATGACTGTGGGTATCTACATTTAAAAATTTACATGAGATGCTGACAGGGCATGGCGTGTGTCCAAGGGCTCCAATCTAGCCCCAATGACGGCGAGTCATAGATATACTGTTAACCATGGGGTATAATGATTACTGGTGTTGCATCTGCGCTGGGAGTACTTTCTTGCTTGTTGAATGATAGATACATAACCACATAGACGTGTCCTGGTGTACATTCTTGATGGATCTTTTCTTGGTGTACATTGGTGTCTACGTGCCTGATTAGTGTTACTTGATCGTGCTTGTGAAATCTTGCTTGCTTGCTTGCGTGATATGGCCATTCTGCATTTAATGCAATTAGTGATATCTTGCGTTCTTGACATCAAGTGAATTCTTGCGTGCTTGTACAAAGTGATCTATTGCTAGTTCGATCTTGTCATCTTGTTCACAAATCTCGTTCTATCATAATCACTCTCTCTAGCTTGTTTTATATATCATGTTTTAACGAGTTTTATTCGTACTTGCATATCATTCATCGTACTTTCCTAGTTCTAAAATGTTAATCACTTATATCATTGCCCGCACATTAAGATATAAATCCTACTGGGCTAGTTTGCTCATTCCCTACTTTTACCCAATCTAGGTGACTATGAAGTTCAAGAGGAAGAGCAAGTCGAGGATGGGAATGCGTCCGAGTGATGAGCGTTCCAACTATGAGTCTAGTTATAGTAATTTGTTTTGAGGGTTAGAACATGTAGTAGGAAGTGAGAAGTATTATGTACTTTCCTTTCATCGAGTCTTAGTCCTGTAATAGTTTCTATTTGAAATACAATGAGTTGAGATTTGAATACAATTTATATTGAGTTCAACATATGGGCCCTATTATGATGTTGTGTTGATACACATTTAGTGCGTGCTAGCTAGAGGCTTATTTGCCGACTGTCCACGTCTCGAAATATCGACTCGAATTCTTCGAATTAATATCCGCTGCGTAATTCTCGGGACGTGACAGTTTAGTGGTATCAGAGCCTAGGAATACCAAATAGGATATGTCTCAGGAATAGGAGATACCTATGGAACCTAGGTCATGGAAATTAAATACAATACCTGGTGAGAATGGGTAGAGACTGGGAATATGTTAGCAAGAATTAAACACTCCTACCCATTGACTCTGATAATGTATCTAGAGACATTAATTGGTTTCCATTCTTTTCTCAGGAACCTTCATAACTCCTACACTCAATTGCAATGGCCCGCAACTAATGGCAAGCTATGCAAGACATTGTGGCTGGTCTGACCCAAGCATTACAAAATGTAGTACAGGCTGGAAAGCAGGCTGCCGTTGCAAGGAATGGAGCTGGTGATCTGCACCAGCATTTTAGGATTTTAAAACCCTCCTCGTTTCTCTGGATCCCCTGACCTAGACGAAGCAGAGAATTGGCAGGAAGAAATAGAAAGGATTTTCCAAGTAATGCAATGCACCAATAGAGAGAAAGTGGTATTGGCCACTTTCCAACTTACTAAAGATGCTCAAGCATGGTGGAAGGCCACCTCGGCCCACCTGCCAAACGTAGCTGAACTGGAGTGGGCCGGATTCCTGGAGATATTCCGAGGAAAGTAATTCTCTGAGAGAGTCAAAGGAGAAGAAGGCAGCAGAGTTTGCCACACTAAAACAGAAAGGGATGTCCATGGCTGAGTATGAGGCTCAGTTCGCACGACTTGCTGTGTATGCCCCACATTTGGTGGGAACAGAAAGATTAAAGGCTAACTGTTTCATGGACGGGCTCAGGCCTATGTTCATTGAAAGGCTCGGACCACACAACATTCAAACCTACACTGAGATGGTCCAAAGAGCTCAACTGGTAGAAGATACTATGGCTAAGGTGGAAGGCATGAGGGGAAAGGACATCTCAAAGCCCACCTTTACAAAAAGGGGAGCAGTCGATACAACTGGAACTTTCCCCAATAACAATAATAACAACAACAAAAGGCCAACCACTGGGAAGGACTATAGCATGGAGAAAAAGATCAAAGTAGAAGAAACAACGATTTTTGAATATTGTAACTTTTGCAACAAGCCTGGACACAGAGCGGAAGAGTGCTAGAAGAAGGCCAGGGCTTGCTTACGATGTGGGAGTCATGAACATCGTATACCGAACTATCCCATGCTAAAAGACCAAGCTGGAAGGAACCAATGAGTGGTAAAGTGTCAGGGACGGGTGAATGCAATGACGCAAGTGGAGCTTTCGGAAGGAGGTATGATTGTTAAACGCCTAGACTAATCTTATGTTGTTTTTCTTATTAGTACATTTATAAGTGGGGGAGATCATTAAGGAGAGATTAGGAATAATCTAGTAATTATACCATAGTTCATCCGAAGGATTAAGATGGAGTTATGTCAACTGTGAAAGAAAACAGGAGTGGAAGGAACCAAATGAATAGTACGGGTGGCCATAGGTGTAAATGTTGGACTAGCATCCACGATGTGGAAACAAGTTAACGTAAATCCGAAACGAGCTCAAGGATCATAACTTTCAAAATCCAATTAATGATCAATGAATTTGGGGACCAAATTCTCTTAAGTGGGGGAGGGTGTAGCACCCCGAAAATTTTAATTACATAAAAATTCAGATAAATGGAAATAAATAATTTCCATAATATCGGAGTATTTAAAACATACGTACCATTATCGTGTGTGCTAAAACACATCGGAAAATTCCGTAAAAATTATAAATCAACCCTAAATATTACTACTAAAAGTTTCACAAAGAAATTTGTGCCAAGAAAAATCAGATTAGCTAAGTTTAAAGTGTTTCGCGACTTATTATCGTAATTCATGAATAAGTCGTAAAATCATTATCACACGTACGTGGATGAGTCAGGAAATTAAATAAAAATCATAAATGGATTTCAAATAATATCCTATAATGACCCATCAAGAAATTTGGTTCAATAAAAATCATTTGGGCTAGGTTTAAGAGTTATTGCGACTGATTATCTAAATAAGGAAACAAGTCGGAAAATCGTTAACACGGAAATACGACGCAATCAAAAATTAAATAAAAGTGTTGGAGAGACTTCCAACATTATATATTGATGACCCATTATCATAATCGGGCCAATGGACAACATTTGGCCCAAAAATCAAATGAAGCTAGAAAATACATAGAAATTCGTAACCATAAATAAGCTGAAATTAAAAAGAGGCAATTAGAGTTGAATTGGGATGCAATCATGCATTCATGGCAACCCAAATTCGTGCCTAACTATGAGGGGAGGTTTCCTAATGCCTCACACACTCAAAGGGAGGAGGAAATCATCAAAAATAGGAAACCAAACATGCCAATCCCGAAATCCTCTTTTCCTAGTTATAATAGGACTCCTAAACACCATGGTTACTTAAATACTCTTCACCCAAACCCTAGGAACGAATTTAGAACTTGCTAGGGTCGTGTGGAGGAGCTCTTGGTGGCTGAGGAGCTGTGGAACGACCACAAGAAGCCATTCTTCTTCCCTTTCTCATCTGCTGCGACCTGCACAAACCACTCTCTTGAAGTTGACCAAAGGTAGGTTTTCTTGGGCCAAACCTTAACATATCTATAGAAATGTGTAGTGCATCAAGTTAACTTTCATTTCCCACTGGTTTCATCGAATTTCATTTAGTAGATTTTGAATTATAAGCGTTGTGCCAAAGTCGCGCACTGTTAGAGCTTTTCCCGTTCTTCTTATTGTTCACGCGATTTGAGACCGAATTAGACTAAATCATCAACATAAAAGTTCTTCTACTTGTAGTCATGATCATCTTTCATGTTCAACATTTTGTTTAAAACTCTTTATTTAGAGAGTTATGAACCCGTAAGAGAGTCATGCATAAAACTGTGTTTTCGGGTTTGCAGTTAGCCTTAGGTTCCTCCTGTTTTGCTTGAGATTTAAGACAGAAGTAGGTCAAGCCTCCAACATGAAAGTTCTTTTATTAATTGATATGGTCATCTTTCATGTTAAATGTTTTGCTTAAAGATCATTATTTAGAGAGTTATAAACTTCGTAATAGAGTCATGCATGATACTGCATTTTCTGGTTGCATTTAACTTTCACTTACTCATGTTTTTCACAAGGTTCAAGACCGAATTAGGTTAAAACCCCAAGAAAAAAGTTCTTATACTAGTTGTCCTTGTCATCTTTTATGTTAGACGTTTTGTCCAAATATCAGTAGATCTCATGTTACAAGTCTAACATGTAAGTCGCCATGAAGTCATGCATGTTTAGGGCTTTACCATGTTCTTCCTGTATTTCATGCAATTAGAGACCGATTCAGACCCAGCCCACAACACAAAAGTTCTTTAAATAGATGTTGTCGACATTTTCTATGTTGTGAGTTTTGTCTAAAGATCAGCATATAGAGAGATATAGGCGTTTCATGAATATCACCCTGTGTCAAATCATGGTAGTCTGAACCAAGAGCCTGTCAGATCCATGTCGGGCTCAGGCGCAGACCCTGTGAACGCGACGGCCCGATATGTCGCATTCTGAGGTCGGGTCGCGACAGTACCTCTGTCACATTCTGGTTGCGACAGTACCCATGTCGCCTTCTGCCTGCCTGATCTGACGACCCTGTCGCCTTCCTTATAGGGATATGTCGCGACCTCAGAACTTTGCCTGAAACCACGTGTTTTCATGCATAGTTTTCTGCATATACCCAAGATCTGTTTAAATATGATATTTACTGTGTAAGTTGCATGTCTTGGGTCTGAGCATTACATGATTGTTATTTAATGGCTTAAAATTTGATTAACCCATTTAAAAGCTTTAATTACATGAATGCTATTCTAAGTGCTCCTTAAATGTTATGATCCATTCATGTTTCTTGTGATTTAATCTTCCTACTGTTCTTCCACGTTTAAATGATAATGGTTATCATAAAATCTTGCAAACCATGACTTGTTAAAGTGCATAGTTTTATTCCATGTTATATTGTCAAGTGCTTCCTGCGAGTTTGAGACCGATGGTTTGAGAATTGAGACACGCGTACCGCACTACACACTAGCACTGTTAGGTAGCCTTTTCTTGGGAAATTGGAAACTCTCTACCGGTCATTCCGAATCGGTAGACTAGCGACCTTTTCACCAAGGCCTCCGTAAATCTCCTCTGACCATGGATTCCCACATGGCCGACGAGTTGGTTGTACCATTGAAGTTCCCTGGAGATAGCGTGCACTTCCTTTCTCTTCTTGATCTCGTGAGTGTGACTTACAAACTAGACTAAAGCCATTAATGTAAAGATTGAATGAAAGTATAAATTGTACCGTTATGCTGCCGAATTTATCTCTTGACCATTGTTCTCATGAAATCATGTTCAATTTAATTATTACTTCTTCTCATCATCATCATGAACATGACATTACACATACTACGTTTTGAAACTCTCATTGGCCATTATTAATGACTGTGGGTATCTACATTTAAAAATTTACATGAGATGCTGGCAGGGCACGGCGTGTGTCCAAGGGCTCCAATCTAGCCCCAATGACGGCGAGTCATAGATATACTGTTAACCATGGGGTATAATGATTACTGGCGTTGCATCTGCGCTGGGAGTACTTTCTTGCTTGTTGAATGATAGATACATAACCACATAGATGTGTCCTGGTGTACATTCTTGATGGATCTTTTCTTGGTGTACATTGGTGTCTATGTGCTTGATTAGTGTTACTTGATCGTGCTTGTGAAATCTTGCTTGCTTGCTTGCGTGATATGGCCATTCTGCATTTAATGCAATTAGTGATATCTTGTGTTCTTGACATCAAGTGAATTCTTGCGTGCTTGTACAAAGTGATCTATTGCTAGTTCGATCTTGTCATCTTGTTCACAAATCTCGTTCTATCATAATCACTCTCTCTAGATTGTTTTATATATCATGTTTTAACGAGTTTTATTCGTACTTGCATATCATTCATCGTACTTGCCGAGTTCTAAAATGTTAATCACTTATATCATTGCCTGCACATTGAGATATAAATCCTACTGGGCTAGTTTGCTCATTCCCTACTTTTACCCAATCTAGGTGACTATGAAGTTCAAGAGGAAGAGCAAGTCGAGGATGGAATGCGTCCGAGTGATGAGCGTTCCAACTATGAGTCTAGTTATAGTAATTTGTTTTGAGGGTTAGAACATGTAGTAGGAAGTGAGAAGTATTATGTACTTTCCTTTCATCGAGTCTTAGTCCTGTAATAGTTTCTATTTGAAATACAATGAGTTGAGATTTGAATACAATTTATATTGAGTTCAACATAAGGGCCCTATTATGATGTTGTGTTGATACACATTTAGTGCGTGCTAGCTAGAGGCTTATTTGCCGACTGTCCACGTCTCGAAATATCGACTCGAATTCTTCGAATTAATATCCGCTACGTAATTCTCGGGACGTGACACATTCATATATCAAAGGAGCAAGCACTGCAGAAGTAATGTGGCCCAGATGATATTCGCGAAAGATAAATCTTTGAAAGGAGGGAAGGCGGCCCTGCTGAGCTGAGATTCTCCCCATGACTCGTGCAAATCTTTCGAAGGCATGAGAGCCAACGGTGGAATCCAAAACCAAGGAATGTAATTTTGGAAGAAATACTACTTCAGTCATTTTCAGAGTGGTGAAGTCCACTGTGAAGGGCAATTAATGGGACCTTCAGTTCGAAGAGTAGCAAGAGCCCCATGGAATTGACCAAACAGAACTTCGGGTTGCATGCGTAAATAACAAAAATCATTGAAAAGCTGGAAGCACCTGGTGATTATGATTTCTTTGAGAATGAAAGAGCCCCAAAGTGCTTGATGATGAAATACAAACCATTCAGAAAGGGTGAGAGGATGATCCTGTCGAGAGGTGCTGTCTGATGTGGCAAGAAGATACTTGTTGTAGAGAGACTTATGTCCTTTGGCCCACTGATCTTCAATCTTGCATTCAGCCGATTGGAAGATTTTGAGTTGATCAACTTTGGAAAGGTGGCAGAAGGGAAGTACAATGTTAAGGTGATCTGAAAGATTGAGAAAGGGAATGCCAAAAAGGTTAGCGAGAATACATTTTTGGAGATATTCACAGTAAATTGATCTCCTTCGATTTTCAACTGAGAGGGAGTACCAAAGAGGAGGAAACATGGGTTCAGAGGAAAGAGCAAGAGTTTTTGAGATTTTCCTCTTTTTAGAAACATGACAAGAAGAATCAGTCCTGTGAACATGTGAAGCAACTGCCAGAATTGAGATGAGTGTGGTGCGTTCCAACTCATCCTCAAATTTATTTTGGAAAACACTGGCATGTTGTGGATTAGTGGGAGAAATTGTAACAGAAGTAGGTGGAGTAGGAGGATGAATTAATGATCTAGGAGAAAGAATAGTAGATGCCTCGGCTAATGAGGGACCAGAGGAGGAAGAGGCTCCAGTTGATGAAGAAACTGGAGGATCAATGACAGGAGGAGAAGGAGAAATGGATGTGGAAAGGGTAGTAGGCATGATAGCAGACGAATGAGGTTCAGAGGGAAAAGGTGCTGGAGATGAGATGGTTCTTGGTACAGGTTGTTTGAATGTAGGTGGAGCTAGAGGTGTTGTGGAAGAAGATGGTGGTGAAGAAGGGGCTGGTGTTACAAGAGATGAAGGTTCAGGGGCTTCAAGAGCAACCGCTAGCTCTTCTACACTTGACTGCACATCCTTGGAGACCACTGGCCCTGTTGGCCCTGAAACAACCTTCACTGGCCCTGATGGCCCTGTTGGTTCCTTCTGAATTGCCTGTGGCCCGGATGGCCTTGCTGGTTCTGCCACAATTTTCCCTGATGGCCAATCTTCTGCTATACCAGATGGCCCTGATGGCCCGACCTCTTCTTGTTGCTGCCTGGCCTGAGAAGGCCCTAACTGGATCAACAGGAGGGGGAATTGGAGGGGTAGAGGAGGATTGCTCCCGTGAGGAGATGAGCTTCTTGACACTGTCGAACTCACACTTCATCCATCAGCATAATTGTTTGAACATTTTAAAGTCATCTCTTAAGCTGTGTACTTCAGTGGACAAGGTTCCAAGTTCATTAGCTGTAGAAGTCTGACTGATAGAGATGGACTGAATATCCGATTGCATAGATGTGATGGCTTTGCCTTGATCATTCAACCTTCTGATAACAGGCTTGAAATTGACCTTTAGCTGTTTCTTCTTTGGCCTTCGATGAGTTGCTCGTTTCCCCTTTTGGCCTGCCCTTGCAACGGGCTCCACAAAATCAGCATGTTCCTCAGATAATTGATCATTCATAGGAGTATTTTCAGTGTGCTCCCCCTGAGGTGCTCCCTCTTTCTCAAATGATTGCTCCCCCTGAGCAGGAGCATCTTCCAATTGATCTTCTTCAACAATAATTTCTTGCTCCCCCTGAATTGCTGCTTGCTCATCAACAAGTTGCTCCCCTTCAATGGGAGCATCTTCTACAACTAAGTCCTCACGAGAAACTACTTGCTCCCCCTGACTGGGAGCTTCTTCCATAACAATCTCATCAATGTGGCCTGATGCCACAGCTTCTACAATTTGAACTTCACTAACTACTGGATCCCTTAAAGAGCTTTGAAGGGATTCCAGTACATCTCTGAGTACTGAGCCTACTCGGGAAGAGGGAAGAGGATCCTCTGAACTATGCTCAACGGGCTCAATATCCTCTAGAGGTATATCCTCAATTCTGCTGCTAGATTCTGCTATTGCTGCTACTGCTTCCACAGATGGTGCTGCTGCTACTTCTGGTTCTGTTGCTGCCTGAACTGCTTCTACCTCTGGAATCACAAGAACTGCGCCAGCTACTTCCTGACCTTCCTGGGCTTCGCCAATGATGGTTTCACCCTCATCCATAGAAGTCTTTGTCCAGACCCCATTGACAATTGAAAAATTGCTTTTCCTTAAAATTCTGGACCGGATTGCTTAGCCCATCTTCTCAGACACATCTCCCACCACACTGATCCCATAGCGCTGAAAAATCTTCATTTGGAGATGGGGATATGGTAAAGAAACATTCAGCTCGCTCTTTGTGTCCCATGCCTGAGCGCTTGCAAACTTCATCCTTTCAATCATGAGCTCTGCAATGTTGATTTCTTGGTTCTTGATGGCCCAGAACATTAAATCTGAATCAGCCCTAGTGCAGGTTGAAAAGGTAGCACTTCTGGGAACCACAATCTGACAAATTACAAAGTGCAAGATGCGATTGAATGCATTCAACTGGTTTACATCCACTTTGTCATCTTTTAGTCTGAACTCGGGACCAACTATCCCTAAACCCTTTTCTTGGATATTCACAGTGTGAACTCCACTGTGTCCGGAGGTAGTCACACTAAAGAGAGATGCTAATAAGTCTCGTGTGACCCTAATCTGGGTTCCCTTGACCATGGAAGTCAAGTTCTCGTCTGCCTCTGACTTCAGACACACATAGAAGGCTTTTACCAGGTCCGAAAACTTACTTCAGAGATAGTAGCCATCTTCGTCCACTTCAATCTATCCAATGCTTCGACGATGCTCCCCATTCCGTTCTTCTGAAAATCTGCCACATCCACTACTTTGTGACCGCATAGCTTGATTTTCACAGACGTAAACCTTACTTGCTGCTCGGCGGTAAGAAATTCAGCTTTGTAGCCCCCGATGCTACCGGAACTACCAGAAGAGGCCATGGATTTGAACGGAGAGAGTTTCTGGAGGACTGGAAAGAGGAATGGAACAAAAGCCCTCAAGCAATTTCTGGCGGGAAGTGGTTGGAAGCTTGAAATCCTAGAGAGTCGATGCTGGAGTCGTTAGGGTATCGCCTCTGTCAGGTGAACGAGAGAGGGAAAGATAGGAGATGAATCGTTCCCACACAGATTTCAGGATTTATGAAAGGAAATAATGACTTTTTCTTTTCGAAACCAGAGGCGCCTTTATGACGAAAAATGACAAAGTGACCATTTCAATAGGAATAAAGGACTTATATAAAATAGTGAATCGATAGGAGGGGCTTAACACAAAAGTTTCTGGAAATTTGCTTAGATCCAAAAAAAAAAAATTAGCATTCTGATAATTTATATTTTAGTTTTATACAGATGAATCTTTCACACTTTACACATGCCTAATTCCCTTCTAAGAGATGTAAACCTCTCTTCAGGTAAGGCCTTTGTGAAGATATCTGCTAACTGATTGTTTGTATCAATAAATGAAATGTCTATGTTACCATTAGCTACATGATCATGAATGAAATGATATCTGACCTCAATGTGTTTAGTCCTTGAGTGCTGTACTAGATTCTTGGTTAAATTTATAGCACTGGTGTTGTCACATAATAGTGGAATTGTCTTGATATGTAGCCCATAATCCTCAAGTTGTTGCTTGATCCATAGGAGTTGTGTACAACAACTTCCAGCAGCTACGTACTTAGCTTCAGCTGTTGACAGTGCTACTGAGTTTTGTTTCTTGGAGGACCATGATATCAGACATCCTGCAAGGAATTGACAACAACCACTGGTGCTTTTTCTATCTATTTTGCATCCAGCGTAGTCAGCATCAGAGTATCCTACTAAGTTAATTTCACATGATTTTGGATACCAAAGACCTAAGTCATGAGTTCTAGCTAAGTACCTAAAGATTCTTTTAACAGTAATTAAATGAGACTCTTTAGGATCTGCTTGGTATCTAGCGCACATGCATACACTAAATAAAATATCAGGTCTACTAGCAGTTAAGTAAAGTAATGAACCTATCATACCTCTGTATATCTTTTGATCTACTTTCTTACCATCCTTGTCACTGTCCATCCTTGTTGATGTGCTCATAGGTGTTGACAGTGGCTTGGCAGTATCGAATCTGAACTTCTTCAAGAGTTCTTTGGTGTACTTAGCTTGACAGATGTGGATGCCTTCCTTTCCTTATTTGATTTGCAGTCCAAGGAAGTAGTTAAGCTCCCCCATCATGCTCATTTCGAATTCTCCCTGCATGAGCTTCTCAAAATACTTGCAAAGAGATTCGTCAGAAGAACCAAATATTATATCATCAACATATATTTGAACAAGAAGAATACGTTTGACCTTAGATTTGACAAATAATGTACTATCTACTTGACCTCTAGTGAAACAATGGTCTAGTAGAAATGAGCTATGCCTTTCATATCAGGCCCTAGGCGCTTGTTTTAAACCATATAAAGCTTTGTGTAATTTAAAAACATAATTTGGAAACTCAGTGTCATCAAAGCCTAGAGGTTGTTCTACATAAACTTCCTCCTTAATAAAACCATTAAGAAATGCAGACTTTACATCCATTTGAAATAATTTCACATCTAGTGCAGATGCATATGCAAGTAGAATTCTAATAGCCTCAAGTCTAGCCACAAGCGCATAAGTTTCATCGAAATCTATGCCTTTCTCTTGGGAATAGCCTTGAGCTACCAATCTGGCCTTGTTTCTTATGATCACACCAGCCTCATCTAATTTATTTCTGAACATCCATTTGGTGCCAATCATTGGATGATCTGATGGTCTAGGAACAAGTGACCAAACCTGGTTTCTCTTGAACTGATTCAGTTCATCTTGCATGGCTAAAATCCAAGATTCATCAATAATGGCTTCATTGACTGTCCTAGGCTCTATTTCAGAAACAAAAGCTAAATAATCACATGGAATTATGTTACCTCTTGTTCTTACCCCTACAGATGGATCACCAATAATGTTTTCAGGTGGGTGATCTTTCTTGTATCTCCACTCTTTTGGAAGATTTTGATGAGAAATATCCCTTTATTGGAGGTCTTCCAGAGGTGGATCTTCCTTGTCCTCAATTGATGTATTCTTTAGTTTCTTGGACAATTCATCTGCATCATCATTGTCACTATCTTCTTCCTTTCTCAAGGAAGGATTAGTTTCATCAAAAATAACGTGTACTGATTGTTCAATTGATAAAGTGCACTTATTAAACACTCTATATCCTTTAGGTTTGGAAGCATACCCCATGAAGATGTCTTCATCTGATTTGGCATCTAACTTATCAATGTCTCTTTTGCCATTGTTGTGGATGAAGCATGGACATCCGAATGTCCTGAAGTGACTGACCTTCGGCTTCTTTCCCTTGTACAACTCATATGCTGTCTTTTTCAAAATTGGCCTGATCATCACTCAGTTTATGATATAGCTTGCTGTGTTTACTGCTTCAGCCCAAAAATATCTTGGCAAGTCATATTCTGACAACATCGTCCTTGCCATATCCAATAAAGTCCCGTTCTTTCTCTCAGCAACTCCATTTTACTATGGTGTCCTTGGTGCTGAGAAGTTATACTCTATTCCTTGGTCATCACAGAATTTTGCGAATTTATCATTTTGGAATTCTCCTCCATGATCTGACCTGATTCCAATGATGCAATACTTCTTATCTTTCTGAACCTTTTTGCTGAAGCTCACAAAATTGTCAAACGTATCATCCTTATGTTCCAGAAACGATACCCAAGTGAATCTCGAGTAGTCATCTACAATAACAAATCCATATTGCTTTCCTCCTAGACTGGTGGTCCTCATTGGCCCAAATAAGTCCATGTGTAAGAGTTCTAAGGGTTTAGAGGTTGTCACAAAAGTCTTTGACTTGAATGAGGATTTTACATGCTTCCCTTTTGCACAAGGCCCGCAGATGCCATCCAATATTGTACTAATTTTAGGTAGACCTTCCACTAGGCTTCTCTTAATCAGATTCTTTATGCCATCCAGACTACAGTGGCCCAATCTTCTGTGCCACAGCTCAGTTGACTGCTCCTTGCTTGCCGCTAAGCAAATGTCATGATCTTTTAATTCTTCCAGATGAAGTACATATAGGTTCTTCTATCTGTTGGCTTCAAAGATGACTACACCATCTTTCACAATGCTGCACTTTGACTCTTGAAAACTGATCTGATGACTTCTATCACATAGCTGGCTGATACTGATGAGATTGTGTTTCAGTCCTTTGACACACAGCACATCTTCAATGACAGTTGTGCCTCTACTACACACTGATCCACTGCCTATCACAGTCCCCTTTCCATTGTCTCCATAGGTGACTGTGCCTTCTTCAGCCTTGAGGTGAGAGAACAGCTTTCTGTTACCTGACATATGCCTTGGGCACCCGCTGTCCAGGTACCATTTTAATGCTCGAAGGCCTCCCTGAAATAAAGACACTAAGCTTTAGGTACCCAAGTTCTTTTAGGTCCTTGTTGGTTAGTATTCTCATCTTTCTTTTTAATTATCCAGATTTTATGTTTGGTTGGACATGTTATTTTGGTATGTCCTAGCTTGTTGCAGTGACTGCAACATGTTGTTCTAGTTATTTTTTCATATGGAGTATACTCAAAGTTTGATTTATATGTTATATCTTGTTCATGTACGAATTTTGGAGTTGGATATGTTTTAGGGTATATTGTTGTATCTTCATTATCTGGTGGAATGTAACCTAATCCATTCTTCCTTTTACCTGATCTTCTGGCTACTCTTAGTATTAAGGAATTTTTACCATTAGTAAATTTTCTAACGTACTTGATAGTTTATCATTTTCTTCTGTTAGTCTTTTGATTTCATTTTTTAGTTCGTCTGAGCTTTCTTGTTTTTCTAATTTTGTTATTTGTTTATTTTTATCTTTTAGATTTTTGCATAGCAACTCATTTCTTCTTTTAAGTTCACTAACTTGCTTCTCTAGTTGTTCATTTTTTGATTTTAAATCTGAATTGGTATTTTCTAGACATGCAACATTTTTCTTACTAGCTTTTAATAATTTAGATACTTCTCTATATTTACCATATAGTTCATTGAAAGCTTCTTCTAGGTTATCTGAATCAGAATCATTACAGGAATCAAATGATGAGTCAGAGGTTACCTTTTCTGCGATGTCTGCCATGAACGCTAGGTTAGCCTTTTCTTCTTCCTCACTATTTGAGCTTGACTCGCTATCCGAGTCACTGCTGTTGTCCCAAGCTGCTGCTATGGCTTTCTTCTTATATCTTTTGAACTTTCTTGAACTGTCCTTCTTTCTGAATTCAGATTTCTTGAGCTTTGGACACTCTGCCTTGATGTGTCCTGGCTTCTTGCACTCATAACAAATTGGTTCATTCTTCTTGATGTCCTTTGCTTCAGGTTTCTTAAAATCCTTTCCCTTTTTGAAGTATCGTCTGCTAGATTGATACTTCTTTTTCTTGGCCAATATCCGTTGTAGTCTCCTAGACAACATTGCTTCTTCATCTTCACTGTCTTCACTGTTGGCTTCATCTTCTGATTGTTCCTCAGAGCTGCCTTCTACTACTTTGAGGGCATTTGTGTGCTTCTTTCTTGTAGATGATTCTACTAATCTCTCCATGTTTATCTCATGGGCCATGAGGGACCCAATGAGCTTTTCCAATGACATCCTTTTCAGGTCATTGGCTTCTTCTATAGCTGTTACCTTGAGAGTCCATGAAGATGGTAGGGATCTAAGAATTTTTCTTACCATATCTCCCGTCTCATAGATTTTTCCTAATCCTGCTAACCCATTGGTGATGTCTGTAAATCTGCTGTACGTTTGGGTTATAGATTCTCCTGGCTGCATCTGGAACCTTTCATATTGTGTCACCAGAATGTCTATCCTGGTTTCCTTGACTTTGTCGGTGCCTTCATAAGTGATCCTAAGCTTTTCCCACATTTCCATCGCAGATTTGCAGGCTGAAACTCTGTTGAATTCTTTTCTGCTAAGTGCACAACATAATATGCTCTTAGCTTTGTAGTTGAGAGAGATCTTCTTACTATCATCTTCTGTCCAGTTGTCTCTATTGTTTAGAACAACTAGATCACCTTCTTCTACTATGGACCATATTTGGAAATCGAATCCTTGTAGGAAGTATTCCATTCTTGTTTTCCAGTAGGTGTAATCTTCTCCGTCGAATAGAGGTGGCCTGTTGACTGACTGGCCTTCGGAGTGACCTTTGGCTGCCATTTGATCTTTTCTCTTCAGATCGTTGGATCTTCTTCTTTGTCGAAGAGACTAGCTCTGATACCACTTGTTGCCCAGCTATCTAGCCTAGAGGGGGGGTGAATGTGATATTAAAAATATTTAATACTTAACACCTATTCACAGAAAAGTCACAAAAATACACTTTGCAAATTGTTAGAGTTAGTGAAGGAAAAAATCGAACACACAAAAGCAATCACACGACACAGAGAATTATCCTGGTTCGGATCTCCTCTCCTTAGGAGTCCTACGTCCAGTCCCTGAGCAATATCTCAGGATTTCACTAACAAGGGTACAGTCCTCATTAAGGACACTACAGCACCCAGCACCCCAGCTGGTCTTCCTTCACCCGAAGGGAACAATACCCTGGATACCACACCAGGTCTTCCTTCACAACCGAAGGGAACAACACCCTGGATACCACACCAGGTCTTCCTTCACAACCGAAGGGAACAACACCCTGGATACCACACCAGGTCTTCCTTCACAACCGAAGGGAACAATACAGGAAAAATGAAATTAGATCAAACCCCTAGATCAAGCTTATACAATGCTAGATCTGAAGCTAACTGAGAGGAAGATCTACAGTGAGGGACACTCTCAGTTTACAGAAGCTCTCAAGACTAACACAATGAATGCAGAGAGCTAAGAGCTTGAACAAAAGGGAGTGAGGCTTTGCTCTTCAGAATGCACGCAGAAAGCTTGTCAAGGATTTTTGTTTTTAAACTCTCGATCCTTGCTTCTGGAGCTTCAGTCTTCTGTATATATATCTTCTATTTGAAAATTTGAACGTTGAAGCGCCAGTTGTCTCTAAGCGTTTGTTTACGTTAGACTGCATGGTCCTGTAGAGCTTCCCGTTCAACGGTCTTCATGCACGCACAGAGAGAAGATCTTCTGAAATATCTTTTGGCTTCTAATTTGTCCAACATTGTATGGCAAGTGCTATCAAAGACCTACACATATTTAAAGCTTGAACAATAGACAGCTAAGCTGTTTCTTGTTGTCAGTCAACTTCAGAATGAATGTTCATCGAAATAGTAATGCCATTTTGTTGTTCTAAAAGATGTTTACAGAGAAGATACGATAATGGAAGATATTGTCTGCATGCATGCAGAGATACGTACTATCGTAATAAATGCACAACTGTCAAAAAAATATGCGTGAATACTTTGACTTTTCAACGTATTCAAAATTAACTTGAAGGTCGAATCGTTGTTTTCCATGAAAACATTATATACATGACTTATGAAATTGTTGAGCAAGTGAGTGAATCGTTGTGCATTCATAAGTAAAGAGATGCATATCAAATCATTACAAAGTTAGAAACAAATCGATGTACAAATCTTTATGACGTTTTGAACAAATCGATGTACAAAATGTTATGATGTTATGAACAAATCGATGTACAAAACGTTACGATGTTATGAACAAATCGATGTACAAATCATTATTCTTACTAAAGAAATCGATATGAAAGTAAATCGTTATGATTACTTAAGAAATCGTTATGAGAGAAAATTGTTACAATCACTAAGGAAATCGTTACGAGAGTAAATCATTACGATCACTAAAAGGAGTCGTTGCAGAAAGCAAATCATTATGAGCACTTAAGAAATCATTACGAGAGTAAATCGTTATGATCCCTTAAGAAATCGTTACGAGAGCAAATCGTTATGATCACTTAAGAAATCGTTACGAGAGCAAATCGTTATGATCACTTATGAAATCGTTATGAGACCAAATCGTTATGATCACTTAACGAATCATTATTGAAGCAAATCATTATGAATACTTAGCAAATCATTGCAATCACTTAATGAATCATTGTGAGGGCAAATCGTTGCTATCACTTACCGAATCGTTATTGAAGCAAATCGTTATAACTTTACTGAAATCGATGTAGCATAAAGAAAATTGATGTGGACTTTGATAGATTACATGTTTTGAAACAAAATTGCTACAGTAAGAACAATGCTTACCATTTGGCGTGATTTTCCTTGTTTTATTTCCTGTGCTCAAGACTTGTAGAAGATTCGTTAGATTAAACTTTATATAGTTTTGTTAATCACCAAAATAGATATGTAATTTATTTAAATTACATGGGGATAAACTGATCATCAGAAAGATGAAACTAAATCATCCTATCTTTTAGAGCATCTTGTCTACTTTCATTTGCAAGTGGTTTGCCCAAATTCCATCATGTAATCCTCGAGTTATAAGCATTTTCCCATCGTTGTGCATATCTGTGTCATTTCTTGTTCTTACTAGTTTGCACGCCTTACGAGACCAAATTGATTCTGTCCAAAGGCATAGATCTCTTCATCTTGATGTCCTCTACAAGTTCCATGTTCATCACCTTGTCCCATGTGCCCTATTTTGAGAGATATAAGCGTTTCATGATGATCGTCACATGTTTCCTGTGTTTTCTACCATTTTCGGGTTGATGGTTGAATCACGTCCGCGTCAGACGCCACGATTTAAATGACTGGTATTGCGTTGGCTTCTGCCACCGCGATTACCAGAAAGGTGTCCGCCAAGACCGACGTGTTTTGGCATGCCCAGCGCCTCAAACTGTGCACTGTTTACCTGTCAGACGACTGTTGAAATGCGACCGCCAAGGTTGTCGTGTTTCACGGTATTTTCCCACCTCTAGGAAATCGCGCTAGGGTTTTCATGGACGCGGTGGATCCTGTCGAAGCGTTTCATCCTGCTTCAGAAACGCGGCCATCAACCCCGACGCGATTTAGCTGCGTTACTCCAGCACCAAATTTAACTTTATTTAAATGATTTGTTGGACTATTTAAGCATGTGTATACACTGTAAAGTTGTGTAATGAACAGTAAACCATCATATCATTAAAACTTGAGTTATGTCACATAATTCTTTAATTTAAATGATAATATGCACGATCATTCCATGTTCATGATTTCATGCACATGCACACACTAAACTTACATCCTTGCCATAAAATCATGTAGAAAATACTTTAATAATTTATCTGGTAAATTACTTTAATAATTGCACATTAGTTCCCATTTTACTAATGACATTGTTTCCGCTTTATTACGTGGTTTTGGAACACCGATATCGTCGCTCCACTGTTCTAGAATTCCTCTAGAATGTCGAGCAACTTGTTTCCTCTACACACTACTCTCTTGACAAGTTGGAACCTCTCTATTGGACATTCCATTCTGGTAGACAAGGGACCTTTTGTTAAGACCTCCGTAAGACTCCTTACTCTGTGGATTCCCTCATGGAGACTGAGCTGGTTGTACCCTAACGCCCATAACACCCTTTAGGGATCGATATGATCTAAATGGCTTTAGAAGTTCTCTCTCATCTTGGCTCACGCCGGACCTTTGGACCTGTACATAACATGGCCAGTGGAAGGATAGTGAATTTCACCTGACTGCCAACACCAATTGCGCGTGTTGTGCAACTGCTACTATTGCCCGTTTAATCGATGTTTTACGTGCATGACCTATAGTTCTCATCTATACTTTACTCACACTCTCTCTACTATCTCATCTATTCATCTAGTGTTCTCATCTATTTCTTGGTACTCTCTATTGGCCATTTGACTGATTGTCTAAGATAATAAAAATAACCAATGCTGGGCAATATTATAAAGGGCCCGATCTGGTCTTGGGAGGAGCACCCGAAAAGTGCCATTTGCCCGTGAAAGTTTAAAGATCAGGATGTTCAGCATTACATCCAAGTGCCATACTATCTAGATTAATCAAAGACAATCAAAAAGTGCTATATTATCTGATTGTCTATTGACAACACAAAGTGCTATATTCTCTCAGTTGTCCACCGATGACCAAAGTGCTATACTCTCTCTCTCGGCTATCTACGATAACAAAAGTGCAATACTATCTCGATTGACGAAAGTTAATCAAAGTGCTATACTATTTCGGTTGATGAAAATCAATCAAAGTACAATTTACTCTATATATGGCCAACTACTCTCTCTCTCCTTGCTATACATGTTACTTGCTATTTCTTGACAATGACGTTACTCGCTATTGTTTGCTATCGCTCTCTATTGTGATTTGATTTCTTGTGCTATACTTGATTCATGTGCTATTGAACCCTGCTACTCAACTTATTGCTTTTCTTGACTATATTTGGCTCTCTAAAGTATGCCCGCATCATGAGATATAAATCCTACTGGGCGTTATCGCTCACCCTATGTTATTTGTCATATGTGTTTTAGGTAAGTCAAACAATGACGTCACACACATCCAGGGGAATGGACCAGAGTGTTGAGCGACCTGGAGTCAAGTCATGAAGTTACCCTAGTACCATGGAGTCTAGTAGTTATTGCATTAGATTTCTTTTCCAATGTAATGATGTCATTGAGCTATATATATATTGTCTCTAAATTAGTGGTTGTAATAGTCTTAGTGAAATTTTAATAAGATGAAGAGTTTATTCCAAATTGTTGTTAATTAGATGCTATGATTTACTCGACTGTTCATACAATTTACACTACTATGTGCGTTGTTCACGTCTCCCCGATTTATTCTGCTGCTAAATTGGCGAGGCGTGACAAGCTTCCTACTCTCCTTCACCTGAAAGGAGTAGGGGTGAGTCTCGCAAGTCACTAGCTCAGTAGGGAAACTCCCTCAAAAGCCAAAACAATATAAACACATAGAAGTAGGAGTAAAGCATCTATCTGAACAATTAATAAAGCTATCTAAGCATGGTGTTACAATTGCAACTAAATAGCAAATCTACATTACTTATATGGATTGAACATCCATAAATAAATGGCAAACCATGCTCAAGAGTTCGAGCTAAAGAAGGGTAACGCCAAACACGAGTCACGAAGACTTGTTCGCGACTCCAACTATTGACCTGGACAAGGAACACAGGTCTACCTCTCATCCTCGCAGCCAAGGACGAAAGGTCAAGCTACCGCTCCACCTCAGTGGAGTCAACCAAGTGTGGAGACAAAACAACACCACAACTACAGGCTACACTGCTGCAGCTCCATGCTTGGCACCTTTAAGGACTCCGACCTGACCTCCTTAAAGTGAGGCAATGAAAAATAGGACTAGCTGGGGACCAGTACGTCTATTGGTGTCCGTCCCTCAGCCAAGAGTGCACTACAAGCGATCGAATATAACCACAACACACGAGTCGCTATCCCATTGTTGTCTTTCCCTCAGCCGAACGTACAACTCAAATAAAGGAGTGAGGGTGTCCAGGAAAACGACACAGTCCTCAACGGTACACACATGTACTGGGACAAACCCCAAGCACCATGTGCCGGACTCACAAGGAACCTGGGGTACCCGACTTGAGAGGTAACCATGAAAGACGTAGTACTACCCAACTTGCCACGCACACACAAATCATGCAAACCTGGCATTCTCAATCACAACACGTGCCAATGCACCGCTTTCATGCTTTAAAATACATTAAATGATAATATATAACCACTGCATAACACAAAATGTGTCCTCTGAAGAAGAAACACGATAGGTCGGGTGGTCACCTCTTAAATCACTATGTACACAGACGACGCGTTTCAATGGTTGAATCGTGACAGATCAGGTCGTCGCATTCAAAACGCGACGTCTAGGTCCGTCGCCTTTTAAACCACGATTCCCACCTCAACCTTCACGTCTAGAAATCATCCAAACCACCCTGTACAAGTATGTAAAGCCCATATTTTCATTCATATAAACAACTACATATGCTTCATACTCATCAAAACCATTTCCATGCATTAAACCCCTCAGTCACAGTCCAATCAATCCAAAAGCAAGAACAATTCCCCTACCAGTATGAAGAACGCAAAGAATAGTGTTGCCCTAGCGTTTCCCATGCTCCGAACAACCTCCTCACGACGGTAGCACACCAAACCGCACGCAGCAAACGCCGAATCGCCTGAAAGCCCCACAACAATCCTTCCCTCGGCTCAAACAGTGTTTCCTGCACTGTTTGGCCAAGGCTCAACCAAAAAAACATCACAGTCCAAATCGTGACAAGGTGAGAGGTCGCGTTTAAATCGAGACGTACCAAGCCATCACAATTAAACCCAATGTCCCTACATGCGCCACGTGATGCACATGTAGCCGCGCACTCGGAAAAGCGGCATGTAAATCGCGACGTCACAGGTGGTCGCGTTTCCACAAAATGTGACGCCTGCGTTGGTTGCGTTTACAGAAATCAGACCAGAGGCTTGTTGGGCTCGGATTTCCGACCCTCAACCCCTCACAACCTTCTCAAACACCAAAAACACTACCAATAGGCCATACACTAGCCACCAAACCCATTAAACTATGATTTGAACATTCACGACGATACATAATCTTTCCATGTTGATCTCATGTCCTATAGGCTTTTCTATTGTCATGGTTGTTAAGTCATTAGCTTCTTCAATAGTGGTTACTTTAGGAGTCCATTAATTTGGAGGAGATCTTAATATTTTCCTAACTAAGTCACCTTGGGAAAAGGTTTTTCCCAATGAAACTAAGCAATGTCTTATGTCTATAAATCTGTTGTACATTGGTGTTATACTTTCATCATTTTGCATTATGAATTGTTCATATTTAGCTACATGTATATCTATTTTAGTTTCTTTAACCTTATCAGTTCCTTCATAAGTTATTTTTATAGTATCACATATTTCTTTAACTGATTTGCATAAAGAAACTCTATTAAATTCTTGTTAGATAAAGCACAACAGAGATATTTTTTAGCCTTATAATTTAGTGAAATGTTTCTTTTATTTGCTAGAGACCATTCAGATGAATTTTCAACAAGAAGTTTTATATCACCTTCCTCTATTACCTGCCACAGATCGAAATCTGTGCCTCTGATGAAACATTCTATACTCATCTTCTAGTATGAATAGTCTTCACCATCGAAGGAGGGAGGTCTTTATGACGGATTATCCTTCAATGTATTCTTCAGATGCCATAGATATAGATATTGCTCTTAGATCGTTAGATATACTTCAACAGAGCTTGGCTTTGATACCACTTGTTGGCCCTCGGTAGCATAATAGGATCACATTGGGGGGGGGGGGGGGGGGGGGGTAAATAGGATGATACCGAATATTCTAAAAACAATTTAAACTTTGGTTATTGAATAAAATCGAGTGCAATAAATAATAAGATAGTAGAAGCAATCACACACAGGACACAAAGAATTTTATTTTAGTTCGGCACCTCCCAAATGAAAGTCCTATGTCCAGCCCCTAAGAACACTTGCGATTTCAAGAACTAAGGGTATAGTCTCTGTCACGCCGCGCCAATTTAGTAGTGGAATAAATCGGGGAGACGTGAGCAAAGTACATAGTAGGGAAAAATGTACAAACAGTTGAGTAAAATAGAACATCTAATGAAAAATAATTGAAATAAACTTCTTCATTTCATTGACATTCCACTAAGACTATTACAACCACTAATTCGGAGCCACTACATTGAGCTCATTGACATCATTACATTGGAAAAGAAATCTAAAGCAACAACAACTAGACTCCATTGTACTAGGGCAACTTCATCAACTGACTCCAGGTTGCTCATCACTCTGGTCCCGTCCCATTGGTGTGTGTGACGTCATCTAGCTTACCTGAGACACAATAACAAATAACGAAGGGTAAGCGATAACACCTAGTAGGACTTAAATCTTGTGAATCAAGTAGGCTTTAAATAATTATTACTTTAAAAGGCAGAGAAGTTAATGATAGAGTGAGTCATGTAAAGTTGAGAAAGTAATGGCACAAGTAACATGGTTCAGATAGCAGATGAATCAAGTATAGCACGATGATTAAAGTCAAGTCACGATAGAAACGATAACAACACGATGGCAAATAATGTAAACGTCAAGCAATAGCAAGCAACATGTATAGCAAGGAGAGAGAAAGTAGTTGGCCATATAGAGAGTAAATTGAACTTTGATTGATTTTCTTATCAATCGAAATAGTATAGCACTTTTGATTAACTTCCGTCAATCGATATAGTAATGGCACTTTGGTTATCCGTAGATAGCCCAGAGAGAACATAGCACTTTTGTCGTCAATAGACAACGAGGGAATATAACACTTTTGTTTGTCAAAGACATCAAGAGAATATAGCATTTTTTTATTGTCTTAGATTAATCTTGATAGTATGGCACTTGGATGTAATGCCGATATCCTGATCATTTAACTCCCGTGGGCAAATGGCACTTTCGGGCGCTCTCCCCAGGACCAGATCGGGCCCTATTGCGTTGGCATTGGTTATGTTGTTTATCTTTAGACAATCAATTAATGGTCAATAAAGAGTACCAAGAAATAGATGAGAATACTAGATGAATAGACGAGATAGTAGAGAGAGTGTGAATAGACGAGCGAGTAGAGTATAGATGAGAGCAAGTGGACATTGCACATAACACGTCGAGTACACAGGCGATAGTAACAGTTGCACAACACGCACACTTAGTGTTGGCAGTCAGGTGGAGTTCACTACCTTTTCGCTGGCCATGTTACGCACAGGTCCAGAGGTCCGGCGTGATTCAAGATAAAAGAGAACTTCTAATAGCCGTTTGGATCATGTTGATCCCTAAAGGGTATCATAGGTGTTAGGGTACAACCAGCTCGTTGACCATGTGGGACTCCATGGACAGAGGAGACTTACGGAGGCCTTGAACAAGGATTCACTAGTCCGACAGAAGGAATAACCAACGAAGCGTTCGTCCAAGTCAAGAGAGTGTGTATATAAAAACAAGTGCTCGACGTTCTAGAGGAATTCTAGAACGGTGGAGCGTCGGTAACGGTGTTTCCAAAACATCGCGAGAAAACGTAGACAAGTTCATTAAAATAGTCAATTTAAATAAATATTGAGATAAATTACCAGATCTATTATGGGAAATTTTCATGTTATGTTAAGCCCTATTGGATGGTTCAAGTGTGTGCATGTGTCATGAAATTGTAGATAGAAAGTGGTCATGTGCATGTCTTTTAAAAATCACACAATAATGTTCAATTCATAACATGTGTAATTACTGCGTGTAAGACTGTTAACAAAGTGTACAAGCACTGTAGAAAGTTAGAGCATCATAAATCGGGGGTTTTCATACAAAAGTCTGAGATCGCGATGCACCCCAGTAAGGGTTGCAGCGGGGTCAAGTGATAACGCGACAAGGCCTTATACAGATCGCGACAGGTCTATTTGGTCATGCGGCCAGAACACGACGGCAGCCCCGGTCGTGTTAAGAACGTGACGGGGAGTGCTGTCACGACAACCCTAAGAATGCGGCCTATTGGGCCGTCGCGTTCTCAGGTATTGTACCTGAGTTCGAGCGGGAAAAGGACAATGCATAGGATTGCGGTCCAACTTTCCTTATTTTTGACACAAGGACGTTCAAAAAATCATAACTAATTGTACCGTCAATGAAAAATCACGAAACCACTTGCAAATTAATCTAGACATGTGAGAGTACTTGTAGTAAATAGGAATTTGAAAACCAACATGGTTTCGGCATGGTTCAAACAAGTGTATTTATGAAGAACATGAAACTATATACAGTAGAGATCAACGATTTACTTCGAGCAATATGGTGGATGAGAATTAGGGCTTTTAGGGGTAAAAGATTCCTAACAATCATCAGTATCTCCAATAAAAATTTCGAGGCATGGGATAGAGTATTCAAGAAGATATGAATTAAACATGAAGGTTCGGGATCAAAAGGTTTGCAGGACTTCAAAATTCAATAAGAAAAGTTTGGGTGCACGAAAAATTACGAAACGAAAGGGGTTTTGTTCCTGATGCATGGAACAATCTACAGACGAATTTAATTTGATTTTCCTCGTGAGAATGCCTATCTTTGGTCGATTTCCTCTTCTAGGGCTAGAACTTGAAGAACTCGGGTTGAAGCTTTGATGAAGCCTCCTTTCACGAATTCTCCTCCTCCTTGGCCTCTCCTCTAGGTCCAGCAAGCCCCAACAACGTGTTGGGGCCGGCCATGGAGAGATTGGAGAGTATTTATGCTTGTTGGGTTGTTATTTCCTAATAGGACTCTAACCCCCATTAAATTCCAAATTTCCTATTTTCAAACCTCCTTCCTAACTTTCCACTTCCTATTTGGGTTAGGATGGGAGCTAAATTCATGGCCAACCTATTAGGATAAGTTTAGGAATCCAATTCCATCTTAAATTAGCTATTTTAATGATTAAATATCTCTTTTCTATTTAAGCAATATTTAAGTTACGAATTTAAGATATTTTTCTATTATTCCCCTTTTAAAAATCCGAATTTTGGCCCACTAAATTTGATATGGTCCATGTAACCAAGCCCATTTTTTATTGAAATTTATCTTATGTGATTTCCCTTTTCAACTAGGGTATAATAGAGTTACGAATTTTATTATATTTTTCTTACTTGATTTATTCATGGACTATGAGAGGTCCATTGGTCCAATTTCGGTAATGGGTCATCAATAACCGATGTTGGAGGTCTGTCTGACATGTTCATTTAATTTATGAGCCCGTTATATTTCCGTGTTAATAGTTTTCCGACTTAGTTTTCAAATTTGGATAATTAGTCACGTTGTGACGTATGCTTGGCCAATGAGATTTTTCGTTGCATGAATTTCTTCGTGGAACACTTAGGGATAATATTTGGGGTTGATTTATAATTTTTATGGATTTTTTAGATGTGTTCTTGCACATACAATAATGGTATGTATGTTTCTATTATTCCATTTTTTATAGAAATTTCTTATTTCAAATTTTTAAATACTGAATTTTCTGAGTTGCTACATCCTTCCCCACTTAAAAAGAATTTGGTCCACCAAATTCCATGACTCCTTCGGTTACATGTGAATCATTTATTGTAAAAGGCATTAATCATTGTGAGTTCAGAGGTACCTTCCACTGTTCCCACTTCTCGATTTGGAGATAGTTGCACCAAAGCTTCGAGTGTACCCTGCTGATTTAATTCCTCATGATGTTGATTCTCAAATTGTGGGCAGTCACTCATCTTGTGGTTGGAGCTACCACATCGCAAACATTTTCCTTGTTTCCACCAGCAATCCCCCGACATGCGGCCCCTCCTATTGCAGCGCTTGCATTGCCCCCTGCGAATAACGGCTACTTATATGTTGTCCTTCTTATTCTTCTTTATTTTCCTCTTATCACCATTTGGCTGGTTCCCTTTCATCATAGAATTAAGTTCTTTGTGTTATTGGATGGTTCTTTTAGAAGAGGGCAGTCTCGTGGCTGATGTCTCGAGTCGCCACAACGTAAGCATGCACCAATTCTTTGCCAACATTCCATGGCCACATGACCTAGCTTGTGACAATGATGGCAAATGATCTCATCATTACGGTTCACTTTCTGGTTGGCCATCTTGCCATGGTTATAACTTCTCTTCCCATTCTGATTGGTCTCCTTTTTAATCTCCTTAGTCGCTTCCAGAGCTCTTTCTAACAGTTGAGCGGCTTGCTGACATGCCAGAACTAGCCTCTGGGATGATCTCATGTCGGCGTCCATTTAGAGTCCCTTCAAGAATAAGGTTGACATTAGGATGCTAAAGTAATATTAAGTTTATACATACGTATAGATGAGTGTATTCAGATCTTAACCATGGTTCTACCCAATCCTCACATAGGTATGGTGGTTGACTTAGACACGTGTCATGACAGTTTGTCCTAGAACACCCTATACCTAAGAGATCCAATGAGGACATCCTAGAACATCTTAAACCTAAGATATCCAATTAAGACATCCTAGGCTCTGATACCAACTGTCACGCCCCGCCAATTTAGCAGCGGAATAAATCGGGGAGACGTGAGCAAAGTACATAGTAGGAAAAAATGTACAAATAGTTGAGTAAAACAGATCATGTAATGAACAATAATTGAAATAAACATCTTCATTTCATGGACATTCCACTAAGACTATTACAACCACTAATTCGGAGCTACTACATTGAGCTCATTGACATCATTACATTGGAAAAGAAATCTAAAGCAACAACTACTAGACTCCATTGTACTAGGGCAACTTCATCAACTGACTTCAGGTTGCTCATCACTCTAGTCCCGTCCCATTGGTGTGTGTGACGTCATCTAGCTTACCTGAGACACAATAACAAATAACGAATGGTGATTGATAACGCCCAGTAGGACTTAAATCTCGTGAATCAAGCAGGCTTTAAATAATTAGTGCTTTAAAAGGCAGAGAAATTAATGATAGAGCGAGTCATGTAAAGTCGAGAAAATAATAGCACAAGTAACATGGTTCAGATAGCAGATGAATCAAGTATAGCACGATGATTAAAGTCAAGTCACGATAGAAACGATAACAACACGATGGCAAATAACGTCAACGTCAAGCAATAGCAAACAACATGTATAACAAGGAGAGAGAAAGTAGTTGGCCATATATAGAGTAAATTGCACTTTGATTGATTTTCTTATCAATTGAAATAGTATAACACTTTTAATTAACTTCCGTCAATCGAGATAGTAATGCCACTTTGGTTATCCGTAGATAACCGAGAGAGAACATAACACTTTTGTCGTCAATAGACAACGAGGGAATATAGCATTTTTGTTTGTCAAAGACATCAAGAGAATATAGCACTTTTGATTGTCTTAGATTAATCTTGATAGTATGGAACTTGGATGTAATGTCGACATCCTGATCATTTAACTCCTCCGGGCAAATGGCACTTTTAGGCGCTCTCCCCAGGACCAGATCGGGTCGTATTGCGCTGGCATTGGTTATGTTGTTTATCTTTAGACAATCAATTAATGGCCAATAAAGAGTACCAAGAAATAGATGAGAATACTAGATGAATAGACGAGATAGTAGAGAGAGTGTGAATAGACGAGCGAGTAGAGTATAGATGAGAGCAAGTGGACATTGCACGTAACACGTCGAGTAAACAGGCGATAGTAACAGTTGCACAACACGCGCACTTGGTGTTGGCAGTCAGGTGGAATTCACTACCTTTCCACTGGCCATGTTACGCATAGGTCCAGAGGTCCGGCGTGATTCAAGAAAAGAGCAAACTTCTAATAACCGTTCGGATCATGTTGATCCCTAAAGGGTATCATAGGTGTTAGGGGACAACCAACCAGCTCGTCGACCATGTGGGACTCCATGGACAGAGGAGACTTACGGAGGCCTTGAACAAGGATTCACTAGTCCGGCAGAAGGAATAACCGACAGAGAGTTCGTCCAAGTCAAGAGAGTGTGTATATAAAAACAAGTGCTCGACGTTCTAGAGGAATTCTAGAACAGTGGAGCGTCAGTAACAGTGTTTCCAAAACTTCGCGAGAAAACGTAGACAGGTTCATTAAAAATAGGCAATTTAAATAAATATTGAGATTAATTACCAGATATATTATGTGAAATTTTCATGTTATGTAAAGCCATATTGGATGGTTCTAGTGTGTGCATGTGTCATGAAATTGTAGATAGAAAGTGGTCATGTGCATGTCTTTTAAATATCACACAATAATGCTCAAATCATAACATGTGTAATTACTGCGTGTAAGACTGTTAACAAAGTGTACAAGAACTGTAGAAAGTTAGAGCATCATAAACCGGGGGTTTTCATGCAAAAGTCTGAGATCGCGTCGCACCCCAGTAAGGGTCGCGACGGGGTCAAGTGATAATGCGACAGGGCCTTGTACAGATCGCGACAGGTCTATTCGGCCAGGCGGCCAGAACGCGACGGCAGCCCCGGTCGCGTTAAGAACGGGATGGGGAGTGCTATCGCGATAGCTCTGAGAACACGGCCTATCAAGCCGTCACGTTCTCAGGTACTGTACCGGAGTTCGAGCGGGAAAAGGATAGTGCATAGGATTGTAGTCCAACTTTCCTTATTTTGACACAGGGATGTTTAGAAAATCATAATTAATTGAACCCTGGATGAAAAATCACGAAACCACTTGAAAATTAGTCTAGACATGCAAGAGTACTTGTAGTAAATAGGAATTTGAAAACCAACATGGTTTCGGCATGGTTCAAATAAGTGTATTTATGAAGAACATGAAGCTATGTACAGTAGAGATCAACGATTTACTTCAAGCAATATGGTAGATTCCTAACAATCATCAATATCTCCAATAAAAATTTCGAGGTATGGGATAGAGTATTCAGAAAGATATGAATTAAACATGAAGGTTCGGGGTCAAAAGGTTTGTAGGACTTCAAAATTCAATAAGAAAAGTTTGGGTGCACGAAAAATTATGAAACAAAAGGGGTTTTGTTGCTGATGCATGGAGCAATCTACAGATGAATTTAATTTGATTTTGCTCGTGAGAATGCCTACCTTTGGTCGATTTCCTCTTCTAGGACTAGAATTTGAAGAAGTCGGGTTGAAGCTTTGATGAAGCCTCCTCCTTCCACGAATTCTCCTCCCCCTTCGCCTCTCCTCCAGGTCCAGCAAGCCCCAGCAACATGTTGGGGCCGGCCATGGAGAGATTGGAGAGTATTTATGCTTGTTGGGTTGTTATTTCCTAATAGGACTCTAACCCCCATTAAATTCTGAATTTCCTATTTCCAAACCTCCTTCCCAGCTTTCCACTTCCTATTTGGGTTAGGATGGGAGCTAAATTCGTGGCTAACCTATCAGGGTAAGTTTAGGAATCCAATTCCATATTAAATTAGCTATTTTAATGCTTAAATATCTTCTATTTAAGCAATATTTAAGTTACGAATTTAGGGTATTTTTCCTATTATTCCCCTTTTAAAAATCCTATTTTTAGCCCACTAAATTTGATATGGTCCATGTAACCAAGCCCATTTTTTATTGAAATTTATCTTATGGGATTTCCTTTTTCAATTAGGGTATAATAGAGTTACAGATTTTATTATATTTTTCTTACTTGATTTATTCATGGACTATGAGAGGTCTATTGGTCCAATTTCGATAATGGGTCATCAATACCCGATGATAGAGGTCTCTCTGACATGTTCATTTAATTTATGAACCCGTTATATTTCTGTGTTAATAGTTTTCCGACTTAGTTTCCAAATTTGGATAATTAGTCATGTTATGACGTACGCTTGGCCAATCAGATTTTTTCGTTGCATGAATTTCTTTGTGGAACACTTAGGGATAATATTTGGGGTTGATTTATATTTTTTACGGAATTTTTAGATGTGTTCTTGCACATACGATAATGGTATGTATGTTTCTATTATTCCATTTTTTATAGAAATTTATTATTTCAAATTTTTAAATACTAAATTTTCTGAGTTGCTACAGTCTCTCTTAAGGACACATATAACACCTAGCCCCCGCTAGTATTCTTCTCTTTCCTAGGCAAGAAGGCAACCCACTTCTTTTTCAGGCTAAGAAGCAAACCTGCTGATACAAACCCCAGCTGGTTCCTACTAGTACAAACGTCAACTGGTCTTCCCATACAAAGAACATAGAGAACTGTCCCTATTCTAGACATGCCATCCGGCACACCCGCTGATCTTCTCTTCACATAGGAGTAGACACACTAAATATAACACCATCGTGGGTAAATCTCGAATTACGCCATAATGCCACAAATGGCTCCCTTAATGCCTTGTGAGAGTATTTTCCCCCATTATTCAGGGTCTCACCCAAATCTTTCTCCATGTCCTAGTGCTTCCTCTTTATTTTCCTAGCTTGCTGGAGGCTTGGGCAAAAGAATGTTAAATCCCGACTGTTACGGTGGTTGCGTTTCACATCGATTGGACCATCGATTGCTGAACATTCTTGAATGCATCGGGTCAAACCTTCGCGATTCTACATCGATTGGTGACCAAACATCGATTAGACCATCGATTACTGAACATTCTTGAACGCGTCGAGTCAAACCGTTGCAATTCTGCATCGATTGGTGACCAAACATCGATTTGACCATCGATTGCTGAACATTCTTGAATGCGTCGGGTCAAACCATCGCTATTCTTCATCGATTGGTGACCAAACATCGATCGGACCATCGATTTCTAAACATTCGTGAATGCGTCGGGTCAAACCGTCGTGATTTTTCATCAGTTGGTGATCAAACATCGATTGGACCATCGATTGCTGAACATTCTTGAACGTGTCTGGTCAAACCGTCATGATTCAACATCGATTATGCCACATCGATTGCTGAACATTCTTGAACACATCAGTTTTGTACATCGCGATTTATAACTTCCATATTCAAGTGCCTTTCTCGCGATCGATCTCCATATTTGCATTTACTGCACTTTTCTCTTTCGACACCCTCGTGTGTCTGGCGATCACCTTTTCATCCTAGGGTAGTGCTCCATCTCCCTTTCTCTCTATTTCCATATTCTTTTCCTCATTATTTTTCTCGTGGACGCTTCGTAGTTCACAAGAACGAACGGGCATAATCTACAATAGGAAGGGGAACACCCTTATCTTTCTCATGAAAGAAAGAACAAGCTGTCAAGACCAAGTTCAGAAATAATGAACTTGACACTCTTGATCTTGACAACAACTTGATGGCTAAATGATAAGAAAGAATAACACAAGACTCTTAGGCTGGAATACACTCTCAGATTTACAATGACACATAAAGAGAGAAAGAAAATGTGAAGGCTTGAATGATTGAAAGGTTGTAGAGATTTCTATTTAGGTGCTGCGATCCTTCTACCTACCACCCTCATTTTCTGCTAATTACCTGCTACACTAGGAAAGAGTTTTCTGTCTAGAAAAAAAGAAAGGTCCTTCAAAGACATGTAAAAAGGTAGTTTCATGTTAGAGCCTATAGTGGCCAAGTCAAAGAAATAATAAGTTAAAGATGTGATAGACATTTAAAATTTCATTGGCGCCAAGACATGTTTATTCAAAAGCAGTTCAAATATATGTTTAGTAATCGGTACAAAATATAAGTACTGAACAGTTATAACACCAATCGATGTGTTTGAAGTCAGATAAACACACCAATCGGAAGGAATATAACAATAATCGGAATGAATTTGGCCATTTCTTCACCAATTGGAACATCTTAAGTCAACTTTTCACCAATCAGAATGCTTATAAACCAATTGGAATGAGAACTGAACATTTGTTCACCAATCAGAAGGTAATTGAACCTTTGTTCACCAATCGGAACAATTTAAACACCCATATTTATGTTAATGAACCTTTTGTTCAGTAATCGGAATGAAGCTTTTCTTCAATAATCGATAGACAACTTAAATAGTAATCAGTATGAAATTTGTTCACTAATCGGTATAACACTTTTCTCTCCAATCAATAAGCTCTTGTTCTCCAATCGATATGTAGCAGCCTCGACGCCCAGACCCCCAACTCCAGCTGAGAACCAAACCATCAGTGTTGCTGCCCATAGGCTAAAAGACCTAGAAGGGCTAACGAACCAGTCTAACAAGATATGTAAAGGAAGTAAATGACGAAAACAAGCACTAAAAATGTACTAGCAAGTGAAGGAAAGCGTCCACCATAAAGTACGAGTCTAGTACAGTGCCAAGTAACAAGGTACAAGTGCTGAAAAGAGGGGATAACAGATCCCTTAGGGGCATACCCCGAGGGTGAAGAGCCAAGTACTACTAAGGGAACATTGCTCAAGGAAGATGCTGTCTACTACGGCTCGGCCTCCTTTGCCCACAGTGGAAAGTGTTGCTGTGAAGTCTCACCTGAAAAGGAGGGAATGAGCTTCGCGAAGAAGCCCAGTAGGGACTACCAATCTCCCACTGGTTCTAACAAGCAGAATAGACACATGTTTTAAATGAAAGTGAGTAAGATAATATATTATACTAACAGAGTAAGTGCGGAAGTAGAAAGTAAACTACACGGCCATCAGTTTAAACATGTCGGGACCTGAACTCGTGTAACCACGACATTGGTATGAACCCCAAGGATGCAGCACAGATAGAGGGAACTGTTTGGACAAAGACACTAGCCATGGAGAACAACTACTATTACTCAACTGGTCAGGAGTGCCACACATCTTACCCTCGACCACCAGTCTGGGTCTGCCACCTCCTGTCAGAGTGAGACTACGGAACTAAAAGTAATCACACCACTGTTGTAGTCTAGCCGGACTATGGTCCCACGCGTGGCCCCTCTAGATGGTACCAGAACCATGTAGAGTGATGTAGTGAGAAGGACTAGTTGATCTGCGCCAGAAGAATGACCAAACCACCTCGGCGTCCCAGACCAACCAAGAGAGCTCTAGAAAATGACTCAACATTGTCGTCCATCACCATTCCCCTCAGCTACCTGAGTCGATGACTAGATCACGCTCGCCACCTGGAGAACTCACTCAACCGATGCTCGGCGACGGGGGTCCCAGGTAACGGTAACAACCTGTAATGAAACAAGCTGTCTAGTGCTAAGAACCAGGCGAATGACTAGTGTAGGACCGTGCTAGGTACTATACAGGTGCCAAGAAACTTAGAGATGCAACAGAATGGACTCTGAACAAGGCACATGTCACTCTCTGTCTGAGAAGGCGACAGGGTCACTGTTGCTTTCTCAGAGGAGGCGACGCATTGATGGTCGCAACCGGAATGTGACACCCCACCTTACGCGACCTGGGTTAGAAGGTGGTGCACCCCCTGTCACAACCAGAATGTGACAAAGAGGGTGACGCGACCAGAGTCAGAAGGCAACGGGGGAAGCGTAGCGTTCTAGGTCACGACAAGGATCTTGTCGTGACTAGAGACAGAGGCTTGGGTGCCTACCCGAGACCCCCAAAACACCCCAAAATGGCAAATCTGTATTGACTAGGTTGCAAGCCCAGAGGGGGAGTGAATGGATTGCTAAAAATATCTTTTAGAATATTCTTGTAAATAAAAATGCTTTGATAGAAGACACTAATTACTACAAGAAAAATCGAAAATAGAGACCGACATATTCGGTCTCTATTCGGTCCCTAAACAGCTCAGAGACCGAATAGTGACCGAATTTGTCGGTGAGAAATTTCTGGTCACAAATCTGTGACCGAATTAATCAATTCGGTCCCTAATTTAGGGACCGAATAGGGACCGAATCAGTTCGGTCCCTATTTAGGGACCGAATATTCGGTCCCAGTTTTGTCCCTATTTTAGGGACCGAACTGGGACCGAATCAGTTCGGTCCCTAAATAGGGACCGAATTTCGGTCACTATTCGGTCCCTAAAATAGGGACCAAACTGGGACCGAATCAGTTCGGTCCCTAAATAGTGACCGACTATTCAGTCACTATTCGGTCCCTAAATTAGGGACCGAATTGAGACCGAATCAGTTCGCTATTCGGTCCCTAAAATAGGGACCGAACTGGGACCGAATCTATTCGGTCCCTAAATAGGGACCGATTTAGGGACCGAACTGATTCGGTCTCAATTCGGTCCCTAATTTAGGGACCGAATAGATTTTGTCCCAGTTCGGTCCCTATTTTAGGGACCGAATAGTGACTGAATAGTCAGTCACTATTTTGGGACTGAATAGTGACTGATTATAATCAGTCACTAATCGGTCTCTATTTTTTAAATATTTTTTTAATATATACATTTTTTGAAAAATATCTTGCGTAAAATAAATAACAATATCCACAAAAATAATAATTGTCTACAAGAAAAATGTCTACAACACAACAATAATAAAATTGTCCACAACATTACAATAATAAAATTGTCCACAAGAATAATAAATGTCCACAATATAAAAATAATCAAAATATCTACAACACAATAATAATAAAAATATCTACAACAAAATAATAATAAAATGTCCACAACATCAACCACGAAGGCTATCACCAATCATCATCACTTCACTAGGGTGAACATTCCAAGTCGAACAGATATGCAACAATGGAGCTGGATCTGGTTTACAAGGCCGAAACTCCCTGCTAAGAGCTGGGGTAAATTCCATCTGCAATAATATTAATGCAGTGTAAATTGAATTTTTGAAATCAAGAACCAAAGTTCCAGAATGTCCATAAACAATTGGACTACAGTGTATGCTATCAAGCCACTGTGATTCATTAAGTAATTAAAATTTTAAGGTCACCGATATTAGACACTAAAGGTGAGGTGTTCAGGACAAAAATATTAGCCTGTCATTCAAATCTAGATGTGATGAAATGACTCCTGAAGTAATGTTGGCGTGCTATGAAGCCTCTGAGAGGTGCCCTATAACCCAAGATCTCAGAGACATTCTTCAGCAGAGGACCATGAATCTGAGGCTCCCCCTCTAGATCTAGACTTGTTCTCTTTCTGAAAGGCATATTAGTAGTGTGTATTCTATTTAATGAAAACATGAAATCAATAGAGAATTTATACCTCAACTGCATAATTAGGATTTGGAGATTGAGCAGTGTGGACAAGGTGGCCAAAGGCATCTATGATCATTCCCAGGGGAAAGACTAAACAAGTACTAATAGCAATTTATGTACAAGGTGCCCATCATCTTATGCTTGGACAGATCAGAACCTTAACTGTGTCATGTGCATGTCCAGCAGCCACAGTTACGTATGAAGTTGAACATTCTTATTTCCCATCATTAGAAGTAGAGGCTTAAGAAATGAGTAAATCACGAGCCTAAACACAACAGGACAACAATCTATATGTTATGTTGAAACTTCAGATAATAAAGCAAGTTAGATTTTAGAATTCAAAGACCAAATCAGTTTTGAGGAGTTCACTTAGTAGATATCAGTATATCACTATGTCTTTCACTTCAATAATTGTCCTCCTCAATGAAAAATTCAGCAGCTTGCAATATTTAGAACTTGGAAGTCACAAATAAATTCTTTCATTGTATACCAACTAGACAAAGAAGAAAAAAATATGTTTTTCATTCGCAAGGAGAAAAAAATAATGATCTTTAATAAACATGTGATCAGTTCGCTAAGCATAACTTTGTTGGATAGGATGAATGAGTCGACATACATGAAGCCAAAAGCTTACCCCAAATAGCGCATGAAACAAATCAACTGAATCTTTTACATTGCGAGTAATTAGGCCCCTCCTGCAAAAACAACAAGAAAGAAGCATAAAATTTTATCTTCCAGACTAAGTACCTTTTTCCCTCATCCTCTGAAGATGCATACTAACTCCACTGTAGTACTTGTATAGCTTTAATCTTTCCTTCATATTAAAGAGACACAGAAATAAAGAAAACTTTCAAATATTATTTTTTGAAAAGAACAAAACTTTAAAGTATTCAGTTACAGAAATAAAGTATTCCGTCGAACCAAACCCAGCCGCCAATTCTAGTCTGATTCTTGCTAGATCAGGTCAATCCAACCTGATAATTTTAACTCAAATTTTGACTGGCTGGATCAGACGACCCCAGCTGATCCAGGGAGATTCCAGCCAATCCGACTGGAATCTCTCCTGAATTTCTCCAATCCCAATCCTTATCCCCTTGGAATCAGATCGCCGTTGGGCAATCCTCATCCCGATAGGCATCGGCCAGTCCCAATCTGGAGCGGCCGATTCTGCCCTCCATGCTCTTTATCAAAGTTTCAGTTTTTTTATATATATATATATATATGATGGACCTGGTAAAAGTTGTGATTAACAGTATTAGGGAAAAGTTTGCTCCCTTTCCCTTGTGCATTATGGAAAAGACATCAGTTTATCCTTATCAAGAAGCAGAAGATATCTGTCTCACTATCCTTGTCCTTGAATTCAAAGAACAATTATTCAATCATCATATATTCACACAAGAAGAACCAGGACATCAAAATATTTGCATCCCAGCATAGCAAAAATCGAAGCACGTGTGGGAAAAAAATGGAAAACCAGATGATAAGCTCATCACCAACAATCCTTTATAAGAAAAGGCCTGTAAATGTGACATTTAACAAGGTTTCCTACAGAACAAGAACTTGAGAAGGTAAAATATCATGGAAGAGATTACCATCATTTTGTCAGTGGTCTTAAACAACATAAATATCAAAAAGAAAGAAGAATCATTGAACCAATTTCACTGCATTTCATCAACTTCTAGGACCATCTTCACTAAACTTAGTGAGCATTTTAATTTCACTGCATTATTACTGCTATGCTAATCACGGCTTTCATGTCTAACATAAGCATAGTACATGAATATTTGAAAATTAAGGTATGTAATTAGTTTACTGCCTGCTTAAGTTGATCTGTTCCCATTCAGCAACCATGAAGCTTGTTGTGCAGTTGTCTGCAAGTGACATTGGAGAAGCACAACAACCTGCTACACCTTTAGGATTGGCGAAGTATATGCCCTGTGAAGGAAGAAAGGACTGGTGGCATATCCTTCTACCAGCAATGTTTTGGGCTATGTAATGGGAAAGGAATAACAGAAACTTTCAAAAAGAAATTTGTAAAGCTGTTCTATCCCTAATAAACTTGGAGATAAAAGGGACTTGCAAGAATAAACTGTTATATAAATTTATAACATGTTGTAACTTGTAAAGCCTGTGCGGAAGCTTATGTAAAACTGAAAGAGTTTTATTTGTGTAACAATATAGTCCCTTCTTGAATTGATATGTGGCCAAGTTGTTACAAACAAATTCCCTGGCCCCAACTGATTGCAATGGTTTGTGAGGAGGATGAGAATGCCTGGAAAAAAAGATACTTCTTGGATAAACACCAATGACATTAATGCCCAAGAAAGTGATGAAAAAAAAAATGGAAGCACAACTATTGAACAGTAATGAACCTCGAGGACACAAAAGAACCCATGCTTAACTTTAAAAATCAGCAAAAGCAGACTACTTACTTTACTTGCTGAGCATCCAGAAATCCACAAAGCTCTGCAGCACCTATGTATTGTTATCCATGATTGTCAGGGCCAAGGTTGTCTAGGAAGACAAAAAGAATGTTGGGTGCAGTAAAAGAAAGTAAAAGATATCAAAAGCAGGAGAATATGAGGCCTGCTCCAAGCCTCCAATAGACCTATCTAAGAGAAATTCGATCTGCATCTAATGCAACAGGGACCTCCAGAAAAGAATACAACTCATCTAGACACAAACCGACAATGCCACACATCACACCTTTCTAATCTCATTTGTGAACTAATATCTGAAAAATCAAAAGTGCAGAAATAGCTAATTTCATTATATTTCATCTGTCATCTTCCATACTGACATTAACCCCAGCCTCCCAATACAAGAAGTAATAGACCAATACAAAAGCTAAGCCAGGGAACAGTTTCAGATGAGAACTTGATTTGAGAACCACAAGGGTGACAAAATACTACAGGCTTGAAGTATGATACACCCATATAAACATGCATTCTGATGTGTTTATTGTTTTCACTCTTCTGGTTGTCAACATTCTACATGGCAATTCAAGAAAAATCATTAAACAACATTTTCAATGTACAGCTTATGTCACATTCATCAAAATAGTTCAAATTATCTAGTCCTTTTGGTTTGTTTTATGTTTCTTGTTTTTAATATACAGTCATTTCGTTAAGCCAACACATCTTTTACAAAACCTTGAGATGACAAGTGGGCTAATTAGAACATTGAACCCATCTTAAGAAAATCAACATGTTGACAAGTGATGGATCATTTTTACAGACCAGCTAAGCACTCACTGTCAAAGCTACAACGGTAGAATAGCGCAGAGAAGAAACTAAGATGGATTTAAGCCAAAGTTGACGCACCATATCCTTCCATAGAGATAATCTGCAAATCACCTCCAAAATAGCGTGCATAGAGACGACTTATGGGCAGCCCATATCCATATCCCGCCATAGTCACTCCATCATTTCCACTACTAAAATCCTCACTGAGTGGATTTTCTGCTGTGCTATAAAGATATGTAAAAATTTTAGGAAGTCCACTCCTCGGTATGCCACCACCTTCATCTGAGATCTGCATTTAACAAAGCAGACATGTTACAAGAGGATGTGTATATAAACAGTAACTATGCCTTCATGATCTGCCAAAGAGAGCATAGTGCCTCAAAGGCTTTTTTTTTTTAGATGTGGATAATACCACAGCATATATTGATAGAAGAAAGGATTGTACAAGTGTAGAGGTATAAAGAGACAAAGATCTCTATACAACCAAAAGACCCAACCCAAAACAACCTGACATCTGAGCTCCCCAAAGACAAAAAGAGTTGGGAACTAGATGAGTCAACTTTTCCCAAGTGCTTGGCCCACATACAAACTCTGTTTCTTATAAATTGAACAATGCTTTCCTCAGATCTTGATTCTCTCCTAAAAATTCTATTGTTCCTCTCATTCCACAAGGTCCATAGGGTGGCATGAAGAATGAGCTGCCGATTTAAGCCTCAAAGGCATGTATAATGGCTAGCAAAAGAAAAGTTACCGATGAAATTAACATTGCTAATCTTTGGCCAATTCAATGCTAAAGTAATTGAAGATATCAAAACAAAGAACAGAGTAATGCAGAGACTCTAGACAAGAGGTCTATCTCCCTTTTTAACAACTTCACAGTATGCACCAATATTGGAACAGATTTTAGTACTAATTACACCAGTCGGGCGTAGAACTGGTAGTACATGTACTTTTCATGGATTAACATAAACTCAACAGATTTTAGTACTAATTACATACTTTCCATGGATTAACATAAACTCAACAGATCTTTCAACCAAGAACTCACTTAACTTTATAATAAACATGCTATCCATTTCAAATAATTTATGGGGAACTTTCTGATGCCTACAAGAAAATTGCAGCTAGCAAGAAAAAGAAATCACACTACAAGAAAATTACTGGATTCTAGGTATCACTCAATAAATTGAAAAACTATGTTCTATGTATATTACATTACTGGTGAATGCATATTACATTAGTAAGGTGAATGCATGTTCTATGTTTCCTGAACAAATTATAATTTTGTATAAAAATGTAGAATGAGAGGATCCTGTATAAAAACTTTATTTTAAAACACTCACATATGACCAGAATTTTTCTGAATCTTCTTATAATTGGCAGAACTAAAAGTCTTCAACTGAGAAGCTGCAGTGGCCAATGTCCTCTCATTTGATAGGCAAGAAAATTATCATATCATTACTAAATTGTTGCAACTGAAGATGGATTATTTAGATGTATATCACACAGCTACTATGGAACATATCTAGAATTCAAGGTAGCCAAAACTATGCATGGAACCTGCTTCAGCATGCCACTCCATGTGAAGCATAAATTCAGATTTCAGAATACTGCAAGGCATTGACTTTTTATTTATATGAAAGATTTAGGTATATGAAAGATTTAGGTTTACTATGCATGGTTTTAAGATGTTATGGCTTTAAAATAAAATTTCTTTTAAAATTTGAGATGTTATGGTTTTGGGTTTTAAAGTGTATATTAACATATTAAAGTAGTACATGTACTTTTCCTGTCAACAATAGATGTTTATGGAATTAGTGTAATGAATGTGAAATAAACATATATGGTCTTAGGTTTTAATGTACATATTGACATATTACTCTATTACTATTATTTACATGTTACTCTATTACTATTGTTTTTGCATTCCTAATTTTTCAGCTCCTTCCTGTATCCTTTGAAAGAACAAACATCTTTTTACTTTTGTTCTATCACATCTATGGTGTGAACTACTCTAGATGAAGACATGAATCATTACATTGTTGTGCTTTCAAACAGAATAATGATGTTCCAATTACTATTTAGAAGCTGATTTTTTTATCTAGCACAAGGCGTCCATATTGTCTTGAACCTGTGGTAAAGATGATTCGATATCCTTTATTTTTGGGGGAGAGGAGATTGGGTCACATTGAGCCACAGAATGCTATTTATATAAATCCATTTCAATCTTTGAACCATCCTGTTTCTGTAAATGTTGCATCTAGCTATTATATTCATCAGCATGTGAATATAATAAACATCAGTAACTTTCAGTTACAAGAAATATTAGCTTCTTCTACTCATCGACTAATAGATCAAAACTTACACCATTAAGCACCTTTCTTGCACATCTTCATCTGAAATCAAAGGAAAATTACCATCAGTGCAGAAGAACTATGAAAGAAATCAAATGAAGTAGTGAACAGTATCCTTTAGGTTCCATAATCATCATATTTTTTGGGATGTAGTTAATTCACATGCTAAGTAAATCTTTAAGAGAAATCATGTTGTGTGCACTGTACTACCGTACAATAAGATGGGAAGATAACATCCCACTCCAGAAAGAAGAAAATGCACAGTTCGCATCCTACTGTAAGCACTGCCTAAAGTCAGAACCATCACATATCTGGCCTTCATCAGGTAATATCGCAAAATGGTATGTTGAGCAACACAGTAATGCTAAGCTATACACATAATGTTCCTTGATAAATGACTACCATTCTCACCATACAAGGCTTAAGATGCTCCAAAATTTCAAAACAGATATTATTGCTGAAGTATAGACACTAGATGTTGCAGAAAGGATTAAACACAGATGTGAAACATAACAAGATATTATCTTAACATACCGAATTCAAAATATCAGGAACTCTAGACTCCTTCATTGCATCAGTTGAATTTTGCAAAAGGGCCTGCACATATTTTCCTCCAAGCTCATAATTTTGCAGAGAAACCAATAAAAGTAAGCCATGAGAATCGTGATCATAGCTCAGTGCTCATGATGTGCCTACTATAAGACCATCAATATTTCAAGAGCAGATTAATATGTTAAACTGATATCTGGTTTTTTTCCTCAGTGTGAAGGAACATGGAAAGGAAAAAAGAAGAGAGAACTTAAAGAATGAGAAAAGCTAACCGTTCGGAAATTTTCAAGTGAAACACGCCCATCCTTGTTTGGCTCCAATAATTTAAATTGAGACCTGAGATATATCAGCTCATCCTCTGTCAAAGCCTTTGATAGAGCCTGCAGAATATGTCACAAACAAGTCATGCCAACAATGTTAAGTTTATGGATTTGAAACAAGCAAAGCATGGAAGTATCCAACAAGAAATTAGTGAGTATTAAGAAAAAAGAAAACTCGAACAAGAGGAAAATTAACTTTTTAACTATTGTGGGAGCAAGCACATTGCCTCAAATGCCAAGGCACTAGCCTATGCCTTTGAAGCTGAGGCGAGCCCTGGTTGCCCTACAGGAGTTTTTGCACGAATCAAATTTGTCCCAATTTCAAGCTACTCAAGGTAATATTTTCCACTTTTTACATTTTCTTCTCTTTTGCTTCTTTTTTCCTTTTTCTTCTCCTGATCAGATAGGACAGAGTCCATATTCGAGTACTGCGTTCTTTTTCCTTCTCATGTTTCTAGAGTTTTCTGATTTCTCATTTAAACTTGGTTATCATCTTGTCAATGCCTGCCCGCTTTCTAAGCTGATAGCATTCTGCATTAGGTTTATCAGGTTAATTAAATAGTATACCTAATCTTGCTGTACATGATCTGCTTGAATCGGATCCTGTCCAGGTTGAATCTGAGAGACAAAAAGAAAATTGTCTAAATATTTGTAAAAGTTCCCAGAGAAAATATTTAATGCCGAAAGGGGTATGCTGCATGCCAAAGAGGTAGCAGCACATGATTTTTTCCACTCCTCACATATATTATGATTCCTACTTCCAATTCCCTGCTTTTTGATGCACATCTGAGAAGCACAATATTGGACATGTGAACCCAATTGCCCATCAATATCTATGCCTGCCATGTACAGAACATGGCACCTGTGTCCATTGTCTGTCAACAATAGACTTGGATATTTGCCACTCAGAATCGATTTATTTTCATCATAGACAAAAATCTTCAATAAATCAATAAGCGACCATTTCTGCCAAAAACAACATAAAACAATGAAAGCAACAAGAAGCAAAAAGTTAAAAAAGAATCGAACGATCCAAACAGGTAATATTCTTGAATAAAGACTCTGGAGTAAAGAATAACTTTACAGACAGAATAATTAGTATCTTTTCATATTTGGAGTCTTTCATCTACACAGGAAAGTAAAATTCAGTATACTTCCACGTGAGTGCTTAGTTCAACTAAAAGTTCTACATAAAACAAAGCAACTGATCAAATATGCCAGATAAACTGTAGCCATGAGGTTATAAAAAAAATTCTCCAAGGGTGGGTGAATCTAGGAATTTTAAACATCAGAAGACGAACAGCTTAGATGTTACATTCCCAGGTCCAAAAAGAGTCTCAAGGGGTACATTAAAAATTCAAAGGACCAATAAGTCATGCCTCTACTCCCCATTTTCATCAGAAAACATGGTACTCTTGAATCAAGACAACAGGAATAGCAACACATGATCATGGAAAAGATCCATCCAACACAATCACAGAGCAAGATATCCAGAAACAGCTGGGATTCCATCACTTCAGGGATATAGGTGTTTAGTAGGGCCAATGCAGATTCATGCAGTCCCATTTACAAACTCATGGACAAGCTGGACCATCAACTAAATGACCACATAACAGATGAAATTAACACAGGGCTCTCTGCAGAGCTATGCTCTGCTGTTAACAAAATGCCAGATATTATTTCCTCTTTCAACTGACATAGAATTGGTTCAAGATGCAGCTGTGCTTGGAATTTGGATTCAAGGTAAAGCAGGTCAATATTGTAAACTGTGGATGACTGTTAGTTAAGGAAATGCCACAGCATCCAAGGTGAGAAAATGTAGTGGATGGTACTCCTCACTTCTGTGCAGAGTGAAAGTCTTGTGTGGCAGTCAGTATCTCAAGCCTCAAGGAGACACAACACCATCATGCAATGTTCAGTGGAAAACTTTATAGTTATATTGTGAAGTTCGCTCACCAGTTTTCCTTACTTGTCATTCAAATATATTTCAATGTTGTAGTTTGAGGAAGGAGAGGAATCTCTCCTCTATCTTGTTGCATGTTCTACCTCTATTTATTCTTTCAGAAAATTGATGGCACAATCCACATTACATTCAGATGGGATGGGAGAAAGACAAGGTAATTTGTATTTTGTAGATTTGCATTCTTTTCAGGCTTTAAGTCCTGAAATAGGATTATCAATAGATGGGAAATATCTATACCTAGACCTCGCACAACAGAGAGAGCAAAACTTGGCCACGACGAGACGGAGTATCCTAGTCCAAACCACGATTCTAGTCCAGGTTTCCAACTTTGGACCAGCCTCTTAACATGCTTTCATGATAATTTATAAAAAATACCCCACAAGGTGAGGTCTTAATAAGATTAGACAATAAAGAATGCGTGAAAAATTATTATCGACTTCAACAAGGCCACAAAGAATGTTGCCCTCACAAGGTTGTCTTTCACTTTAAATTATTTTTCTACTAATTGTTTACAAAGCATGAAATTTGGAGTGTCACATGTGTACATGCTTTCATTTTTTCCATCAAGGCTTCATTAGAATTTCAATCCTTGACAACCACAGATTGACAGAAGAAACAATAATTCAAGCATCAGAGAAGACACCAGGTGGGACAGCCTATGCAGCGCCTTTTGAAACACTATAAAATGCAAACCAGGAGGCTCAGATGATGCAATAATTATGGCATATTATCCTTCTTAGGCTGCCCTGGCGCTTGCCTACGCCTTTTTTTTAGTGCCCAAAAGGTAGGCCAACGCCCAGTCCTTGGCTGGGCACCTTTCCACCTCGGCACCTGCCTTGATAACTATGTGTTCATATTAATAGAGTGCATTATGGTTGGTGATATGAGGATAGGATAGGATAGACGGAGAACCTATGACAATGCAGTAAGTACAGAACTATGTGTTCATATTAATAGAGTGCTTTATGGAGATCATATTTCAGAACAATGGCACCAAAGTCCAGAGCTACCACATTGACGGATATGCATTTTTTGTGGTTGGGTAAGTTGTTTTTGTTGCTTCACATAGTTAATGCTAATCTGAATTTGCACACTTCATCTTCCTAACAAGCCAAAATTTACAAATTGTAGGATGGACTTTGGGGAATGAACAGAAAATAGTTGAGGCACATATAATAAGTGGGATGGTGTTGCAAGGTGCACAACACAGGTATATGAATCTATTCCATATTTCTCAAAGGCACTTCTTTGGGAATTAGTTGATTCTCTTATCAATGCCTGTTTATGCAGAGTGCCCCACAAGGCAGCCTTGGTGAGAGAAACAGACTCTTAATTGAGGGGGCAACATGATACATCCACACATAATATAAAAGTTGAGCCACCACCCAGGCTCGCTGGATTAAATAAAAATGAGCCACCACCCAGGCTCGCTGGATTAAATAAAAATGAGCCACCACCCAGGCTCGCTGGATCAAATAAAAATGAGCCACCACCCAAGTTCGCTGGATTAAATAAAGATGAGCCACCACCCAGGCTCGCTGGATCTTACCTGAACAAAAAGCCTTAAAAGATGAAAACAACTAGCTCGATCTCCGCACGTGTTCCAAACAAAACCTATCATCATATGTTACAAAAAATATATATATTAATAAAAAGATGGATAAGCCAACACAATTTATTAAATACATAACACAATATTCCAAGTACTAAGTTATCTTTCTTACAACTGATCTATAATTGTTCTTATGATTCCTTGTCACATAGCAGCACCAAGACTGAGTTATATTATATTAATATAGATAAGAATTGACAAAGGCATGCTGGTATTCCTTCTCTCAGGAAACAATAAAGTAGACAGTAAGAGTGGACCAGATTAGCGTGAATCAACATTTCCATTGTAGCCAATCCACATATTGAGTGAGAAATGAAAAGAGGAGACATGCACAGCCTTGCAGGTTTATCAAGAGGCAGAGGCAGCCAAAAGCAGAGTATGAAACCTCTCCCATGCCAACTTATATGGAAACCAAAAAGTACAATAATTACAAGTATACCACAGAATGATTATACCCTAAGAACCCATCTCTATACACACTGGACAACATAAAAGAGATGGACAAAATTGTCCCTGTATAGAGTACACAGATGCAATTATCTCTGCAGCCTACAGCCAATAAGGGAAAGAATCGGAGATACACAGTTTAAAACCACTCCTTGGAGTCATAGAAAGAGAGCAGAAACATACATGACCAAGGATTCAAACAAAGCACATATATTCAGCTGAGAGCACAATGGGAACAATTACTTTCACTCAGCCACTGACACTAGGAAATGTGTTTCTCTTTGTTTTAACTCTCTTTAATCCATTGTGAGACTTCACAAGGCGTTAGTGCTGGAACAAACCGGAGGCCAATCGGATGAATATTTCTAATTTTGGACCCACAAACCTAAGTTTTTCATTTTTAAATTAAACTAACTTGTTTATTATAACTTTGAGCGTCGAGCTCAAACCGGGAGTCCGAATTGAACTCCGTCGGTTTCCACAAGTCACACTCATTGCCCCGACCGTGCTGGAACAAACCGGAGGCCAATCGGATGAGTATTTCTAATTTTGGACCCACAAACCTAAGTTTTTCATTTTTAAACTAAACTAACTTGTTTATTGTGACTTTAAGCGTCGAGCTCAAACCAGGAGTCCGAATTGAACTCTGTCAGTTTCCACAAGTCACACTCATCGCCCCGGCCGTGCTGGAACAAACCGGAGGCCAATCGGATGAGTATTTCTAATTTTGGACCCACAAACCTAAGTTTTTCATTAAAAGCTTCCAATGGTATATATGATCAGATTGTTGGAATTCAGTTTTTTGATGGAAAAGATTTGAAGGGGCCTTACTATGAATGTGCATGCTTACTACTGCTATCTTTTATTTTCTTACATAACACCTACAAGTTATGTTGTCACTGCAGATAATTGAAGTATGCCTCATCTCTCTATGATATATAAAAGAGATAGGCAAAAGTTTAATTAGTGACAAAAGTTTAATTACTGTAAAAAATGAGCCACCATAATATATTCACACATCCATACATAATATAAAAGTTGAGCCACCACCCAGGCTCGCTGGATTAAATAAAGATGAGCCACCACCCAGGCTCGCTGGATTAAATAAAAATGAGCCACCACCCAGACTCACTGGATCTTACCTCAAAAGATGAAAGCAAGTAGATCGATCAACGCACGTGTTCCAAACAAAACCTATCATCATATTTTATAAACAAATACATTAATAAATAGAAGGGTAATTAGCCAACACATTTATTAAATGCATAACTCAACATGATAGGAATATCAACAATTACAAAAAAACTAAACAGTAAGATGCAATTTATCAGACTCCCATTAAGAAGCAAAGAACAAAGGGTTCATGCAATATTCTCTTAATTTCCCAGATTTATTCTTATGTTTAAGAAAACAAGTGTTATGAACAATACGGACTCCATTATATATGCATGAGATTGTCAAATTTTTTATTTGAAAACCAAGGTTTTTAGAGGATTAGGAGCAACTTATTGGAATTTGGACTTGGGCAATTAAATTGATCAGTACGGCAGTGTCTAATAAAAGATTGGAATTCACTGAAAATATTGCAGTGTCTGTCCCTTTTTCATCTTATTCTGTTTCCACTATTCTTGGCTTTTGAAGTCTAGGAACATTAGTCTGTCTTTTGGGTGGGTAAAATGTTGAAGTTCAATTTACATCAATGGTTGAAGGTTGAACAAATAGGTGGTGGTAGTTGCTGTTTAGACTGAATTCTAAACAGAAAGGCAGTAGTATGCAATTTTGATTCATTATTTTGAAAATTATAGGATTCTGGTAACAGAATATCATGGTCAGAGAATATTTTCTTATGGAAAGGTAGGTGGTGTGCATATGGCTTCCTGAAGGATAATTTTCCAAATATTTATGCACTGGCAAATGATAAGTGGAGTTTGGTTTCTTGGTATTGTCATTAAACTAGTGGAGGTCTAACATACTTCATCAATCTGTGATGTGTCTAAACTCTAAAAGAGGTTGTGGAAATGCAGTTTTTTCAACTGTTGATGTTTGCCTAATGTTACAATTAATAGAAATGCCTCAGATATTTTTTCTGGATGAAGAAAGGAGTTATATTTTGAGTGAAAACACTTCATTAATTTATAGAGCAGATTAGTGTTTCTTTTCCCAACTTGGAGTCTGTTTTGGAAGCTCAAATCTCCACTGAAAGTATGATACTTTCTATGGCTGATGTTTCAAGAAGGAATTGTTACTAAGTTGTATAGATAGAAATGGAGACATTGTTGTGAAACTATTTGCTTTTTTTCTTTTGGTTGGACTGCAAGAAGAGGAATCATATCATTTAATAGTTTTGTGCCTTGTAAGTGCAGAAATATGGAGTATCCTTGGCAAGTGTCTGATTTCCAGAGGTGCTTTAATTAGTTATGTATATGTTGGAGACTGTTGAACAGAAAAGCAAACAACATACCTGAAGAGTATTGTCATCTGTTCTTCATATTAAATATTGTTATGAACATAAGCACTGACAAAAAGAAATTGCTCTGATACAATTACTAGGAGAGTAATCTATGGACCTACATGAGAAGAGAACATAAGAGTACAATATATTTAATTACAAGCATGGTTTGGAAATAAATCTCTCATGTGTTGCACATAATGATGAGGAAAGCTTGAAGTATGGAAAAATTGCATAACTGTATCCTATACCTCCACAAAAGTTGCACGCTGCCACCAGGAAAATCCAGAAACTGTATAAAAAGAAAATGCAAGAAAATTCTGTCATTTCTTCCACCCCAAAACTCGGAATAATGCACCAGAACTAATTAATCAGGTTTCAGACAAATAATTGACACAGAAACATGCTCAAACACCAACATCCCCAGAATGCAACGTCCCAATCCCCCCTGCTCCCCCACCCCCACTGAATCCCCCCTCCCCTCACCAACCTCCCCCTGCCCCCAGCGACCGCCACCCTCCCCTCACCAGCCTCCCAATCCACACACACATACACAGAGAGAGAGAACCTGCGGGCGGAGCTTGCGGCGGCCAACAGTGGCGAAGTCGGAGCAGATCGTCGGCGGCGATTGCAGCAGTGGTGGCGTCGGAACAGCAGATCGCCGGCGGCGGCGAGGGCGTCGAACCAGCAGATCGAGAGGGGAGAGAGAGGCTGGGAGGGGGGGTTTCACGGAGGGGAGAGAGAGGGGGGGGGGGGTATCGCGGAGGAGGGAGAGAGAGACTGGGCAGGGTTTCGCGGGCTAGGCGGGGGGGGGGGGGTTCACGGAGCGGAGAGAGAGGCGGGGCGAGGGGGTTTCGCGGAGGAGGGAAGAGAGGCGGGGGGGGGGGGGGGGTTCGCGGCTGAGAGGGGGGGGGGTTCACGGAGGGGAGAGAGAGGCGGGGCGAGGGGGTTTCGCGGCTGGGCGGGGGGGTTTCACGGAGGGGAGAGAGAGGCGGGGCGGGGGTTTCGCGGAGGAGGGGAGAAAGAGGCTGGGCTGCAGGGTTTCGCGGGCTGAGCGGGGCGAGGGGGTTTCGCGGAGGAGGGAAGAAAGAGGCTGGGCGGGTAAAATGTGGGAAACATATAGAGACCGATGTTTTTCGGTCACTATTCGGTCCCAAAATAGGGACCGAATAGTGACCTAATTTAATCGGTCTCAAAAACTAGAGACCGAATAATTCGGTCACTATTCGGTCTCTATTTTAGGACCGAATAGTGACTGAAATTAATCGGTCCCTATTTTGGGACCGAATAGTGACCGAACTTAATCGGTCTTAAAATATAGAGACCGAAAATTTCGGTCACTATTCGGTCCCTATTTTGTGACCGAATAGTGACCGAAATTTTCGGTCTCTATTCGGTCTCTATAAGCGCTTTTTCTTGTAGTGTAAGTTCGATGGTTAGAGTTGGTATAAAGTAAACACACAAATAACAAGGATTTTATCCTGGTTCCAATCTCCTGTCACAAGGTGTCCTACGTCGAATCCACAAGTAACAACTTGGAATTTCACTAAACAAGGGTACAGTCCCCCTTAAGGACACTTACACATCCAGCCGCAGCTGGCCTTCTCTTCTCAACACGAAGAGGCACTATACCACCTGATGCAACAGGTCTTCCTTCTTACCAAAGGGAACAACCACCCACTCCACAGTAGGCCTTCTCTTCACAAACGAAGAGGAACACTCAAGAAAAATGAGTAAAGAGTGGATGACCCCTAGACCAAGCTTATAGAGATTGCTTGATCTGAGGCGAAATCTGAGAGAAGGATTTACATAGAATAAGGGTCTCTCAGATCTACAACAGGCTCTCAAATACTAAACAGGTTGCTATGGAGAGCTAGAGCTAAAGACTACTTGAATGAGCGATCAAGCTCTTCTTTCTTTTTCTTCAAGATGTCAAGGTATCACTTCGTAGAGTCACCAATCTTCTATTTATCTTCTTTTAAAATATTTAGCCGTTGAAGTATCTGTTGTCTTTCATCTTCCTGAACGTTGGATGTGTTTGGTCCAATGTAGGGAGCAAGAGAACCTACAACCATTTAATGCTGGGATAGACACATACACAGAGGAAGATTATCTGAATCTTTTCTTGCTTCTGTCAGAGTGACAGGTTCAATTGTTGCAACGTGTGAGACCACCGGAAACCTGCACACAATTAATGCTGAAGTATAGACAACTTAAATGTGTCTAAATTGTCAGTCAACGTTAGTAGCCGTGCTTTAAGAAGATATACCACAAAGAAAATTCCATTATGTCATCCTATAAAGTTTTACTTTACGTGACATGAATATGGTAGCATGAACATATGTTGTGCAGAGATATTGTACCACACACAATAAATGTTTGAGTATACAGGAGACAACTTGGTTCGCAGGAAAACTTGAACTCCACAGAGATTTGAATATATTGAATATTATGAAGTATGAAATATATTCAAAGTTAACTAGAATGATTATAAAAGAAATATTCATCAACTTTCTAAAAACATAATTGATATAAAGGAGAGTTGATGTTTAGAGACAGCCTGTGTACAATGAGAGTCGATGTAATTATGAAATCGATGTTGGGTTTTAATCATAATCCATGTGACAATGTAATAAAATCGATGTTCTGTACAAAGTCGTTGTTTAACTGAAGTCGGTGTTTATCTGAAGTCGATGTTTACTTGAAATCGATGTTCTAAGTGAAGTCGTTGTTGTACTAAAATCAATGTTCAGATGAAATCGTTGTTGAACCGAAATCGTTGTTGAACCGAAATCATTGTTCAGGTGAAATTGATGTTCTAAGTGAAGTCGTTGTTGTAATGAAATTGATGTTCAAATGAAATCGTTGTTTGGAATGAAGTCGTTGTTCAAGTAAAGTCAATGTTCCATGTGAAATAGATGTTCTACTAAAATCTATGTTTTAGTGAAATCATTGTTGAATCGAATCATTGTTCAAGTGAAATCAATGTTTGAAACGAAGTCATTGTTCAAGTAAAGTCGATGTTCTATATGAAATCGATGTTTTAGTGAAATCGTTGTTGAACCGGAATTGTTGTTTTAAGTGAAGTCGATGTTCTACATGAAATTGATGTTTAAGTGAAATTGATGTAGAAACAAAATTGATGTTTAAGCCGAAATCGATGTTCTAATATGAAGTCAATGTAGAACTGAAATCGATGTTTTAAGTGAAGTCGATGTTCTAATATGAAGTCGATGTAGAATCGAAATCGATGTTTTAAGTGAAGTCGATGTTCGAATATGATGTCGATGTAGAACCGATATCGATGTTTTAAGTGAAGTAGATGTTCTACATGAAATCGATGTTTACGTAAAATCGATGTGGAAATGAAATCGATGTTCTAATATGAAGTCGATACTTAAGTGAAATCGATGTTTGTTTCTGAATCGATGTTTTAACAAGGTAGTCGCTATTTAAGTGAAATCGATGTAGAAATAGAATAGTAATCGATGTGAGCTTTTAATAGAAGTCGATGTATACTTAGACAAATCATGTGCAATAGATTTCAAAGAACATGAGTGTAGATAACTTACTTAGTTTGATTTATTTGAGACATGTTGACAAACCTTAGAAAACAATGTTAGTCCATAATTTCCAGAGTTTTGTTAATCACCAAAAATATAAATAATAAATACCAAATTATATGGAGATGGAATGATCATCAATCTGGTGTGCACAGAGGGAGGGGAGCATGGAGAACAACAAGTACACATGTAGGAGTACAAACCACCCTCATCCACACCCATGCATGACAATGTGAAAGATCTACACTCATGAAACCTCACATGCACATACATGGGATCACTCAAACCCCCAACCCCATTCAAGATCAAGGAATCCAAACATGCATTCAAACACTTAGCATGGATTCTACAAGGCTTGGAGAAGGGGGAAGGAGATCTTAGCATGCTAGAACTAGGGGAAGGTTGAGAATCCCTACCTCAAAATGAAGAGCCAACCCCTTGGGGTCTTCTCGTGTGCATGGTCGTCTCCTCCTCAGTCCAAGCTCCACGCTCACATCATCCTCGAGCAACGTCTGACCTCCTACACGTTAGAGAAGATGTCACACGTCGAAGAGGAAGCCACCATGTCGAAGGGAGCACTACACCAGAGGAGGAACCACAGGCTAAAGATGCCACACCCACCAAGAACACCACGAAGAACTCCCCCACGGGGAAGTTTCGCCCAAAGGGGTCGGAGGAAGGAAGGGAAGAAGGAGAAAAGAGGAAGAAGAGGTCTGTTCTGATGGCCAACTTATATAAAGCTTGGGTTTTAGAATGCAACGATAAAGTAATCGCGACTTGCCTGAAGATGACAGCCATGTTGTCGCAACCTCAAAGGCCTGGTCAGACCCGATAGTTGGACTCGCCATGTGTCACCCTCGCATGCCTACCACCCTGAATGCGATGACTGGCATGTCGCCTTTAGGTTACATGCGCACCGACACGTGTCCCAACTGTCATGACAACAAGAAGGACATGCAATGGCTAGAAACTGTCAGAAGGTGAACGCGATGACTAAGCCGTCGTGTTCCTAACCAGAACATGACAATCATGTTGTCGCCTTCAGAAGGCAATGGCCCGACTCGTCGCTACCTTGAATAGAGGGTGGCCAACCAAGAAACGGGATGTTACTAATCTAACCAACAAAAAAACAATTTTGTCCTCAAAATTAAGGGGAAAACCTGGTGGACAAAGGCAAGAAAACATACCAGTCACATAAACAAGTATGGAAAATGCTCCCGCATCTCGTCCTTGCACTCCCATGTGGCCTTGCCATCGACACAATTCTTCCAGATGACCATGACGAGTGGGATCTGCGACTTGCACAACTGCCGCACTCTGCGGTCCACCATACTGACTGGTCAGGAGCAACCTCTAACTATGAATAGTCAAGCACGTGTGACGGATCTGTCATATACCTCCTTAGCTGCGAGACGTGGAAGATGTCGTAAACTCTTGCCAACTCTGGCGAAAGAGCCAACCTGTACATGACCTTGCCAACTCGCTCTAGGATGGGAAAAAGACCAACAAACCTTAGACTAAGCTTCCCCTCATCCTAAACCTAAGAATGCCCTTGGTTGGAGAGCTCTGTAAGAACACACTGTCACCTGCCTCAAACTGTAGTGGTCTCCGGCGAACATCTGCGTAACTCTTCTGTCTGCTTTGCGCCATCTGCAGCCTCTGCTTGATCAGTCTCACTATATCTGCACACTATTGTACAAGCTCTGGTCCCAGCAACTGCCTCTCACCAACCTCGTGTCAATGCAGAGGTGTCAGGCATAGTTTGCCATACAGAGCCTCGTAGGGCGCCATTCCAATGTTGGAGTGAAAGCTATTATTATAAGTGAACTCTACCATGAAAAGGTGCGACTTCCACGTACCACCCCAGTCCAAGCAGCACAATCTCAGCATGTCCTCGAGGGTCTGTATGGTCCTTTCTGTATGTGCCTAGTGCTCTCTGAAAGTTGCGCTAAAAGTGCAAAGTAAACATGGATCTCCAAATGAGACAAGAGAGACCAGGGTCTCGTGCAACAGAACAACTCTGTCCACGAATAATGTAGCAAGTTTGTCCACTGACCAAGTTGATCTGACTAGTAAGAATCATGCTGTCTTCATCAAATGGTCGACAATCACCCACACACTATCGTGACCCTACAAGGTATGAGGTAAACCGACAACAAAGTCCATGGTGATGTGTTCCCACTTCAACACGGGAATGGGTAACGACTGAAGCTCACCACTAGGATGCTGATGCTCTGCCTTCACTTGCTGACAGGTAAAGCAACGAGAGACAACCTTAGCTATGTCTCTCTTCATCCCAGGCCACCTAAAGAGTCCCATCAAGTCATGGTACATCTTGGTAGAGCTAGGATGAATAGAGTACCTCGACCGGTGCACCTCAACTAACAGCTCTTGCCTGACATCTGCTAGAACTTATAGTCTGCCTCTAAATCTGGCATCACTTCCTCATCCAACTCCACCTCTGGCATTTACAAGATCTCTGCTAAGTCTGAATCTGCACTCTGAGCCTCTATCACCTGCTAGTACATGGCTGGTCGAACGGTTAAACTGGTCAGCACTGCTCTGTCATTGAGTCTCGCCAGAAGGAACACTCCTAGAACAACGTCTGCCAACAACCTCTAGTGTCTAACCAACAAAGAACTCAAGTGGGCTCTCTTGCTCAAAGCATCAGCTACGACATTAGCCTTTCTCGGGTGATAGGAAAGAGTAAAGTCGTAGTCCTTTAGGTACTGGACTGACCTGTGTTGCCTCAGATTCAGATCTCTCTAAGTGAAGACGTACAGTAAACTCATGTGGTCCATGAACACCTCTCCGTAAAAGTAATGTTTGCAAAATCTCAAGGCAAATAGGACTATTGCAAGCTCCAAGTGTGAATTAGATAGTTCTGTTCATGCTTCTTCAACTATCTAGAAGCATAAGTGACTACCCTCCTGTGCTGCATCAACACAACACCAAAACCAATCCCTGAATCGTCTGTGTAGATGACAAAGCCACCACTACCAGATGGCAAAACAAGGATCAAAGCTAAGGTCAACCTGCTCTTCAGCTCCTAGAAACCCTGCTCACACTTTTCCATCCGCACAAACCTGGTCTTATGCCTAGTCAACCTCGTCAGCGGCTCTGCAACTCTGGTGATGTTTTGAATGAACCTCCTATAGTATCTTGCCAACCCCAGAAAACTACACACCTCTGCAACTATAGTGGGCTGGCCCCAAGAAACCATGGCCTCGACTTTGGCAGGATCCACTGCCACCCCTGCACCTGAGACCACATGCCCAAGAAAGTGCACCTCATTTATTCAAAATTCACATTTTCTGAATTTGGCATAAAGGTGGTGACTCCGCAGTGCCTCCAACACAAGTCTCAAGTACACCTCGTGCTCCTACGCTGTCGCAAAGTATACCAGCATGTCGTCCACAAACTCTGCTGCAAACTTGTCCAAGTACTCTCAGAACACCCTGTGCATCATCTCCATGAAAGTTGCTAGTGCATTCGTGAGCTTAAAAGGCATCACGACAAACTCGAAGTGGCCGTAACGGGTATAGAAGGCTGATTTGGCGATGTCTGACTCCCTAATCCTCAGCTAGTAGTAACTTTACCTCAAGTCGATCTTCAAGAATACTGATGTAGACTGCAACTAGTCAAAAAAATCGTTGATCCTGGGAAATAGATACTTGTTCTTCACTGTAACTAGATTTAGCTGTCGATAATCGATGAACAACCTAAGATTGCCATCCTTCTTCCTCACAAACAAGATTGGCACACCCCAAGGTGAACGGCTCAGATAAAGCCCTTCTCAAGTAGCTCCTAGAGTTGGCGCTTCAACTTCGGTAACTCTATTACGGCCATCCTGTATAGTTCCATGGACATAAGCATCGTCCCCGAAAACAACTCAATGGAGAAATCTACCTCCTACTCCGGTGGCAAACTAGGTAGATCTTTTGGAAACACATCAACATAATCACAAATAACAGGCACCTCTGAAATAGACAACTCGCCAAAATCTGAGAAACTCACAGAAGCAAGATATGCCACACAACCATCTCAGAACAGGAGCTGAGCTCTACAGAAAGAAACAAAGGGTCGGCATGTAGACCAGGTACCTCGAAAGCAAAGCACATGTGCTCCAGGTATCTTAAACCACATGGCCTTCTACTGAAAATCCACTAACTTAGAGTGTGCCTCCAACCAATCCATGCCAAGAATGACGTCAAAGTCATGGATCTGTAAGGCAAACAGTCTGGCTGGTAGAATATGGCCCTACACCTCGACGATGACACCCTCTAGGTAACCTAGAGTATGCACGTAGTCACCTGTCGAAAGCTCAACCGCTGGGTCACAAGTCCGCTCTGGAGCAAACTCAGTAAGGGAACCAAAGAACTCCTCTAAAACAAAGCAATGTGTAGCACCGGGATCAATCAAAACACTAGCAGCTCTACCAAGTATAGGAACCGTAGCGACAACCAGATTTGAGGCCTCCGCCTACCTCCTCGCTATGGTGGCTGTTGGGGCGGTGGCTACTGGTACTACTTGCGCTACTGAGGTGGCTGGAACTATCCCTAGTGCTGCTACTGATGTTGTGCCTACTGGGGTGGAGGGTACTGCATCTGTGGTGCCTGCTGTGAGTACTTGGATAGTGCTAACTTTTGCTAAACTTGACTCATCGGGCACTCTTGTGTGAAGTGAACTAGCTGCTCGCAGTGGTAACAAACTGCATCCTGCTAACCTTGCTCTGCCCCTTGCTGCACTGACTGCTCCACAAGCTCTGGCTGAAATCTGTGTTGCGACTAATGGGAACGCCATCTACCCCGACAAGTGAACATATTCTTAAACTTTGTGCACATGCCAGTGCTGCCTACGCCCGAAGAAGAAGAAGAAGATACACTCCCTTGACTACCCAAAGTTCACTAGTAGGGTGTAGACCTTGTAGAACTACCTCCTTGTTGTGGCTGAAATGGGACTCGCTCTCCAAGGCGGTAGCCCTGGCTACTGCTAACGTCAAGGACTCACACAGGTGGCCAGCCATGGCCCACCTCAACTCTGATCATAACCCACTAATGAAACACTCAGTACAAGTCTGCTCACAAGTGGCTATGTGAGGGACGTGCCGCAAAAGCTGAACAAACCTCTGGTGGTACTGCACCACGGTTTGGTCTCCCTACATCAACTCGTGGAACTAGTCCCTCCTCTCACGGTGAGCGTAGTTGGGCAAGTACTCGTTGTGGAAAACCTCTGAAAGCTGCTCCCAAGTGATTTGGTCTAGCCTCTTGCCCTGAAAACGAGTCTACCTCTGAGTCCAACACCACTCATGGACTGACCCCTGTAGCTGATAGACTGCAAGTCTGACCTGATCCTGCTCTGCACAGCCCATGGTCTCGAAGGTACGCTCGAGCTCATGAACCCAGCTGATCTCTACTCAGTCAGGATCATAGTCACCATAGAAAGTCGGAGGCGGAAGATGAAGAAACCTCTCTAGAAGTGTCGTCCAGTCCTCGGGTGCTACTGCCACTACTGGAGTCTACTGTTGTACTGCTGGTGGTGCCTCAGGCTATACTGGTGCTGCATAGGGAGTCGTTGGTGGCTGCTCCTCTGCTGCCATCTCTGCAAACTTCTGTCCTCCCGTCGGCATCTACTGGTACTGCCAAGGAGCCTAGAACATAGCTCTCCACCACTGCTCCATCACCTCTGGTGGGGGCGGGGGTGGGTACCACTGCTTCTGCAGTGCTCCCTGATATAATGGAACACCCTGCTGGTCATCGTGCTAAGGTTGAGCATCTGTCGGTGCATGCTCTGCTGCGACCGACCCGTCTGGCACATCGTCCTGATGCTCCATCAGCTCTCTAACCCACCTACATCTACGTGAAGCCATGTCCTATGACACAACTATTTTTAATAAAGTTAGCAGATTGACCTAGAGGCCAGCAGTGTTACTTGTACTTCCTATGGGACTTCGTATTGTCACTTAGTTCCGTTACAAGTCTTGATAGACCCCCGACGACCAGTGCCGCCGCTCATGGGCCCATATGTGAATGCGCTTAATTACGCCACAAAGAATTAATTAAAAAAAGATTTTTAAATGAAATAGGAATTATATGGATGAATGGAAAAAAAGAAGAGGGAAAGAGGAAGAAAGGGAGTGTATGTGTGCACTAAGATGGAGGTGTGATCGCTAAGTACGCGTGGGTACCGAAGGAGAGAGCGAAAGGTGGAGATTACTTACCTTCACTCGAGATCGCAGGAGTGATGTGGTGGGTTGACTCTTACTTCTCCAACCGGCTGGCCGATGAAGAAGACTTTAGTTAATTGGTTACCTTATAAAAGAGATCAAATAAACAAGTGAAAAAGACTATTATACCAAGTTGTGCAATATCAAATTCAAAGAAGAAAGAGATAAACTTGCATGCATGGGCCAAAACAAATCTTGTGGAGGTGGTGTAAAACCTCTAAGTATATGGGTGTGGAGTGGAATGATGTGTGTGTGAAAATTATGATGAATAATGCACTAAATAAAGAATCAAAAGAACGAAAAGAAGAAGAAGAATTTGTTGAAGAGCTTCAGGCGCAGCAGTGGATGAAGAGGATGAAGCCTCCTCCTTCTTACTCCAATTGGGTTGAGAGGATGAAGCTCAATCTCCTCCAATTGATGAAGACTTGAAACTTTCTTGAGAGGAGGAGATTCTTCTTTTCATGCTCGGTGTTTGGCTCTCCAATGTAGCAAGGCTTCGCCTTAGCACTTGGACTCTCTTTTAAAACAATGGCCACAGAGGTCCTTTTATAGGGGTAAAATTGGTAAATCGCGACGGACACAGTGGTTGCCTTTATAGGTGAATCGCGATCGACTAAAGCGTTTAAAAGCATTCCTTACTTCGATTGGGGCCTTTCCAAACATCGATTATAGTAGGTATGGAATGTTGCCCAGATAGCAAGCCCAGAGAGGGGGGTGAATGGATTGCTAAAAATTCTTTTAGAATTTTTCCTGTAAATAAAAACACTTTGACAGAAGACACTAAGTTCGATGGTTAGAGTTAGTATAACACAAAGACATGAAGATCAATCACACAGACAACATGAATTTTATCCTTGTTCAGATCTCCTGTCACAAGGAGTCCTACATCTAGTCCCTAAGCAACAACTTGAGATTTCACTAACTAAGGGTACAGTCCCCCTTAAGGACACTTACACATCCAGCTGCGGCTGACCTTCTCTTTCTACCCGAAGAGGAACTAAACCACCTGATGCAACAGGTCTTCCTTCTTACCAAAGGGAATAGCCACCCACTCAACAACAAGTCTTCTCTTCACAACCGAAGAGGAACACTCAAGAAGTATGAGTAAAAGTGGATGGTCCCTAGACCAAGCTTATACAAATTGCTTGATCTGAGGTGAAGTCTGAGAGAAAAAGATTTTCACATAAAGGACTCTCTCTCAGATCTACACAAACTCTCAAAGGCTAAGCAAGATGCTGTGGAGAGCTAAGAGCTAAAGAAAGTTTGAATTGACGAGCAAGCTCTTCTTTCTTCTAGGTGACTAAGATCTTTAGGATGCAGGATTGAAAGGTTCACCTCAGAGAGATATATCTTCATGAAGTCACTAGTCTTCTATTTATCTTCTTTGAAATTTGAACGTTGAAGTATCCGTTGTCTCACATCTTCATGCACGTTGGAGTGTCTATTCTGAAGTATGGAGCAAGAGAACCTGCAGCCATTAATGCTGGAATATACACTTACACAGAGGAAGATTGCCTGAATCTTTTCTTTCTTATATCAGGTTGACAGTTCCAATTTTGCAACGTGTGTTTCTACCGGAAACCCTGCACACAATAAATGCTCAAGCATAGACAACTTATCTTTGTCTAAACTGTCAGTCAACATTAGTGGTCGTGCTATAGGAGGATACACTAAAGAGGAAATTCCGTTATGTCATCCAATAAAGTGTTACTTTATGTGACATGAGTGTGGTAAGCAAGGAGATATATCGTGTAGAGATTTTGTACCAACACAATAAATGTTAGAGAGCACAGGATACAACATGATTCGCAGGAAGACTTGAAATCCATAGAGATTTAAAATTATATTTGAATATCATGTGGAATGTATTTAAGAATGTCTGAAAAGGATTTAAATAGAAATATTTAACAGCTGATGTTTAGAGATAGTCTGTGTACAGAGAGAGTCGATGTTGATATGAAATTGATGTTATACCCATAATCCATGTGAGAATGTAATCCATGTTAAAAGAAAGTCGATGTGAACATAATCCATATAAGAATGTAATAAAGTCGATGTTCTATACAAAGTCGTTGTTTAACTGAAGTCGGTGCACAACTGAAATCGTTGTTGTACTGAAGTTGATGTTCAAATAAAATCGTTGTTGAAATGAAATCGATGTACACATGAAATCATTGTTTGAAACGAAGTTGATGTTTAAGTGAAGTCGTTGTTTCATATGAAATCGATGTTCCACCGAAATCGATGTTTAAGTAAATCATTGTAGAAACAAAGTCAATGTTTAAGTGAAGTCGTTGTTTCATATGAAATCGATATTATACCGAAATCGATGTTTAAATAAAATCGTTGTTCCATATGAAATCGATGTTTAAGTGAAATTGATGTTCTAAATACAAAGTCGATGTGAAATCAAAATCCATGTTCTAAATATGAAGTCATTATAGAACCAAAATCGATGTTCTAAATATGAAGTCGATACTTAAGTGAAATCGATGTTTTCTATGAAATCGATGTTCTACTAAGGAAGTCGTTGTTTAAGTAAAAACGATGTTTAAGTGAAACAGTAATCGTTGTGAGCTTTTAAATTGAAGTCGATGTATACTTAGACAAAACATATGCAATGAGCTTCAAATAGCAGTGAGTATAGACCACTTACTGATTTTGTTTGATTTGATGCCTGTTGATAGACTTCATAAAATGATGTTAGACAATAATTTTCATGATTTTATTAATCACCAAAAATACATATAATAAATAACAAATTATATAGAGATGGACTGATCATCATGGAAATCACGACGACATGGTTCGACGCATTTCTGATACTTCCAATATTGATCGGATTCTTACCAAATTAATAAATGGAATCATTAAATCGCGACGACATGAGTAGTCGCACATTTGAAAGAATCGATCTTCTTGTGGGAATCGATCTTTTGAATAATGGAAGGTCAGAAACGCGACAGCCTATGTGGACGCAAATCTATTTCGCAACAAAATCTTTCTAAAAATAATTTTGGAAATTACCATAAATCGAATATGAAAATTCTTAAACGCGACGACTCCATCGACGCGAATATAAATAAGAACTCAGGTCAGAATAGGAAGATAATATGCGATGGCATGACCCATCACGAATCAAATTCCTAAACTGCGACCACTATGTCTGTCGCGAATTAACTGTGCACAGAGGACCCCTAAAAATCCTATAAAAATTTCTAAAAATCCTAGAAAATCTAGAAAAATAGAAAAATCACTCAAATGGTTAACTAACAAGAGCCACTTTGAGGCATTGCATTATAACATGAAATTTTCTCAATATGTTGTCAAAATTGATGTGTCTACAGCTGCCTTGCCTTAGCATCTGCTTTGCAAGGAAATGCAGCAGAAATACATGAAATGAGAGTAATGAAATTAAGGGAATGGAGTGGAAGGTAGTGTAATGACTGAAAAGTGGACGCCAAGGTGTGATGAGACACGCCTTCAACAACATATGATAGGAGTTGTTCTTCAATTCAAAATGAAGCGGCTTAGAGGAAGCCTCAAGAGATAACTCAATTGTTTGGACGAAAGGAAAGGGTGTGCACGTGGGCACGAAGGGGAGAAAGATCAACTTCCAGTGTAAGGGAAGTACCTATGGACACAATCCAGTAGGTTTCACCGTTGGGGAGCGTTTACCAGCTTGTGGACGTGCTACAACCAAGGTGGATCCATGGGAAAATAGATAAATTGATATGTGAATCGAAAACAAGGAGTTTCTCAAAAGACTGTCTAAAAACCTCAAGAAGATGAACTGATTACTTGACTCGGAATGGAGTATTTCATGTTAATTTGAATTAAGGATAAGTGGCTCTCTTCAGATAAGCATGAGAGTAATTTCCCAGCAATGAACACAAAGTCCTACATAATGCATGCTGGGCTAAATGGAAAAAGATTAAAACAAAGAAAAAATATAAATTAATCAAGGATAATATTGTTACGATGTTGAGTTAAGTCAGGACACCAGGATTTCCAGGCATGGGTCTGTCGTCCTCTTTGCAAAGAGTAACGGCCTATCCTCAAGTCATAAAAATCCTCTGAAATTATTACTATTTTTAGCGGTGTGGGGGAACTCAAACTTTAGATTCATCAGAGCCTCAAGGTCCTTGATGTACTATAATAAGGTATATTATATAGTAAAATGCATAGAGAATTGATACCACAGGATCGCCGAAAATAGACGCAAAATGTACGGCGAGAGACGCGAATCCAGACTTGCGCTCAAAGACTGATCAACAATGACAAGCAATAGATACAAAGCACATATATTGAAGTAGTGATGCTTGTAAAATCGCGACAGGATGAGTGGACACATTTACTTACCTGAATCGCGATGACTTGTCACGTCATGTATTACCTTCACCAGTCAGACTGGGAGTCAGAGTGAGGTGCTTGAATCTCGATGTATGTGTCAGTCACGATTTTCAATTGTGTTCCAAGTCCTATCCGAGGCCAAACCTGTTTGCTTGTTTCATAATTGTGATATGTTTAGGGCATGTCCTCTAGGCTTGTGCGATCATGGGGCTATAAAATACCCCCCTACTTACTCTCTTCAAGCAATTGGCACAATCCAAAGCTCAAGATTGAAGTATTAGGAGGGAGAAGAAGAAGAGGAGACTTGAAGCAAGAAGCCATGGACCATGGTGAAGCTCCCCCTTCCAAGAGACAAAGAGTTGGGGAATTTCAAAGGCTTAACAGGGTGGGAGGACACATTTGCAAGCTGATCCAAGCTAAATTGGTGAGTGGATTTGATTTTTTTTTTGCATTGAATTGATCTTATTTATGCTTGTTCTTCAATGTTCTTTCTTGATGTTCTTATGTTTTTGTTCTTGTTCTTGGTGTTCTTATTCTTTTCCTCCCATTTTTTTTTTCTCTTTTCTTCTTTTCCAACCTCTTCCTCTTGGCTGAACCTACCTCTTGCCATACTTCATGACCAAATTCACACAAACCACCTATCCTACCCATGAGCATACTCCCATGCATGCGCCACCCTCCTTCATGGCCAAACCATATTACCCAAATCCATCCAACACATGTGCCATCTTCTTTCTTGTGACCAATCAACCATAGGACTATCCCCTCTTCTGGGGCACTAGGAGATTCATGTGATTACCATGGCTCCAAAAATTGACCTCTTTCATTAGACTTGACATGAAATCCATCATCTCTAGGTGGGGAATCCAAAACCTAGCCGTCCATGCCAAAAGATACCATGAAATCCACTTAGATTGGGCGGCTATGGGAGCTCTTGTAGAATTTTGGCATCCACAAACCCACACCTTTCTCTTCACAACCTTCAAAGCCACTATTTTGTTGGAAGAAGTTGAACTCTTGCTAGGCTTGAAGCAGATGAGGAGATGCGAAGAAGATGATATGGCAATCATGCCAAGAGGAATTACAAGTAATGAGGTACTCGAGAGCTTCATGGGGAGTGAAAGGGCGGCCCAAGACGTCCAAGCCATAAAAGGGATAAACATACAAAAATTGGTGGCTTGGACGATGAAGGAGTTGCCAAAGGCGAAGGATGATGTGAAGCTTGAGAAGGTGATGAAAGGGTTTGCCATATGCCTAGCGGGAGCACTCCTCTTTCTGTCCATGGACAACATACTCGAAGAGGAACAATTAAGTGCAATATACGGCATACGGGAAGGAGAGAGGTTGGGACTGGCGATGCTAGCCTTTCTCCATAGTGGGCTCACGGCGGCGAGTTTGGGTAAGCCCCCTTATGGCTCTATGTTATTGTTCCCATGTTGGGTTGATTTGCATTTCAAATTCGATGCGAACAATGAGGCCTAGAGCTCGTCCCAGATCTTCTTCAAGAGCCCGCTCCGACACATGGACTACTTGGTGGGCTTAGAAAGGCACGTTGCTAATCGCATGCCTCAACTCAAGACACGGGCGGACTGGCGTGATCATCTCCGTAGCATGCCAAGAAACGCCTCCACTTGTACTCCGGTGCCACTTCTAGCCAAGGATTTGCGAACGAGGCTAGCACCCGGCGTGGAACTCCGGCTAATTGGGGTGATCGAGTTCGTGTTGTACAATGCACACCGCTGCCTCCCTTAACTCGGACTTCCGAGGGCAACTTCGAAGGGCCATCACATCTACCGCTGATCAAGACAAGGGAGCTCGGCACCAACAGCGACAGAGAGGAAGCGGACACCATCAAAGCGCTCTGGAAGATTTGTACCTTCAGGCGGTTGGTCCCAAATGTGGAGGAGATAGAGGATGACTGGATGACATATGTAAGAGAGCTAAAGAAACTATGGTCCAAGATAACCGTTTGTAAACGTCACGATTACTCTCTAAATAAGAAATAAATTCCATCCTTTATACGACCAAAATTCACTATTGATAATGATTGTAACTTCCAAAACACTGTGATTTTTTCTAAAAAATTGGCCCTCGGGTGAACTTTATAAATCGTGACTGACACAGGTGTCGCGCATCAAAGTATGCTCCGCGACCACTTAGGACGTCACGTTTTCCAAAACCGCGACCACTTACCCCGTTGCGTTTCAAGTTGTACCTCAAAATTTCAAATTCCGCACCTCAACCCAATGCCAGGGTATTGATAACGTTCTGAATCGCGACAATGGACTCCGTTGCGTATCAAAATTACTCTCCAAAAGCGTGACGACTATATCCGTCGTGTTTTCAAATAACTATTGAAATGCTTAAAACACCCGAGGGCCCCTCCATTCTTCCCTTTCGGCACTTGAAGCTCTCACCCTCTCCGATCTCTACTCTCTCTGACCCTCTCTCAAACTCTCTTGCTCTCTTGCTCTCTTTCCCCATTCTCCCTATCTCTGTCAATCCTCTACACCCACCTACGATGAAGATGAGCGCTTCTAAGCACCGGCGAGGGGAGGAGACCTCAACGAGGGGTGAAGCACCGCTAGAAGAAGAAGTGGAGACCCCCACAACGGTGGCGAGACTTATGGTAGAGGAGCTTATGGTCGTTGGGGATGAGATGGCACCGGCGGCGGAAGGAGGTGCCACGGTGGAGGAAACCCCAGCGGTGATGGCGGAGGGCGAAGAGGCGGCGGTGGAGGCTCCGGGAGGACGGCTCCGGTGAGGGAGATGTGGCCGTGAGGCACCCCCTCTTGGCGACATGGTAAGTTCCCTACACCTTGATCTATAGTTTATGGGAAGGAAGGAGGAGGGGATGGCTGTCGGGGCCAGAGATGAAGGGAAGTGAATCGTGCCTAGTCCAGTCGTCGTGATTCAAGGTCTTGAATCACGATGGCCAAAGCCATCGCAGTTCAAACCTGAACCGCAACCTCTGAACTGGTCGCGATTCAGATGGCCACCCGAGGGTTGGTTTAGGGGCCTATTTTGGGCGGTTTTAACTGTTTTAAGTGTATTCACCTTGTGCTGACCTGACTTTTGATCTTCTTATGTGCAGGGGATCATGAGGCCCCGGATCCACTAGCCGCTAGTGATAGCGGCATACCAGGGGCTCCCCGACTTCCAGAGGGAGCGGGTGAGGGCAATGGGATTCGGGTCGATCTTGGAGATCGAGCCCTTTTACATAGACAACCCCCTCGTCCAAGCACTGAGGGAGGGATGGGACAGGACGAGCAGGGCATTTCTGATGCCCTGGGGGCACATGGTGCCTAGCTTGGAGGACGTAGCGAGGATCACTGGCCTTCGGGTGGACAGGGAGGCAGTGACTGGGATGACATATGCTGATTACACAGAGTTTACACAAGATTTGTTGGGATTGGAGCCAGTGAGAGAGGACGAGCTCGGCGACCATAGGATGGTCAACTGAGTGGAGCTTCTGGAGAGTTTGGGTTTGCGGGGAGCGAGGCAGACCCAAGAGGAGTCACTGCACGAGTTCGTGCAGCGAGTGGCGGGGCTGGCCACGGTGGTGTATAGCTAGGACCCCCAGAACGAGGAGCGAGTCGACCGGGACCTGAGGAGGTTCTTGGTATTATTCTTGGGAAAGATGCTCCTGGGGACAAAGGGGGACGACATTCATTGCCGATTCCTGGAGATCCTAGAGGACTTGGAGAGAGTGGGAGAGTACGCATGGGGAGTGGCCTTTCTGGCGCACACGTTCTCTGATCTCTCCAGCGGCACCGGCCAGTAGACGACCGTGGGCGGGTTTGCCCCCTTCTTCCATGTACATGATTTCATTTAAGCGTTCTTATTTCATGCATTACACTTGTTAGTCAAAATAATCAATGTGTTTATGTATGCAGGTGTGGAGCTACTATTACTTCCCGCTGGGATGGGCTATAGAGGTGCGACCCGACGACACTCTCTCTTATCAGATGGTGGCTATCGGGGGTGATGGTGGACTCCTTTTTGCTGCAGCTAGACACTCTTTGACGCAACATCCAAGACTTCCCGACCCTCCTGGTACGTACTCTACCTCATCTCGTGCATTTCTTTATGATATGATATGATATATGATATTGTGTGTGCATGGATGCAGGTGGTATGGAAGCCCTACGCGGGCATGACGGACGAGTGCCAATCCTGGGTGGAGAGTAGTCAACCTCACTTCGGGCGAAACCTTTGGGTCCATTGCCTGAACGAGATCAAGCCTCTCTGTCTGAGGCTCACCATGAGGATGCTAGGGCTGCACCAGGTGTGGTTTGAGGAGATGGAGCCAAGAGGGACTAGGAAGACCCGGGGGAAGGCAAAGAAGGTGGACTGGCGCCTTCGCTTCCCCGAGCAGTATTCCGACTGGTGGCGTGGGGTACTGTAGTGGAGTCCAACGCTGCGGATAGCTATGCGTACCTCCAACGCTACCAGAAGGTATACGGCGATCGTGACTTCATGAGGCCAGCTAGAGTATGCACTTCTAAACTTTACTTGTTCAATATGTTGTATATGATTCCATTAATGAATGTGTGCATGTGTAGGATGCCCGAGACGACCTGCTCTAGACCCTCTGTGCCCAGCTGGAGAACACGGAGGCACAGTTGGCCGAGGCGCGGGAGGCCCTAGTGACTCTGATAAGTTTGAATGTATTTACCTTTGCTTTCTTACCTTGGCATGAGTTGACTTTACATTCATCGTGTGCAGCGTGCAGAGCAGGCTTCCGTGGACCGCACCGATGCTGTGGGTGCCTCCACAAGTGCGAGTGTACCCGACCTGCGAGTGGCCTCTGTAAGGCCTTGGGCCTTATTGGACCCTTAATGGGCTTTCTTCTGGAACAGTGCCTGTTGACGTCAATGGTGGGTCAGTTGGGTTGATGGCAGGGGTTCTGCCGTCGACAGGGTCTTGGCGTCAATCGATGTTGACGTCTACTGTCCAGAGTTTTCTCGTACATGAACTTGACGAAAATCGATGTTGATGTCAAGTTCTTGTCGGTGCAAGTTGACGGCAAACATGTTGATGTCAACCTGCCCGGCCTGTGTTTTTAGGGGCGACCCGAGGCCCCTTCTTCCTCACTTCTCTCCCTCTCCTTCCCACCACCTTCACCCCTCTTCTTCTCCACTTCTTCCGGCGGCTGACGGGAGTTCGTGGAGAGGCTGTGATGCTCATGGCGGCGACGGAACGGGCGGGAAATGAGATTTGAAGGATCGTCCTTGCAGTGGAGCTCCAGAATAATCGACGAGATTTGAGGTTCTTTGGGAGTTTTATTGCATTTTGAGGTAGGGACTCTGCCCCCTTGACTCCCCTATTTATGGTTCCATGCCTGTGTGAGTATGATTTGTATGGAAATCGAGGTTTTTGGGGAGGGTTTCTCCATGCCGGGTTTTGGGGTGAAACTGCCGATCCAAGCGTTGGATCATTGTTTTCCAGCTTTACTCTGGTGTTTTGTGATGAGGGAAACCATTTCCCATCATCAATCTGCAGTTTCTTGGGCCGGATCACCCGTGGGAACAACATGGGGCCGTTTCAGCTACTGGATACTGAAGAACTTAACGTCAAGGTCGGTTGACATCAAGTTCTTCACGGAGGAACTTGGCGGCAAGATGCCTTGCCATCAAGATGAGGTAAACGGCAAGCTTATTGCCATCTACTTTCTATAGACGGAAAGGGTGTTTCCGTCTACCCCAGAGTTGGCGGCAATCAATGTTGCCGTCAAACCCACAGGTAGGTCCCAGCAAGCTGAGCCCTTTTCCGTTGTGTGAGGTGTTGACACGCGGTGTCCGCCAGCTGTCACTGTGTGCTAGATGTTGAGAGTGTCTCCGTCTGTACTTGCGCTGTGTTCTATTGTGCTTGTGTTGTGTTCCCCAAACGTCGAGGTGAAGGCTCCATCTGGATGACTGACGTAGAACTATTTCTCCAGTGAGCCTGGACGTCGAGTGCGACTCTGTCTTGTGCATGCCCCTTATGGTGGTTACGAGCCAGTTTCCGTGGAGCACCTTCTCCACCATTCGAGTCCGGCGTAGGGGAAAATCGGTCGAGGACCAGACGCGAGGAAGAGCGTCTGAGTGTGCACACGTGGCTAGGGTTGGAGGACTCTATAGTGTCGAGGCGCGAAGCCATAGGGCTGGTCCTACCTTGTGTGTGTGTGTGTTTGTCTGTATGTGCTTGTTGTGCTGTTGAGCCTGCGAGGTTCCAGTTTCTTGGCGAACTCCTGCGAGCAGTTGCGTACCACATCACCGGTTTCTTATGTGTTGTGCAGTGTTTACTTACTGTAGTTTTACCTTTTGCACTACTTTTTAGCACTATTATCGGTGGGGGTTAGTGTCCCTACTGGGTCTCTTCTTGAGACTCACTCCCTTCCTTTTCAGGTGGTTCATCGTCGGCTCCAGGTGCTGAGGAGCCTGGTCACTCCGTTGCTAATCCTGCTTAGCTGCTATGAGTAGTACTTAGTTTGTGTACTCGCTGTACTCTTTACTTTTGTTGAATCAGCTCTGAGTTGTACTATTTGATATATTATAGTAGAATGTTCAAAAATAGTGGTATGTGCATTTTCTTATATGTTCTCCAACGACGTTCTCTCTTACCGTTCCGAGCTTCGGCTCGTGGGTAGCGGGTCAGGGTTCGGGTTACTGGTGGTAACTGGTAATTTGGATCTTGGGTCGTTATAGTCCCTCCAGGAGTAGCTGGCCGCGGCGATGGCTCGGGCGGAGGGTGCAGAGCGTGAGGTCGCTGCACGAGTGAGTTTTCCACTGTAGCACCCTAGAAATTTTAATTACATAAAAACTCAAATAAATGGAAATATATTATTTCCATAATATCAGAGTATTCAAACATACGTATCATTATCGTATGTGCTAAAACACATCGAACAATTCCGTAAAAATTATAGATCAACCCCACACATTATTCCTAAGTGTTTCACGAAGAAATTTGTGCGACGAAAAATCCGATAACTAAGTGTACATCACATGGTGACTGATTATCCAAATAAGGAAACATGTGATACCCCGAAATTTTCTTTCTTTTATATGGTGCATATGTCTTTACTTGTCGCGTGAGTAGCATGTGTATTCAATTGTGCATATTATCATTTCTATACTTCTCATTAGTTCATGCATGTATATACAGGATAGTTATGTAAGAATAGGCAATTAATTAAATTTATGTATAATGTGTATACAAAAAAAAAAAGATATCTGAGGCATAAAATAGTTAAGTAATATTGTGCATGTGATAGGTAAGTAATGCTATAGGCCATCTAAGAGCATGAGAGCTATTTTCGTACGAGTATAAATATAAATATAAGTGTGCATGCATTATTTAGCTATCAAAGTATGTAATAAATCTATAAACCTCATGCATATTATATGTGCTCATAGTAAGAAATTATTGTCATACATTTTGTAAATAATTATGAGTTTATTTCTGTACATGCAATATACATATTTAAATGGGCATGCAATTATTTAACTATTGATGTGCCTATTGCATTTAGTTGTTTTATGCATGTTGTAAGTAACCATAGTGTATATAGGTGTATATATATATATATGCTAGTCTTGTTTAAATGATATCTATTTACTTTAAGCGTGTTAAATTATTATGATGTGTAAGGTGCTTGAATGATAATGTACAGATAGAATTTAACTAATAATGAACACATTTCATTATAAATTCCTGCACAATGTATGTGACTATGTAATGTGAATGTGTATGTGCATACATGCATGTTATTGATGCATGTTATCCTTAATTATGATTAGTATAAGTTATATTTAAATAAAAAAAAATGAAATGCATGTGTTTTATGCGGTGAAGGTTTGTGAAATTATTTTTACATATCGGAGTTTTGGCCTATTGGCACTGCTGGGTGGTTGGCGTCCACATCACTGGACGCCAATACCCTGTTGGCGGCCACCCCCTGGACGCCAACCTCAAGTTGGCGGCCAGCCCCTTGACGTCAACTGTGCAGTTGACTACAACCGATGTTGACGTCTATATCATCCTGTGTAACGGTTCCAGATTTGTTAATGCTCGCTTTATGGCCAGTTCCAGTTTAGGAAACCCTTCCTAAACCTTGGGTAACCTACCCCAGTGCGTGCCCAACCTATCCAACTTTATAAAAACCCATTTTCTGGCCACACAAAGCCCTTTTGGTCATTGGGAAACCCTAGTATTTTCTGTGAGAAAAGCTGGACTTCCCAAGCTCTGATCCGACAACTGGAGGATTTTCTGGGAGATCTACGATGACTGGAGCGTAGTCTAACTATCAAGGAGGCATCCCCAACCCCGAGGAACGATCTACATCGACGGGAGAACAAGATTCAAGGAGTTTCTGAGCACCCTCTTGCTTTGGCTGAGGAGGGCTTCAACAGCAAGATTTGATATTCTAGGATTTTATTAGAGGCAAGTAACCTATGTACATCATCCCTATACATGTCCCCTGGGTCCTAGAATTTTTACAGATTTTTCCTCGAGTCCTGGACCCTCCAATTTCCCCGTACATGTGAGTGTGACTGTGCAGATTGCTGTCTGGAAGTTGACGGCAACATCCCCTGCTGTCAAGTTCATCAGTTGATGGCAAGAGATGTTGCAGTTAACCCAGTTGGCGGCCAGGACTGTGCAAGTAAGTTCTTCAGTGTTATGAAAAATGCTGTTTAATATATTTAAATGATTTCTTGGTATGTTTTCCTGCTGAAATTTTTATGAGGGGTCAAGAGTGATTAGTAGGTCATCTCATGATGTTTTCGTAAATTTTCATGAAATTTGTTAATTATTAAAATTCTGGAGATTGAGTTATGACCATAAGATAAGCATGTTTAATCTATGTAAATAGGATATTTGTGAGTTCGGGTTTGGTGAATTTTATGTAATGATATGGTTATTGTATGAACATATTGACACCGTCATATTAGTCTATTTTACTGAAATTGTTGTTTAAGAGAAATTAGTGATAAATGCACCTGTACAGTGATTTAATTGTTATAAATATGTTTCTATTCAGAAAATTTTGAAAAATTGAGAATGTGTTCTGTTTACTGTCCTTAACTTGTGATAAACATTTCGTGAAATTCTGATGACAGTAGGTATTTTCATGGTTTTAAATGTGAAAATAGCCATGTTAAGCATGTTAGAGTTAATCATGGGTAAAGCAAAGGTTAGCAACATGTTAATGCCTTATTTTGAGTGATTTATCACTGTTAAACAACAATGTGAATTTTTGTAAATGGAAATGGGATGAAAAATATGTGTATGAGCATGAGTAAAAGGTGATAAGAATGATAAAGTGATTAATGAAATATTTAGCCATGTATGACACTGCTACCATAGGGGTTTGAGAGCTGTACCATAGAAAAGTCCCTATGGAAGGCTCAATGTTATGAGATAAATCATAAGGGCATTAGGATAAAATCCTGGAGGTGGACAAGTACCGCTGGTTAGGGTGGAGAGGGCTTCTCCCAGTTCTGCTCAGTTACCTAGATTTGCCACCTCATTGCCTAGGTGACAAATATGTGAAAGTGAGTGTTAAGTGCTAAAGTGATTATTTTCCTCTACTTGGTAGTTAGGACTATGTGTCATGGCAACTTAAGAGATTAAATGTGAACATAGTGTAAAGTGATTAATGTGAATGCAAGAGTAAGTGCAATGGAAGCAGTGAAAATTTATATGTAAGGAAGAGTAAAAGATAGCAAAAGTACAAGTGTATGTGAAAACCAATATATCATTACATGTTTATTTATTTATGTCATTCATGTGTTACTATCATAATTATAATATCATGTTTTGTACCATGTTTAATGTTATGTAATATAGTTTAATAATCTCCAGATGGTGGTATGTATGAATATGTGCATGTAAACATGTAAAGAAATGCAATGTGGAAGAATGAGTAGGTAAATTAATTTGACAATGAATAAGATAGCATGAGAATAAGTGTAAATCCATGTAATTAAGTTTAATTCATGTCAAAACAACAAGCTAAATGAGATTTTGTTTCGATAAACACACGAAATAATGTCTAAGTTCCATGACATAATTGCTATTCATTTAGTATGTAGTTTCATGCTAATTTGTAGATGATTGCCATCCGATTTGAATGTGTATTAAATCTTCATTCCATGTTTAATAAAGGTGATATCAAGGTGAATTATTCATATTAAAATAGTAAATGAAATGTGTAAATAAATGAGAAAAGTGCATGTGAAAAATAAATAGAGATCATGTTAGGTTGTTATCTACGTTATGTATAATTACATGTTCTAATTGGTAGAGCTGTTACACAATAAGGAAAATGTTTAAATTAATATATCATGTTACATGATAGGTGTTTAAGAGTGTATATGTTCATGTCATGTATGTATTAATTGGATTATGCTTAACTATGATGGAAAGATTAATATCATATTATGTACTTTACTAGAAAACATGTGTAAGTGTTATGAGTGTATGATAAATTGTACATTAAAACAGCAAGTTAGTTGTATGATAAAGTGACATGAATATATGAGAATTTGACCAAAAACTATGTTAAAAGTATTCATCATCTTGTACATAACCTTGTATTTAAATTTGATTAAATTATGCAATGATATGATAAAGATTTGAACCATGTATATATCATAGAATATATAAATTGTGTAGAGAACTTGTGTAGATGTATGTTATTTTTATGACTTAATATGAGCATGTGTTAAGTTGGAATGTGTTTGGGAAACATAGGTGTTGTTAACCATAAAAAGCTTGTGCTATGTGAATTAACGTGATTAGTACGATAGCATGTGTTTCATTATTGTTGATAGTTTAATGTGTATGTGATATGTATAAGTTTGATGTTTTTAGATTACTTGCTGAGTCCTGTAAGACTCATACTTGCTTCGGCGTACAGGTGTGGCAGGTTATCCAGAGCTGAGGAGAGAATAGTGAAGATTGATACCGCATACAAGAATAGCACTTGAGGAGATTTTTTTTTGGTAGTTGCTTAAATTTATAGTTGAATAATGTTATTCATATGGACATGTACGGACAATGTAGTTCTCTTCAAGTTGTAATAATGTGGACTCTAGTACTTCTTTACTATATAGACTGTGGAATGTGTGGTGATGATGGAATGAAATATATTTCTTTTAATTCCTTTGTACTCTTTTATTATTCATGGACATATCAACCTTATCGTTTAGTGTTGGGTTTGTTGCCCGGTTGGCTAACCCAGAGGGGGGGGTGAATGGGTCTTTAAAATAATCCTAGCTGATAAAAACCTGAACTCAGAACAAACATAAAGAGTTCTTGAAAGGGATTAGTAATGGTTAGTAAAAACAGCAATCACACAAAGAAGACAATCACACAACACAGAAATTTATCCTGGTTCGGATCTCCTCTCCTTAGGAGTCCTACGTCCAGTCCCTGAGCAACCCTCAGGATTTCACTAACTAGGGTACAGTCCCCCTATGGACAAACAACAACCACCCAGCTCAGCTGGTCTTCCTTCACCCCTGAAGGGAACACAACACCCTGGTACCACCAGGTCTTCCTTTACTCCTGAAGGGAAAAACACCACCCTGGAAACCACCAGGTCTTCCTTCACACACGAAGGGAATAACACAGGAAATTCTTGAAAGAAAAAGACTAGCCCCTAGATCAAGCTTTTACAAAAACTCAATCTGAAGCTACAAGCACTGAGAGTCGAAGATCTACACAGAGTGCACTCTCTCAGAACTAAACTAGCTCTTCCTTTTGTTTTCTTCACACAGCACAGGGAGCTAAGAGCGAAGATGAAAAGAGTGAATTTTTGGCTCTAGAGAACTTTCGAAGACGTGAAAGCTGCAGAGATCTAGCCGCCCTTGAATCAGAAAATCAAATTGTCTCTCTTTGTCTTCAGAGCTTCATCTTGTATTTGTATCTCAAATTTGAATAAGGACAAGGAGATGACCGTTGTCTCACGGCTTTGGTGTACGTTAGACTGAAGGATTTGAGGAAGCTTCCTGTCAGCAGTCTTTTGTTCTTTGGAACACGCAAAGTGATAAGATCTTCTGAGTTTGCTTGTAGTTCTTTCTGTGTCCAGTGTTGTAGGATATTACATCCTTAAGGTTCTACAAGGTTGAGCTTTAATGGTAGACAGCTATACTATCTCCAGATGTCAATCAACGTCAGAGCAGATAGACGCAAATATAGTAGTAACACTTTATCGTTCTAAAAGATGCATGCAGAGAATACACGAGAATGGAAGATATGTTCTGTGTCCATGCAGAGATACGTTCAGTCTTTATTAAATGCATGGCAGTCAAACAGACGAGATGCGACTTTGACTATTCAACGTAGCTTAAATCAAGGAAAAACATTTAATTAATGGAAACATGACTTATGCAGTCGTTGTGAAAATCTGATAGAATCGTTATTATCGAGTTGCTGTAGACTGATAAGAAGTCGTTATGATAACTTATGAAATCGTTACCACAACCAAGTCGTTCTATAACAGATGATAAAGGAGATCGTTATGAAACATGGCAAGTCGTTGTAACTTCTGAAGAAGTCGTTATGATGACTTACAGAATCGTTATAATGAGCAAGTCGTTATAACTTCTGAAGAAGTCGTTACGATAACTTACAGAGTCGTTATAATGAGCAAGTCGTTATAACTTCTGAAGAAGTCGTTACGATAACTTACAGAGTCGTTATAATGAGCAAGTCGTTATAACTCTGAAGAAGTCGTTACGATAACTTACAGAGTCGTTATAATTTCGACTTGTTTGACACAGCAAGGTTATTCAATCTTTCAAGTAAATCGTTGTTCTGGTGAGGAAATCGTTATAGTTAATGAAGGAATTATTATGGCTCTTCTAAAAAAAGATGTATGGAAGACTTACCACAAATGCTTGACTTTCTTTGGGTAATTCCTGTGCTTATGGCTAGATAAACGAGGTTAGAAAAACTTTTGACAGTGTTTTGTTTATCACCAAAATAGGCAAGTACTTAAATGAAAAGGACATGGGGATGGACTGTTCATCAATCTCCCCCTTTTTGGTGATGACAAAACTATGATCAATATTTAAGTAGTACTGAATATTAAACAGGAATTAAAATACTTGAGTCATGATTCAGGAATGTGTCAGACACAAGTAGGTAAACATTCTCCCCCTTTTTGTCATTAAGCAAAAAGCAAAAGGAAAGAGACAAAGAATAAGAGACAATGAGGAGAAGGAGCACAATTCATTCATTAAGATTGAGGAGGTACAGGCAAATAATAAGCAGGAGAGAGAAGGGAGGCATAATGAGAAATAGCTTCCCAGGCCTGCTCTTCCTGACGCTTGAAGAATTGCCTAAAGGCACCACTCTCAATGGAGAAGGATGGTCCCATGATTGGAGCCATCTTGGATAGATAGAGGCTGCGCTGCTTGGTAAGAAACAGGTCATACTCGTCTGGATCCATGGAGGAGCAGATGATGAGTGTTTTACCAAAACTTGCACAGGCAAGAAACTGATCCATGGTGACAGGGTAGAAAATCTGTTTGTCCTTGAGTTCCTGGCGAAGAGCTAAAAACACTTTGTATCTTTCAGCCCAAACTTTGTAGGGATCAAGGACCAGCTGGATTGAATTCATATCCAAGAAGGTTGCAGGAGAGACAGGAGCTTTCCCTTCCCTGGCTTGAGCAGCATTCAGATGTGCTAGCTGCTGAGCAGATAGAGAGTAAAGCTTGGACCAATCGGAGGCATTCAGCCTTTCACATTCTGAGAGGAGAGGGGCAAGGACTTCAGATTTGACAAACCCTCGATGGTATTCCCGGAAAAGAAATCTAGGAAAACCAACTTGAAGGCCTTTCTGAATCTTGATTCTGCCCATAACTCTTGCAAAACGCTCAAAAATGATTGAACCAACCGAAGATTCCATGATCAAGAAATGAATCTGAGGCAGGAAAATCTCTTCAGGTAAATGAAGAGTTGCAAAATCGACTCTGATTTCCTCAGACTGCGCAGAGTGGGTTAGGACCTTGATGGCTCTCTTGAACTGGCTGAGCTGAACTTCAGGTAAATTGTTGAGATACCTGTAGTTGTTGAAAGTTTGGAAATGCCTGACCAGCTTGATGAGCTTCTGAATGACAGGAGCCCAGGTGTTCTGGTGGTGAAACTGGAACCACTCAGAAAGGGTCAAGGAGTGATCCCTGGGAGGAAACCGTGCTGCCTTAGCCTGAAGAAAGCGATTGTACAGATCTTTATGAGATTTAGCCCATTGCTCCTCAGTTTTGGAGTGGGCTGAGGAGAAGATTTTAGATTTGTCGGCTTTAGACAGAGGAGTATAGGGAAGAATGACATCTAAGTGGTCAGAGAGGTTAAGAAAAGGAAGATTGTGAAGAGTGGCAAAGACAACCTTTTGAAGATATTCTTTGTACAGAGAGGAATGCTTGTGGGTGACTGTAAGAGAAAACCACAAGGGAGGGTAAAGAGGAGAGGCGGAGGAAGAAAGCTTCCGTTTCTTGGAGACAGTACTGGAGGAGTCTGTCTTGGAAAGGTGGTCGCCTACCTTTAGCACAGACCTAAGGATAACCTCTTCAAACTCATCCTTAATTTTATCAAGAAAGGGAGAGTCGATTTGGACATTCTTAGGAATAATAGTGATAAAGGAGGGAGGAGCAGGGGGGTTGAGAAAGGCATCAGAATTGAGAGATCCTACTTCTGGAAATGAAGATGTACCAGAAGAGGATGAGGCTCCAGCTGAGGATGCTGGAGGGGCCTCAAATTCTTGAACAGAAGAAGGATGAGAAGTAGAAGAAACAGGAGAAGATGAGATAGGATGAGGAGGAAAAGGTGTGGGAGAGGAAATGGGCCTGGATCTGGGCTTTTTGAAGGGAGGAGGAGCAGGTGGAGCTGTGGAGTTAGTGGGTGGAGAAGGAGGAATGGGAGTGTTGGTAGAAGTGGGAGGATCAATGGGTGGAGGATCTAATACCACTTCTTCAGGCAAGGAAGACAAGGTGTCCAACACTGCCGGCCCTGGTGGCCCTGACTCCATCACAACTGGCCCTGATGGCCCTGAATCTATAGCTGGCCCTGATGGCCCTGACTCTTTAGCTGGCCCTGATGGCCCTGACTCTGTAGCTGGCCCTTCTGCTGGGGCTTCTGCTGCTGCAGCTGCTGACTGCCCGGAGGGCTCAGGTACACTTGAGTGAGGCTCCTGAGCTGCTGGAGGAGCAGGAGCTTGAGTTCCAACAGCCTGAAGGATGTCAGATAGCATATTTTTCATGGTCCCCATTTCCTGATGGAACCATGTCATGGCAGAGCGAATCTGAACTAATTCCTTGCGGGCTGAAGCTTGGCTTAGAAAGATGGAGTTCACATCAGACTGAAGTGAGCAAAGCAGCTCACCCTGAGCATCCAACCTCTCAATCACAGGTTTTAAATTGATGACAATCTTTTGCTTGACCTGTCTTTCAAATGGTGCATCAGCTAAAAGGGGTACTTCAGGAGCTATATCTTTCTCTTTGCCCTTTGTAGCTGGAGGAGGTGGATTATTGTCCTCATCAGAGCTTGATGAACTAGCTGTCTCCCCTTCTCTGGCATCCAAATTTTCAGACTCTCTCTGGTCTTCCTCCTGATCGCTGGTGGCTGGAGGTGCAACATCTGGTGTCTCTTGGGATTGCTCCCCCTCAAGTGGAGCATCTTCTGCAATGGCACCAGTCTCCCCCTGACAGGGAGCATCCATTTCCATCGAATTATCCTGAGGAATTTGCTGCTCTTCTTCCACTAGTCCTTCTTCAAAGATGTGGCCTGATGCCACAGACTGCTCCATAACAGGCAAGATATCTTCTGGAAGAATGTCCTCAATTCTTCTTTCAGCAGGTGGCACAACTGGATCTGCTGCAGCTGGCCTGTCTTCTTCTGCCCTCACTGCTGTTGCTGCCTCTGATTGATTTCTGGCCATAGATGGCCCTTCCTGCTCTGTTTCTACAAAGACTGGAACAGAACCTGATTCCAGTGGCAGTTCGGGCATCACAGAATCTGCCTCTAACTGGGCTTGAGCAACTGAAGGCTCACCAATGAGACCTTCACCTTCTGCAACTGAGGCCTTGAACCAGACCCCATTGACTACTGAAAAACCGCTCTTCTTTAAGTTTCTGGACCTGATAGCTTGGCCCATCTTCTCCACAACTGCCCCTGAGACATCTACACCGAAGTGTCTGAAGATTCTGGTGAGTAAATGGGCATAGGGAAGGGACACATTCAACTTGCTTTTAGTGTCCCAAATCTGCTCCCTGGCAAATTTCATTCTCTCCATCATCACTGCGGCCATATTGATTTCCTCATTTTTAATGGCCCAGTACATCAGATCGGAGTCAGCCTTAGTGCAAGCGGAGAAGGTTGCACTTCGGGGAACCAAAATCTGACAAACGATAAAGTGAAGGAGGCGGTTGAAGGCACTTAACTGATTGATATCTAGCTTGCCATCCCTCATCTTGAACCCTGGCCCAACAATCCCCAAACCCTTTTCTTGGGTGTCTACAGAATGAATTCCACTGAAGCCCGATATGCTTACTCCAAATAGCATCCTAAGCAATTCCTGGTCGATTCTGATTACGGTGCCCTTGACTGAAGAAACGAGGGCCCCATCTTCTTCTGTTCTTAAGCATACAAAGAACGCCTTTACCAGGTCCGGATAACTTACCTCTGAGCAAGTGGTAAGCCCTTTCCACTTCATCTGGTCGATCTTCTCAATGATGCTGCTCATTCCATTCTTCTGCAGATCTGAAACATCTACTTCCTTGTGACCACAGAGCTTTGTCTTCACAAAGGTGAAACGCTCCTCCTGCGCTGGGGAGAGGTATTCGGCGCTGTAGCCACCCACACTTCCGGCAATAGCTGGTGCGGCCATGGATTCAGGTGGGAGAAGGTTTGAAGGGTTGAAGAGAAGGGTGATGAGAAGAAACCCTCAAACGATTTCGCGGGAAGGAGATGGAAGCTTCAAATTTGCAGAGGGTAGAGGCAAGAGTCGCTAGGGCATCGGCTCATGCGTCGGGACGAAAGAGGGGAAAAAGTGAATGAGGAAGAGGAATCGTTAACGCATCGATTTAAAGAATATAAATGCTCCAAAAGGTGAGGCGTCAGAAAACGACAAGCGAGGTTGACCGCCTTGAAGGACTATGACTTATCGGACGGAACGCTTAAACTGAGACTTTTGAATTGATTTTGACACAGAAAGAGAGAGAGAGAGAACCTTCTTAAATTCTGAGAATTTTTATACCAGCTTTAAATGAAGATCTTTTCACAAAATACACATGCCTAACTCCCTTCTAAGAGATGTAAATCTCTCTTCAGGTAAGGCCTTTGTGAAAATATCTGCTAGCTGATTATTTGTATCAATAAACGATATTTCAATATTGCCATTTGCTACATGATCACGAATAAAATGGTATCTGACCTCAATATGTTTGGTCCTGGAGTGCTGAATTGGATTTTTGGTGAGGTTGATAGCGCTGGTGTTGTCACATAGCAGAGGAATTTTCTTGACTTTGAGTCCAAAATCCTCAAGTTGTTGCTTTATCCATAAGAGTTGTGTACAGCAACTTCCAGCAGCTACGTACTCGGCTTCAGCTGTAGATAGTGCTACTGAATTTTGTTTCCTTGAGGACCATGAGATTAAACACCCTGCAAGAAATTGACAGCATCCACTGGTGCTTTTTCTATCTACCTTGCATCCAGCATAATCCGCATCAGAATATCCTACTAATTTTACATCACAGGAGTTTGGATACCATAGTCCTAGATCATGAGTCCTGGCTAAGTATCTGAAAATCCTTTTGACAGAAATTAAATGTGATTCTCTAGGGTCGGCTTGATATCTAGCACACATGCATACACTAAATAATATATCAGGTCTACTTGCGGTTAGATAAAGTAATGAACCTATCATACCTCTGTAGATCTTTTGATCTACCTTCTTACCATCCTTGTCATTGTCCATCCTTGTTGATGTACTCATTGGTGTTGACAGAGGCTTGGTGTTTTCAAATCCAAATTTCTTTAGCAGTTCTCTGGTGTACTTTGCTTGACAGATGTGAGTTCCTTCCTTTCCTTGTTTGATTTGAAGTCCAAGGAAGTAGTTGAGCTCTCCCATCATACTCATCTCAAATTCTCCCTGCATTAGCTTTTCAAAATACTTGCACAAGGATTCATCAGTAGATCCAAAGATGATGTCATCTACATAAATTTGAACCAACAGTATATTTTTGGCTTTTGTTTTTATAAAAAGAGTGCTATCTACTTGACCTCTATTGAAACCATGTTTTGTGAGAAAAGAACTAAGTCTTTCATACCAGGCTCTAGGTGCTTGTTTTAAACCATATAGAGCCTTATGCAACTTAAAAACATGATTTGGAAAGTCTGTATCATCAAAACCCGGCGGTTGTTCCACATAAACTTCTTCTTTTATAAAACCGTTTAGAAATGCAGATTTAACATCCATTTGAAATAACTTTAAATCTAATGCAGAAGCATAAGCAAGTAACATTCTAATAGCCTCAAGTCTAGCCACTGGTGCATAGGTTTCATCAAAATCTATGCCTTCCTCTTGACAATAGCCTTGAGCCACCAGTCTGGCCTTGTTTCTTAGAATTACACCAGATTCATCCAATTTGTTTCTGAACACCCATTTAGTGCCGATCACAGGATGGTCTGATGGTCTAGGAACAAGTGACCATACTTGGTTTCTCTTGAACTGATTTAATTCATCTTGCATTGCTATTATCCAAGATTCGTCAGTTAGGGCTTCATTGACTGTCTTAGGCTCTAATTGAGAGACAAAAGCAAGGTAATCACAAGGAATCAAGTTACCTCTTGTTCTTACCCCTACCGATGGATCACCAATAATGTTTTCAGGTGGGTGATCTTTCTTGTATCTCCATTCCTTTGGAAGAGTTTCATGAGAAATTTCTTCTTGTTGCATTTCTTCCAGAGGCGGATCATCCTTATCTTCAAGTGATGTGTCTTTCAGTTTATTGGACAGTTCATCTGCGTCATCATTATCACTCTCTACTTCCTTTCTCAAGGAGGGATTAGTTTCATCAAAAATAATGTGTACAGACTGTTCAATCAATAAGGTACGTTTATTAAACACTCTATAGCCTTTGGGTTTAGAGGCGTACCCCATGAAGATGCCTTCATCTGATTTGGCATCCAACTTACCAATATCCCTTTTTCCGTTGTTGTGAATAAAGCAAGGACATCCAAAGGTTCTGAAATGGCTGATCTTTGGTTTCTTCCCTTTAAACAGCTCATATGCAGTCTTCTTCAGGATTGGCCTGATCATGACTCTGTTGATAATGTAGCTGGCTGTGTTGACTGCTTCTGCCCAGAAATATCTTGGTAACTCATATTCACAAAGCATAGTTCTTGCCATATCCAAGAGAGTTCGGTTCTTCCGTTCGGCTATACCATTTTGCTGCGGTGTCCTTGGTGCTGAGAAATTGTGCTGAATTCCTTGATCATCACAGAATCTAGCAAACTTTTCATTTTGGAACTCACCACCATGATCAGATCGAATGGATACTATGCTGAACTTCTGATCTTTCTGGACTTTTCTGCTGAAACTAACAAAATTATCAAAAGTGTCATTTTTATGTTCTAAGAAAGATACCCATGTGAATCTTGAGTAGTCATCTACTATAACAAATCCAAAGTTCTTTCCTCCAAGACTGGTAGTTCTCATTGGCCCAAATAGATCCATATGTAGGAGCTCTAAGGGTTTTGAGGTGGTCACCACCGTCTTTGACTTGAAGGAACTCTTTGTGTGCTTTCCCTTAGCACAAGGTCTGCAAACACTTTCTAATTTACCATTGATTTTAGGTAGACCTTCCACAAGGTTCCTCTTTCTGAGCTTGCTCAACCCATCCAAGCTGCAGTGGCCTAGCCTTCTGTGCCACAGATCAGTTGATTTGTCTTTGCTGGCTGCCAGACACACATTTTGCTCTTTGAGTTCTTCAAGGTAGAGCACGTACAGATTCTTTTCTCTATTTGCTTCAAAGATGACTGCTCCATCCTTTAGTATGCTACATTTTGACTCTTGAAATTTGATTTGATGTCCTCTATCACACAGCTGACTAATACTTATGAGGTTGTGCTTTAAACCTTTGACTAACAGCACATCTTCTATGACTGTTTTTCCTTTGCTGTTTACTGATCCACTGCCTACTACAGTTCCTTTTCCATTATCCCCATAAGTGACTGTTCCTTCTTCATCTTGGAGATGGGAGAAAAGCTTCAGGTTTCCTGTCATGTGCCTTGAGCATCCACTATCCAAATACCATTTGGATGCTCGAGGATTAACCTGAATAAAGACATCAAGATTTAGGTACCCAAGTTCTTTTGGGTCCTGATGGGTCAGTATCATTACTTTTACTTTTTATTATCCACTTCTTATGTCTTGTTGGACAAGTGAATTTTAAATGTCCTAGCTTGTTACAGTGACTACAGCATGATGTTATTGTTACTCTTTCTATGTACTTAAAATTCGCTTTATATGCTACATCTTGTTCTGGAGTGAACTTAGGAGTTGGATATTTTTCTGGATAGATTATTTCTTCTTCATTTACTGGAGGTATGTAACCTAAACCTCGTTTATTCTTACCAGATCTTCTAGCACCTTTTAATAATAAGGAATTCTTTCCATTTGTAAACTTTTCTAAGGTGCTTGCTAGTGTATTGTTTTCTTCATTTAATTCATTTACCGTTTTTCTTAAATCATCTGAGCTTTCCTGTTTTTCTAGGTCAATGATTTGTCTGTTCTTGTCTTTTAAGTTTTCACATAATAGTTCATTTCTTCTCTTAAGCTCCATTATTTGTTTTTCTAGTTCTTCATTTTCAGATTTTAAATCTGAGTTGGTATTTTCGAGACAGGTGATATTTTTCTTGCTTAGCTTAAGTAGTTTAGACACTTCTTTATACTTATCGTAGAGTTCATTAAATGCACTTTCCAAATTGTCCGAATCTGAGTCATTACAGGAATCGAAAGAGGAATCAGATGTTACCTTATCCTCGGTATTTGCCATAAGAGCCAGGTTGGCTTCTTCTTCTTCACTGCTGGAGCTTGACTCACTGTCTGAGTCGCTGCTGTTTTCCCATGCAGCTGCCATGGCTTTCTTTTTGAATCTTCTGAACTTCTTGGAGCTGTCCTTCTTCTTGTGATCATTTTTCTTTAGCATTGGACAGTCTGCCTTGATATGTCCAGGTTTCTTGCATTCATAGCAAAGTGGCTCATTCCTCTTCTGATCTTTTCCATCTGGTCTCTTGAGATCTTTGTTTTTCTTGAAGTACCTCCTACCAGACTGGAACTTCTTCTTCTTGGCCAAGATTCTCTGCAATCTTCTTGAGAGCATGGCTTCTTCATCATCACTATCTTTGCTATCTTCACTGTTATCTAAGGATTCTTCTGATGAGTCCCCATTAGCTTTAAGCGCATTTGACTGCTTCTTTCTACTGGAGGATTCTCCTAGTCTTTCCATGTTTATTTCATGGGCCATGAGAGACCCGATGAGTTTTTCTACTGACATTCTCTTAAGATCATTAGCTTCTTCGATAGCTGTGACCTTTGCCGTCCATGAAGATGGCAAGGATCTGAGAATCTTCCTTACCATATCTGCAATCTCATATGACTTTCCTAGACTTGCTAGGCCATTAGTGATGTCAGTAAATCTACTAAACATTTGGGTAATAGACTCACCTGTTTGCATTTGAAATCTTTCATACTGAGTGACAAGAATGTCGATTCTTGTCTCCTTTACTTTGTCTGTACCTTCATATGTAATCCTTAACTTTTCCCACATTTCCATGGAGGATTTGCATGCTGAAACTCTGTTGAACTCCTTCTTGCTTAGAGCACAACATAGAATGCTCTTAGCTTTACAGTTCAAGGAGATTTTCTTTCTATCTTCATCTGTCCATTGTGCTTTCTCATTTGTGACGACCAGATCACCTTCTTCCACTATTGACCAGATTTGATAATCGTGGCCTTGTAGAAAGTATTCCATCCTGGTCTTCCAATACGTATAATCTTCACCGTCGAACAAAGGAGGTCTGTTGACAGACTGACCTTCGAAGTGACCTTGGGCTGCCATGGATCTTTACTCTTCAGATCGTTGGATCTTGTTCTTTGTCGAAGAGACTCGCTCTGATACCACTTGTTGCCCGGTTGGCTAACCCAGAGGGGGGGGTGAATGGGTCTTTAAAATAATCCTAGCTGATAAAAACCTGAACTCAGAACAAACATAAAGAGTTCTTGAAAGGGATTAGTAATGGTTAGTAAAAACAGCAATCACACAAAGAAGACAATCACACAACACAGAAATTTATCCTGGTTCGGATCTCCTCTCCTTAGGAGTCCTACGTCCAGTCCCTGAGCAACCCTCAGGATTTCACTAACTAGGGTACAGTCCCCCTATGGACAAACAACAACCACCCAGCTCAGCTGGTCTTCCTTCACCCCTGAAGGGAACACAACACCCTGGTACCACCAGGTCTTCCTTTACTCCTGAAGGGAAAAACACCACCCTGGAAACCACCAGGTCTTCCTTCACACACGAAGGGAATAACACAGGAAATTCTTGAAAGAAAAAGACTAGCCCCTAGATCAAGCTTTTACAAAAACTCAATCTGAAGCTACAAGCACTGAGAGTCGAAGATCTACACAGAGTGCACTCTCTCAGAACTAAACTAGCTCTTCCTTTTGTTTTCTTCACACAGCACAGGGAGCTAAGAGCGAAGATGAAAAGAGTGAATTTTTGGCTCTAGAGAACTTTCGAAGACGTGAAAGCTGCAGAGATCTAGCCGCCCTTGAATCAGAAAATCAAATTGTCTCTCTTTGTCTTCAGAGCTTCATCTTGTATTTGTATCTCAATTTGAATAAGGACAAGGAGATGACCGTTGTCTCACGGCTTTGGTGTACGTTAGACTGAAGGATTTGAGGAAGCTTCCTGTCAGCAGTCTTTTGTTCTTTGGAACACGCAAAGTGATAAGATCTTCTGAGTTTGCTTGTAGTTCTTTCTGTGTCCAGTGTTGTAGGATATTACATCCTTAAGGTTCTACAAGGTTGAGCTTTAATGGTAGACAGCTATACTATCTCCAGATGTCAATCAACGTCAGAGCAGATAGACGCAAATATAGTAGTAACACTTTATCGTTCTAAAAGATGCATGCAGAGAATACACGAGAATGGAAGATATGTTCTGTGTCCATGCAGAGATACGTTCAGTCTTTATTAAATGCATGGCAGTCAAACAGACGAGATGCGACTTTGACTATTCAACGTAGCTTAAATCAAGGAAAAACATTTAATTAATGGAAACATGACTTATGCAGTCGTTGTGAAAATCTGATAGAATCGTTATTATCGAGTTGCTGTAGACTGATAAGAAGTCGTTATGATAACTTATGAAATCGTTACCACAACCAAGTCGTTCTATAACAGATGATAAAGGAGATCGTTATGAAACATGGCAAGTCGTTGTAACTTCTGAAGAAGTCGTTATGATGACTTACAGAATCGTTATAATGAGCAAGTCGTTATAACTTCTGAAGAAGTCGTTACGATAACTTACAGAGTCGTTATAATGAGCAAGTCGTTATAACTTCTGAAGAAGTCGTTACGATAACTTACAGAGTCGTTATAATGAGCAAGTCGTTATAACTCCTGAAGAAGTCGTTACGATAACTTACAGAGTCGTTATAATTTCGACTTGTTTGACACAGCAAGGTTATTCAATCTTTAAGTAATCGTTGTTCTGGTGAGGAAATCGTTATAGTTAATGAAGGAATTATTATGGCTCTTCTAAAAAAGATGTATGGAAGACTTACCACAAATGCTTGACTTTCTTTGGGTAATTCCTGTGCTTATGGCTAGATAAACGAGGTTAGAAAAACTTTTGACAGTGTTTTGTTTATCACCAAAATAGGCAAGTACTTAAATGAAAAGGACATGGGGATGGACTGTTCATCAGGGTTACTATCCCACTGTGATGATGCTCTTTGTACCGATGGGGATTGGTATAATCGTACCGTATAAAGGGGGTCGTTACAAAACAAGTCGGAAAATCGTTAACCACGGAAATACGACGCAATCATAATTAAATAAAAATGTTGAGAGACTTCCAACATATATATTAATGACCCAATATCATAATTGGGCCAATGGACAACATTTGGCCCAAAATCAAATGAGCAAGAAATACATGAAATTCGTAACCTAAATAGGCTGAAATTAGAAAGAGGCAATTAGAGTTGAATTGGGATGAGATCATGCACTCTTGGCAACCCAAATTCGTGTCTATCCATCCTTTGGGATTGCTTGATGGCCATAGGCTGAAATGACAGAGAGTCATAAATATACTGTTAACCATGGGGTATAATGATTACTAGCATTGCATCTGCGCTGGGAGTCGTGCGTGTCGTGTTGAATGATAGATACAATAACCATATACACGTGTCCTGGTGTACATTCTTGGTGGATCTTTCCTTGGTGTACATTAGTGTCTACGTGCCTGATTAGTGTTACATGATCGTGCTCGTGCGTTCTTCCTTCCTTGCTTGCGTGATATGGCCATCCTGCATTTAATGCAATTAGTGATATCTCGCGTTCTTGAAAGCTATTGACATCAAGTGAAACCTTGCGTGCTTGTACAAAGTGATATATTGCTAGTTCTATCTTGTTATATCCTTCTAGATCTTGTTCTATCATGATCACTCTATCTAGCTTGTTCATGTATCATGTTTTAATGAGTTTTATTCGTACATACATATCATGACATTCATCATGCTTACCTAGTTCTAAATTGCTAATCACTTATATCATTGTCCGCACATTGAGATATAAATCCTACTGGGCTAGTTTGCTCATCCCCTACTTTTAACCATTCTAGGTGATTATGACATTCAAGAGGAAGAGCAAGTCGAGGATGGAATGCGTCCGAGTGAAGAGCGTTCCAACTATGAGTCTAGTTATAGTTAGTTTATTTTGAGTGTTAGATTAATGTAGTAGGAAGTGAGGAATAAATGATTTTTTTTTCTTTTTATTGAGTCTTAGTCCTGTAATAGTTTCCATTTGGAATACAATGAGTTGAGATTTGAATACAAGATTAGTTGAGTTCAATATTTGGGCCCTATGATAATGTATGTTGTTATACATTTAGTGCGTGCTAGCTAGAGTCTTATTTGCCGACTGTTCACGTCTCGGGATATCGACTCGAATTATTCCGGAATAATTTATATCCACTGCATAACTCTCGGGACGTGACATCCACAATAATATGGATATGAAATTGAATTGCTTGTGACTTACATGTGTTTCATTCTATGCAGACTAATGAGCTCCAGGGCGCCATCACACAGGTGACCCTGATGGGAGCCGAGGTAGTGGAGCTGACTGAGCAGCTGTCTAAGCTGCGGACTCAGGCCTCCTAGCGCAACCCAGATCTGCCTCACGAGGCTATGGAGTTGCGAGTGATGCTTGCCGTGGAGCAGAGGGAGCATGAGCACGAGCGCAACTGGTGGAGGAGGAGCGGGAGAGCCTCTCCCAGCAAGTGCTAGATGCGCGCACGAGCTTGGACGTCTCTAAGCAGCTCTTGTGGGAGGCTGAGGACCTGTACTGGTGTGGGAGAGAGCGCACCGTGAGGGAGGGGCGGGCCAGCGCGTACTCCTCTAGCATGAAAGTTACTTCCTATGAGTATCAAAGGAACGTCCAGGAGTGGCACAGTGCTCAGAGGACGACAGACTCTTGCACCTTCATGAGGCCACCGCCTCCTCGCTCGATGACAGACCTGGGCGAGGCCGAGATCAGCTGACACCCCCGACCAGTCAAGAGTGTTGGCGAGAGCTAGGCTACCATCATATGACTTATACTTTTGTTTTCTTCATGATGATAAGTACCCAGTGGCGGTACCCTTTTGTATGTGATGTACATTTGCTTTGTCTTTTGGCCATGATATATATAGTGGACTGCCTTGCCTTTCTTCTTTCTGTGCTTGAGAGTCACTTGAACAAACATATTAGTTAACTATTCTGACTCAGCCCCTTGCTTACCAGGTGAGCGAGACTTCGTGATTTGTCAAGAGGTTGAGCCTTTATTCAAAGAAGGCATAAATAAAAGAAATGACATAAATTAAAATGCGACAAGCAATCACACTCATGCTAGCAGAAAATTAAAGGATGGACATGCAAGTAATGCATTCATACAAATGAGACGAGAGTAGTTCATCATTTTTGACTTCTAGCATATTTTAATTTTTTTTTATAGATTTTGAAGTATTCAATTTTTTTGAGTTTTGAAATATTTGATTTGTTGGGATTTTGGAATATTTAATTTTTTTAGCTTTTGAAAATATTCATTTTTTTAGATTTTGAAATATTTCATTTTTTTGGCTTTTGAAAATATTCATTTTTTTGGATTTTGAAATATGGGCCGAAACTCGGCGTGGTCCCTTCTTAAAAAGATGCGCGGAACGAAGGGGATCCGCTCTAGATGGAAAAATGTAATACTTGGACCCTTCAATTACTCAATCATCATTTAAAATTCATTAATGGTTTTTAAGTGTGTTAGACACTGGTTTGACGTGCTTAAGTGGTGCCTTCACCCAAGATAGCTTTTGGCGACATCCTCTTTAGTGGATCGTTGCCTTGCCTTGAACCTGGGACATACCGATAAGGGAGAAGGGAAGATGACATTTAGGAGGTCTGCCAATGGTTTGGGTGACTAGGGAGACACTCATTCCTCTACCCTATACTCATTGGGGTTCAGTCTTTGGCTTACGGGATTTTTATTAGCACGCTTACAACAAGATTCATTTGAATCTCTATGGGGACTTTGCCACTCTTGTCGTGCTCTTTACTTATGGTTTGCCTTGTTTTGGCTCTTTTCATTTTGATTTGTCTTATTTTCTTTCTTTTCTCCCGTTATTGGGTCATGACATCTACCCATTAAGCATTGGACGGATTCAAAGGTCTATCCCACAAGTTCTCGTCCCTATTAGCGGACCAAAAGGAAGAGCAACGGTGGTGTCCTAGACTCTTTGCTAAGCAATGATCTCCCTTAGATTTCGTGCTTCTAGTTCCCAAGGGTGGGCGTATAAGTGTGTGTGAGTGTCAACACCTATGGTTAACTCACCCAAAATAATAAATGAATTAGAAATGATGATTTTTTTTTTTCGTTTTAGGGTCCGTGTACCACATAATTCTGAACTCCTATCTAGGGGTAGTACTTTTTGAGATAAAGCCCATTCTAAGAGTGGGAGAACTCCTCACCCTCATCATTCACTAGCTTGTACGCGTTGCCTGGATATGCTTCTTTAATTACGTACGACCCTTCCCAGTTTGGTTGGAGTTTTGAACGAGAACCACCAGATTTTACAAAGATTCTTTTAATGACCATTTCACTGACTTTAAATTTTCTCTCAATTACTTTCTTTTGATAAAAATTGGTGAGTCTATTTTTGATATGCTTTTGCGTGTTCTGCTGCGGCCAGACACTTCTCATCTAAGAGTTCCAATTGTGCGAGGAGTGACTCCTGTCGCTCATCGATTGACAAGTCCTTGTCAAGCTGAACTCTAAGTGAGGGATGAGAATCTCATATGGTACTACCGCCTCCATTCCTTAAGTAAGGGCGAACGTTGTTTACCTTGTACGAGTACGAATTGAAGTGCGGTAGGCCTATAGAGCTTCTACAAGCTTATCTGGCCAGTCCGAGAACTTATTAGCCTCACACATCTTCTTTATGATTTTGATTAAAGTTTTATTTGTGGCCTCTGCCTGGCCATTGCCTTGCAGATAGTAGGGAGATGAATGATGCAATGCAATTTTGCACCTGTTACAGAGGTCTTGAAGCTCTTGAGAGATAAATTGTGGTCCATTGTCAGTGATGATGGTACTGGGGATGCCGAATCTGGTGATGATATTATTCATGATGAATTTGCATAGCGTTGTTGCCTTGACTTCTGCATAAGCTTCCGCTTCCGCCCATTTGGTGAAGTACTTCGTTGCAGTGAGGATGTATGATTTTGACTTATTTTGGGAGTTTGAATCACCAAGGGGACCAATGATGTCGAAGGCCCACATAGCGAAAGGCCATGGGGAGGATATAGGGTGGAGTGTAGAGGATGGAGAATGGATTTTGTCGGTGTGTAGTTGGCACTTAACACACTGACGGACATATTTGGAACAATCCTCCTCTAAAGTTGGCCAGTAAAAGCCTTGCCTAAGGATTTTCTTGGCAAGCATTTGGCTATTTACATGCCCCCCCCCCCCCCCCCCACACACACACCTAAATGAGCTTCGTCAACAACTTTCCAGATTTCATCATCCTCCAGGCATCTAAGTAACACTCCGATGTGACCTCTTCTATAAAGCACATTACCAACCAAAGTATATTTCTGGGACATTCTCCTTATTGCTCTCTTCTCTTCACCTGTGGCTTCCTCATGGTACAACTGATCTTTGTAGTACCTTGCTATCTCATAGAACCATGGTTTCTCCTCATCCTCCAACTCTTCCTCTAACTCCAATAACATAATTTCCTTCTTGTTTTTCCTCTCTGTCTTCTTCAACATCTCCTCTTTGATCCAAAGGAACACAGGATTTCGCATAACAGGGATATGACGTAGTTCAATGTGAATGGTGTCAAAATCTCCAGAATAGGAAATATTGAGGGTTGAGGCAAGAGTGGCAAGTGCATCTGCTAGAAGATTCTGGTGGTGAGGGACATGGACAAAAATGAGTTTGGAGAAAAGCTTGGCATATGATGAGGTGAGTTCTTGGTATGGCTTGAGCCTGGAATCGCGTGTGCGATATTTGGTGAGCACTTGGTGAAGGATCAATTGACTATCACCTACAATCCGTAGATGGGTAACACCATAGAAGTGTGCGGCCTCAAGTCCGGCCAGCAGAGCTTGATATTCAGTTATATTGTTTGTGATAGGAAATGCCAGCTAAAAAGACTACGGAATGGTGACCCCTTCAAGTGATAGAGGAGCAATCCCGATACCCTTACCATGAGAATTCAGAGCTCCATCAAAATGTAATGTCCACATAGGATCAGATCGGCTAAGGACATTAGTTTCTCATCTGGAAACTCCGAATGGATAGGATCAAATCGAGGGATAGGGTGATGAGCGAGATGTTCTGTTATGGCATAGCCTTTGATGGATTTTTGCTGAATGTAGATGATGTCGAACTGAGAGAGGAAGCTTTGCCATCGTGCTAGCCTATCAGTGAGGACATATTTTTCTAAGAGAAGCTTGATAGGATTCATATGAGCGATAAGGTGGACTTCGTGAGCAAGAAAGTAGTGCTTCAATTTCTGTACTACCCAAACTAGAGCAGCACATGTTTTCTCCAATGATGTGTATCTTTGCTCACACGGGTTGAGAAGCTTAGACAAGTAGTAAGCTGCCCTCTCCTTACCTTCTTCATCCACTTGTGTATGGACAGCTCCCACAGATTTTTCCAAGATCGATACATAGAGAATCAAAGGATTGCATGGAGTCGGTGGCCTCAGGACAAGAGGATTAGCCAGATACTCCTTTAATCAGTCAAAGGCGACCTGACACTTCTCACCCAAATGGAATTTAACTCCCGACTTAGTGAGGTCGTAGAAGGGTCTACACCTCTGTGGATGTTGGGAGACACCAGTGAATAAATTGCAACCTTCCGATTAGTCCTCAAACTTCCTTAAATTTTTGGGAGGAGGCATCTCTTATTGCCTTCGCCTTATTGGGATCGATCTTGATACCCCTCTTGGTCACGATGAACCCTAGAAGTTTACCCGATGACACACCAAACACACACTTTTGGGGTTCATTTTCAGTTGAAACTCTCTTGATCTTTGCAGAACCTTAGTTAGAACCCTAGGATGCTCAGCCATTGTCTTAGACTTGACTGAAGGGTTATGCGGAATAACACATTATGGTAATCTAGAAGGGGGGTTGAATAGATTACGGCAATTTCTAATTACTGATGGCTTCTTTTCGGTGCTACAGCGATCTTAATGAAACTTGATTAGAATTCGATTGAATATAAGAAAGCTTGAGTTGATATAAATGAGAACAGGGTATCAAACGTGCGTATGAACAACGTGCCTACCAATCATCTATCGCAAAACGCGAACAAACCACAGGACACGATGATTTAAGGTGGTTCGGAGTACACAACTCGTGTATCCTACATCCACCGTCCACACACACACGCAGAAACGACTGCTTATGAGCGAGTTCAATACAACAACTCACACACACACACGTTGTCTGATGAACCACGATCAGAACAACCACAATTTCGTGGATCAAGCACAAGGGATGCTTGAAACACAATCACACACACACAATAGAATGGAAATTGTGAAATGGAAAGAATTTAGAGTTGGGGAACAAATCCAGTTGGAATTCTTCTCGTGGATCGTCCAGACGCTCTTCAAACTTCGATTGGATGTAGACTGATCGATGTAGAAGGTTGAATTGACGACGATCCGGCTTCAACTCCGCATGGATGGTGATTCCACGACGATCTGGGCGGAGGATTGAAGCAGGGCAGCAAATTGGGGCTTTTCCTCTTGGTCCCTTGGAGGCTCTTGCTTGGGGGCTGCTGCTGTGCGAATTTGGCTCCAAAAGGATGCTTATATAGTGTTAGGTAAAGGTGGGGGTCGTGGAGGAAGGAGACACCCAAATGGGGCTGAAATTAGAATTTCTGAATTTCATGTTTCCGTCGTCTGTCGACAGGTGCACTTGCATCTGTCGACAGATGCACTCAGTCCATGATCAGTCTGAGAACTGGGTTTCAGAAATCTGAACTTCTGTGTGTATCTGTCGACAGGTAATTTGCATCTGTCGACAGGTGCACTCAGGGATACAAAAACTGAAGTCTGTCTTGGGTTGTCTGTGTGTATCTGTCGACACATACCCTGGGCCTGTCGACAGATACACTTCTTTGACATTACCTTGGTCTGTTTGCTCATCTCTTTGATGCTCCATCTTTCATGCTTGTGCACCTACATGTAAATACATTGTTAGTGATATACATTGTATGATTTAGCAATGTTTAACATAATCACTTTCATGGTGTTTTTCATGTTAATTAACACATCAATTTTGCATTAAATCAATGTTCAAGGATATTAATGTGATCATCAAAAACATGATATATTGAAAACCCAACAATCTCCCCCTTTTTGATGATGACAAAAAAATTCAATTGATGCATAATATTGATGTTCTCCCCCTTTTTGACAACATACAAAAAGTCAAGTCATGCACATATAAGAGACAAATAAACATGAACTGTGATTTTTCATTGATTGATCATTCAAATTACACAGTACAAGAGACAACCATTACATGACTCAATAAAAATCAAAAGGAAGGGAAATAACATGAGCAAGCAAAAAGATAACAGGACTAGTGAGACTAACTCCCAGCTAAGACTCTTAACGACCTCTAAGGACCCTGAGACCCTCTATTCATCGTCATGTCCAGTAGGTGGAGGATGACGGGATCCAGCTCTCTCGGAGTAGAGGTAATCAAGCCGGTCTTGGATATGCACATGAGACGCATCCAGAGAGTTGAGGCGAGCATCCACTTGATCAAATCTAGTGTTCAGTTGAGCAAATCCTGAGGTCATCTGTTGATGCAATTGTGCCAAGTAATCACGAAGGGATTGTTCTTGAGGCACAGGTACATCAGCAAATTCTTGAGGTTGATCAGGCATTTGCTCATCCTGAGGTTCTTCATCACTGTCTTCATTATCTTCATTGTCTTCATTGTCTTCTTCATCAGATGACTCTTCAACACCTTGTTGTTCTTTCCCTTTGAGAGTCCTTGTCACTACACCGTCTACAAACTTGTAGCCCATTCGGTGAGCGGCAGTGAGGTCAAATGCACTGCGGGATTTTAAGGAGACGAGCTCACTTGAAGGAATAGGGATGCCAATGAAAATTAGAAGAGAGGTGATGGGGCAAGCATATGGCATTGATCTCTTGGTGTTGGAGAAACACCGACGAATGAGGCTTAGCATGAGTTCAGGTAGATTGATTTGTTGACATTGGAGGAAGAATAGAACAAAGACTTATGGACCTCAGTGACCAATTCTCGGCTTCCATCCTTCGGGACGATCAAAGTAGTGAAGATATGATGGATCATCCGGATCAAAGGAGGAAAGGAGTTGGCATTCAAACGAGCAATTTCCTTAGTGGAATCATAAGGTTGCAAAGTGAGAAGTTCATAGTACTCAGAAGCGGAAGGAGTATAGTTGAAGATTTCAACTCCTGAGTTTGGGATTTGCAGGGCCGTCGAGATAAGATTTGCGGTGAGGCGAAAACGAGTGCCTTTCACCGAAGAGAAAAGATCTCCCTGATCGGAAAGCCCTAGGTTATTGAAAAATTCTGTGACGGCATTTGGAGAATATTGCAAGTGCGAGTATAGAAAGGATGTCCACCCTTGAGTGTCAAAGAAGGGTTGGAGTGAGGGGAACATCGATCCTAAGGACTCAAAGTCCACATACCGGGATTGGACGAGTTTCTTGAAGGTGCCGTGTACCCGGATGAGATGGAGACCCTGAGGAACAATGAGTTCCGGCAAACAATCTTCGCGATGCTTGCTACGACGTTTTGAAGGAGCCCTGGAACTCTCTCCGGCATCCGTTGAAGCGCGACGACGGCGAGTGAGAATCTTGGTCTTGGGTGCCATCTGAAGAAGGAGGGTGAGAATGGCGTTTCGGAAGGGAGAATGGAAATGAGAGGGGAAATGAGGGGAAAGGGTCGTGGGAGGCCTTTAGAATAGGTTTCGAAGGGATTTATAGAAGAGGCCCCACACAAAAGACTTGAACCAGCGCGACGGTTCGCTTCAAAAACGGATCTGGGCCGCCGGCTGTTGACAGATGACCATCTGTCTGTCGACAGATAACTACTTTTTGGCAGAAACTTGATTTTTTCAAGATTTTTTTCAAAGGGTCAAGTGTTCATTTGGCATTTTAGGGTAAAATAGGTGTATGTACAAGATAAAAATGCATATCCATTATGATAAAGACATGACACAATTCTACAATGATTTTGAAATAAAACTGATGACTTCTTTAATTAGATCATAAAGAACACATTTCACAAAAGCCAGTGAAAATTAAATAACTCTTTTGATTAAGGCCATTGAAGAAAAACATGCATCAAAATAGAGATGATAGTCAGATGAAATTTGAATTAGATGGCCACAAGAACATCTTACCCATAAGAAGCACATCGGACTTGACGTAAAAATTTTTCGGAGGCTTCACTCTATTTCTAGTATGATTTTAGGATCTTTAAACAGCGAAGATGGGAAAGAATGGCAATGAGGAGCACTTTCACTTTTTCATGTGAAGGTAGACATTTGTGATGCCAATACCCCCAGTTACTCAATGTGAGTGTCCATCATGCAATTGTATAGAGATAATGAAACAACCTTTTGACGCGAAGACCGACATTGGTGATGCACATGTCCCCGGTTACTTAGTAATTTTCATCATTGTTCTACCTCCATCCCATAATTGAAAGATATATATATTTTTTTTTGTTTGAAACGTAGAAATAGGTAGCTTTTCTCCCTTTTATTTTGTTTTTACTTTTTGTCAAGTACATGAGATTTCTTTAGGCAAGTGATAATGTAGAACATTAAATTCAAGGACCTTCTGATTTTTCAAATCATTTTGGATTCATGTTTAATGACAAGGGAGTTATTCAAAGGAGATGTTTAAAAATCATTTGGTTTGCTCATTGTGTTCAAAATGATCTAAATAGTCCTCAATCAAGTGTTGCATCAAACATCATTTAGACTTGGTTCACGACTTTGACATGAAGTGGATATGAAAGGTTATATTGCACAAAACAATCCAATGTTTACCTTTAAATCAAGTAATGAACACTTTCTTGAAAAGTATGAAGAAGGAATGAGAAAATAGTGAGAATGTGTGTATCTGTCGACAGCAGGAATCTGTCTGTCGACAGATGCACACAGACTGATGAATTGAAGTTTCAGTCAGAGCAAGTCTGAGTGTACCTGTCGACAGATGGAATGTGTCTGTCGACAGATATGAACAGAGTGGATTTTTCTGGTTTCAGTTTGAGTGCACATGAAGTTCAAGGAAGTGAGGATTAAAAATTGAAGTGTAGGAAGAATTTCCTCATGAAAATACTCATCTACCCTGAACTTACTCCCCCATAGTGTGTGCACGTGTTGACACAACATCTAGTCAAGGATTCACACAAGCATTTGATACAAGGCAAACATGTTCATTTCAAGAATATCATACACAAGCACATGGTCACAGAAAAAGCATTGTTTCATGGAGTTAACATGATAAAATGTAAGGAAACTAAAAATCCTATGTGAAGTACAGGACCTTTATATGCAATGGGACTATGGATACTTGGCGGAGAATGTTTCCTCACGCATGATGATAGTTTCCAAACAAGCCGAACTTGTTCTTCCACAGTTCACCATTTGATATACCACATAGTCATTCACACATAAAGAGCATGTACTCCAATATGGAGAGTTAGTTTCATTGCATTTTACACAAACCCAATTCTCTTCTTAAGGATGTGAATCTATCTTCAGACAAGGGTTTGGTGAAAATATCAGCCAATTGTTTTTCTGTGGGAATGAAATTAAGTTCCAAGGTTTTATTGGCAACTTCATCTCTCAAGAAATGATGACGGATTTCAATGTGTTTAGTCCTTGAGTGTTGGACAGGGTTTTTTGAAAGGTTGATAGCACTTGTGTTGTCACATAGTATAGGTGTGCATCCAATTTCAACATTATAGTCAGCTAACTGACTTTTGATCCACAACACTTGAGCTGCACAACTTCCTGCAGCGACATATTCTGCCTCTGCAGTGGAGAGTGCAACCGAGTGTTGTTTCTTGGATGCCCACGAAACCATGCAACCGCCAAGGAATTGGCAATATCCACTAGTGCTTTTTCTATCAATTTTACATCCAGCATAATCAGCATCAGAATATGATATCAAATCAAAACTACTGCCTGCTGGGTACCAAAAACCCAAATTGCATGTACCTGAGAGATATCGGAAAATTCTCTTGACTGCAATTAAATGGCTTTCCTTTGGACTAGATTGATATCTAGCACAAAGGCAAACACTGAATTGTATATCCGGTCTACTTGCAGTAAGATAAAGGAGTGAGCCAATCATACCTCGGAAGTGCTTTGCATCTACCGGTTTACCTTTCTCATCATTTTCCAATTTGATGCTTGTGCTCATTGGGGTGGAGGCCGGTTTAGCTTGCTCAAATTGAAATCGTTTGAGAAGCTCTTTGACATATTTTTCTTGATTTATGAAGAAGCCGTCTTCATGTTGTTTCACCTGCAAACCAAGAAAGAATTGAAGCTCCCCCATTAGACTCATCTCAAATTCACTGTGCATGTGTTTAGAAAATTCTTCACACAGTGAAGGGTTAGTAGAACCAAATATAATATCGTCCACATAAACTTGAACAACAATTATGTGATTGCGAACTTTCTTAGTGAAGAGTGTTTGGTCCACTTTACCTCTTGAGTAGTTTTTGCTTACCAGAAAATTGCTTAGTCTATCATACCAAGCTCGAGGTGCCTGTTTCAAACCATAAAGAGCTTTGTGCAATTTATACACATGGTTAGGCATTTCAGAATTTTCAAAACCTGGTGGTTGAGAGACATAGACTTCTTCTTTGATATAGCCATTTAAGAAAGCAGTTTTAACATCCATTTGATAAAGTTTGAACTTATGGGAGCATGCATATGCCAATAAAATTCTGACTGCTTCTAATCTGGCTACAGGAGCAAAGGATTCTTCAAAATCTACACCAAATTCTTGATTATATCCTTTTGCAACGAGTCTAGCTTTATTTCTGACCACTTTTCCTTCTTCATTAAGTTTATTCCTAAACACCCATCTAGTTCCTATGATAGAAATTTCAGGGGTTCTAGGAACTAAACTCCATACATTATTTCTTTGAAATTGACCAAGTTCCTCATGCATAGCATCAATCCATGAGTTATCTTTTAAGGCTTCTTCAACATTTTTGGGTTCCACTTGAGAGACAAAAGCAAAAAGATCATGTTCAATTATTTGTCTAACTTGAGACCTTGTTTGAACAGAATCATTTAAACTACCTATCACATCATCAAGTGGGTGATCTTTGGAATACCTCACATTTGTGATTGTTGAAGGGCCGGGAGCATCTTGTCCTTGAGGAATTTGATCTTGTGAATGTTGTTCTTCAGGAGGTTCACCTTCTAGTGGATTTTCTTCATGTGTTTCATCTTGTTTTCTGAAGGCTTTTTCATCATCTCATCATAGTCCTTGTGAAGATATCCACCTTTGGTCTTGGAACCTTCTTCAGATTTGTCTTTTGCTTTGACTTGTAGGTCCTCAAGTGATGTTCCTTCATCTTCTTTTTCAGTTCTATTAACAGTCAAACTGTTAGTTTTGGCATAAGTCTCATCAAAAATTACATGTGGAGTTTCTTCCACAGTGCGTGTTTTATTGTTAAACACCCTATATGCCCTAGAGTGTTCGGAGTAGCCTAGAAAAACACCTTGATCACTTTTGGCTTCAAATTTATCTAAATCAGATTTATCATTGTTATGAATAAATACCTTTGAGCCAAATACTCGGAAGTACCCAAGGTTGGGTTTCTTACCTTTCAACAAATGGTAGGGGTTTTCTTTATCACAGGTCTTACCATGGCTCTGTTTAGAATGTAGCATGAAGTGTTCACTGCTTCTGCCCAAAAGCTTCTTGTGAGTTGGCCTTCAACCAGAAGAGTGCGAGCCATTTCCACCAATGTTCTGTTTTTCCTCTCCACTACTCCATTTTGTTCTGGAGTCCTTGGGGAGGAGAACAGATGTTCAATCCCTTGGTGCCTGCAAAAATCAGAAAATGCATTGTTATCAAATTCTCCCCCGTGATCGGTGCGGATTGAGCATATTTTATTCACATTGCCATGCTCAATCTTGTTAAAGAATTCTTGGAAGATTATAAGTGTTTCACTTTTGTGTGCCAAGAATTTGACCCATGTGAACCTAGAAAAATCATCTACAATGACAAAACCAAAACGTTTGCCATTGAGACTTAAAGTTCTAGTTGGTCCAAAAAGGTCCATGTGCAACAGTTCATATGGTTTAGATGTGCTTACCGGTGCTTTGGATTTGAAAGACTTCCGGGTTTGTTTTCCCTGTGCACATGCATCACAAAAACTTTCATTGTTGTTAAAAGAAATGTCAGGAAGTCCATTTACTAATTTGAACTTCATGATCTTGTGCAATACGTTGTAGCTCGCATGGCCAAGCCTACGATGCCACAATGTCAATTCATCCTGTCTATTTGCAACAAGACACAAATTGTCATTTTCTGGATCATCTAAGTCAACTAAGTAGATGTTATTCACTCTTTTTCCAAAAATTTTACACTTCCTGTTTCTTTATCAACAATTTGACATGAATTTGATTCAAAGATGACGTTGTGACCTCTATCACATAATTGACTTATGCTAAGCAAATTGTGATTAAGGCCATCAACTAACAGTACATTTTCAATTGAATTGGAGGGACACTTACCAACATTACCTGTGCCAATGATTTGGCCTTTGTTGTTACCTCCAAAAATAACTTGTCCTCCGTCTTTCTCCACTAGCAAACAGAATTTAGCTTTGTCGCCCGTCATGTGCCTCGAACAGCCGCTATCCAAGTACCATTTGTTTTGATGTTGGGCTGCTAGGCATTCCTGCATATGTGGATCAGACAAGAGGTTTTGGTACCCAAATTACTTTGGGTCCCAAAATTTCATTCATGCAACAAAGTAAATGCTTAGGAATCCAAACTTGTTTGAATTTCTGTTTCTTTGGATTATTCCAGCATTGTTTTTCATCATGACCAATCTTTTTACACACATTGCATGAAGGAATTTTCTTTTCAATTTTTTGTTGCTTGATAGACTGTTTATTAGTTGAAGTTGTTCTTGCCTGTCGACAGGCACCATTCCATCTGTCGACAGGTGGCTTTTTCTTTTGTTTGTTGGGAACATTTTGTTTGGGTTGCAATACTTTGGTCTGAGATTGACTTGTGTTATGCTTTGTGGGAACATGCTTGCTTGTGCTTGGGCTAGGATTAACAAAGGAAGTGATCAATGACTCTCCTATTTTCTTTTGTTTGACAGGTTGATATCCTAACCCATGCTTGGTTACATGTATTTTAGCACCCAAAACCGCATCTAGATTTTGCTTTCCTTTTACAAATTTCATTAAGTCCTCAGATTTTTCTTTCAATTCTTTTTCAGTTTGTTCCAACTTTTTCCTTGTTTCTAGATGTTCTTCTTGAAGGAATTCAAGAGAATGGCTTAAACAGTCCTTTTTTTTTGTGTTTCTTGTAATTTCATTTTCAAGCAATCCATCTCTTCACTATGAGTCTTTTCATCAACTTTCATCATTTCTATTTCTTTTGTCAGGAATGCAATTCGTTCATCGTTATTTTTATCATGCACAAGGGAGTTGCATTTCTTTTTCAATGCCTTATTTTCAGATCTATATTCACAAAATTTTCAAATAGAGTAGTGTATGCTTCCTCCCATTCACTTGCAGTGTAATTATCAAATGAGAAGTTTACCTCGGTGGAGTCATCACTCCTTGCCATTAAGCATTTTACTTCTTCATCATCGGATGTTTCTTGTGCATCTTCATCTTCATCTTCATCACTCCAGGTTGCCAACATTGCTTTGGCTTTCTTGAAGATGAATTTTTCTTTCTTCAGCTTCTTCTTGAGTTCCGGGCATTCTCCTCTCATGTGCCCCTGTTTCTTGCATTCATAACAAACAATATCAGATTTTTTGTTGGACTCATATTTCTGTGAAAAATTTTCTTTTGGAAAGGTTTGGAGTTACCTGTGTCTCTCCTTTTGAACTTCAGAAATTTCTTGAATTGTCTAGTGAGCATTGCCATTTCATCATTATCACTCTCACTAGATGTTTCTTGCTCATCACTATCTTGTTGAATGGATTTCTTGGAGCTTGTTGATGTTTTTTGGATGCTTTTAAAGCAATTGACTTCCTAGGATTTTCTTCTAATTCTTTTCTTTTGATGTTGATTTCATATGTCATTAAGGAGCCAATTAGTTCATCCAATTTCATTTTAGAAAGGTCTTTGGAATCCTCAATGACAGTGGCCTTAGTATTCCAAGATGAAGTAAGAGATCGAAGTATCTTTCTTACTAAGTCACTTTCAGAGTATTCTTTTTTAAGACCTTTTAGCCCGTTAATTATTAGCATGAATCTTGCAAACATGTCTGATATGTTTTCATCAGTTTTCATCTTGAACATTTCATATTCAGACACTAACATGCTAACTTTGGTTTCCCTTACCTCGGACGTACCTTCGTAGATGAGTTCAAGTTTGTCCCACATCTCTTGTGCTGTTGAGCATGTGGAGACTCTTGAGAACTCCTTTGGATGCACCGCACATTGCATCATGTTTAGTGCGCTCCAGTTGAGAGTTCCTTTAGCTATTTGGTCTTTCGTCCAGGTGTCTTCGTCCTCGGGCAACTCATATGGTCCCTTGCTGACTATTTTCCACAGCTCGTAATTTTGAGCTCTCAAAAATACCTGCATACGATTTTTCCAATAAGGATAGTCAGTGCCATCAAAATAGGGTGGCCTGGTTACTGAATGTCCCTCGGCCATATACCCTTTGCTAGAATCCATAAGATCGAGAATCTCCTGATCGCTAGATCAAATTACGAAAACTGTAAATCGGAGAAACCTTGCTCTGATACCAATTGAAGGGTTATGCGGAATAACACAATATGGTAATCTAGAAGGGGGGTTGAATAGATTACGACAATTTCTAATTACTGATGGCTTCTTTTCGGTGCTACAGCGATCTTAATGAAACTTGATTAGAATTCGATTGAATATAAGAAAGCTTGAGTTGATATAAATGAGAACAGGGTATCAAACGTGCGTATGAACAACGTGCCTACCAATCATCTATCGCAAAACGCGAACAAACCACAGGACACGATGATTTAAGGTGGTTCGGAGTACACAACTCGTGTATCCTACATCCACCGTCCACACACACACGCAGAAACGACTGCTTATGAGCGAGTTCAATACAACAACTCACACACACACACGTTGTCTGATGAACCACGATCAGAACAACCACAATTTCGTGGATCAAGCACAAGGGATGCTTGAAACACAATCACACACACACAATAGAATGGAAATTGTGAAATGGAGAAGAATTTAGAGTTGGGGAACAAATCCAGTTGGAATTCTTCTCGTGGATCGTCCAGACACTCTTCAAACTTCGATTGGATGTAGACTGATCGATGTAGAAGGTTGAATTGACGACGATCCGGCTTCAACTCCGCATGGATGGTGATTCCACGACGATCTGGGCGGAGGATTGAAGCAGGGCAGCAAATTGGGGCTTTTCCTCTTGGTCCCTTGGAGGCTCTTGCTAGGGGGCTACTGCTGTGCGAATTTGGCTCCAAAAGGATGCTTATATAGTGTTAGGTAAAGGTGGGGGTCATGGAGGAAGGAGACACTCAAATGGGGCTGAAATTAGAATTTCTGAATTTCATGTTTCCGTCGTCTGTCGACAGGTGCACTTGCATCTGTCGGCAGATGCACTCAGTCCATGATCAGTCTAAGAACTGGGTTTCAGAAATCTGAACTTCTGTGTGTATCTGTCGACATGTAATTTGCATCTGTCGACAGGTGCACTCTGGGATACAAAAACTGAAGTCTGTCTTAGGTTGTCTGTGTGTATCTGTCGACACATACCCTGGGCCTGTCGACAGATACACTTCTTTGACATTACCTTGGTCTGTTTGCTCATCTCTTTGATGCTCCATCTTTCATGCTTGTGCACCTACATGTAAATACATTGTTAGTGATATACATTGTATGATTTAGCAATGTTTAACATAATCATTTTCATGGTGTTTTTCATGTTAATTAACACATCAATTTTGCATTAAATCAATGTTCAAGGATATTAATGTGATCATCAAAAACATGATATATTGAAAACCCAACATTGACCACCAATTCATCCACATACACCTCAATATAGATGTGGATCATGTCATATGAAAGATGTCCATTATCGCTCTTTGGTAAGTAGCTCCAGCATTTTTAAGTCCAAATGGCATGACCACATAGCAATATGTTCCCCATGGTGTAGTGAATGACATCTTCTCTTGGTCTTCCTTAGCTAGCTTGATCTGATTGTACCCTGAGAAGCCATCCATGAAGGAGGGGGTCTCATACCCAGCCGTATTGTCGATAAGCACATCAATGTGAGGCAAGGGGAAATCATCTTTAGGACACGCGCGGTTAAGGTCCCAAAAGTCAATGCAGATTCTGACTCTTCCATCCTTTTTCATGACCGAGACAATGTTTGCCACCCAATTAGGATAAAGTATGACTCTAATAAACTTGGCTTTGTAGAGCTTGTCAACCTCATCCTTCATTTTCAAAGCCATTTGAGGGTGGAAACGTCTTAACCACTGCTTAATGGCAACAGACCCTGGCTTAAGTGTAAGGTGATGTTCAACAAGCACGGCGTCCAGTCCTGGCATATCCTCGTAGCTCCAAGCGAATGTGTCCTTATATTATCTAAGAACCTCGATAATTACCTCCTCTTTAGCTAGTGACAAGTTACTGCTTATGAGGACGGTCCTAGGGTTTTTCTCAGTTCCCAGATTAACTTCTTTGGTTGTTTCTTCTACTGCTACTGATGGTTCATCGAATCTTCTAATTCCACTTGCGAACGTGACAGCCTCGTCCTCGAACTCTTCATCCCCTTCTTCAATTGGGTCATCATCATCCATGATTTCATATGCTCCAAACCCATCATCGATAACACACAATGATTGCTCACATTTTATATCCAGCAACAAAAAAGGCTCTTCAATGACTTCCGAAATTGCTAGACATGCCTTGCGCCTATGGGCTAGATCGGCTAGAAAACGGTGAGGAACCCTCTTACCCTTGGACTTCTTCTTTAGTACTACCCCCAGATTATCACTAACCTGTCCTAGACTCTTGCTACAACTACTAGAAACTAAAAAAGGTGGTGAAGGAAGAGGAAAAGTAGTAAAAGAAGATCCCTGTGTGGGGGGAAGGTGGAGGAGGAGAGAAAGCAGTAAAATAAAATCCTTGTGTGGAGGGAGATGGGAGTCCCTGCGTGGAGGGAAAGAGGAGATCGGTCATTGGACCAGGGAGGAGTGGCCCATAGGTTGGGGCACACTCGAAGGAGAGGTAAGAAGTCTCCTCAATGGAGACGATTGAATCAGCCATTTGGAAATTGGCATTTTTTTTGGTTTTATTGTTATTCAATTTTTTATGATTTTTATTGATCATGAAAAGGGAATGAGGTGAGATTGCAATATTGGAGAGTTGTGAGATGAGTGTACACTTAGTTGGAGGGAGATCATTAGAAAGAAGGAGCTGGAGGGTGAGCGCCTGCTCAGAGGAGTGCAAGGAGATTGTGAAGTAGGGCGTTGGTGCCCAATGTTGCCCATTTGACGAGCCCAGAGGGGGGGGGGGGGTGAATGGGTCTTTTAAAAAATTACTTAGCCAGTACCTGTACTTAAAACATTTACACAAAGATGTTCTTTGATGAAGGTTAGTGAAGGTTAGTATAAACAACAAACACACAAGAAATCAATCACACAACACAAGGAATTATCCTGGTTCAGACCTCCTCTCCTTAGGAGTCCTACGTCCAGTCCCTGAGCAACAACTCAGGATTCCACTAACAAGGGTACAGTCCCCCTATGGACACTATAACACTCAGCTCAACTGGTCTTCCTTCACACGAAGGGAGCTACAACCCCTGGATACCCCACCAGGTCTTCCTTCACTACAGAAGGGAAAAACAACACCCTGGATCCCCAAGTCTTCCTTCACAACATAAGGGAAACAACCAGCAAACATTAAGCAGGAAAAGCAAGCCCCTAGATCAAGCTTTTGCAAGCAGTGATATGAAGCTAATAGCCCTGAGAGCAAGAGATCTAACAGAGCACTCTCTCAGAACTACACAGGCTCTCTTGAGATTTCTAATACAGCACAGAGAGCAAAGAGCTTGAGACAATTTCGAGTGGGATGCTTGGCTCTAGGATTCTCGCAGAAAATCTGAATTGCTTGCGTTCTATTGTTGTATATGAGTTCTTCATTTGATCTTCTGGAGCTTCTGTCGTGAATTTATATCTCCAACTTGAAATGTATTCGTTGAAGTATCTGTTGTCTCTGGTTTGGTGGGAGTTAGACTGAATGGTCCTTGGAAGCTTTAATCAACGGTCTTTTATCTATTTGTGCACGCCAATTGCCTTTTATTATTCCAACATTGTAAGATGGAATGTCGTCAGAGATCTACACATATTTCAAGCTTAAATGATGGACAGCTAAGCTGTCTCTGATGTCAGTCAACGTTAGAACAAATAATAATAGAAATAGTAATGCCAAATTTCTGTTCTAAAGGATGCACATAGAGTAAGCACGATAATGGAAGATATCGTCTGCATGCATGCAGAGATACGATCAGTCTTCATTAAATGCACAGATGTTAGAAAAAGATATGTGCGCAGACTTTGACTATTCAACGCTGTTAAATATCAAGTCGTTATAAAGTCGATGCATTCATGACTTATGAAATCGTTATGTACTAACCGCCAAATCAAATCAAATCGTTAAGTTACTACAAAAGAATCGCTATGATCAAGACGATATAATCAAATCGTTGTGATTAATAAAGAAATCGTTGTAGAAGGCAAATCGTTGTGTTCATTAAGGAAATCATTATGAACACTTAAGAAATCGTTGCGCAAAGCAAATCGTTATGAGTTCTAAAGAAGTCGATGCGCGAAGCAAATCATTATGAACTCTAAAGAAGTCGATGCTCAAAGCAAATCGTTATGAGCTCTAAACAAATCGATGCGCGAAGCAAATCGTTATGAGCTCTAAAGAAGTCGATGCGCGAAGCAAATCGTTATGAGCTCTAAAGAAGTCGATGCGCGAAGCAAATCGTTATGAGCTCTAAAGAAATCGATGCGATGACTTAAGGAATCGTTGCGATGAGCAAATCGTTACGAAGTCTTAAGAAATCGATGCGATGACTTAAGGAATCGTTGCGATGAGCAAATCGTTACGAAGTCTTAAGAAATCGATGCGATGACTTAAGGAATCGTTGCGATGAGCAAATCGTTACGAAGTCTTAAGAAATCGATGCGATGACTTAAGGAATCGTTGCGATGAGCAAATCGTTACGAAGTCTTAAGAAATCGATGCGATGACTTAAGGAATCGTTGCGATGAGCAAATCGTTACGAAGTCTTAAGAAATCGATGTGATGACTTAAGGAATCGTTATGATGAGCAAATCGTTACGAAGTCTTAAGAAATCGATGCGATGACTTAAGGAATCGTTATGGGAACTATTTGTTTGTAAACAAACGATGGTTCTTTCTTATAAAGAAATCGTTAAGATACTTATGAAATCGTTATGATATCAAATCGTTATAGTTCTATTGAAATCGATATACACTAAGGAAATCGTTGTGATTTTCAACAGAAGTCGATGTGGGCTTAGAGAAATTACTTACCTGGCATTGATATTTCTACAGAAGTATCAATACTTACCAAATAGGCTTGATTTTCCTTGAGGTATGTCATGTGCTCAAGACTTAGGAAATATATGTTAATAAACTTGAAATGGTTTTTTTAATCACCAAAATAAATATGTAATGAATTGACATTTCATGGGGATAGACTGATCATCAATCTCTCCCTTTTTGGTGATGACAAAACTTAATAAAAGCATGAATAAAAATCTAGATATTTGCGGAATGTATTTCAGAAATGCTAAATATTTTTCTCCCCCTTTTTGTCATTAAGCAAAAAGATAAGCAGAGACAAAGAAGAAAATAAAAGATTGAAGGGCACCCAAACAAAATGTATTGATTAATTCTGAGGAGGTACAGGTAGATAATAAGCAGGAGACAAAGAGAGGTAAAATGAGAAATGGTTTCCCATGCCTGTTCTTCCTGCTCTTCAAAAAACAACTTGAACACTCCAGGAGCTAATGTGTAGGTTGGTCCCATGGAGGGAGCCATCCTGCGGAGATGAAGAGTTAACTGTTGGTCAAGGAAATCAGCATAGGAGCTCGTATCCATGGACATCTTGAGAAAAAGGACTATCCCAAAGTTGGCACAAGGAAGGAACCGATCCATAGAGATAGGGTAGTAGTTTTGCTTCTGCCTCAGGGCTTGGCGCATGGCTACAAAAACCTTGTACCTCTCAACCCAAGTCTTAAGGGGATCATTTACCAGGTGAATGGAGTTCATCTCCAAAAAGGTAGCCGGAGAAACTTGAGGTTTACCTTCCCTGGCTTAAGCTTCATTTAGATCAGACAACTATTGAGCAGAAAGGGGGTAAAATCTGATCCATTCTGAGGAAGTCAACCACTCACATTCTGACAGGATGGGTGCAAGAACCTCAGCACTGACATGGCCCTGGTGATATTCTCTAAAAGGAAATCTATGAAATGCAACCAGAAAGCCTTTATGTACCTTAATTCTTCCCATAACCCTGGCAAAACGTTCAAAAATGATAGACCCAACATAGGATTCCATGACTAGGAAGTGAATTTAGGGAAGAGAGATCTCCTCTGGCAGTTGAAGGGAATCAAAATCAATTTGGACAGCGTCAGTGTGGGCTACAGCTGTAGTAAGAGCTGTGATGGCCTGCTTGAACTGGCCCAACTGAACTTCTGGGAGATGATGGACATATCTAAAATTGTTGAACAGCAGGAAGTGCCTGACCATCTTGATCTCCTTCTGAATGAATGGGCCCCAAGAATGTTTATGGTGGATTTGGAACCATTCTGATAAGGTCAGGGAATGGTCCCTTGGAGGGAATCTGGCAGATCTAGCTAGAAGAAATTTGTTATAGAGCTCTTTGTGCCCCCTGGCCCATTGCTCTTCAGACTTGGAGTGAGCAACAGAGAAAAGTTAGATGGTTCAGTTTTAGATAGAGGAGTATAGGATAGAACGACATTTAAATGGTCTATAAGATTGAGGAAGGGAAGGTTGATGATGGTGGCAAAAACAACCTTCTGAAGATATTCTCTATACAGTGGTTTATTTTTGTTGTCCACTGTGAGAGAAAACCACAGAGGGGGATATTTAGGGTCAGAGGAAAGGGAGGAAGTGGATGAAATTTTCCTCTTTTCCAGAGCAGAACTAGAAGAGTCTGCCCTATGATTATGATCCCCAACTTTCAGTACAGACCTAGGAATGGCTTCTTCAAACTCATCCTTGACTTTTTCAAGAAAAGGAGATTCAAGTTGAGCATTCTCAGGGATTATAGTAATGAAAGAGGGTGGAGGGGAAGGATGAAGAAAAGAATCAGACAGAGAAAGGGGGTCATCTGCTGGTCCAGAGGAGGGACCAGAGGAACAGGAGTCTCCAACAGAGGATGCTGGAGGGATCTCGAAGATGGGTGGAGGTGGAAGAATATGTGTTGAAGATGCAGGAGAGGAAGTGGAGTGAGATGGAAAAGGTGTTGGTGAAGAGATGGGTCGAGGTTGAGGTTTCTTGAAGGTTTGAGGGGTGGGTGGAGCTGTAGAGGATGAAGGTGGTGATGGAGGAACTGGGGTTTGAGAGGAAGAAGGGGCTGGGGGCTCAGGAGCCATAACTTCTTCTTCAGCCACAGTCTGCACAGATTCTAACTCCATTGGCCCTGATGGCCCTTGCACCTACTCAGCTGGCCCGGATGGCCCTGACTCACTAACCTCTGCTGCTGCTACCGGCCCTGGTGGCCCTGACACTTGAACTGATGACCATGATGGTCCTGACTCCTGCTCAGTTGGCCCTGAAGGCCTAGGAGAATCTACTTCATTTCTCTGAGCTGCAGGAGGGGGAGACGGAGGAGGAGCTGGAGCTCCAACCGCCTTCAGGATCTCAGACAGCAAGGATTTCATACTCCCCATTTCCTTATTAAACCACTTCATTGCATTTCTAATCTGAGAAAATTCCTTGGAGGTTGATGCCTGGCTCATTTTAATGGACTCCAAGTTAGACTGTACAGAGCACAGGGTCTTGCTTTAAGCATCCAACTGATTAAGGATAGGCTTCAGGTTTACCTTCCTCTGAATCTTCCTTGGCCTTCTGTGAGCAATTCTCTTTTCCTTGCTTTTCTTTTCCACTGGATTTTCAACTTCAGCATGATCTGCATTTTGCCTTTCATTCACAGGGACATCTTCAGTGTGTTCTCCCTGTGATGCTGCTTCTTTCTCAGTCACTTGCTCCCCCTAAATGGGAGAATCTTCCGCAATTCTTTGTTGCTCCCCCTGAATGGGAGCATCTTCCAACACAGTATCTTCCAGGTGGCCAGATGCCACAGCCTCTTCTACAGTGTTTCCATTACCTTCTGGAATAACTGGAGTGCTTTGAAGGGAAACTAGGACATCTCGAAGCACTGAAGCTACCCTGGAAGAGGGTAGAGGATCATCTGATATTGATCTAACAGAAATAATGGTCTCAGGAGGAATGTCCTCGATTCTTCTACTAGTTTCTTCCATCATTGCCTCTGTAGGAGCTACTGAGGCATCCATTGCACCTTCTCTTTCCATTGCTACTGCAGGTGAAGCTGATGCTTTTGGTACCTTTTCTACTACCTCTGCAATTTCAGCTGGTGCTTCTATTGCTGGTTCCTCTGGCTCTACTACTGCTGCTGTTGGTTCTGCTATATCAGCTGCTACTCCTTGCTGAGCTTCTTGGGCTTCGCCGATTATGGTTTCACCCTCAGCCACAGAGGTCTTGGTCCATACTCCATTGACGACTGAGAAACCACTTTTTCTCAGATTTCTGGACCTAATTGCTTGGCCCATCTTCTCAACTACTGCTCCAGACAAGTTCACGCCAAAATGTCTGAAAATCTTGGTGAGCAAGTGGGCATAGGGCAGAGATACATTCAGCTTGCTCTTAGTATTCCAAATTTGATCACGGGCAAATTTCATCCTCTCTATCATAACTTCGGCCATATTTATCTCTTTGTTCTGAATGGCCCAATACATCACATCTGAGTCTGCCTTGGTGCAAGTTGAGAATGTGGCACTTCTAGGGACTAATATCTGACAGACTATGAAGTGCAGAAGACGATTGAAGGCATTCAACTGGTTTATATCCAGTTTCACATCTTTTAACTTATATTCGGGACCAACAATCCCAAGTCCCTTAACTAGGGTATCCTCTGTGTGGATCCCACTGTGCCCAGATGTAGACATACCAAACAAAGACTTCAACAAATCATGATTTATTCTGATTTGGGTACCTTTGACAGAAGATATCAAAGACCCATCTGCCTCTGACTTCAAACAGACATAAAACGCCTTTACAAGGTCTAGGTAGCTTACCTCTGAAAGGGTTGCAATTCCAGTCCACTTCATCCTGTCCATAGCTTCCACTATACTGTGCATCCGATTCTTCTCAAGATCTGCAACATCCACTGCCTTATTGCCACACAGCTTGGTCTTCACAAACGTGAACCTCTCCTGCTGCTCGGGTGAGAGGTACTCAGTGCCGTAGCCCCCAAGACTACTGGAAACGACGGACGCGGCCATGGACTTGGGTGGATGAGGTTTTCAGGAGGGATGAGATGGTGGCAGGAGTGAAAACCCTCAAGAAATTCTTCGCGGGGAAAGGAGAGAGGCTTCAAATTCGTAGAGAGTCGATGCCGAAGTCATTAGGGTATCGGCTCAGGCAACCAGACGAAAGAGGGAAAAAGGTGAAAGGTAGGGGATGAGTCGTTCCCACAAGGTTTCGGAATAAATGGATACTTTATCGAAAAAAGAGACGCCAAAAAGGCGGCAGAAAAAGACAAACGAGTTTGACTATCTCAGAGGATTTTTATAAAGGAGACCGCCAAGATAAGATAATAGAAATTTTCTTTTGCTTAACGCCATGGAGAGAAATATTACTTAAATTCTGAAAATTTATGTTTCAGTTTATCACAGAAATCCTTTCACAACTTACACATGCCCAATTCCCTTCTAAGAGATGTGAATCTCTCTTCGGGTAAGGCTTTTGTGAAGATATCTGCTAACTGACCATTTGTATCAATAAAAGATATTTCTAAATTACCATTTGCTACATGATCACGAATAAAATGGTATCTAACCTCAATATGCTTGGTCCTTGAATGCTGTACTGGATTTTTGGTGAGGTTTATGGCACTTGTGTTGTCACATAACAGTGGGATTGTTTTGATGTGAAGCCCATAGTCCTCAAGTTGTTGCTTGATCCACAGGAGTTGTGTACAGCAACTTCCAGCAGCAACATACTCAACTTCAGCAGTTGATAGTGCCACTGAATTTTGCTTCTTGGAGGACCATGATATCAAACATCCTGCAAGAAATTGACAACATCCACTGGTGCTTTTTCTATCTATTTTGCATCCAGCATAATCAGCATCTGAATATCCTATTAGGTTAATTTCACATGATTTTGGATACCAAAGACCTAAGTCATGAGTTCTAGATAAATATTTAAACATTCTTTTAACTGAAATTAGATGAGATTCTCTAGGATTTGCTTGATATCTAACACACATACAAACACTAAATAGAATATCAGGTCTGCTAGCTGTTAAGTAGAGTAGAGAACCTATCATACCTCTGTAAATCTTTTGATCTACTTTCTTACCATCCTTGTCACTGTCCATCCTTGTTGATGTGCTCATAGGTGTTGACAGTGGTTTGGCATTGTCGAATCCAAATTTCTTCAAGAGTTCTCTTGTGTACTTTGCTTGGCAGATGTGAGTACCTTCCTTTCCTTGTTTGATTTGTAGTCCAAGGAAGTAGTTGAGCTCTCCCATCATGCTCATTTCGAATTCTCCCTGCATGAGCTTTTCAAAATACTTGCAAAGAGATTCATCAGTGGAACAAAAAATTATGTCATCTACATAAATTTGAACAAGCCGTATATTTTTTATCTTTGTCTTTATAAAAAGGGTGTTATCTACTTGACCACTACTGAATCCATGGTTTAAAAGAAAAGAACTAAGCCTTTCATACCAAGCTCTAGGTGCTTGCTTTAAACCATATAATGCCTTGTGAAGTTTAAAAACATGATTCGGAAATTCTATATCATCAAAACCCGGGGGTTGTTCCACATAAACTTCCTCCTTGATAAAACCATTTAAAAAACCTGACTTAACATCCATTTGAAATAGTTTTAGATCTAATGCTGATGCATATGCAAGTAAAATTCTAATAGCCTCAAGTCTAGCTACAGGTGCATAGGTTTCATCGAAATCTATGCCTTCCTCTTGGGAATAGCCTTGAGCTACCAGTCTGGCCTTATTTCTTAAGATCACACCAGTCTCATCCAATTTGTTTCTGAATACCCACTTGGTGCCGATAAACGGATGGTCTGATGGTCTGGGAACAAGTGACCATACTTGGTTTCTCTTGAATTGATTAAGTTCATCTTGTATGGCTATAATCCAAGATTCATCAGAGAGAGCTTCATTGACTGTCTTAGGCTCGATTTGAGAAACAAATGCTAGATAATCACAAGGTATTACATTACCTCTTGTTCTGACCCCTATAGATGGATCACCAATAATGTTCTCAGGTGGGTGATCTTTCTTGTATCTCCACTCCTTTGGAAGATTATCATGTATAATATCCTTTTATTGCAGGTCTTCCAGAGGTGGATCATCCTTGTCTTCAATTGATGTATCCTTTAATTTCTTAGACAATTCATCTGCATCATCAATGTCACTATCTTCTTCCTTTCTCAAGGAAGGGTTAGTTTCATCAAAAATGATATGAACAGACTGTTCAATTAATAAAGAGCGCTTGTTAAATACTCTATAGCCTTTAGGTTTAAAAGAGTATCCCATGAAGATGCCTTCGTCTGATTTGGCATCTAACTTACCAATATCCCTTTTTCCATTGTTGTGGATGAAGCAAGGAGATCCAAATGTCCTGAAGTGACTGATCTTTGGCTTCTTTCTTTTGAATAGTTTATACGCTATCTTCTTCAGGATTGGCCTGATCATCACCCTGTTGATGATATAGCTTGCTGTGTTCACTGCCTCAGCCTAGAAATACCTTGGCAAGTCATATTCTGATAGCATTGTTCTTGCCATATCCAATAAAGTTCTATTCTTCCTCTCAGCAACTCCATTTTGCCGTGGTGTCCTTAGTGCTGAGAAATTATGCTCAATTCCTTCATTTTCACAGAACTCTGCAAACTTTTCATTTTGAAATTCATCTCCGTGGTCTGACCAGATACTAACAATACTAAATTTCTTGTCTTTCTGGACCTTCTTGCTGAAATTAACAAAGCTTTCAAATGTGTCATCTTTATGTTCTAGAAATGACACCCATGTAAATCTGGAGTAGTCATCAACTATAATGAAACCGAAATTCTTTCCTCCAAGACTAGTGGTCCTCATTGGCCCAAACAAATCCATATGAAGGAGTTCTAAAGGTTTTAAGGTGGTTACCATAGTTTTTGACTTGAAGGAGCTCTGAGTATGCTTTCCCTTTGCACATGGTCTGCAGATGCTATCCATTTTCGTGCTGACCTTTGGCAGACCTTCCACCAGATTTCTCTTTCTGAGCTTGTTCATGCCATCCAAACTGCAGTGACCCATTCTTCTGTGCCACACTCAATTGATTGCTCTTTATTTGCTGCCAAACAGACGTCTTGCTCTTTAAGTTCTTCGAGATAGAGTACATATAAGTTCTTCTCTCTATTAGCTTCGAAGATTACTGACCCATCCTTCAATATACTGCACTTTGTCTCTTGGATCTGAATCTGATGACCTCTGTCACAAAGCTGGCTGATGCTGATAACGTTGTGCTTTAGCCCTTTGACAAGCAGTACATTTTCAATAACTATTTTTCCTTTGTTGTTTACTGAACCGCTGCCTATCACTGTTCCTTTACCATTATCTCCATATGTAACAGACCCTTCTTCAGCCTGAAGATGAGTAAACAGCTTCCGATTCCCTGACATGTGCCTTGAGCACCCATTGTCCAAATACCATTTGGATGCTCGAAGGTTACCCTGAAATAAAAACATTAAGTTTTAGGTACCCAAATTCTTTTGGGTCCTGAAGGGTTAGTACCATCAATTTTTCATTTTATTATCCATTTCTTGTGTCTAGTTGGACATGTTGTTATAATATGCCCTAACTTGTTGCAGTGACTACAGCAGGACAATTTAGTTACTTTTTCTATATATCTAAAATCTGCTTTGTATGTAATGTCTTGTTCAGGTACAAATTTTGGAGTTGGGTATATTTTGGGATATATTATGGTTTCTTCATTATCTGGGGGTGTATAACCTAATTCATTCTTCTTATTACCTGATCTTCTAGCACCTTTTAATATTAAGGAGTTGTTACCATTCGTACAATTTTCTAATGTGCTAGATAACTTTTTATTTTCTTTTGTTAATGTATTAATTTCTGTTTTCAATTCGTCTGAGCTTGCTTGTTTTTCAAGTTTAATTATTTGTTTATTATTATCTTTTAGATCTTCACATAATAGTTCATTTCTTCTTTTAAGTTTAGTTATTTGCCTTTCTAGTTCCTCATTTTCTATTTTTAGGTTTGAATTAGTGTTTTCTAAACAAGCAGTATTCTTCTTATTTGCTTTTAACAGTTTAGTTACTTCTCTATATTTGCTGTATAACTCGTTGAAAGCTTCTTCTAAGTTATCCGAATTTGAATCATTACATGAATCGAAAGAGGAGTCAGAAGTTACCTTTTCTTCTATATTTGCCATAAAAGCCAAGTTGGCTTCTTCTTCATCACTGCTCGAGCTTGACTCACTGTCTGAGTCGCTGCTGTTCTCCCCTGCGGCTGCCATTGCCTTCTTTTTGTATTTCTTGAATTTTCTGAAGTTATCTTTCTTCTTGTTTTCACCTTTCCTAAGCTTTGGACATTTTGCCTTGATATGTCCAGGCTTCTTGCACTCATAACATATCGGTTCTCCTTTCTTCAGATTCATTCCTTCTGGCTTCTTAAACTCTTTATTTTTCTTGAAGAACCTTCTGTCAGATTGAAACTTCTTCTTCTTAGCTAAGATTCGTTGCAATCTTCTTGATAGCATTGCTTCTTCATTTTCGCTATCCTCAATGCTTTCACCGTCATCTGAGCTTGCTTCTGATGACTCTTTTTCAGCTTTCAAAGCATTTGAGTGCTTCTTCTTACTCGAGGACTCTCCCAGTCTCTCCATATTTATCTCATGGGTCATGAGAGACCCAACGAGCTTTTCCAAGGACATCCTTTTTAGATCATTGGCTTCCTCAATGGCCGTTACCTTTGGGGTCCATGAGGATGGTAGAGACCTAAGGATCTTCCTGACCATATCTCCCATTTCATAAGTCTTTCCTAGTCCAGCTAACCCATTTGTGATATCTGTAAATCTACTGAACATATGGGTTATGGACTCACCTGGTTGCATCTGGAATCTTTCATATTGCGTTACAAGAATGTCAATTATTGTCTCCTTCACTTTGTCTGTGCCTTCATAAGTAATTCTGAGCTTTTCCCACATCTTCATTACAGATTTGCAGGTTGAAACTCTATTGAATTCTTTCTTGCTTAGGGCACAGCACAGAATACTCTTAGCTTTACAGTTCAAGGAGATCTTGTTCCTGTCATCATCTGTCCACTGAGCCTTCTCATTCGTGACCAGGAGATCGCCTTCTTCTACTATGGACCATATCTGATAATCGTGACCTTGTAGAAAGTATTCCATTCTGGTTTTCTAGTAAGTGTAATTTTCTCCATCGAACAATGGTGGTCGGTTGACTGACTGACCTTCGAAGTGACCATGGGCTGCCATGAATCTTTACTCTTCAGATCGTTAGATCTTCTTCTTTGTCGAAGAGACCTGCTCTGATACCACTTGTTGCCCAATTGACGAGCCCAGAGGGGGGGGGTGAATGGGTCTTTTAAAAAATTACTTAGCCAGTACCTGTACTTAAAACATTTACACAAAGATGTTCTTCGATGAAGGTTAGTATAAACAACAAACACACAAGAAATCAATCACACAACACAAGGAATTATCCTGGTTCAGACCTCCTCTCCTTAGGAGTCCTACATCCAGTCCCTGAGCAACAACTCAGGATTCCACTAACAAGGGTACAGTCCCCCTATGGACACTACAACACCCAGCTCAGTTGGTCTTCCTTCAGATGAAGGGAGCTACAACACCCTGGATACCCCACCAGGTCTTCCTTCACTACAGAAGGGAAAAACAACACCCTGGATCCCCAGGTCTTCCTTCACAACATAAGGGAAACAACCAGCAAAAATTAAGCAGGAAAAGCAAGCCCCTAGATCAAGCTTCTTGCAAGCAGTGATCTGAAGCTAATAGCCCTGAGAGCAAGAGATCTAACAGAGCACTCTCTTAGAGCTACACAGGCTCTCTTGGGATTTCTAATACAGCACAGAGAGCAAAGAGCTTGAGACAATTTCGAGTGGGATGCTTGGCTCTAGGATTCTCGCAGAAAATCTGAATTACTTGCGTTCTATTGTTGTATATGAGTTCTTCACTTGATCTTCTGGAGCTTCTGTCTCGAATTTATATCTCCAATTTGAAATGTATTTGTTGAAGTATCCGTTGTCTCTGGTTTGGTGGACGTTAGACTGAATGGTCCTTGGAAGCTTTAATCAACGGTCTTTTATCTATTTGTGCACGCCAAACTTTCTGTATTGTCCTTTGCCTTTTATTAGTCTAACGTTGTAAGATGAAATGTCGTCAGAGATCTGCACATATTTCAAGCTTAAATGATGGACAGCTAAGCTGTCTCTGATGTCAGTCAACATTAGAACAAATAATCACAGAAATAGTAATGCCAAATTTCTGTTCTAAAGGATGCACACAGAGTAAGCACGATAATGGAAGATATCGTCTGCATGCATGCAGAGATACGATCAGTCTTCATTAAATGCATAGATGTCAGAAAAAGATATGTGCGAAGACTTTGACTATTCAACGCTGTTAAATATCAAGTCGTTATAAAGTCGATGCATTCATGACTTATGAAATCATTATGTACTAACCGCCAAATCAAATTGTTAAGTTACTACAAAAGAATCGTTATGATCAAGACGATATAATCAAATCGTTGTGATCAATATAGAAATCGTTGTAGAAGGAAAATCGTTGTGTTCATTAAGGAAATCAGTATGAACACTTAAGAAATCGTTGCGCAAAGCAAATCGTTATGAGTTCTAAAGAAGTCGATGCGCGAAGCAAATCGTTATGAGCTCTAAAGAAGTCGATGCTCGAAGCAAATCGTTATGAGCTCTAAACAAATCGATGCGCGAAGCAAATCGTTATGAGATCTAAAGAAGTTGATGCGCGAAGCAAATCGTTATGAGCTCTAAAGAAGTCGACGCGCGAAGCAAATCGTTATGAGCTCTAAAGAAATCGATGCGATGACTTAAGGAATCGTTGTGATGAGCAAATCGTTACGAAGTCTTAAGAAATCGATGCGATGACTTAAGGAATCGTTGCGATGAGCAAATCGTTACGAACTCTTAAGAAATCGATGTGATGACTTAAGGAATCGTTGCGATGAGCAAATCGTTACGAAGTCTTAAGAAATCGATGCGATGACTTAAGGAATCGTTGCGATGAGCAAATCGTTACGAAGTCTTAAGTAATCGATGCGATGACTTAAGGAATCGTTGCGATGAGAAAATCGTTACGAAGTCTTAAGAAATCGATGTGATGACTTAAGGAATCGTTATGATGAGCAAATCATTACGAAGTCTTAAGAAATCGATGCGATGACTTAAGGAATCGTTATGGGAACGATTTATTTATAAACAAATGATGTTTCTTTCTTATAAAGAAATCGTTAAGATACTTATGAAATCGTTATGATATCAAATGATTATAGTTCTATTGAAATCGATATACACTAAGGAAATCGTTGTGATTTTCAACAGAAGTCGATGTGGGCTTAGAGAAATTACTTACCTGGCATTGATATTTCTACATAAGTATCAATACTTACCAAATTGGCTTGATTTTCCTTGAGGTATGTCTTGTGCTCAAGACTTAGGAAATATATGTTAATAAACTTGAAATGGTTTTGTTAATCACCAAAGTAAATATGTAATGAATTGACATTTCATGGGGATAGACTGATCATCACCCAAGGGATGCTGAGGGAGAGGAAGAGAGACCACGTGGTGGCCTGAAGTAGAGTGGGCACAATGCCCAAGGAGAAGAGTCCTGCCTAGAGCCTATCTACCATGAAGTCTTCTTTGTAGGGGACGTCTGGCTCCCCCTCATATGTCCAGTCATTCATCATCTACCTTTTGCTTGTGATTGTGGCTGGCTTCTCCATAAGGTCATGAATCAGTGGCGGCCATTCAGGGTCTGTTGGCATGAAGAGTCAACTTAGAGAAATAGCAATGTCGTTCATGTCAAACCAACAGTACCATTCGCATTCAGGAACGCCCATTTTTCTTTGTTTTGGGGACTAAGATTTTCCAAAGCTTTGTATGTAGCCAAGGGGGCAATATGATGTGCAAACTGGCGAACATGCACATCTTGACGTGAAAGCTCAGATGTGATCACAGAAGTTTGTTGCTTATCCCCTGGCTGCAATGGCCTCTTCTTAAAGTGGTAGTAGAGAGACCATGTAAGTGGTTGCCTATTAGTCTTCATAGTTGATGTCATGGTGGCCCAAGGTTTGGCAGACACTGCCCTCTGTTCATAGTCTTCTTTCATCGGCTTATACCCCAGTCCTGCCCTTGGTGTTGTCTTCCTATCTTGTACTGCCTTAGTCCTGCCCTGTAGATATGCACCTAGCCCTTCACCCGGCTGGTACCCCATCTTCAGCATGATCTACTAGCCCTTATCAGTTATAATTTTACTTATTTTCTGTGCAGTAGTTGATGTTGAATGTACTGGGTTTTGTTGCATGTCATGAAGAGTTATGCGGAAGTACACAATACGGTAATCTAGAAGGGGGGGGGGGGGTTGAATAGATTACGGCAATTTTAAACTATCGATGGCTTCTTTTCGATGCTACAGCGATCTTAATGAAATTTGATTCAAATTCAATTAAGTGTGAGACCGCTTGAGTTGATTTAAGTGAGAACAGAAAATCAAACGTGCGTATGAACACCGTGCCTACCAATCATCTATCGCAAAACGCGAACAAACCACAGAACACGATGATTTAAGGTGGTTCGGAGTACACAACTCGTGTATCCTACATCCACCGTCCACACACACACGCAGAAACGACTGCTTATGAGCGAGTTCAACACTACAACTCAACCACACACACGTTGTCTGATGAACCACGATCAGAACAACCACAAATACGTGAATCAAGCACAAGGGATGCTCGAAACACAACACACACACACACGATGGAATGGAAATTATGAAATGGAGAAGAATTGGGAATTAGGGAACAAATCCGGTTGGAATTCTTCTCGTGGATCGTCCAAACGCTCTTCAAACTTCGATTGGATGTAGATTGATCAATGTAGAAGGTTGAATTGATGACGATCCGGCTTCAGCTCCGCATAGATGGTGATTCCACGTCGATCTGGGCGGAAAGTTGAAGCAGAGCAGCAATTTGGGGCTTTTCCTCTTGGTCCCTTGGAGGCTCTTGGATGGGAGGCTGCTCTCTGCGAATTTGGCTCCAAAAGGATGCTTATATAGTGTTAGGTAAAGGTGGGGGTCGTGGAGGAAGGAAACACCCAAGTGGGGCCGGATTTGGAAACCCAAAATCTGAAGTTTCCGTCGGCTGTCGACAGGTGCACTTGCATCTGTCGACAGGCAGACTCAGGCTGAGAACTGGGTTTCAGGAAAATGAGTTTCTGAGTGTATCTGTCGACAGATGCACTCAGGAATTGAAAACCTGAGCTCTGTCCTGGGTTGTCTGTGTGTATCTGTCGACAGGTACATTGCATCTGTCGACAGATACACTCAGAGATGCAAACCTGAGTTCTGTCTTGGAATGACTGTATGAATCTGTCGACAGGTAGAGTTCATCTGTCGACAGATACACCTTTTGACAGATTTTTGTGCTTTTTGCTCATCTCTTCAATGCTCCATGTTTCATGCTTGTGCACCTACATGCAAATACATTGTTAGTGATATACATTGTATGATTTAGCAATGTTTAACTCAATCACTTTCATGGTGTTTTTCATGTTAGTTAACACATCAATTTTGCATTAAATCAATGTTCAAGGATGTTAATGTGATCATCAAAAACATGATATATGAAAAACCCAACAATCTCCCCCTTTTTGATGATGACAAAAACATTCAATTGATGCATATATTGATGTTCTCCCCCTTTTTGACAACATGCAAAAGGTCAAGTCATGCACATTTAGAGACAAATAAACATGAACTGAGTTTTCATTGATTGATCATTGAAATTTCACAGTACATTTGATAATCATTACATGACTCAATAAAAAGAAAGGGAAATAACATGAACAAGCAAAAGATGATAAGACAAGTGAGACTAATTCCCATCTAAGACTCTTAGTGACCTCTAATGACCCTGAGACCCTCTATTCATTGTCATGTCCAGCAGAAGGAGGGTGACGGGATCCATCTCTCTCAGAGTAGAGGTGGTCAAGCCGGTCATCCAGAGTGTTGAGGCGAGCATCCACTTGATCAAATCTTGAAGTCATCTGAGCAAATCCTGAGATCATTTCTTGATGGATTTGTGCCAAGTAATCATGAACGGATTGTTGTGGAGGCACAGGTACATCATCAAACTCTTGAGCTTGGTCAGGCATTTGCTCATCTTCAGGTTCTTCATCACTGCCTTCATTTGCTTCATCGCCTTCATTGTCTTCTTCACCGGTTGAGTCTTCAGCTCCTTGTGGTTCCTTTCCCTTGAGAGTCCTTGTGACTACACCGTCCACAATCTTGTAGCCCATGCGGTTGGCAGCAGTGAGATCAAAAGCACTTCGGGACTTTAGTGAGATGAGCTCACTTGGAGGGATAGGAATGCCAAGGAAAATAAGAAGAGAAGTGATGGGGCAAGCATATGGCATTGATCTTTTGGTGTTAGAGAAACACCGACGGATGAGGCTTATCATGAGTTCAGGAAGATTGATTTCTTGACACTTGAGGAAAAAAATGAATAGGGATTTATGGACCTCGGTGACTAACTCTCGACTTCCATCCTTCGGGACGATCAAGGTAGTGAAGATGTGATGGATCATCCGGATCAAGGGAGGAAAGGAGTTGGCGTTGAGACGAGCAATCTCCTTGGTAGTGTCATAAGGTTCCAACGTGAGAAGCTCATAGTACTCAGAAGCAGAGGGATTGTAGTTGAAGATTTCAACTCCTGAGTTTGGAATTTCAAGGGCTGTGGAGAGAAGATTTGCGGTGAGGCGAAAACGAGTGCCTTTCACCGAAGAGTAGATATCTCCCTGATCGGAAAGCCCTAAGTTATTGTAGAACTCGGATACGGCAGTTGGAGAGTATTGCAAGTGGGAGTATAAGAAGGATGTCCACCCTTGAGTGTCAAAATAAGGTAGGAGTGAGGGGAACATCGGTGCTAAGGACTCGAAGTCCACATACCGGGATTGGACAATCTTCTTGAAGGTGCCGTTGGGTCGGATAAGACGGAGACCTTGAGGAACGATGAGTTCCGGTAACCGATCCTCACGATGCTTGCTGCGGCGTTCAGAAGGAGCCCTGGAGCTTTCTCCGGCGTCCGTCGGAGCGCGACGACGGCGAGCGAGAAGCTTCGATTTGGGTGCCATCGCAGGAGGAAGGATGAGAATGGTGTGAAGGCAAGTGGAGGGATCCCAGACGAGGAGCAGGATCGTCGGAGACGGAGCCCTGAAGGGGGAAAGAGAGGGGGTTTGGAGAGGAGGAGGAGGGAACAAGAGAGGAGGGGTGAAAAAGGGTCGTGGGTGGCCTTAGAATGGACTTGGAGGGTTTTAAAAGGAAGGCCCCACAAAAAGGAGGTGAACCGGCGCGAGGGTTTTCTGAAAAAACAGATCTGGGCCGTCGTCTGTCGACAGATGCCAGTCTATCTGTCGACAGATAGCTCCTTTTTGGTGAAAACTTGATTTTTGTCAAAATTTTTCAAAGGGACAAGTGTTCATTTGTTGTTTTAAGGCAAAATGGGTGTATGTGCAAGACAAAAATCCATATCCATTAAGATGAAGACATGACACAAATCTAAAATGATTTTGAATTAAAAATGATAAGATCTTTAATTAGATCATGAGGAACACATTTCACAAAGCCAGTGAAAATTAAATAACTCTTTTGATTAAGGCCGTTGAAGACAAACATGCATTTAAATAGAGATGATAGTCAGATGACAATTGAATTAAATGCCCACAAGAATGTCTTACCGAAGAAACACATTGGACTTGACAAAAAATTTTGGAGGCTTCACTCTATTTCTGGTATGATCTTGGAAGATTTAAGCAACGAAGATGGAAAAGAGTGGCAATGAGGAGCACTTTCACTTTTTCATGTGAAGGTAGACATTTGTGATGCCAATACCCCCAGTTACTCAATGTGAGTGTCCATCAAGCCATTGTATAGAGATAATGAAACAACCTTTTGACGCGAAGACTGACATTTGTGATGCCCATGTCCCCGGTTACTTAGTGATTTTCATCATTGCTCTACCTCCATCCCACAAATGAAAAACAAATTTGTTGATTGAACTGAAGAAATAGGTAGCTTTTCTCCCTTTTTTTTTTTTTTTTTTGCTTTTTGTCAAGTACATGAGATTTCTTTAGGCAAGTTGTAATGTGGAACATTAAATTCAAGAGTTTTCTGATTTTTCAAATCATTTTAGATTCATGTTTAACGACAAGGGAGTTATTCAAAGGAGATGTTTAAAAATCATTTGGTTTGCTCATTATGTTCAAAATGATCTAAAAAGACCTTAATCAGGTTATGCATCAAACAACATTTAGACTTGGTTCATGACTTTGACATGAAGTGGATATGAAGGGTTATATTGCACACAAACAAACCAAGGTTTACCTTTAAATCAAGTAAGGAACACTTTTCCTGAAAAGTATGAAGAAGGATTTGAAAAATAAGGAAGAATGTGTGTATCTGTCGACAGAAGAAATCTGTCTGTCGACAGATGCACACAGACTGAGGAGTTGAGGTTTCTGTCAGAACAAGACTGATTGTATCTGTCGACAGATGGAATGTGTCTGTCGACAGATATGAACAGAGTGGATTTTTCTGGTTTCAGATTGATTGCACATTGAGTTCAAGGAAGTGAGAATTCAACAAGTAGATGTTGGAAGAGTTTCCTCAGAAAATACTCAACAAACCTTAACTTACTCCCCCATAGTGTGTGCACGTGTTGACACGACATCTAAGCAAGGATTCACACAAGCATTTGATACAAAACAAACATGATCATTTAAAGAAAGTAACACACAAGCACATGATCACAGAAAAAAAAAAACATTGTTTAATGGAGTTAACATGATAAAATGTAAGGAAACTAAAAATCCTATGTGAAGTACAGGACCTTTATATGTAATGGGACTATGGATACTTGGCGGAGAATGTTTCCTCACGCATGATGATAGTTTCCAAACAAGCCGAACTTGTTCTTCCACAGTTCACCATTTGATATACCACATAGTCATTCACACATAAAGAGCATGTACTCCAATATGGAGAGTTAGTTTCATTGCATTTTACACAAACCCAATTCTCTTCTTAATGATGTGCTTACCGGTGCTTTAGATTTGAAAGACTTCGGGTTGTTTTCCTTGTGCATATGCATCACAAAAACTTTCGTTGTTGCTAAAAGAGATGTCAGGAAGTCCACTTACCAATTTGAGCTTCATGATCTTGTGCAACACGTTGTAGCTCGCATGGCCAAGCCTACGATGCCACAAGGTCAATTCATCCTGTCTATTTGCAACAAGACACAAGTTGTCATTTTCTGGATCATCTAAATCAACTAAGTAAATGTTATTCACTCTTTTTCCAGAAAATTTTACACTTCCTGTTTCTTTATCAACAATTTGACATGAATTTGATTCAAAAATGACGTTGTGACCTCTATCACATAATTGACTTATGCTAAGCAAATTGTGATTAAGGCCATCAACCAACAGTACATTTTCAATTGAATTGGAGGAACACTTACCAACATTACCTGTGCCAATGATTTGGCCTTTGTTGTTACCTCCAAAAATGACTTGTCCTCCGTCTTTCTCCACTAGGAAACAGAATTTACCTTTGTCGCCCGTCATGTGCCTCGAACAGCCGCTATCCAAGTACCATTGTTTTGATGTTGGGCTGCTAGGCATTCCTGCAAATGTGGATCAGACAAGAGGTTTTGGTACCCAAATTACTTTGGGTCCCAAAATTTCATTCATGCAACAAAGTAGATGTTTAGGAATCCAAACTTGTTTGACTTTTTGTTTCTTTGGATTATTCCAACATTGTTTTCATCATGACCAATCTTTTTACACACGTTGCATGAAGGAATTTTCTTTTCAATTTTCTGTTGCTTGATAGACTGTTTATTCATTGAGATTGTTCTTGTCTGTCGACAGGCACCGTTGTATCTGTCGACAGGTGGCTTTTTCTTTTGTTTGTTGGGAACATTTTGTTTGTGTAGTAGTGGCTTGGTCTGAGACTTTCTTGAATTATGCTTTGTGGGAGCATGCTTGGTTGTGCTTGGGCTAGGATCAACAAATGAAGTTATCAATGACTCTCCTATTTTCTTTTGTTTGACAGGTTGATATCCTAATCCATGCTTGGTTACATGTATTTTGGCCCCAAAACCGCATCTAGATTTTGCTTCCCTTTTACAAATTTCATTAAGTCCTCAGATTTTTCTTTCAATTCCTTTTCAGTTTGTTCCAACTTTTTCTTGGTTTCCAATTGTTCTTCTTGAAGGAATTCAATGGAATGGCTTAAACAGTCTTTTCTTTTGTATTTCTTGCAATTTCATTTTCAAGCAATCCATTTCTTCATTATGAGTCTTTTCATCAACTTTCATCATTTCTAATTCTTTTGTCAGGAATGCAATTCGTTCATCATTGTTCTTATCATGCACAAGGGAGTTGCATTTCTTTTTAATGCTCTATTCTCAGATCTATATTCACGAAATTTTTCAAATAAAGTAGTGTATGCTTCCTCCCATTCACTTGCAGTGAAATCATCAAATGAGAAATTTACCTCGCTGGAGTCATCACTCCTGGCCATCAAGCATTTCACTTCTTCATCATCGGATGTTTCTTGTGCATCTTCATCTTCATCTTCATCACTCCAAGTGGCCAACATTGCTTTGGCCTTTTTGGAGGTGAATTTGTCTTTCTTCAGCTTCTTCTTGAGTTCCGGGCATTCTCCTCTCATATGCCCCTATTTCTTGCATTCATAACAAACAATGTCAAATTTTTTGTTTGACTCATATTTCTGTGAAAAATTTTTCTTAGGAAAGGGTTTGAATTACCTATTTCTCTCCTCTTGAACTTCAAAATTTTCTTGAATTGTCTAGTGAGCATTGCCATTTCACCATCATCACTCTCACTAGATGTTTCTTGCTCATCACTATCTTGTTGAATAGATTTCTTGGAGCTTGTTGATGTTTTATTGGATGCTTTTAAAGCAATTGACTTTCTAGGATTTTCTTCTAATTCTTTTCTTTTGATGTTGATTTCATATGTCATTAGAGAGCCAATTAGTTCATCCAATTTCATTTTGGAAAGGTCTTTGGAATCCTCAATGACAGTGGCCTTAGTATTCCAAGATGAAGTAAGAGATCGAAGGATCTTTCTCACTAAGTCACTTTCAGAGTATTCCTTCTTAAGACCTTTTAGCCCGTTAACTATTAGCATGAATCTTGCAAACATGTCTGATATGGTTTCATCAGTTTTCATCTTGAACATTTCATATTCAGACACTAACATGCTAACTTTAGTTTCCCTTACCTCGGACGTACCTTCGTAGATAAGTTCAAGCTTGTCCCACATCTCTTTTGCTGTTGAGCATGTGGAGACTCTTGAGAACTCCTTTGGATGCACCGCACATTGCATCATGTTTAGTGCACTCCAGTTGAGAGTTCCTTGGCTATTTGGTCTTTCGTCCAGGTGTCTTCGTCCTCGGGCAATACATATGGTCCTTTGCTGACTATCTTCCACAGCTCGTAGTTTTGAGCTCTCAAAAATACCTGCATACGATTTTTCCAATAGGAATAGTCAGTGCCATCAAAATAGGGTGGCCTGGTTACTGAATGTCCCTCGGCCATATACCCTTTGCTAGAATCCATAAGATCGAAAATCTCCTGATCGCTAGATCAAATTACGAAAAGCTGTAAATCGGAGAAACCCTCTCTGATACCAATTGAAGAGTTATGCGGAAGTACACAATACGGTAATCTAGAAGGGGGGGGGGGGTTGAATAGATTACGGCAATTTTAAACTATCGATGGCTTCTTTTCGATGCTACAGCGATCTTAATGAAATTTGATTCAAATTCAATTAAGTGTGAGACCGCTTGAGTTGATTTAAGTGAGAACAGAAAATCAAACGTGCGTATGAACACCGTGCCTACCAATCATCTATCGCAAAACGCGAACAAACCACAGAACACGATGATTTAAGGTGGTTCGGAGTACACAACTCGTGTATCCTACATCCACCGTCCACACACACACGCAGAAACGACTGCTTATGAGCGAGTTCAACACTACAACTCAACCACACACACGTTGTCTGATGAACCACGATCAGAACAACCACAAATACGTGAATCAAGCACAAGGGATGCTCGAAACACAACCACACAACACACGATGGAATGGAAATTATGAAATGGAGAAGAATTGGGAATTAGGGAACAAATCCGGTTGGAATTCTTCTCGTGGATCGTCCAAACGCTCTTCAAACTTCGATTGGATGTAGATTGATCGATGTAGAAGGTTGAATTGATGACGATCCGGCTTCAGCTCCGCATAGATGGTGATTCCACGTCGATCTGGGCGGAAAGTTGAAGCAGAGCAGCAATTTGGGGCTTTTCCTCTTGGTCCCTTGGAGGCTCTTGGATGGGAGGCTGCTCTCTGCGAATTTGGCTCCAAAAGGATGCTTATATAGTGTTAGGTAAAGGTGGGGGTCGTGGAGGAAGGAAACACCCAAGTGGGGCCGGATTTGGAAACCCAAAATCTGAAGTTTCCGTCGGCTGTCGACAGGTGCACTTGCATCTGTCGACAGGCAGACTCAGGCTGAGAACTGGGTTTCAGGAAAATGAGTTTCTGAGTGTATCTGTCGACAGGCAGTTTGCATCTGTCGACAGATGCACTCAGGAATTGAAAACCTGAGCTCTGTCCTGGGTTGTCTGTGTGTATCTGTCGACAGGTACATTGCATCTGTCGACAGATACACTCAGAGATGCAAACCTGAGTTCTGTCTTGGAATGACTGTATGAATCTGTCGACAGGTAGAGTTCATCTGTCGACAGATACACCTTTTTGACAGATTTTTGTGCTTTTTGCTCATCTCTTCAATGCTCCATGTTTCATGCTTGTGCACCTACATGCAAATACATTGTTAGTGATATACATTGTATGATTTAGCAATGTTTAACTCAATCACTTTCATGGTGTTTTTCATGTTAGTTAACACATCAATTTTGCATTAAATCAATGTTCAAGGATGTTAATGTGATCATCAAAAACATGATATATGAAAAACCCAACAATCTCCCCCTTTTTGATGATGACAAAAACATTCAATTGATGCATATTGATGTTCTCCCCCTTTTTGACAACATGCAAAAGGTCAAGTCATGCACATTTAGAGACAAATAAACATGAACTGAGTTTTCATTGATTGATCATTGAAATTTCACAGTACATTGATAATCATTACATGACTCAATAAAAAGAAAGGGAAATAACATGAACAAGCAAAAGATGATAAGACAAGTGAGACTAATTCCCATCTAAGACTCTTAGTGACCTTTAATGACCCTGAGACCCTCTATTCATTGTCATGTCCAGCAGAAGGAGGGTGACGGGATCCATCTCTCTCGGAGTAGAGGTGGTCAAGCCGGTCATCCAGAGTGTTGAGGCGAGCATCCACTTGATCAAATCTTGAAGTCATCTGAGCAAATCCTGAGATCATTTCTTGATGGATTTGTGCCAAGTAATCATGAACGGATTGTTGTGGAGGCACAGGTACATCATCAAACTCTTGAGCTTGGTCAGGCATTTGCTCATCTTCAGGTTCTTCATCACTGCCTTCATTTGCTTCATCGCCTTCATTGTCTTCTTCACCGGTTGAGTCTTCAGCTCCTTGTGGTTCCTTTCCCTTGAGAGTCCTTGTGACTACACCGTCCACAATCTTGTAGCCCATGCGGTTGGCAGCAGTGAGATCAAAAGCACTTCGGGACTTTAGTGAGATGAGCTCACTTGGAGGGATAGGAATGCCAAGGAAAAGAAAAAGAGAAGTGATGGGGCAAGCATATGGCATTGATCTTTTGGTGTTAGAGAAACACCGACGGATGAGGCTTATCATGAGTTCAGGAAGATTGATTTCTTGACACTTGAGGAAAAAAATGAATAGGGATTTATGGACCTCGGTGACTAACTCTCGACTTCCATCCTTCGGGACGATCAAGGTAGTGAAGATGTGATGGATCATCCGGATCAAGGGAGGAAAGGAGTTGGCGTTGAGACGAGCAATCTCCTTGGTAGTGTCATAAGGTTCCAACGTGAGAAGCTCATAGTACTCAGAAGCAGAGGGATTGTAGTTGAAGATTTCAACTCCTGAGTTTGGAATTTCAAGGGCTGTGGAGAGAAGATTTGCGGTGAGGCGAAAACGAGTGCCTTTCACCGAAGAGTAGATATCTCCCTGATCGGAAAGCCCTAAGTTATTGTAGAACTCGGATACGGCAGTTGGAGAGTATTGCAAGTGGGAGTATAAGAAGGATGTCCACCCTTGAGTGTCAAAATAAGGTAGGAGTGAGGGGAACATCGGTGCTAAGGACTCGAAGTCCACATACCGGGATTGGACAATCTTCTTGAAGGTGCCGTTGGGTCGGATAAGACGGAGACCTTGAGGAACGATGAGTTCCGGTAACCGATCCTCACGATGCTTGCTGCGGCGTTCAGAAGGAGCCCTGGAGCTTTCTCCGGCGTCCGTCGGAGCGCGACGACGGCGAGCGAGAAGCTTCGATTTGGGTGCCATCGCAGGAGGAAGGATGAGAATGGTGTGAAGGCAAAGTGGAGGGATCCCAGACGAGGAGCAGGATCGTCGGAGACGGAGCCCTGAAGGGGGAAAGAGAGGGGGTTTGGAGAGGAGGAGGAGGGAACAAGAGAGGAGGGGTGAAAAAGGGTCGTGGGTGGCCTTAGAATGGACTTGGAGGGTTTTAAAAGGAAGGCCCCACAAAAAGGAGGTGAACCGGCGCGAGGGTTTTCTGAAAAAACGGATCTGGGCCGTCGTCTGTCGACAGATGCCAGTCTATCTGTCGACAGATAGCTCCTTTTTGGTGAAAACTTGATTTTGTCAAAATTTTTCAAAGGGACAAGTGTTCATTTGTTGTTTTAAGGAAAAATGGGTGTATGTGCAAGACAAAAATCCATATCCATTAAGATGAAGACATGACACAAATCTAAAATGATTTTGAATTAAAAATGATAAGATCTTTAATTAGATCATGAGGAACACATTTCACAAAAGCCAGTGAAAATTAAATAACTCTTTTGATTAAGGCCGTTGAAGACAAACATGCATTTAAATAGAGATGATAGTCAGATGACAATTGAATTAAATGCCCACAAGAATGTCTTACCGAAGAAACACATTGGACTTGACAAAAAATTTCGGAGGCTTCACTCTATTTCTAGTATGATCTTGGAAGATTTAAGCAACGAAGATGGAAAAGAGTGGCAAACCCACCTTCAATGTGACCACTCCTTTTGGAGGCCTACTAGTGTTGTTATAGGTGGTGACAGTGATGGAGGATGGCCGAATTGACTGTAATGTTACCCCACACAAGTTTAATGTGTCTAAGGACACGACATTGATGGAAGCTCCGGTGTCCACTAAGCATTAGGACACGTGAGTTCCATTGACTTAAACTATTAATCACAGGGCATACCGTTGAGATTCCACAGGTGCTAGCTTATGTTCGTGGAACTCTATAGCCAGATGTTGACTTGTGGGGGTCAAAATTGAGATAATTTGGATGACTAGTGTCACGCCCCGACGCGGAATATTGAAACACGAGGCAGTTGCAAGAAAAGGTATAGAGCAAGTACTAGACATCAAACTATTGCATAATGAATAATACTAAAGCAAACCTTTTTCATTAATAATTTCCAATGTCTAGTTACAACCACTAATATCAGAGCCAATCTATAAGGCCCAATTACATTGAAATAAAGCAAAGACTAAACTTCAAAACCTAACTACTACAACGCTAAACATAGTAATAGGACGCTAGGGTAATCATGACATCACTCCAGGTCGTTCCCGTCCTCTTGAGTGTATGGTTCATCCTCGGTCTCACCTGAGAACACAATGACAAATAACGCAGGGTGAGTGATAATACCCAGTAGGACTTAAATCTCAATAGTCAAGCAGGTTTTAAATGATTAATGAATTAAAAGGCAGAGTAACTAATGATAGAGCGAGAGAGTAAAGTAAAAGATAACAGGTGAACGAAATAGCACAGTTTTCCAAATATAGCACGAGAGTCGAGTATAGCACAAAATAGCAAGATGGCCATAGCACAAATAGCCCAAAATATAGCAATAGCACAACGAGTATAGCATAGCACTTTGTTGTCAACAGACAATGAGAGAATATAGCACTTTTGATTGTCATTAGATTAATCTAGATAGTATGGCACTTGGATGTAATGCCGACATCCTGACCATTTAACTCCCATGGGCAAATGGCACTTTCGGGAGCTCTCCCCAGGACCAGATCGGGCCCCATTGCACTGGCATTGGTTATATTGTTTATCTTTAGACAATCAGTCAATGGCCAATAGAGAGTACCAAGAAATAGATGATAGCACTAGATGAATAGATGAGATAGTAGAGTGAACGAGAGTAGACGAGCGAGTAGAGTATAGACGAGAGCTAGTGGACATTGTGTAACACCCCGGCCCCCTTGGGCCCTTGGCCCCGTCCTCTGGGTCACGGCAGGGCGACTGTCGCGACGTGGTTCCGATCGTGAGCAATGTCTGGTTCTGCTTGGTATTGCGACAGGGGGTATGTCGCCTTCTTGAAGACGACATACCCACTGTCGCCTTCTGGTTTAATGGATGGTGACATGGGGTATGTCGCCTTCCCATCGTGTCGCCCCAGACGCCGTCTGATAGATGTGACGGGCGTCCTTTGTGTCAGTACGGCTCTGGCGGTGTCGGGTGAATGCGACAAGATGGCTATTGCCTTCACTTTTTCGAATTTTGAGATTTGACCGTTGTCAGTGGAATTGCGACAGGGGGTATGTCGCCTTCTTGAAGACGACATACCCATTGTCGCCTTCTAGTTCCCAAGGCGACACAAGGTGTGTCACCTTCTCAGGACGCGGGCTTAAAGCCCGGGCGCCCGAGCCCCTTCCCCTTATTCGCACCTCTCTTTCCCCCTCTCTTTCTCTCGCCCTCTCGGAGTTTTCCGGCGATTTCGGGGTGCCTCCCTCGTGTTGAGGGGCCGTGCTGAGGAGGGTGTCGCTCCGTTCATGCAGGGGTCGTGTTCGTGCCGTGCGGTGCGAGGAGGAGACATTTCTACCTACGAGAAGGCCCCAACGGGTGCGTTCTTCTCGTGGAGGTAGGGACACCCGACTCCTTCGCCCTAAGCATGATCCCCTCCCCATCTAGACCGTGGTTCTCGTGTGATTGGGGTTTGGGGAGTGTGAGAACTCCATGCTCATGTGAGTGAGGTTTTCCTCCGAGCGTAGAATCCATGTTCTTGGGTGTTTGAGGGTGGTTTGAATGCTTTACTAGCTTCCTAGCATGATAAACATGCTCCCCTCCCTCGCCGTGTAGCGTTTCTCCTGTTTCGGGGAGGTTCCCAGAAGAAGAATCTCCGGAACCCCCGACTGGCCTGAATGCGACATACCCTGTGTCGCCTTCTGACTGGTAAAGCGACAGGGCCTATGTCACCTTCTTGAAGGCGAGAGGCCCTATGTCGCATTCAGAATGCGACAGGGGCTATGTCGCATTCAGAATGCGACATGGCCTATGTCGCATTAAGAAGGCAACAGGCCCTTTGTCACCTTCTCAGTCTAGAGGCAGGTTGTGCTTCCGCCGCTTCCGTTTTCACTTTTCTGTACCCGTGGCACCTGTGCTAGTTCCCTAGTAAGGTCTCACACTAGTCGTTCGCCCGGTGCGCGGCACTTGAGGGCTTGTCCCGTGCGAGAGGTTGTTACCGTTACCTGGGACCCCCGTCCTCGGGAGCCTGTTGAGGGAGTACTCCGGGCTACGAGTGTGCTCGAGTTGGCAGCCACCAGGCGGACTCTAGAGCTGAGGGGAAAACGGTGGTTAGGACAGTGGCGTGTGAGTCGCTTGCAGAGCTCTCGTGGTTGGTCTGGGACGCCGAGGACAGTTTGGAGTTCTACCCGGCACAGGCCAGCCAGTCCTTCTTCTCACTGCCTCGCTCCTTACGGCCCTGGAACCATTTGGAGAGGTTAGGCGTGGGACCGTAGTCCGGCCAGACTACGGCGGTTACTGTTGTTGTACTTGTGTCCTACCCCGCTCTGACGAGACGCGAGGGCCAGGACCTAGGTCGAGGATAAGACGTCTGTGGACGCACCTGACCGTCTGACTAGTGGTGTTGTTCCCGTAGCTAGTGTTCCTTGTCCAGGCGGAGTTCCCTTTGTCTGTGTTTTACTAGCTGTGTGGTGGTCACGACGAGCAGTCGTACGGAGTTTCCGACCGAGAGTACTTTCCGTACCGTGTTAGCTTTAGCTTCGCTTCCGCACTTCCTTTTGTAGGTAGAAAGATATCAACTGCCGTCTTTCCTTTATTAATAGTTGTATATGTTCCTCTGCCTGTTTAGAGCCAGTAGGAGATTGGTAGTCCCAACTGAGCTTCTGTTGTGAAGCTCATCCCTCTGTTTTGCAGGTGAGTCTTCCCAGCAGTGGCAGGGTACGCGTCAGGCGGAGGAGACGGGGCGGTAGTCTTGGTCCCCGTAGCTAGCAGTGGTTCCCCCTCTCAGTGTATGTCACCCCCGGGGTATTCCCCTAAGGGACTTGTCTCTTCCCTTTCCTTACTTGTACTAGTGTGCGTGCGTTGGGACTGTATTTAGAGCGGTATGCAGCGGTCTCGCTTTACTTTCCTGTTTCCACTTGTACGCTTCTAGCTTAGCAGTTGACGTTTACTTCCGTTACATATCCTGTCAGACGCGTGTTATAGCCCTTCCGGGTCCCCCTGGTCCGTGGGCGGCGACGGCGAAAATCGGGTCCTCGGCGTGGGCCGAGGGTCGGGTTCTCGGGTCGTTACAGTTGGTATCAGAGCTTGGTCTGACAGGACTTGTAGTGGATCTAAACTGCAACAGTAAGTCCCAACAATAGTACAAGTACACTGCTAGCCTCCCGAGAGGTATTTATAACCTTTGTTAGTTGTGTTGCCGTGTAGGTCATGGCTCCGCGTAGGTGCAGTCAGGCTAGGCAGCGGGTTGAGCAGCAGGATGAGTCCGACATGCCCGCTCAGGGGCAGGTTCAGGAGGAGGTGTCCGTGGAGGAGTCAGTGGCACAGCCTCAGGGTGCACAGGCAGTAGCAGTAGGTGGGCAGCAGTAGGAGTACCACCCTCAGCCTCAGCAGTATGCAGACTGGTTTCCCATGGCCGAGCAGTTCTTCAGAGCTATGTACCAGGGAGCGTGGCAGCCCGGGCAGGCAGCAGCAAGTGGTCAGTTTCCAGTACCTCCCCCAGCTGTACCAGAGCAGCAGAAGGTGGAGCCAGAGGTGGAGCAGCCAGTCCGCCAGCAGCGGTCAGGTACTGGGAGTACCCGGTCCGGTCAGCGGAGGGCAGCGGTGTCGGAGGCAAGGACCGCTCTCCTTGAGAGGTTCCTGCGTCTTCGCCCACCGATGTTCCATGGTGAGTATGATCCAGATAAGGCAGAGAGCTGGACCCATGAATTGGAGCGCATCTTCGAGACAATGGAGGGCGCTGAGGAGGACCAGGTTCGTTTGGCAGTATACCAGCTCAAGGGAGCAGCCCATGAGTGGTGGAGAGTTCAGAGGTAGACTCACTTCTAGGGGCAGCGGTTGGACCAGATCTCTTGGCAGCGGTTTTCGGAGGTCTTCCACGGCGAGTACTTCCCCGACTACGCTCGACGTGAGAGACGGGACCAGTTCCACGGGTTGGTACAGGGCGACCTCACAGTTTCTCAGTACCACCAGAGGTTTGTCCGGGTGTTGAGGCATGTGCCTCATGTAGCAGGCAGCGACCAGGCTTGTGCAGAGAGGTTTATAGCAGGGCTGAGACCAGACCTGAGGTGGGGTGTGACGGCACACATGTGTACCACCTTGGGGGAGGCCGTGGCGAAGGCCACCGCCTTGGACAGAGAGACTTGGTAGCCTCAGCAGCAGCAGCAGCAGGGAGGAGCCTCTTCCAGGTCCTCTCCGTACCAACGTCCAGCAGGCAGCCGCGGTAGTGCGACTTCCTCTTCCTCAGGCTCGGGTAGTTCCGGTAGCTCTGGAATTCGCTCGCAGTTCAGGAAGTTGTCTACTCGCGGGGGTGGACGGAGCCGTCAGCAGAGGCGTCAGTCCAGGTTTGCAGAGCAGTCAGTTCAGTAGGGTGCTGAGCAGGGCAGTCAGGAGCCAGTGTGCTACACTTGTGGCTTGCCAGGCCACTTTAGGAGGGATTGCCCTAGGGGGCAAGCTCCGCAGCAGCAGCAGCCAGTGCAGTACGCGCAGTAGCCACCTCAGTACCAGTACCCTCCCCAGCAGCAGGCACCGCGTCAACAGCAGCGAGGGCAGTACCAGCAGCAGGCTCAGCAGTTTCCACAGCCGCAGCAGTACCAACCGTACCAGCAGCAGCAGCAGTACCCCCAGCAGCCACCGTAGCAGCAGCAGCCCCAGCAGGCGTCGCAGCGTGGGCGTGGTCGTGGTCGCGTGATGGCGCTCACCCGGGAGCAGGCACAGGCGTCAAACCTTGTATAGGTACTCTACCTATCCTTGGCAGAGCTGCTCGTGTTTTGGTTGATCCCGGTGCTTCCTTGTGTTTTGCTTCCGAGGAGTTTTACGAGTCCTTGCTTGTCACACACCCGAGAGGCAGTGTGACGTGATGGTCGATCTCCCGTCCGGTGACTGCATGCGTTCCTTCGTTACCTGGAGGGTGTGACAGTCGAGGTTGAGGGTCACCAGTTGCCGGCCAGGTTGTACGCGCTGCAGCTTTGCGACTTCGACGTCATCCTGGGCATGGACTGGTTGGAGGCCCACTCAGCCGTGGTTGATTGTCAGAGGAAGACTGTTCGGTTCGAGATACCTGGAGCACCCGTTCTCTGCTTTCGAGGTATCCGGTCTACCCGTCGGCCGTTCATTTCTTTCTGTAAGGCTCGTCGTTTGATCCGTGATGGCTGCGTTGCTTACCTTGCTTCGGTTTGTTCCTTGGAGCCTAGCGGGTCTTCCGTTTTTGATGTGCCAGTTGTTTCTGAGTTTTCTGACGTGTTTCCGGAGGATCTACCTGGGTTGCCACCTGAGCGAGAGGTAGAGTTCTCCATCGAGCTTTTGCCTAGTACGATGCCCTTGTCCAAGGCACCTTACCGGATGGCCCCGGCAGAGCTGCGTGAGTTGAAGCGCCAGCTGCAAGAGTTGCTTGAGTTGGGCTTCATTCGTCCGAGCCGTTCGCCATGGGGTGCGCCTGTTTTGTTCGTGAGGAAGAAGGATGGTAGTCTTCGTTTGTGCATCGATTATCGGCAGTTGAACCAGGTCACTGTGAAGAACAGGTACCTGTTGCCGAGAATTGATGATTTGTTTGATCAGTTGCAATCGGCCCGAGTTTTCTCGAAGATCGACTTGAGATCCGGCTACTACCAGCTGCGGATCAGAGAGTCAGATGTTGGTTTGACGGCTTTCCGTTCCAGGTACGGTCACTTTGAGTTCGTTGTGATGCCGTTTGGGCTGACGAACGCACCTGCAGCATTCATGGATCTGATGCATAGGGTGTTCAGTGAGTACCTAGACCGCTTTGTTGTTGTTTTTGTTGATGATATTCTGGTCTACTCGGCTTCTAAAGAGGAGCACGAGGAGCACCTGAGGATCGTGCTGGAGACCCTGCGGAGTCACCGTCTTTACGCCAAGTTCGACAAGTGCGAATTTTGGCTGAGCGAGGTGCACTTCCTCGGGCACGTGATCTCGGGTTCTGGTGTGGCGGTGGATCCGGCCAAGGTTGAGGCAGTGTTGTCGTGGGACAGCCCACATCAGTTGCAGAGGTCCGCAGTTTTCTGGGTCTGGCAGGTTACTACCGGAGGTTCATTCAGGATTTCGCCAAGATTGCAGCACCGTTGACTCGGTTGACGAGGCAGGACACCAGGTTTGTTTGGTCAGAGGACTGTGAGCAGAGTTTCTTGGAGCTGAAGACGAGGTTGACTTCGGCGCCAGTGTTGGTCTTGCCGTCGGGCACCGGTGGGTTCGTGGTTTACACCGATGCGTCGAGGTCAGGTTTGGGTGCCGTGCTGATGCAGCATGGTGGGGTCGTTGCCTATGCTTCTCGGCAGCTCAAGAAGCATGAGGAGAACTATCCCACCCACGACTTGGAGCTGGCAGCAGTGGTGTACGCTCTCAAGTTGTGGAGGCACTACCTGTATGGCGAGGCTTTTCAGATCTTCACCGATCACCAGAGTTTGCAGTACATCTTCACCCAGAGGGATCTGAACTTGAGGCAGCGCCGTTGGATGGAGTATTTGAAGGACTATGACCTAACCCTTTCCTATCATCCAGGAAAGGCTAACGTCGTAGCCGATGCTTTGAGTAGGCGCGTGCGCTTGAGTTCGCTGATGGTCAGAGAGTGGAGGCTGTTCGAGGAGCTGTCCCAGAGAGTGTTCATTCCGTCGAGGACCAGAGACCGTGCAGTGGCTTCCAGTTTGTCAGTTCGGCCATCACTGTTCAGGCAGGTGTTGCAGGCGCAGCGAGCAGATGTAGAGTTAGCAGACATTTTGTGGATGCCGGGCGTTGAGCTCAGTGAAGACAGCGAGGTCAGATTCAGAGGCCGTTTGTACGTTCCTGAGGAGGCGCATCAGGCAGTGTTGTCAGAGGCTCACAGATCGAGGTATGTTGTTCATCCTGGCTCCACCAAGATGTACCATTGCTTGAGGAGGTCCTTCTGGTGGCCAGGATGAAGAGGGGCGTGGCGGAGTTCGTCGCTCGGTGCCTTACCTGTCAACAGGTGAAGGCTGAGCACCAGCGTCCTAGTGGTGAGTTGCAGCCGTTGCCCATTCCTGAGTGGAAGTGGGACGACATCACCATGGACTTTGTGGTTGGGTTGCCCCGCACCCCGCAGAGGCATGATGGTATTTGGGTGGTTGTGAACCGTTTGACCAAGGCAGCGCACTTTCTTCCGATCAGGATGTCGTGGTCAGTGGACAGGTTAGCCAGGCTGTACGTGGACAAAGTTGTTTCGTTGCACGGGATCCCAGTTTCAGTCGTTTCAGACAGAGATCCGAGGTTCACGTCAGGGTTTTGGCGCAGTCTTCAGAGAGCACTGGGTACAGAGTTGAAGTTCAGCACAGCGTACCACCCTCAGACAGACGGTTAATCAGAGCGGACCATTCGGACATTGGAGGATATGCTGAGAGCGTGCTGTTTAGACTGAAGCGGCACTTGGGAGTCTCACCTTCCGATGGTAGAGTTCGCGTATAACAACAGTTATCACTCGAGCATCGGAATGGCGCCATACGAGGCTTTGTATGGTCGCCCGTGCAGGACTCCGCTTCACTGGTTCGAGGTTGGTGAGAGGCAGCTTTTGGGGCCAGAGTTAGTGCAGCAGTGTGCAAAGACAGTCAGTTTGGTCAGGCAGAGACTTCGGGCAGCACAGAGCAGGCAGAAGAGTTATGCGAATGTCCGCAGGAGACCGCTAGAGTTCAGCGTCGGTGACCTGGTCTTCCTGTGGGTCTCGCCGACCAAAGGTGTCATGAGGTTTGGTAAGAGGGGAAAGCTCAGTCCCAGATATATTGGGCCCTTCCCCATTTCTGAGAGGGTCGGTGAGGTTGCGTACAGGCTGAGTCTTCCGGCAGAGCTAGCAGGTGTGCACAGCGTGTTCCACGTTTCATAGCTCAGGAGGTACGTTGCAGACTCTTCGCACGTGTTGGACTACTCGCAGCTAGAGGTAGCGCCAGATTTGTCAGTGCCAGAGTACCCAGTTAGTGTTGTCGACCGCAGAGTTCAGCAGTTGCGCAGGAAGCAGATTCCGCTGGTTAAGGTCGTTTGGCAGAACCGTGTCGGTGGCGAGGCCACCTGGGAGCGCGAGTATGAGATGCAGGAGCAGTTTCCTTACTTGTTTGATTGAGTGGTATGTTACTACTCCTTGTACTGCTTTCCAGTTTGAGACCGAGTTGTTTTCATTTCGAGGATGAAATGTCTTAAGGAGGGAGGGTTGTAACACCCCGGCCCCCTTGGGCCCTTGGCCCCGTCCTCTGGGTCGCGGCAGGGCGACTGTCACGACGTGGTTCCGATCGTGAGCAATGTCTGGTTCTGCTTGGTATTGCGACAGGGGGTATGTCGCCTTCTTGAAGACGACATACCCACTGTCGCCTTCTGGTTTAATGGATGGTGACATGGGTTATGTCGCCTTCTTGAAGGCGACATGGCCTATGTCGCCTTCCCATCGTGTCGCCCCAGACGCCGTCTGACAGACGTGACGGGCATCCTTTGTGTCAGTACGGCTCTGGCGGTGTCGGGTGAACGCAACAAGATGGCTGTCGCCTTCACTTTTTCGAATTTCAAGATTTGACCGTTGTCAGTGGAATTGCGACAGGGGGTATGTCGCCTTCTGGTTCCCAAGGCGACACAAGGTGTGTCGCCTTCTCAGGACCGCGGGCTTAAAGCCCGGGCGCCCGAGCCCCTTCCCCCTTTTTCGCACCTCTCTTTTCCCCTCTCTTTCTCTCGCCCTCTCGGAGTTTCGGCGATTTCAGGGTGCCTCCCCGTGTTGAGGAGGCCGTGCTGAGGAGGGTGTCGCTCCGTTCGTGCAGGGGTCGTGTTCGTGCCGTGCGGTGCGAGGAGGAGACGTTTCTACCTACGAGAAGGCCCCAACGGTGCGTTCTTCGCGTGGAGGTAGGGACACCCGACTCCTTCGCCCTAAGCATGATCCCCTCCCCGTCTAGACCGTGGTTCCGTGTGATTGGGGTTTGGGGAGTGTGAGAACTCCATGCTCGTGTGAGTGAGGTTTTCCTCCGAGCGTAGAATCCATGTTCTTGGGTGTTTGAGGGTGGTTTGAATGCTTTACTAGCTTCCTAGCATGATAAGCATGCTCCCCTCCCTCGCCGTGTAGCGTTTCTCCCTGTTCGGGGAGGTTCCCGGAAGAAGAATCTCCAGAACCCCCGACTGGCCTGAATGCGACATACCCTGTGTCGCCTTCTGACTGGTAAAGCGACAGGGCCTATGTCACCTTCTTGAAGGCGAGAGGACCTATGTCGCATTCAGAATGCGACAGGGGCTATGTCGCATTCAGAATGCGACATGGCCTATGTCGCATTGAGAAGGCGACAGGCCCTATGTTACTTTCTCAGTCCAGAGGCAGGTTGTGCTTCCGCCGCTTCCGTTTTCACTTTACTGTACCTGTGGCACCTGTGCTAGTTCCCTAGTACGGTCTCACACTAGTCGTTCGCCCGGTGCGCGGCACTTGAGGGCTTGTCCCGTGCGAGAGGTTGTTACCGTTACCTGGGACCCCCGTCCTCAGGAGCCTGTTGAGGGAGTACTCCAGGCTACGAGTGTGCTCGAGTTGGCAGCCACCATGCGAACTCTAGAGCTGAGGGGAAAATGGTGGTCAGGACAATAGCGTGTGAGTTGCTTGCAGAGCTCTCGTGGTTGGTCTGGGACCCCGAGGACAGTTTGGAGTTCTACCCGGCGCAGGCCAGCCAGTCCTTCTTCTCACTGCCTCGCTCCTTATGGCCTTGGAACCGTTTGGAGAGGTCAGGCGTGGGACCGTAGTCCGGCCAGACTACGGCGGTTACTGTTGTTGTACTTGTGTCCTACCTCGCTCTGACGAGACGCGAGGGCCAGGACCTAGGTCGAGGATAAGACGTCTGTGGACGCACCTGACCGTCTGACTAGTGGTGTTGTTCCCGTAGCTAGTGTTCCTTGTCCAGGCGGAGTTCCCTCTGTCTGTGTTTTACTAGCCGTGTGGTGGTCACGACGAGTAGTCGTACGGAGTTTCCAACCGAGAGTACTTTCCGTACCGTGTTAGCTTTAGCTTCGCTTCCGCACTTCCTTTTGTAGGTAGAAAGATATCAACTGCCGTCTTTCCTTTATTAATAGTTGTATATGTTCCTCTGCCTGTTTAGAGCCAGTAGGAGATTGGTAGTCCCTACTGAGCTTCTGTTGTGAAGCTCATCCCTCTGTTTTCCAGGTGAGTCTTCCCAGCAGCGGCAGGGTGCGCGTCAGGCGGAGGAGACGGGGCGGTAGTCTTGGTCCCCGTAGCTAGCAGTGGTTCCCCCTCTCAGTGTACGTCACCCTCGGGGTATGCCCCTAAGGGACTTGTCTCTTCCCTTTCCTTACTTGTACTAGTGTGCGTGCGTTGGGACTGTACTTAGAGCGGTACGCAGCGGTCTCGCTTTACTTTCCTATTTCCGCTTGTACGCTTCTAGCTTAGCAGTTGACGTTTACTTCCGTTACATATCCTGTCAGACGCATGTTATAGCCCTTCCGGGTCCCCCTGGTCCTTGGGCGGCGACCGCGAAAATCGGGTCCTCGGCGTGGGCCGAGGGTCGGGTTCTCGGGTCGTTACACATTGCACGTAACACGTCGAGTAAAGAGGCGATGGTAACAGTTGCACAACACGCGCACTCGGTGTTGGCAGTCAGGTGGAACTCACGACTCTACCACTGGCCATGTTAAGCACAGGTCTAGAGGTCCGGCGTGATTCAAGATAAGAGCGAGCTTCTAATAGCCGTTTGAATCTTATTGATCCCTAAAAGGGGTAATAGGTGTTAGGGTACAACCGGCTCGTCGACCATGTGGAAATCCATGGACAGAGGAGACTTACGGAGGCCTTGAACAAAGACTCACTAGTCCGACAGAAGGAATATCTGACGGAGAGTTCATCCAAGTCAAGATAGTGTGTAAAGAAACAAGTGCTCGACGTTCTAGAGGAATTCTAGAACAGTGGAGCGTCGAGATCGGTGTCTCAAAACAATGCGAAAATGGAGAACAAGTTCATTTATAATTAAGACAATTTAATTGCGTAAATTACCAGATATATTATGTCACATGTTCATGCTAGTTAAGCCACATTTGGATGGTTCGAGTGTGTGCATGTGACATGAAATCATAGATGGAAATTAGGCGTGTGTATGTATTTTAAATCACATATAAAAGTTCAATTTATATTAAGTAAATTTACTGCGGGTATAACTGAGATTAAAGGGTACAAGCACACTAGGTAATTATAGCATTGCAAAACAAGGTTTTTCTGCGTAAATCCTGTGATCGCAACGGACACTTGTAAGGATCGCGATAGGCTTGTCTGATCGGGCACTGAGAACGCGACAGAGACCTGTAAGGAACGCGACAGACCGTTCAGACTAGGCACAGCGATCGCGACGGCGATGCCTGTCGCGTTCAGAATGCGACTGGCAGACTGTCACAATCAGACCTTAGAACGAGGCCTATCGGGCCATCGCGTTCTGGTGGTCTATGCCCGAATACGACAGGGATCATACATGTCTTGGATTACGGTCCAGACATGCCTTTCTTCGACATAAGGTGATTCAAAAATTAAGAACAAAGAGTATAGTCAATGAAAAAATGTGGAATCAATTTTAAACTACTCTAGACATGCAAGAGTACTGCCAGTAAATAAGAATTGGTAAACAGTCATGGTTTCGACATGGTTTAATCAGATCAAACATGGAGGATAGAATACTTGAAATAGTTAGGATACAAGATTTAATTCGCAAGACATGGTGGATGGAATTTAGGGCTTTGAGGGGCTAAAGATCCCTAACATCCATCAGAATCTTCAATAAAAATCTCATGGCATGAGGTCGAGTATACATGAAGATATGAATGTAATAAGAGGGTTCGGGGTCATGAAGTTCACAAAACTTGGAAAATTGAGAACTAAAGATTTGCTCAATGGAAAAATATGAAACCAAAGGGGTTTTGTTCTTGATAGGTGAGACATCCTACAGAAAAATTTTCATGGTTTATGCTCATGAGAATGCCTACATTTGATTGTTTTCCTCTTCTAGGGTTAAGACTTGAAGAACTCGGGGAAGAACTTGGGAGATTCCTCTTCTCCACAAATTCTCCTCATCTTGGCCTTTCTTCCTGGTCCAGCAACCCCTTGGCACGAGCTAGGGCCAGCCATGAGGGTTTTAGGAGAGTATTTAAGCTTCTCCTCTTTCTATTTCCTAATTGGACTCTAATTCTCGTTAATTCCGAATTTCCTCTTTTCCTCTCTCTTTTTTAAGAAAGAGATCTCCTAATTGGGTTAAAACAGAGAGGATTTTGTGGCCAAGCAATTGGGGTAGGTTTATGATTCCAAATCCAACCCAAATCACTTATTTTAATGTATTAAATACCCTCTTTTTATTTAAGTAATATTTTAGTTACGAATTTTAGATATTTTTCTATTATTCCCCTTTCAAAATCTCTATTTTTAGCCCACTAATTTCTAATGGGTCCATTTAACAAAGCCCATTACGTATTTTCATTTGATGGGTTTTATTTAATTCTCTTCTCTTTGATTTTCTAATTAATTTAATTAGTTTTCTCTTATTTAATTTTCCAATTATCAAGATTTTAATATTATGTAAATTTTTAAATTCTCCAAAAATTCAGGTTGCTACATCCTCCCCCTCTTAAAAGAATTTTGTCCCCAAATTCATATGATTATACGGGAGGAAATGTCTTACCGAAAAGATCGGGGTAGTTTCGTCTGATGACTCCTTCCGGTTCCCATGTGGCTTCCTCCACTCCGCGGTTATTCCATAAGACTTTAACCACGCGGATGGGATGGTTCCTGAGCTGTTGAACCTTTCGTTCCAGTATCTTGGCTGACTTCTCTTCGTATGTCACATCCTTGTTCAACACAAACTTCTCGTGGCGGATGATGTGTGTAGGGTCATAGACATACTTCCTGAGCATGGAGACATGGAACACATTGTGTACACATGCCAGATCCAATGGCAATGCCAGTCGGTATGCAACCTCACCAATCCTTTCGAGCACTTCAAAAGGACCGATGAATCTAGGGCTGAGCTTTCTCTTTACTCCAAATCTTTGGATGCCACATGTAGGAGACACCTTTAAGAATACATGATCACCGACTTGAAATTCTAAGTCTCGCCTTCTTTTATCGGCATAGCTCTTTTGTCTTGACTGAGTAGTCTTAAGCCGATCTCTAATCACCTTAATGTCCTTGGTGGTACGTTGCACCATGTCTGGGCCTAGCCATTGCTGTTCTCCAACCTCATTCCAACATGCAGGAGATCTATAATTCCTTCTGTAGAGTGCTTCGAACGGTGTCATCTTGATGCTCGCCTGGTAACTGTTGTTGTAAACGAACTCAATAAGGGATAAATGCTCGTTCCAATATCCTTGGAAGTCGATAGTGCAAGCTCTCAACATGTCTTCCACTATTTGGTTGGTTCTTTCAGTTTGCCCATCAATTTGTGGATGGAATGCAGTACTAAAGTTGAGTCTAGTGCCCAGTGCACCTTGCAGTCCTTTCCAAAAATGAGATGTGAATCTCGGATCTCGATCCGAGACTATGGATCATGGAACTCCATGCAGTCGTACAATCTCCTTGACGTATAAGGCAGCTAGTACTTCTACCGACCACTTACTCTTTATAGCAAGGAAGTGAGTGGATTTGGGTAACCGGTCCACAATGACCCATATGGCATCGAGTCCACCACGATTCATGGGTAACCCCATGATGAAGTCCATGCCAATGCTTTCCCATTTCCATTCTGGGATATCTAACGGTCTAAGTACACAGGCAGGGCACAGGTGTTCCATTTTTACTTGTTGGCAAGTAAGGCAGTGAGCGGCATGTTCGGCTACCTCTCTTTTCATGTTCGGCCACCAAAACGTTCTCTTCATGTCTTGATACATTTTCGTACCTCCAGGATGAATAGTGTACTTTGTTTTGTGAGCTTCATCCATTAATCTTCTCTTCAGTTCTTCATTATCGGGAACACATGCCTTCCTTGAAAGACAAGCCTTCCGTCTTCAGTCATTGCAAAGTCCGGTCTTTCGGCTAAAGTTTCCTTGACGCGAACTAAAAATGGATCATCATCTTGTTGGGCTTTGATCTCCTCGAGCAGATCAGATTGAATTTCATATTGGCAACCAAGACTCGATCATCTCTATGTTCAATATTTAAGTCTAACCTTGCAAATTATTCTAGTAGTTCCATCTCGCCAATGACTAGACTTGAAACAGATGCCATCGGCTTTCTACTAAGAGCATCAGCCAAGGCGTTTCCCTTGCCTGAATGGTATTGGATGTTGAAGTCGAAATCATTGAGGTATTCCAACCATCTTCTCTGTCTCATGTTGAGTTCTTTCTAGGAGAATAAATACTTCAGACTTTTATGGTCTGAGTAGACAGTGAATTTCGATCCATACAAGTAGTGTCTCCAGATCCTTAGGACGAAGACCACGACCGCCAACTCCAGATCATGCACAGGGTAGTTGACTTCATATGTCATCAGTTGTCTTGAAGAATAGGCAATGACCTTCTCCTTTTGCATTAGTACACAACCTAGCCCGATTCCTGGGGCATCGGTGTAGACAGAGAACCCTTCTCCCTCTATTGGCAGAGCGAGAATAGGTGCTGAGGTAAGACGGTCTTTAAGAGTTTGGAATCTTTTCTCACACTCTTTACTCCAGGAGTAGGGATTCTCCTTTCGTGTTAGACGCGTGAGAGGAACGGCAATCTTTGAGAAGTCCTTGATGAACCACCGGTAGTAGCCAGCCAGTCCTAGGAAACTTCTGATTTCGGTGATGTTGGTTGGTCTCTAACAGTTGAGTACAGCTTCGACTTTGGAGGGATCAACGGAGATGCTTTCCTTTGAGATGACATGGCCAAAGAAGAACACTTCTTCGAGCCAGAATTCACACTTTCTAAGCTTTGCGTGCAGTCTGTTGTCCTGCAAGACTTGCAGTGCTATCTTTAGATGTTCATCATGCTCTTCTTTGGTCTTTGAATAAATGAGGATATCGCCGATGAAGACGACCACGAACTTGTCGAGGTAGGGCCGATATATGCTATTCATGAGTTGCATAAAGGCTGCAGGAGCATTGGTTAGCCAAAAAGGCATAACAACGAATTCATAGTGCCCGTACCTGCTCCTGAAAGCCATCTTGAAGATATCATCCTCTTTGATCCTCATTTGGTGATAGCCAAATCGAATATCGATCTTGGAGAAATAATGAGCTCCAGATATTTGGTCGAACAGTTCATCGACTATGGGCAAAGGGTACTTGTTCTTGATGGTGAGTTGATTGAGTTGTCGATAGTCGATGCAGAGCCTCATCGATCCATCCTTCTTCTTGACGAACAACACAAGCGCTCCCCATGGGGAAGTACTTGGTCTGATGAACCCCTTTTATAGTAGCTCCATCAGTTGTGTCTTTAACTCCTTTAGCTCGGCAGGTGACATTCGGTACGGTTGACGCGATACCGGGGCAGCTCCAGGGATCAACTCTATGGCAAAGTTGACATCACGTTCCGATGGAATCCCTGGCAGATCTTCAGGAAACACATCGGGGAAATCCTAGACTATGTGAATGGCTTCTATCTTAGAACCCTTCTTTTCCACTACTGCGGCTGCTAGGAAAGCAATACAACCTTTCCTTATCATGTTGTGGGCTTTTATTCCGGAGATTAGACATCCGTCTCTTATGTCTAATCCCGGAGAATGCCAATTTAGGAAAGTCACTAAAGGTAACCTTCCCTTTCTTACAGTCGACACTTGCCCCATAAGTGGACAACCAGTCGGCTCCCAAAATTACATCATAGCCTTCCATGGGCATACACACCAGGTCGGCTTTTAGGTTATGGTCTCCGATCATTACATCGGCAGATGGAAAGTATTTGTTCACATTCTCATTTTCCCCTAGTGGCGTTGTGACAGAGAACTCACAACCCATGGATATAGGTTTAGTATTCACAGTATCAATAAAGTTTTGAGATATAAATGAATGAGTGGCTCCAGTATCAAATAAAACAAATGCTGATAATGAGATAACTTGAAGGGTACCTTCTACCACGCCACCTTCCATAGCAGGTTCCTCATCATGCAGGGCTTGCAGTCGGCCCTGTTTCTTAGGTGCATTAGGGCACCTCTCATTCTCTTTTAGTAGCGGGCACTCGGGGATGCGGTGCTCGCGACTTTCGCAGTGCAGACATGTGGCGACCTTCCTCCAGCATTCATCAGCCGTGTGACCCGGCTTGTCGCAGTGTTTGCAGTTGCTTTTTGCTGGAGTGTATGGGACTATCGCCTTGGGTTTCCTTTCTTGGCTAGGACCCTCTGTGAGGTTGAGGGGACGCTTCTTGCCATTGTTTGGCCTAGTAGATGATTGACCCGAGGTCAATTCCTTCTTCACGAACTTCCCTTTGATACGGTCGGTGAAGTCCGTAGCATCTTCCAACAGCTAAGCTTTCTTCACCATCTCGGCATAGGTTTGGATGTCGAGAGGTGCTAGTTGGGTGATGTATTGTGGCTTAAGGCCGTTGAGAAAGCATTTAGCCTTCATTCTTTCAGTGTTCACTAGATGTGCAGCATAGCACGCCAGTCTTGAGAACTGGGCTTCATACTCGGCCACAGTCAAGCTCCTCTATTTAAGAGCAGCGAATTCTGCAGCCTTTCTTTCTTGGACACACTCGGAGAAGTACTTGGTGTTAATGCTTCCTTGAATTCGGTCTAGGTGAATTGACTGTTCTTCCTAGTAGCTTCCACTGACTCCCACCAAGCGCGGGCGTCCTTCTCCAGTTGGAAAGTAGCTAGTACCAGCTTATCCCCCACTGCACATTGCATAACATGGAAAATTCTTTCCGTTTCCTTCAGCCAGTGCTCAGCTTCATCTGGATCCGTAGATACACTGAACCTAGGCAGGTTTAGACTCCTGAAGTTACGATGCAGCTCGCCGGCACCGCCACGGTTTCCGCCACCTTGGGTAGCTTGCATGATTGCACGAGTCAGTTCTTGAATGGTCTGTTGCATGCCCCTCATTTGAGCACGTTCAGCAGCCATCTCGATTGCGTAGTTCCTACAAAAATAGCTTACTGTTATGATACTGATGTGAAATTTAATTCGTGCGTGTGTGACTTTATTTTAGCTAGTTACCCTTGGCTCTAACCACAACTCACATAGGTAGGATAATTGACTCTAGTCGAGGCTGGTCAACCTAGATCATCCTATACTTAAGAATAACCTAGGCTTTGATACCACAAAACTGTCACGCCCCGACGCAGAATATCGGAACGTGAGGCAGTTGCAAGAAAAGGTATAGAGCAAGTGCTAGACATCAAACCATTGCACAATGAATAATACTAAAGCAAACCTTTCTCATTAATAATTTCCAATGTCTAGATACAACCACTAATATCAGAGTTAATCTATAGGGCCCAATTACATTGAAATAAAGCAAAGACTAAACTTCAAAACCTAACTACTACAATGCTAAACATAGTAATAGGACGCTAGGGTACTCATGACATCACTCCAGGTTGTTCCCGTCCTCTTGAGTGTATGGTTCATCCTCAGTCTCACCTGAGAACACAATGACAAATAACACAGGGTGATCGATAACACCCAGTAGGACTTAAATCTCAATAGTCAAGCAGGCTTTAAATGATTAATGAATTAAAAGGCAGAGTAACTAATGATAGAGCGAGAGAGTCAAGTAAAAGATAGCAGGATAGCAGGTGAATGAAATAGCACAGGTTTCCAAATATAGCACAAGAGTCGAGTATAGCACAAAATAGCAAGATGGCCATAGCACAAATAGCCCAAAATATAGAAATAGCACAACGAGTATAGCATAGCACTTTGTTATCAACAGACAATGAGATAATATAGCACTTTTGATTGTTATTAGATTAATCTAGATAGTATGGCACTTGGATGTAATGCTGACATCCTGATCATTTAACTCCCATGGGCAAATGGCACTTTCGGGCGCTCTCACCAGGACCAAATCGGGCCCCATTGCGCTGGCATTGGTTATATTATTTATCTTTAGACACATGTTCATGCCAGTTAAGCCACATTTGTAAGGAACGCGACAGACCATTGCAAAACAAGGTTTTTCTGCATAAATCCTGCGATCGCGATAGACACTTGTAATGATCGTGACAGGCTTGTCTGATCAGGCACTGAGAACGCGATAGAGACCTGTAAGGAACGAGACAGACCGTTCAGACCAGGCACAGCAATCGCGACGGCGATGCCTGTCGCATTCAGAACGCGACCGGCAGACTGTCGCAATCAGACCTCAGAATGTGGCCTATCAGGCCGTCGCGTTCTGGTGGTCTGTGCCCGAATACGACAGGGATCAGACATGTCTTGGATTGCGGTCCAGACTTGCCTTTCTTCGACATAGGGTGATTCAAAAATTAAGAACAAAGAGTACATGTAACACCTGAAAAATTTTAATTGTTGAAAAACATGAATAATAAGGTTATTGGACTTAACCATTATTCTTAGATTGAAACAAGTGATATTTGGGAATGTTTAACATTAATGAACGTTACCCTAGTGTCGTACTCGGACGTGCGCGCTCCCACAGAGCGACACTGAAAAACTGTAACAAAATTGAAATTCGAGAGTACCATAATTTCCAGAAAAATATGGAGATATCAAAAATGTAAATATCTGGATTTGTGGACGTGCGGATTTCGAGATTAAGTCAACACAATCATTTTCCGGGTGATTTTTCACTTACTGTAAAATAAATTCTAAAAATTAAACTAAAATAACTATAATTTGTAAAACCATCACATTATTCTATGGTTGAAATTTTAATACAAACGGACCTCGTTTGAACACATTTACATAGTGATTATTGGGCCAGCCGAATTAGGGTCTAATTACGATGGGGATTTTCTGGGAATTTTTTAGTTGCCTACGTGTGAGGCTTTGGGGAGGACAGCACATTGATGGGAGAAGGTAACACATTTGTTAACTATGTGTAAGCATAGATAAGGTTGCATGGGCTACGTGTTAAGGTAAAAACCAACTGGTTTCTACTGTGACACATTAGCCGTCAACGTGTTGCTGTGCATGGAGAGACCCTTGGGTTATAAATATACCCCGTTATGCCTCATACCCATCTTTCCAAAACACTTCTCCTCTCTTGTGGTGCTGCTGTTGTGCGTACAAGGCTTCACAGTTGAGGTGTAGCTGGAGCTACTGAGCTTCCCTCTTGCACCCTTGTTCTTGTTCAAGTTGTTGCTGGGCTGTGAGGAGCTGCTGCTGCTGCATGGGTTATTGTTTCCATCGCTTGCGTTGAAGGTGCAACAAGTAGCAGCTGAAGGAGGATATAATGTTTGCACTTTTGACGTCAACATCCTTCTTCCAGTTGAGAAACCATCAAAGAAGAGACTTCCTCTTCTTCAAATTAGGTAGGATTCGATCCTCTTTCTTTCTTCTCTAACTCATGTTCTTGAACATGCTTTAGAACCTACTGTTTGGATGTTCAAGCTTATGTTATAGTGTCATGAGTACCTCTAGCACTATTTGTGTATCTTGTATTGCTGTAGAAGCTACTCTTCGAGATTCATATGATCCCTGTTTGAAAAGGATCTTCTTCCAGTATCACGTTGTAGTAGATTCCAAGCTATTCAGGTGTAGGATTCATCTCCCTCTAATGCAGTTCTGTCATCCCCACATGATAAGAAAATTCTCTTGATAAGCATACAAGATGATATACCTGAAGCTATTCTGTTTTTCTTCCAGTTTTGGTAAACGCATTCTTGATGGGAGAAGAACAACTTTATTCCACTTTAAAGACCGATTTCTATTTTTTTTCTTCCACCCTTGATCTTGGTGTCGGTTATAGAGTGTTATTAGAAGTCACAATATCTTTATAACAATGTGATTACTTTCTATTTAGATGTTTGTACCTCAAACTTTGATTTGGAGCCTTAAATACCTTGAGTATTAATGTTTATTTTGTAGGAATCTTTCCATCTAATACTTGTTACAAGCACCATACTTTCAGTGCTATGTCATGATAGCTTCTAACTAGACAAGTACGGTTTGTAAACCTCCTATTTCATCTCACTTGTTTAGCTTATAAACCACTGTGAGAACTACAATTAGATTCTTCTATTTGATATAAATCATGCTTTGATTCATAGGTTCCATGGTTAGAGTGTTTAGAGTGAGTACAAAGTCACTTATGAGAAAGGAACTGGTGGCTGTCGACAGGCAGCCAATAGCTGTCGACAGACCCAGTCTTTCTGAAACTCAGATTTCTGGTACTGTGGCTAGCTGTCGACAGCCAGCCCCTAGTTGTCGATAGATAACCTCAGAACCAGCAAGAACCTTGCTCTGTCTGCTGCTACCTATCGACAACCCCTTCCTGGCTGTCGACAGCTACAGTCTTGATCTGAATTTCAGCACTCTTTCATCTGTGAATCCTTACTAAAAATTCATCCTAAAAGCCTAACAAGTTACCCCCTTAATTACTTTGGTATTTACTGTCATTCTACTGTAAAGATTACCCACTTGGTGTACCTTACTCACCCTTGAATTATTCTTAAAGCTGTCAAGTACGATTGGTACTCCATTAAGTCTATTCCCTAGTATTCGGTAACTGAGTTTATAACCCTGACAACCTGAGAGTTCATATTCTTGAACAACTTGTAAGTTATGATTAACTAATGATGATGACATTTATTGGGTCCTTGAACCCCACCTGACTGATATGTCTGTGCAAATAGGGCTGGTCCAGTCCTGGGAGGAGCACCCGAATTCATTTTCTGACCGTACGGAATGATAAAGGGCAACTGACTATTTGGCAAATAGGGCTGGTCCAGTCCTGGGAGGAGCACCCGAATTCATTTTCTGACTGTACGGAATGATAAAGGGCAACTGGATGTTTGGCATAGCATCAAATATTGTCTGATTATGGTCATCACGATACTTGTCCTGTGTGAACATATATATGAGCCAAATTATGAGATTCACTGTGAATTCCTGAGCATGGTGCATTACAGTACCACTGTTCCAATTTCACTGCCATGATAAGATGCTTACTTGTCCTTCTGTAATATCAGTCTAGTCTTTTTCTTTGATCATCATATAGCTTATTCCTTTTGATTTGAGAATTTGAATCCTACTGGGCTAGTTAGCTCACCAAATCTATTTCGTTCAGGTATCTACGGTTCTAGAAGGCGGGACATCGGGATTTGTGGGCTGAGAGACCAACCTTTATGGCATTTAAGTTTGAATTGTAAATGGAGAGTCATGTAATACCTGTAGACTGTCAATGAATAATTATTTTTATTTAGTATAGTCCGAGCATTCTTCTGCTTAAATAGTTCAAAGTTTACTCTTGATTCCTCATGCGTTCACGTTCCAGCATTTATAGTTATATTAAATGACGGGACGTGACAGTAAAATCGATGAAAAATTGTGGAATCAATTTTAAACTACTCTAGACATGCAAGAGTACTCCCAAATAAGAATTGGTAAACAATCATGGTTTCGACATGGTTTAATCAGATCAAACATGGAGGATAGAATACTGGAAACAGTTGGGATACAAGATTTAATTCGCAAGACATGGTGGATGGAATTTAGGGCTTTCAGAGGCTAAAGATCCCTAACATCCATCAAAATCTTCAATAAAAATCTCATGGCATGAGGACGAGTATACATGAAGATATGAATGTAATAAGAGGGTTCGGGGTCATGAAGTTCATAGAACATGGAAAATTGAGAACTAAAAATTTGCTCGATGGAAAAATATGAAACCAAAGGGGTTTTGTTCCTAATAGACGAGACATCCTACAGAAAAATTTTCATGGTTTATGCTCGTGAGAATGCCTATCTTTGATCATTTTCCTCTTCTAGGGTTAAGACTTGAAGAACTCGGGGAAGAACATGGGAGATTCCTCTTCTCCATGAATTCTCCTCCTCTTGGCCTTTCTTCCTGGTCCAGCAACCCTTTGGCACGAGCTAGGGCTGGCCATGAGGGTTTTAGGAGAGTATTTAAGCTTCTCCTCTTTCCATTTCCTAATTGGACTCTAATTCCCTTTAATTCCGAATTTCCTCTTTTCCTCTCCTTTTTTTAAGCAAGAGATCTCCTAATTGGGTTGAGAGAGAGAGGATTTTGTGGCCAAGTAATTGGGGTAGGTTTAGGATTCCAAATCCAACCCAAATCACTTATTTTAATGCATTAAATACCCTCTTTTTATTTAAGTAATATTTTAGTTACGAATTTTGGATATTTTTCTATTATTCCCCCTTTAAAATCTCTATTTTTAGCCCACTAATTTCTAATGGGTCCATTTAACAAAGCCCATTACTTATTTTTATTTGATGGGTTTTATTTAATTCTCTTCTCTTTGATTTTCTAATTAATTTAATTAGTTTTCTCTTATTTAATTTTCCAATTATCAAGATTTTAATATTATGTAAATTTTAAATTCTCCAAAAATTCAAGTTGCTACAACTAGTAGGTCTTCATTCACCATCACCTTTTGTAGGTACTGCATAAGGTCCTCCTGATGTACCGACGACCTCTTGATCAATTCTAGAATAGAGATTCTGGTCGGCATTTTGTCTAGATACTTTAGCAAGTCATATTGAGTCCCTGGGATGGACTCTTCTGCTGGGGATTCTTCTTGTTGTTGTGGTTAGGGTGCCTGATCTTGATGTTGAGGGAAATGAGTGAAAACTCTATTGAAAATACGCCCACTCTGGAGCACCAATGTCTCCTCAGTCTCATCCCCCTCTATATGCACCTCTCGGACCAATGGTTTGGCTGGTGCATTGGAAGCTGGATGGATGGTGGAGTGTGCAGTGTTGAACATTTGGTGAGGCAGTTGGATATTTACTGCATTAGGGGGTGGTACAGAGAAAGTGGATGGTATGGGAGTTGGTGCGGTGGTGGTGGTACACAGGAAGGGAGCTTGCGGGTTAGGGGTGATGATGGGGGTGGTTGGTGTTGTGCGGAGAAGCGGGGGATTGGACGGGGATGGTTGTGGTGGAAGGTTGGCATATGAATGGACAACTGGGTTGTGGTAGTATGGTGGTTGGGTTGCATAGAAATGGAGCTTGTGGATTGGGGTGCTGTGGTGCGGACGTTGTGGGTGGTTGTTTGGTCAGTGGTTGGCTTGATTGTGGGGGATGTTGTGCGGGGGTTGTAGGGATGCAGAGAAAAGATGGTAGTGGATTAGAAGGCATGGGTGTGCGGATGAAAGGGGGTAATGAGTAGGTGGACTGAGGGGTAGTGGTAGAGGGTGCTTCCATATGCCTGCCGAGACTTCTTTCTTCAAAGGGAGACGACCTGAGGGGGTTGACTTGTTGATTTGGAGCAGGGTGCTCCGGAAGTGGGTTCTGCATAATGCCCATGTTGAGTTGTTGCAAAGGAACTTGGGGCTGTTGTGCAGGTTGTTGGGGCTGTTGTTTTTGTTGCCATGGCTGTTGCTGCTGAATGTTCTGCCCGGGTGGCCTCCTTGCCTTCATTTTCGTGATGTACTTCCTCATTTCCTCCTAGTCAATTCCTCCATTGTCATTCAAATCATAAATATAATCCTTGAAATAGAAGCATGCCTCTACTGTATGGTCTAGTCCCCAGTGAAATGCATAATAGCGAGAGGTATCAACATTGGGTTGCCATTATAGCATTGAATATATCGGGTAGAGTCTCCGATAGTGGAGGGTATTGGGCTCTTCTTGGACCAGGGGGGCATCCAGGTTGCTGGGGATCATAATTTTCTGGAGGAGGTACTTGGTTGTATTGTTGGGGGAGCTGAGGAGGTGGTGGGTGTTGTTGGTACTGAGGTGGAGCTTGACGGTACTGTTGGGGCTGTTAAAGCTATGGAGTTGGGGTTCTTAGCATAGGAGGGTTACTGAGCCTGAATGATGGTTGTTGCGGTTGTTGTTGGTAATGTGGTTGTTGAGGCCTTGTGTTGGAGTTTGGGCAATAGGGAGTGGAGTTTGGGTTGCCCATAGCACTCACCTGCTCATTATGAATAACCCCCTCAGTCGTCGGACCACCAGCTTGGGGATTACTATTTCTCTTCTTCACTGTTCTAACTTTTGGCTCAAACATAGCCATGATGGGAGAGTCTTTCATACATAGCCATTGAGTTTGGATGTATCTAGCTCTCTCATACAGCTCTTCCATAGTATTCAGCTTGTTCATAGCTAAGATGTGTCTGAACTGAGGTGTAGCATTTGCAGTGATCATTTTAACCTGCTCAGACTCTAGTAATGGATCCCTCAACCTTTCAGCCATTGCTCACCACCTATTAGCATAATGCAAGAAGTCTTCATCCACCTTCATTTTTTCAGCCATTAGATCGGTAATAGACAAAGAGGGACCAACCCGGTCTCTATACTTCTGTAGAAACTTTCTTTGTACAACTTCAAAATCTTCAGCATCTAATGGTTCTAAAGAGTAGAACCACTCCAGGGCAAGACCATCTAAGGATCTTCTGAATAGGGATGCAAGAGCTCTATTGTCATTCTGCCAGAAAGACGATTCGTACATGAACTCTTTAATGTGCACAAAGGGGTTAATGGTGCCATTGTAATGGCGGCCAATGCACTAACTCAGAGGGAGGAAGGTGGAACACTGGCATAGAAGGGAGAGCCAGTTCCAGAGAATCCTTGGGTGCAGACACCCTCTTAAGTTCTTGTTCCAACCAACTCACCTTTGCTAAGAGTGCTTGGGTGAGTTAATCAGAAGACTGTTTGTGAGGCACCTTGGAAGAATGAGGTTGAGGTGCGCTCACTTGGATAGAATGGTGACAGATAGAGGCGCCATCGGGCGTAAAAGGATGGGCCGGAGCCTGAAGAGGGTAAGTAGGTCTTGATGTGGAGGGTCTTGGCCGAACAAGGGAGGGCCTCCCAACAGGATTATGGGGGCGAGAGTGTATGATAGAATTAGCCTGCGAGGGGGCAGGGGATGCTCGGACCGTTGGGTCACGAGTGGTTTCAAAATGGAGGGCACCCATGTTGGGGTGGAGGGATTGAATAGGTTTGGGGAAAGATTTCCCCTTCAAAGCATTTTGAACCTCCCGAAGTTGGGAGGGTTGGAGGTTGTTAAGAAGGTCCACTAGCTGGGACAAATAGATGGAGGCAGAGTTATTTCCACGGGCATGCCTCGGAGAGTGATGGGGGGACTCAATCTGATTAGAATCCACCACATAGACTTGCGGATTGGATTGATCATTATATGGTTCATTTGGGAGTTGTGCATATTGTTCATTATAATCATAAGTTTCAGCATACACCTCATCATGGTAACCCATATCTTCATATTCAGCCATTCCAATTGATTTGCCTGAACGTAGCAACATGATATTAAGCACACAAAGTTTACTAACAACCAACTACTCAAACAAGTTTGAGAGAAGAAGTTAATAACATTTAATCAAACACTTGAGGGATGCTTACGTCCAATTTAATTATTTCAATATGGTTCAATGTGGATTTTATTGAAACGATTTCACTCCAATATGGGTAGGAACCTAGATGGGTCTGAAGAGAACTCCGGGTTCACTAAGCACTCTCCTTCATAATGTGGGATATACTAAACGGGTCTCCAGGATGGTACAATCTGCTCGGTCCACCGTGAGGGAATCCACAGGGTACGGAGACATACAAAGGTCCCGATGAGGATTTTCTAGTCCAATGAGACGGAATGCCCAATGGAGAGATCGTCCTCACCAAGAAAGGTGTTTGGATCCTAGGGTAAGGTGGGAAGGAGGTCCCTCTATAAGACCCGGCTTCGTGGTTTTCCATTCGGTGTCTTGGATGACTGGCCACTTACGCGTCTGGGCTGGGCGACGTGTTAGTGTCATGTCGTGGGTGTGCGGTGCGACAGTCATCCCTATCGCGACGATCGTGTGCGTCACGTTCTTGTCACGCCCGGCTTCTCCGTCGTGTCTTCGTGTCACACCCGATCAACGGGTCGCGACAACTATCTGTTATTTCAGTTATCTGACTCCTGTCAGGGTGGTAGGTGTGTTAGTATGACCTGTCGCATTGTCACAGCATCCTTGGGGGACGCATTCTTATCTCAGTGCGTTGACCCGTCGCATTATGATCCTTAACACGACGCGTCGCCCCATCGCGTCTTGGGTGCTGTAGGCATAAGGCCTTGGTCGGTGACCCTTTCCCCCTCTCTCCCTCTTTGCTCCGCCTCCCTCTCTCCCCTTTGTGTGTTTCAGGCAAGGAGGAGGGCTGTGAGTGGTGTTCTGGCGTCGTGGAGCTTGTGTGGAGCTAGGAGGAGGTGGTCAATCTGACGTGAAGCACCCTATTGGGGTTCGTTCTTCATTTAAGGTAGGGATTGCTTGAACTATTCTCGATCCGGGTGGATTGGGAGCCCCTCGTAGTTTGTAGTTAGTGTTACTACTTCTCCATGCTCCCCTCCCCCATATGTTGATGTGTGTGGCTTGTGGGCGGCCCCGGGATGGAGCATCCCGTGGGTCTACCTCTATGCTGGTGTCGCGACCACAGTGTGCATCGCGACACTAGAAGAGGCATCTGCTCGGTCGAGTGTGACCTTATCGCGACGCGTTTGCTTGTCGCAATAAGGATCGCTGTCGTGACGTGTTTTCCTGCCGCGACATTGTTTGATGTCACGACACTCTGCCCCGTCGCGATAGGGTTGCTGTTGCGGTGCCCTTCCCCGTTGCTATGGTATCGCAATGGCCTAGGGGGACGTGATAGTGCTTGTGTGTGCTTCGAGTGTTCCGTGGTTCTGGTTGGGGTGTCGGCGTGTGTCCCAGGGCAGGCTTGCCCTTAGGACCTTCAGGTGGGGAACGCGGTAGGTTACCTTGCTGCGTTCAGTGACTGAAGGTGACACCTTCGTGGTCGTGTCCTGGCAGTGGTGCCTGGAGGGTCGCATCTGTCTAATAATCGATTGACCAGTGGTCAATTGATTATTAGCAGAGCGATGGGCGTTCTATACTTCTAGTAGTGTTCTGAGGTTCTGGCTTGCTCGTGCATGCCTTGGTTGGCCGACGACCCTTTTGAGGGTCCGTGTGTGCCTCTCACTTGCTGGGCTTGTCGTGGGTTACACGCCAGCGGTTTGGCATGGTTCATGTTGTGCTTGCCCTGCCTATTCGCCCGGTGCCTGGCACTAGAGGGCTTGTCCCATTCAGAGGTTGTCTCCATTTTCTAGGACCCCCATCCTCGCGAGCCTATTGAGGGAGTGCTCTGGGCTACGAGCGTGCTCGAGTTGGCAGCCAAGTTCGCGGACTCTAGAGCAGAGGAGAAAATGAGGTTTGGACAGCGGCGCTGAGTCGTTTGTAGAGCTCTCTTGTCTGGGGTGGGACGCTGAGGTTGTTCAGGTGTTTTCTTTCTGGCATGGCCCTGATAGTCCTTTGTCTCACTGCCTCTCTCTGCGTTGGTTCCGGAGCCACGTAGTGGTGCTAGGCGTGGGGCCGCAACTTGGCCAGGCTGCGGTGTTACGTGTGTTTGTGTGTTTCTGTAGTGGCTCTGTCTCGCTCTTCCGCGGAGGGGAGGCAGGAGCTAAGCTGGCGAGCAGAGGGCGTGGACGGTGTGTCTCCCCTTTTGGTTGCTAGCGGTGGTGGCTTGGTTGCTGTTGTTGTGATAGTGTTTCCTCACGACGTTTCCAAGTATGACTCGTTGCCCGAGCTTGCACAGTGGTTATAGCTGTTGGATCTCTTATTTTGATGATACTCAAATATGATTCATTAATATACTGAAGTCATGCTTATCATGCTTAAATTTATATCTCACAATGTTTCTTTCATGTATAGCTCAAAGAAAAGGTCATATATGTTCAGTGGCGTCGACACAGTGCCTTATGGTGTCGACACTAGTTCACTGTCCTAGAAGAAGGATTCTAAAGAAATGGCCAGTGGTGTCGACACAGTGCTCAGTGGTGTCGACACTAGTTAACTGTCCCAGAACCAGGATTTCAGCAAGTACCCAGTGGTGTCGACACAGTCCAGCTGTGTGTCGACACTAGTACACTGTCCCAAGAAACCAGTTTGAAGTTGATGCTTGGTGTGTCGACACATCTGTGTGTAGTGTCGACACACTTCAGACTTTTTGAAGATTCTAAATTGCTGAAGACACGTAGATGACTTTGGTGGGGCCTTTTTAGGAGGGAACTCCTATGCCCTCAGATCCCAAGATATTTTGTGGACCCTTGGGACTATAAAAGCCTCTTATCCACTTGGCTCTTAGAGATATCGCAACAACCATTTGCTCTTCCAGTTTTCCAGAGCTTTCCACGCTACTCCAGAAGAAGACTTCATCCCGGTGGATTGCTTCCAGATCTGAAGAAATTGGAGATTCTATCACCTTTGATGATCCATTTGAAGAAGAATTTCGAGCCATCAGAGTCTTCTTCCTGGAGCTGAAGCAGAAGAGCTGGTCCGCATTCTTGAAGCAGAAACAAGGACCTTCGAACCAGTCCTTTCCAAATTGGGTTTCAGTTGTTCTATCTGGTTCTTCATTTCAAACTTACTCTATTGATGTGTGTGTTGTGAAATTGGTGCAATCCTTGTGCCCAATTTCATGTGTGTGGTTGAATATGAGATTTCTGAATCTCAGAGTGTGTGTGTTGTTGTGTGACTTTTCTGAACGGGTCAGATAAGCCACATTTGTGTGTGTGTGTGGATGGTGAATGTAGGATACACTGTTGTGTAATCCGAACCACCCTAAATCTCTCTATCATTGTGGTTTGTTTATCTCTTGTGTTAGATGCTTAATAGGCTCGTTAGCATTTCACCATCTAATTGATCCAATTTGTTTAGAAGTGTCATTGATCTTGAGATTTCATACTAAATTCAATTTCTCTAAGATCCTAATCGAAGTAAATCTTAAAATTCTAAAAAATCTATTCAACCCCCCCTTCTAGATTTCTTCATAGCAGTTTTTTTGCAACATTTCATTTGGTATCAGAGCAAAGTTCTCTTTGCACTTTAAGTGTTTGATCTAACGATCAAGAGTTTATTGTTATGGAAAACATTAAGGGGTTTATTGCTGAGGGTCATTCAGCTTCCAAGCCTCCCTTTTTCGATGGATCTGACTATGCTTATTGGAAAAATAGGATGCAAGTGTTCCTTAGAGCACATAATTATGAGCTCTGGAAGATTGTCGACAAGGGGCCTGATGAACTTCCTGAGGATGAAAGTCTATGGACTAAGGACCAGATCAACAAGTCCACACTCAGCTGGAGTGCCATGAACATGATGCAATGTGCCATCCATCCCAAGGAGTACTCCAGAGTTTCCTCATGTAAGTCTGCTAAGGAGATGTGGGATAAGCTTCAGCTCATCTATGAGGGAACCTCTGAGGTAGGAGAGACTAAAGCAAGCATCTTAGTCTCAGAATATGAAATGTTCAGAATGAAAAGTGATGAAACTATTTCTGAGATGTTTGCTAGATTCATGCTTTTGGTTAATGGTCTTAGAGGTTTGGGAAAAGACTATTCCAATAGTGATCTTGTTAGAAAAGTTCTTAGATCACTTCCATCAGCCTAGCACACAAAAGAAACTGTAATTGAGGATTCAAAAAATTTGTCAACCATGCAACTGGATGAACTAATAGGTTCACTCATGACATATGAGATGAATCTGAAAAGAAATGCATCTATGACTACATCTAAGAAACCTATTGCTTTAAAAGCTTCATCTAGTTCAAAAATTATTGTTGATCAATCTGATGAATATGATGAGTCTTCTGATGAAGAGAATGATGAAGAATTGGCCTTACTGACAAGGCAATTCAAACAATTTCTGAGAAAGAAAGGGAAAGGTAAGTTTAAACCTTTTGTCAAAAAAGATGCTTCAAAGAAAAATGATTTCAATAAAATTTGGAAACCAATAAAAAGACTGATAATATTTGCTATGAATGCATGAAGCCAGGACACATGAGAGGAGAGTGTCCTGATCTGAAAAAGAAATTGAAAAATCAAATGTTCAAAAAGACAAGGGCAATGCTAGCCACATGGAGTGACGAGGATGAAGAAGATCAGGAAGAAAATGAATCAGAAGAAGAAGAAGTGACTTGTCTCATGGCAAGACATGAAGAAAACAATGAGGTAAGTTCTTCATTTGAAAATTTCTCAATTGATGATTGGGAGGAAGCTTATAGTATTTTATTTGAAAAATTGTGTGAACTAAAGTCTGAAAATGAAACATTGAGAAGAAAAATTAACAGCATAGTGCAAAGTCCACAAGAATCTGAGCAAATAAAATTGCTGACTGATGAAATCAATAACCTAAAAAAGGAAAAAGAATGTGTGAATGAACAACTTGATGTAAACAAGGAGAGATGTCAGTCAATTGAAAAAGAAAAATAGATCTTAATGAATGAAAATAAAAAACTCAAATGAAAAAAGAAGTGATGCAAGAGGAACTGAAAACTGTCCAAAAAGAACTGGATGACAAGAAAGAGACCTTGTCAAGACTTGTCAAAGGCAAACAAAACCTAGATGCTATTTTAGGAGTTTGGATGAACCCTACCAAGCATGGCCTAGGTTATCAGTCTGAAAATAATAAGAAAATTGGACAAACTTTGATAACCTCATTTGTTCAAGGAAGCACTTCCTATGGTAATTTTGAAAAGAACTTCAAGGAAAAATCAGAAGCAAACTCAAAAACAAAAATTCAAAATCAGGTTAAAATTTTCAAAACACAATTTAAACATGAAAAGGCTCAAGGTAAGGATCAACAAAATTTAAAATCCAGTTTGAGACCAACTTCAAATCCAATGAACAACAAAAACTCTTCAGTTGATTCCAAATCATACATCAATAAGAATAAGAGTTTCACATCACAAAGGATCATGATGTGCACTATATGCAAGAAATCTTATCACACTGATGAAAAATGCAGATCAATAATGAATTCAAGGAAAATAAGGCAAATCTAGATTCCAAAACATCTTGTTGTTGAGCTGAAACAACTAATGGGACCCAAAGCAATTTGGTTACCAAAAGTCTCTTTCTAAATTTGTTTTGCAGGAATGTCTTACAGCCCACAAGAAAGATAAATGGTACCTTGACAGTGGTTGTTCAAAACATATGACTGGAGATAAAGAAAAAATTTCAACATTGATTGAAAAAGATGGTGGACAAGTAATTTTTTGAGGTAAGAACAAAGGGCAAATCATTAGAACAGGAAGAATTGGTAAGAATCCTTCAAGCTCAATTGAAAATGTTTTACTTGTTGAAGGTCTTGATCTTGATCATAATCTCTTGAGCATAAGTCAACTGTGTGACTAAGGTCTTAAGGTAATTTTCAATTTTGAATCATGTGAAATTGTTGAAAAAGATTCTGGAAAAATAAAATTTCTTGGCCATAGAATTAATAATGTTTACTTGGTTGATTTGAATGATCATCAACATGAAAATCTTTGTCTTGTTGCCAACCAACATGATCTATTCCAACTGTTGCAAAGAAGGTTAGGTCATGCTAGTGAAAATGTTCTGAATAAGTTTCTAAAATATTCTCTTGTAAATGGTTTACCAAAAATGAAGAAAAAGAAAAATGCAATTGTATGTGCTTCATGTGCCCAAGGTAAATAAACCAGGAAATCATTCAAATCTGTTGCACCCTTAATCACTTCCAAACCCTTTGAATTGTTGCATATGGACTTATTTGGTCCAAGTAGAACACTCAGTCTTAGTGGACATAGATTTGGATTTGTGATTATGGATGACTTTTCTAGATTCACATGGGTGTATTTTCTATCTCACAAGAGTGACACTTTAGAAAATTTCAAAGAATTTGTTGATAAAATTGAAAATACAAAAACAAATAAAATCCACTCCATTCTTACTGATCATGGAGGAGAATTTGACAATAATTTATTTTTTGATTTTTGCAGGAATAAAGGAATTGATCACAAGTTTGCTTCTCCAAGGACTCCTGAACAAAACAGAATTGTTGAAAGGAAGAATAGGACTTTAGTGGAGATGGCAAGAACATTGTTGATTGAAAGTCAGCTTCCAAGAAAATTTTGGGCAGAAGCCGTCAACACTTCATGTTATGTCCTCAACAGAGTAATGGTAAGACCAGTCCTTAAGAAAACTTCCTATGAACTTCTGAAAGGTAAGAAACCTCACATTGCATATTTTAGAGTCTTTGGATGTAAAGTTTTCATTCATAATAATGACAAACATGATCTTGATAAATTTGAAAAGAAAAGTAATGTAGGCATTTTTCTAGGATATTCTGAAAATTCGAGGTCATATAGAGTGTTTAACAGTGAATCAAACAGTGTGGAGGAAACTCCTCATGTCATATTTTATGAGAATATTGAAAAATCTACTGACCTTGATTTGTGCAGGAATCAAGAAGAAGATGTTGACATTCTTATAAAAGAAAAAGATCAATCTGTGGAGAATGAAGAGGTTGCTGAACTTGAAGCTGAGTCGACACCATAGGACATTGAGTCGACACCAGAGCAGGTAAGTGCAGCAACAAGAGGTAATTTCAAATACTTTAAAGACCATCCACTTGAGAATGTTGTTGGAAATGTTCATGACAGAGTCCATACAAGATCTCATTTTAAAAATGTCATTGAACAAGATCATATGGCTTTTATATCTCAAATAGAACCCAAAACATTGAAGAAGCACTAAAAGATAATTCTTAGATAGAATCAATGCATGATGAATTGAATCAATTCAAAAGAAATAATGTTTGGAGTCTAGTTCCCAAAAATCCTGAAAACTCAATAATTGAAACTAGACGGGTGTTTAGGAATAAATTGAATGCAGATGGAAAAGTTGTCAGAAATAAACAAGACTGGTTGCTAAAGGATATAATCAAGAACTTGGAGTTGATTTTGAGGAATCCTTTGCACCAGTAGCTAGATTTACTGGTCTTCCTCATGATTCAACAGATTCTAGACAAACCCATGTCACAAGGTTCAACACCAACACCTTTCCTCCAGCTCTTCATTTGGTACATCACATTCTTACCACAATTATCACACCACTGGGTGGTGGCAGGAATAGATTGACAGATATTCAAAGATTTGTGATGTATGGCATGAAGAAGAATGTGAACATCAATTTGAATTTGATAATGACTCAAATTATGCCTGAAACCATAAGGAAAGATCTTCACAGATCCTTACCCTATGCTGCACATCTCACAGCTGTATTCAAGCACTTTGGAATTTCATTTGTCAATGAAAAGGTTCAGAAAATCCCTCAAAATAATATCTACTATTTGCATTACTTGCAAAAGTTCATGCGATTCAAAGTTGAAGGAGACCAAGTGCTAAGAGGGCTAGTTGTAGAGCCTGAACCACATGTTGAACAAGTGCAAGAAGAAGTTGCTCCAGAAGATGCAACACCTCAAATTGATCTAGTGAACCAGCCACATGTTGAGGTTGAAATTCCTTTTGAGCCACAAGCTGTGCCTACTCCTCATGCATCTCCACCTCCATCAAATATACTTGTCCATCCAACCTTTTTCACCCAACATCACAGTTCAGCCTCCACTTCATCTAGTGGACCTTCCATTCCACCTCAGCTATATACATTTCTGCAAACTCAGTTTGAAACTTTAAATTCCTCCATGACAGAAATGTCTAACAGATTTGAACTTCGGATTCAGAGATTGGAAAATTCTGTGAATGGTCAGTTTGTGAGAAAGCATGAAGCAGCTGAGCATGCAACTAGAAGATTCAATAGGCTAATTGGCACTTTGGGTGATGCTTGTACCCAACTTAAAGAACTTCAGCTCAAGACTCAAGAAGTTCTAAAAGGAATTTTGCTTAACACTCAACAGGGACTCTTCAATAGTCAAGAAGCTATATCTCAAGTTTATAAAACTCGATTGTCTTTTGCTCATTTGGTTGAAGATATGGACAGAATGAAAACTCTCATTGCCCACATTGTTCAGGAAATAGACAGTCTCAGGTCTGATGTAAGCAACTTTGTGCAACATGGCACAGTTCTTAGCACATCTACTGCTTCTCAACATACTACTCACAGTCTCGGTGTCTTTCAAGAGAACATATATGAAAATCATCAAAGAATGGAAGGCCTTTTGCACACCAGACTCTCTACTATGGAAACTCAGCTGAGAACAAATTTGATTGCTATGGAAACAAGGATGAAGACCATGGAGACCATCTTGCTCCCTATTCTTCCTCCTCCTCCACCTCCTTCTGCATGATATCTTTTGTTTTGATGATGTCAAAGGGGGAGAAGGATTTACATTTTGGGATGTTAAACTTTAAACTTTTTGGGATACATCTTGATGTGGATGCTTAAATTTTTTGGTTGATGGATGTAATGTTGGATACTTGTTTATCTGATTTTTCTTTGGAAATGACAAATGAATGACATGTTTGTTTGCAAAAGGATAAAAACTTGTGGATGTCATTGTTATGCTTATGATATGATGTGAAATTGTGAATGGATGATTTTTAAAATCACATTTGTGAGAAATTCAAGTTAACTTGATGAATCATAGTTGCCATCATCAAAAAGGGGGAGATTGTTGGATCTCATATTTTGATGATACTCAAATTTGATTCATTAATATACTGAAGTCATGCTTATCATGCTTAAATTTATATCTCACAATGTTTCTTTCATGTATAGCTCAAAGAAAATGTCATATATGTTTAGTGGAGTCGACACAGTGCCTTGTGTTGTCAACACTAGTTCACTGTCCCAGAGGAAGGATTCTGAAGAAATGGCCAGTGGTGTCGACACAGTGCTCAGTGATGTCGACACTAGTTAACTGTCCCAGAACTAGGATTTCAGAAAGTACCCAGTGGTGTTGACACAGTCCAACTGTGTGTCGACAATAGTACACTGTCCCAGGAAACCAGTTTGAAGCAGATGCTTGGTGTGTCGACACATCTGTGTGTAGTCTCGACACACTTCGGACTGTTTGAAGATTCTAAATTGCTGAAGACACGTGGATGACTTTGGTGGGACCTTTTTAGGAGGGAACTACTATGCCCTCAGATCCCAAGATATTTTGTGGACCCTTGGGACTATAAAAGCCTCTTATCCACTTGGCTCTTAGAGATATCGCAACAACCATTTGCTCTTCCAGTTTTCCAGAGCTTTCCATGCTACTCCAGAAGAAGACTTCATCCCGGTGGATTGCTTCCAGATCTGAAGGAATTGGAGATTCTATCACCTTGTGTCACGTCCCGAGAATTACGCAGTGGATATTATTAATTAATTCGAGTCGATATTTCGAGACGTGGACAGTCGGCAAATAAGCCTCTAGCTAGCACGCACTAAATGTGTATCAACACAACATCATAATAGGGCCCAAATGTGAACTCAATTATAAATTGTATTCAAATCTCATATTTGTCTCAGATAAACTAATACAGGACTAAGACTCAATAAAAGCAAAAGTACATACTACCTCACTTCCTACTACATTGTTCTAACACTCAAAATAAACTAACTATAGATAAACTCATGTTTGGAACGCTCTTCACTCGGACGCATTCCCATCCTCGACTTGCTCTTCCTCTTGCACTTCATGGTCACCTAGATTGGGTAAAAGTAGGGAATGAGCAAACTAGCCCAGTAGGATTTATATCTCAATGTGCGGACAATGATATAAGTGATTAACATTTTAGAACTAGGCAAGTATGATGAATGATATGCAAGTACGAATAAAACTCGTTAAAACATTATATATAAAACAAGCTAGAGAGAGAGATCCTGATAGAACAAGATTAATGAACAAGATGACAAGAGAGAACTAGAAATAGATCACTTTGTACAAGCACGCAAGATATCATGTAAATTGTAATAAATGCTGGATGGCCATATCACGCAAGCAAGCAAGCACGCACGAGCACGATCAAGTAACACTAATCAGGCACGTAGACACTAATGTATACCGAGAAAAGATCCATCAAGAATGTACACTAGGTCACGTGTATGTGGTATTGTATCTATCATTCAACACGCACGCACGATTTTCCCAGCGCAGATGCAACGCCAGTAATCATTATACCCCATGGTTAACAGTATATCTATGACTCGCCGCCATTGGGGCTAGATTGGAGCCCTTGGACACACGCCGTGCCCTGTCAGCATCTCACTTAAATTTTTAAATGTAGATACCCATAGTCATTTATAATGGCCAATGAGAGTTTCAATAAGTAAGCATGTGTAATGTCATGTTCATGATGATGAGGAGAACAAGTAATAAGTAATGGAACATGATTTCACGAGTACAATGGTCAAGAGATAAATTCGGCAGCATAACGGTACGATTTATACTTTCGTTCAATCTTTACATTAATGGCTTTAGTCCAGTTTGTAAGTCTCACTCGCGAGAACAAGAAGAGAAAGGAAGTGCGTGCTATCTCCAGGGAACTTCAATGGTACAACCAACTCGTCGGCCATGTGGGAATCCATGGTCAGAGGAGATTTATGGAGGCCTTGGTGAAAAGGTCTCTAGTCTAGCGATTCGGAATGACCGGTAGAGAGTTTCCAATTTCCCAAGAAAGGCTGCCTAATAGTGCTAGTGTGTAGTGCGGTACGCGTGTCTCAATTCTCAAACCATCGGTCTCAAACTCGTAGGAAGCACTTGACAAGATAACATGGAATAAAACTATGCACTTTAACTAATCATGGTTTGCAAGATTTTATGATAACCATTATCATTTAAACGTGGAAGAACAGTAGGAAGATTAAATCACAAGTAGCACGAATGGATCATAACATTTAAGGAGCACTTAGAATAGCATTCATGTAATTAAAGCCTTTTAAATGGGATAATCACTTTTAAGCCATTAAACAACAATCATGTAATGAACAGACCCAAGATAGGTAACTTACACAGATAATATCACATTTATACAGACCTCAGGTATATGCGGAAAACTTTGTAAGAAAACACGTGGTTTCCGGTAAAAATCCTGAGATCGCAACATAGCCATATAAGGAAGGCGACAGGGTGTTGTCAGGTCAGGGTCAGATCGCGACAGGCTCATGTAAGGAAGGCGACAGGTCGGGCCCAGAAGGCGACACAGGTGTGTAAGCATCGCGATAAGGAAGTCAGATCAGGCAGGTAGATAGCGACAGAGCGCATGTCGCCTTGAGAAAGCGACAAGGGGTATGTCGCAATCAACCCTCTGAAAGTGACATATCGGGCCGTCGCGTTCACAGGGTCTGTGCCTGGCTCGGACAGAGCAAGGACAGTGCCTTGGATTGCGGACTTGTCTTTCCTTCTTTTGACATAGGGTTGTTCTAAAATAGAGAACAAATTTCACGGTATGTGAAAAATAACGAATCCAGTTTTAAAATAACCTAGACATACTAGGGTACTTCCAGTAAATCGGAATTGAACAATAAAGACGGTTTCGATAGGTTTTGATCACGGGGAACACAAGGTCAGACCAAGGGTAACTTGAAGACGTAGTTTTATGCAGAAACCCTATTACCACACTTATACCTCTCTAACTAATGAGATTTAGACAAAACTTCCAACATCAAACCTGACGAGGACAACCAGTAGAATAACTTTCATGTTATGAGTTTTCTCTAATTCGGTTTGAAACATGTCCAACATATTAAGAATAGGAAAAGCTCTAACAGTGCGCGACTTTGGAAAAACGCTTATAAATCAAAATCTACTAAATGAAATTCGATGAAACCAGTGGGAAATGAAAGTTAACTTGATGCTCTACACATTGGTTTAGCATATGTTAAGGTTTGGCCCGAGAAAACCTAGCTTTTGGGTTGAGGAAGTCCCGTTATTCCAGAAAACCAGTGTTCAGACCACTTGGAAGAAAACGCTTACTACTCCGTGTATACTGCATGGAATTTGGGCATTCCACTTGGGTTAGAACGTAGACTTGACCCTATTTACAGGGGTATAGGCCTTGCAAGGTTTGGTTTAGGTTTGACTCACCTTTGGTCGACTTCAAGAGAGTGGTTTGTGCAGGTTGCAGCAGACAAGAAGGGGAAGAAGAACGGCTTCTTGTGGTCGTTCCACAACTCCTCAGCCACCAAGAGCTCCTCCACACGACCCTAGAAAGTTCTAAATTCGTTCCTAGGGTTTGGGTGAAGAGTATTTAAGTAACCATGGTGTTTAGGAGTCCTATTATAACTAGGAAAAGAGGATTTCGGGATTGGCATGTTTGGTTTCCTATTTTTGATGATTCCCTCCTCCCTTTGAGTGTGTGAGGCATTAGGAAACCTCCCCTCATAGTTAGGCACGAATTTGGGTTGCCATGAATGCATGATTGCATCCCAATTCAACTCTAATTGCCTCTTTTTAATTTCAGCTTATTTATGGTTACGAATTTCTATGTATTTTCTAGCTTTATTTGATTTTTGGGTCAAATGTTGCCCATTGGCCCAATTATGATAATGGGTCATCAATATATAATGTTGGAAGTCTCCCCAACACTTTTATTTAATTTTTGATTGCGTCGTATGTCCGTGTTAACGGTTTTCCGACTTGTTTTCTTATTTAGATAATCGGTCGCAATAACTCTTAAACCTAGCCCAAATGATTTTTATTGAACCAAATTCCCTGATGGGTCATTAGAGGATATTATTTTAAGTCCATATATGATTTTTATTTAATTTTCTGACTCATCCACGTACGTGTGATAATAATTTTACGACTTATTCATGAATTACGATAATAAGTCGCGAAACACTTTAGACTTGGATGATCTGATTTTTCTTGGCACAAATTTCTTTGTGAAACATTTAGTAATAATATTTAGGGTTGATTTATAATTTTTACGGAATTTTCCGATGTGTTTTAGCACGTATGCTTTAAATACTTTGATATTATGGAAATTATTTATTTCCATTTATTTGAATTTTTATATAATTAAAATTTTCGGGGTGCTACACCCTCCCCCACTTAAGAGAATTTGGTCCCCAAATTCATAGATCATTAATTGTCTTTTGATAGTTATGACCCTTGAGGTCGTTTCGGATTTAATTCTTCTAACTGGTTTCAACATCGTGGAGGTTAGTCCAACTTCTACACCTATGGCCACCCGTACTATTCATTTAGTTCCTTCCATGGTTGTTATGACTCTATCTTACTCCACCCGGTGAACTATGGTGTAATTCCTAGATTATTCATTTCTAATTTCTCCTTAATGATCTCTCCCACTAAGAAAACATCATAAGATCAGTCTAAGGGGTTTAACAATCATACCTCCTTCCGAAAACTCCACTTGCGTCATTGCATTCACACGTCCTTGATGCTTTACCACTCCTTGGTTCCTTCCAGCTTGGTCTTTTAGCATGGGACAGTTCGATATACGATGTTCATGACTCCCACATCGCAAGCAAGCCCCGGCCTTCTTCCAGCACTTGTCCACTTGGTGCCCAGGCTTGTTACAAAATTTACAATACTCCACTATCATTGTTTCTTCTACTTTGATCTTTTTCTCCATGCCATAGTCCTTCCCTGTGGTTGGCCTTTTGTTGTTGTAGTTATTATTGTTGTTATTGTTGTTGGGGAAAGTTCCAGTTGTATCGACTGCTCCCCTTTTTGTAAAGGTCAGCTTTGAGATGTCCTTCCCCCTCATGCCTTCCACCTTAGCCATAGTGTCTTCTACCAGTTGAGCTCTTTGGACCATCTCAGTGTAAGTTTGAATGTTGTGTGGTCCGAGCCTTTCAATGAACATGGGCCTGAGCCCATCCATGAAATGGTTAGCCTTCAGCCTTTCAGTTCCCACCAGGTGTGGGGCATACACAGCAAGACGCGCGAACTGAGCCTCATACTCAGCCACAGACATTCCTCTCTGTTTTAGTGCGGCAAATTCTGTCGCTTTCTTCTCCTTCACTCTCTCAGAGAAATATTTTCCCCGGAATATCTCTAGGAATTCAGCCCATTCTAGTTCAGCTATATTAGGTAGGTGGGCCGATGTGGCCTTCCACCACGCTCGAGCATCATTAGTAAATTGGAAAGTGGCCAGTACCACCTTCTCCCTATTGGTGCATTGCATTACTTGGAAGATCCTTTCAATTTCTTCCTGCCAATTTTCTACTTCATCTGGGTCAGGGGATCTAGAGAAACGAGGAGGGTTTAAACTTCTAAAATTCCGGTGCAGATCACCGGCTGCATTCCTTGCAGCAGCCTGATTTCCAGCCTGAACCACATTTTGCAGGGCCTGAGTCAATCCAGCTACTGTTTCTTGCATAGCTTGCCATTGGTTGCGAGCCATTGCAGTTGAGTGTAAGAGTTATGAGGGTTCCTGAGAAAAGGATGGAAACCAATTAATGTCTCTAGATACATTATAAGAGTCAATGGGTAGGAGGGTTTAATTCTTTCTAACATATTCCCAGTCTCTACCCATTCTCACCAGGAACTGTATTTAATTTTTCATGATCTAGGTTCCATAGGTATCTCCTATTCCTGAGACATATCCTATTTGGTATTCCTAGGCTCTGATACAACTAAACTGTCATGTCCCGAGAATTACGCAACGGATATTATTAATTAATTCGAGTCGATATTTCGAGACGTGGACAGTCGGCAAATAAGCCTCTAGCTAGCACACACTAAATGTGTATCAACACAACATCATAATAGGGCCCAATGTGAACTCAATTATAAATTGTATTCAAATCTCATATTTGTCTCAGATAAACTAATACAGGACTAAGACTCAATAAAAGCAAAAGTACATACTACCTCACTTCCTACTACATTGTTCTAACACTGAAAATAAACTAACTATAGATAGACTCATGTTTGGAATGCTCTTCACTCGGACGCATTCCCATCCTCGACTTGCTCTTCCTCTTGCACTTCATGGTCACCTAGATTGGGTAAAAGTAGGGAATGAGCAAACTAGCCCAGTAGGATTTATATCTCAATGTGCGGGTAATGATATAAGTGATTAACATTTTAGAACTAGGCAAGTACGATGAATGATATGCAAGTACAAATAAAACTCGTTAAAACATGATATATAAAACAAGCTTTTTGAGAGAGATCATGATAGAACAAGATTGATGAACAAGATGACAAGAGAGAACTAGAAATAGATCACTTTGTACAAGCACGCAAGATATCATGTAAATTGCAATAAATGCAGGATGGCCATATCACGCAAGCAAGCAAGCAAGCAAGCACGCACGAGCACGATCAAGTAACACTAATCAGGCACGTAGACACTAATGTACACCGAGAAAAGATCCATCAAGAATGTACACTAGGTCACATGTATGTGGTATTGTATCTATCATACAACACACACGCACGATTTTCCCAGCGCAGATGCAACGCCAGTAATCATTATACCCCATGGTTAACAGTATATCTATGACTCGCCGTCATTGGGGCTAGATTAGAGCCCTTGGACACACGTCGTGCCCTGTCAGCATCTCACTTAAATTTTTAAATGTAGATACCCACAGTCATTTATAATGGCCAATGAGAGTTTCAATAAGTAAGCATGTGTAATGTCATGTTCATGATGATGAGGAGAATAAGTAATAAGTAATGGAACATGATTTCACGAGTACAATGGTCAAGAGATAAATTCGGCAGCATAACGGTACGATTTATACTTTCGTTCAATCTTTACATTAATGGCTTTAGTCCAGTTTGTAAGTCTCACTCACGAGAACAAGAAGAGAAAGGAAGTGCGTGCTATCTCCAGGGAACTTCAATGGTACAACCAACTCGTCGGCCATGTGGGAATCCATGGTCAGAGGAGATTTATGGAGGCCTTGGTGAAAGGTCGCTAGTCTAGCGATTCGGAATGACCGGTAGAGAGTTTCCAATTTCCCAAGAAAGGCTGCCTAATAGTGCTAGTGTGTAGTGCGGTACGCGTGTCTCAATTCTCAAACCATCGGTCTCAAACTCGCAGGAAGCACTTGACAAGATAACATGGAATAAAACTATGCACTTTAACTAATCATGGTTTGCAAGATTTTATGATAACCATTATCATTTAAACGTGGAAGAACAGTAGGAAGATTAAATCACAAGTAGCACGAATGGATCATAACATTTAAGGAGCACTTAGAATAGCATTCATGTAATTAAAGTTTTTTAAATGGGTTAATCGCTTTTAAGCCATTAAACAACAATCATGTAATGATCAGACCCAAGACAGGTAACTTACACAGAAAATATCACATTTATACAGACCTCGGGTATATGCGGAAAACTTTGTAAGAAAACACATGATTTCCAGTAAAAATCCTGAGATCGCGACATAGCCATATAAGGAAGGCGACAGGGTGTTGTCAGGTCGGGGTCAGATCGCGACAGGCTCATGTAAGGAAGGCGACAGGTCGGGCCCAGAAGGCGACACAGGTGTGTAAGCATCGCGACAGGGAAGTCAGATCAGGCAGGTAGATAGCGACAGAGCGCATGTCGCCTTGAGAAAGCGACAAGGGGTATGTCGCAATCAACCCTCTGAAAGCGACATATGGGGTCGTCGCGTTCACAGGGTCCGTGCCTGTCTCGGACAGACCAAGGACAGTCCCTTGGATTGCGGACCTGTCTTTCCTTCTTTTGACATAGGGTTGTTCCAAAATAGAGAACAAATTGCATGGTGTGTGAAAAATAACGAAACTAGTTTTATAATAACATAGACATACTAGGGTACTTCCAGTAAATTGGAATTGAACAATAAAGACGGTTTCGATAGGTTTTGATCACGGGGAACACAAGGTCAGACCAAGGGTAACTTGAAGACGTAGTTTTATGCAGCAACCCTATTACCACGCTTATACCTCTCTAACTAATGAGATTTAGACAAAACATTCAACATGAAACCTAACGAGGACAAGTAGTAGAATAACTTTTATGTTATGAGTTTTCTCTAATTCGGTCTTCAAACACGTGCAACATATTAAGAACGAGAAAAGCTTTAACAGTGCGCGACTTTGGCAAAACGCTTATAAATCAAAATCTACTAAATGAAATTAGATGAAACCAGTGGGAAATGAAAGTTAACTTGATGCGCTACACATTGGTATAGGATATGTTAAGGTTTGGTGTAAGGCCCTTGATTTTCACCTTGCTTGCTTAAGTATATATGTATGCGTATAAGTGTATACTATTGATGTACAGATTATTGTGCATAAGTATTTATTTATACAAATTGTATGAATTAGTATTATTGTAATGTACATATTGTATACAAGTATATATATATATATATATATATATTTTTTTTTTTTATGTGTGTGGTGTTGTAAATTCTGCATATTTCAAGTGAAATTTTGTCGGCCAGTCGGCGTCAACATCTGCTGACGTTTACTAGGATTAGGCGGCAATATCGATGGACGCCCACTTTGGATAGGCGACCATAGATATGGACGCCAATATCCCAGACCAGTTACGTTTCCAGATCCGGAAACGCCTCCGGAAATTTAGCCTTTTGTTTTAGAAACCCTTCCCAACGGCTCTGAGACTTACCCCTTTAGCATGTCCGACCCCCAACCCTTTATAATACCCAGTTTTTGGCCAGATCCATCCCTTTTGACTCTTGGGTCAAAAACCTAGCTCTTCTATGCGAAAACCCCAACTTGAACCTGAGAGATCTGATTTCAGGAGGCTTCATCCTGTGATCTGCATCGACTGGTGTCAACTCTGAACATCCGGGAATGACTCCCCACGCTGGTGTGCAGTGAAGATCAACAGAGAACCCGAAGAAGGAGGGATTTGAAGACTCTTTGGCACAGGCCGAGGAGGGCTTCTCCGGCTTGAATCGTCGCTTGTGGATTTTACAAGAGGCAAGTACCCCACTCACATCAACCCTACATGTGTCTAGTATGTCCCAGAAATTTTACAGATTTTTCTCGTGTCCTGGAACCCCCATTCAAGTGATTTGTTGGCGTTCAGTCTGTGTTTGTGCAGACAGGATATTAACGGCAGGATCCCTTGCCGCTAATATCATGTGTTGGCAGCATCATATACTGCCGTTAACCTATAGATGGCTACCCCATGCCGTCAAGTTCTTCAGACTGCAACAGTGTGCAAGTCTGCCCTTCTATAAGCTAATTTTCGAGTTTTTCCGCATGAGGATATACAGTAAAATTTCATATAATATGTAAATATACATGTTTGGGTGTACTGTGAGTTATTATGCATTTTTGTAATTTTCCCTAATTATTAGAATTCTTTGAATGTGCTACCGACAGAATTTTAATCTTGAAAAAATATCGTTTATGAAATATGTATAGAATTTGACTGCCATGAAATTTCTGTACACTGGTTATGAGATTTGATGCATGATATAAAAATTTGAGTAATTTATAATATCTGTATAGTTTATTCAATTTTCTGAACCGAAAAATAGTTAATATGTCTACTCAATGTAGAAAAGTTAAGAATTCATGTGAAACTAGTTAAATTCCTATAAATTGAGATATAATTGGTACTATCAGTATTCATGTATGTAATAAGTTGTGAGTCCGAATAATGAAAACTTATGTCAGTTTGGCTATTTTTACATTTGATAACATCACTGTTAGAATTTTCAGAAATTATGTGTAATTCAGAAAAATGTAAATCTTGGTATGCATGATGGCTAAAATGAGATGAATTTCTGGTTAAATTTCTGTACTGAACTGATGACAATAGCTATATAAAATTGTTTTATGTTAGATATTGATAATTAATGCATGCTAATATGATTAGTGTTTAATTCTGCAAAATTTCAGCATGATTAGAATTGTTGTAAAACTTGATTAATACTGAAGACAGTAGTACCATGCTAGGTAATACTGAAGAATGTAAATGTGCAAACATGAGACGAATGCGTAAATATTTTGTATTTAGAAGTGTGTTGAAATTGAGAAAATGTATTAATATGCCAATGGGTGACACTGCTACCTTAGAGGGCTGTGGAACTGTACTGTGGTAAAGTCCCCACGGGAAAGTTCAAAGTGTGTGATGTCCCATGGGCATTGGGATTAAATCCTGGAGGCGAACAAGTATCGCTGGTTAGGGTGGAGAGTGCTTCTCCCGGTTCTGCGTAGTAACTAAGATTAATCACTGGAATGCCTAGGTGATTGATATGTGATGTGATTAGTGTGTGTCCTTCTAAAGTGGTTTGGGCTATGTGTCACGGCATTAAGGAAAAGTGAAAATGTGTTTAAGTGAAAGGAAATGTGTAAATTGTGAACCTGTGTAAGTGAATATGTGTTCATGAAATTCTTATGAAAACATGCAAAAAGGATAAATTTCTTGTGAACGTGACATAATAGTAGTAAAACAGCGAGCTTTTCACTAATGTAAATGTGTTAACTATGTGAAAAATAATCTTAGAATTCATGTTAAATTAGTTGTTATGAAAGGTGTAAATTTATGTGTAAAATGATCAACATGTGGCATATGAATGATTGAATGAAATCAGTTTAGCATATTGAAAAGTGTAGAAACCATGTGATAGGATTAGGTTATTGTGTATAAAACTAAACCCCATGTGTAAAATGTGTAGAAATCATGCATAGCTTTCCATTTGAAAAACTGTCACTTCCATGCATTATGTGTAAATGGTGTAGCATAAGAATATGGAGATTACTTGATGCATGTATGTTTAGTGTGCTTGGTGTTACTTGTTGAGTTCTTTTGAACTCATTCTTGATTCGGCGTACAGGTGCAGACGTTTCTACTTCTTCCGTGGAGATCGTTAGGAGCGACTCGGAGCGAGAGTAGGAGAGATTGTTGTGGATTTAGCATTGTACTTTTCCTTACTTCATAGTATGTAATAAAGACTCTGCGTAGTCTCATGTGGACAATGTATTTATTTTATTTCAATTATGAAAAGTTAATTCTCATTTCTACTATACGGACTGTGAATAGAATGTGGATGATGGAATAAGATTTCTTTTTAGTTCTTTAAATTCCACTGTCATGTGATATACATATATTTGTGTATGTTTCAGCCTATTGTACTAGTGTTGGGTAAATGTCCCACTGTGGCGATGCTTTCTATATCGACGTGGGTTGGTGGAATCGTACCGATATAAAGAGGGTCGTTACAGAGATTGGTATCAGAGCGTCAGGCTGAAATTGTACATAAATATGCATATACCATCATCTTCATTGTATACTAAGTCTGTGTAGATTGTCCACATAGATAAGTAATCAGTTAGAAATTAGATAGTTTAGTTCTAAATGGTGATTAATCCGTTTTACAGGATATGGCTTCGCGTGGTAGGCGTGGTGTTCCTGCTCGTGATGGCGAGCAGAGGAGAGATGAGCCTCGGTGTGAGGATCAGGGTGAGCAGCAGGCCCCTGCACCCCAGGGTCCTGTACTTCCTCCACCGCCACCAGTAGACTATGGAGTGTTCATGCAGGGTTTGGTGCAGGCCATGCAAACACAGGCCCACACTCAGGCTGCACTCCAGGCTCAGTTGGAGGCTCAGGTTAGAATAATAAGATAAAGTTTATATGTGTTAATTATGTTGCTTGTTGTAGCAGGCTCAGGTACCAGTTCCCCAGGCTGACCATGGTCGACCCTCCATCATGGAAAGGTTCAAGAGGATGTCGTCACCCTCTTTTAAGGGGGAGAGCGATCCATTATTAGCTGAGAACTGGATGAGGGAGATTGAGAAGATCTTCCGGGCCATTAGGTGCGCTGAGGACGACAAGGTCACTTTAGCCACCTATATGCTACAGGTATGTGTAATCTAATCTAGTGGTTATTACTTTAAGTACAAATTATGTTGGATAGTTCTCATGGATGGTTTTGACAGGAGCGAGCGGATGTATGGTGGTCCTCGTTGTTACGTACTCGGTTCGAGGATGGTGCCGTGGAGGTTGGATGGGATGAGTTCGTGAGGCTTTTCCGAGCCAAGTTTGTTCCGGAGCACATCCAAGACAAGATGGAGCAGGAGTTCCTCTCATTAACTCAGGGCTCCATGACTGTGCTGGAGTACGAGGCCAGGTTTACCGAGCTATCAAAGTACGCCCCTCATATTGTAGCTGATGAGCGCAAGAAGGCGAAGAAATTCGTGATGGGTCTGAAACCATCGCTGAGGACGAGGTTGGTGGCTTTCGACCATCGTACTCTCGAGCAGGCGCTCAGCGCGGCGTGTCGGCAGGAAGGAGAGATGGAGCAGTATCTGGAGGAGAAGAAGCTTCTCAAAAGAGACCAGCAGCTCCTTTCCAGAGACAGGAGTGGAAGAAGGCGACTTTCCAGTCACCGCAGCATCCTGTGGCATCAGGCAGTGGTCAGGTATCTTCTCAACGTTCCCCTAGTAGTAAGAAGGAGTGTCCTCATTGCAGGAGGGCACATGGCGGTACGGAGTGTTGGCTGGTAGCAGGAAAGTGCTTGAAGTGCGGGAGCAGTGACCATAAGATCAAGGATTGTCCGAGGCTTCAGCAGGGAGCCCAGCGTGGGCCAACCCCAGTAGCAGCAGCAGCAGCGCCAGCGACAGGACGACCAGGGAGACCTCGAGCCCCAGCTCGAGTGTTTACTTTAGCTCGTGAGGACGCCGAGCAGGCGGATCATGTCACCGAAGGTACGGTTTTGTTCTTAGGTGTGCATGCTTGGGTTTTGTTCGATACGGGTACTACTCACTCGTTCATTTCCGAGCGTTTTGCTAGGCAGTTAGCTTTAGAGTCAGGATTAGAGTCTGAGGATTTAGAAGTCCCTTTGTCTGTGCATACACCTGCGGGTACGGTATCGACTAGGAAGTGTGTTCCGTCTTTACCGGTGTGCATTGAGGATAGAGTCCTAGAAGGGTGTTTCTTCTTGCTTAAGATGAAGGACTATGATGCTATTCTCAGTCTGGATTGGTTAGAGGAGCACTATGCATTGGTAGATTGTCGTGGGAAGAAGATTGTTTTCCGCATTCCTGGTGAGGATGAATTTTCTCATCCTCTGTCGAAGAACTTAGCAGGAAAGTTTGTCATCTCGGCCATGAGAGCAATGAGAATGGTGAACAAGGGTTGTGACACTTTTCTTTCCAGTGTGGTTTTAATACCCAAGGCTGATGAGTCACTTACTCTTGCAGAGATAGATGTAGTGCAGGATTTTCCAGATGTCTTTCCTGATGATTTATCTGGATTGCCACCGGCTAGAGAGATAGAGTTCACTCTAGAGTTGCTTCCAGGCATCTCTCCTATCTCGAAGGCACCTTATCGGATGGCACCTGCGGAATTAGCTGAGTTAAGGAGGCAGTTGCAGGATTTGTTAGATAAGGGATTTATCCGCCCTAGCGTTTCCCCTTGGGGCGCGCCTGTCTTATTCGTGAAGAAGAAGGATGGGTCACTTCGGTTATGCATTGATTATAGAAAGCTAAACCAAGTGACGGTGAAGAACAGGTATCCCTTACCTCGGATTGATGATTTATTTGACCAGCTACAGAATGCATCGGTCTTTTCTAAGATTGATTTGCGTTCTGGCTATCATCAATTGAGGATTAGGAGTGAGGATGTGTCCAAGACGGCATTTAGAACCCGTTATGGACATTATGAGTTTTTGGTCCTTCCGTTTGGTCTAACCAACGCCCCTGCAACGTTCATGGATCTCATGAACAGGGTGTTTAGACCCTATCTAGATAGTTTTGTTGTAGTCTTCATTGATGACGTGCTGGTCTACTCTCCGGATGAGGCCACACATCATCAGCATTTGAGGATAGCGTTAGAGGTTCTCCGTGAGAACAAGCTGTATGCAAAATTCAGCAAGTGCAGTTTTTGGATGCGCGAGGTTCATTTCCTTGGGCATGTTATCTCCGGTGCTGGTGTAGCAGTGGATCCAGCGAAAGTGCAAGCTGTTATGGATTGGGAGAGTCCCAAGACTCCTTCGGAGATTCGGAGTTTTCTTGGTTTGGCGGGTTATTATCGGCGTTTTATTGAGGGATTTTCATCCATCGCCGCTCATTGACTCAGCTGACCAGGAAGGGATGAAGTTTGTCTGGTCCGAGGAGTGTGAGGGTAGTTTTCAATTATTGAAGACTAAACTCACATCGGCTCCTGTGTTAGTTCTACCGAGCAGTGTAGAGGATTTTGCTATCTACACGGATGCATCTCGGATTGGCCTTGGCTGTGTGTTGATGCAGCAAGGAAGGGTGGTAGCATATGCTTTGAGGAAATTGAAGGAGCATGAGCGAAACTATCCGACTCATGATCTTGAGCTTGCGGCAGTGGTTCATGCACTGAAAATCTGGAGGCACTATCTTTATGGTGTCAGATTTGAGGTGTTCACTGATCACAAGAGCCTAAAGTATCTTTTCTCCCAAAAGAATTAAACCTTAGGCAAGAAGATGGATTGAGTTCCTGAAGGACTATGACTTCGACCTCCAGTATCATCCTGGAAAGGCGAATGTCGTAGCAGATGCCCTTAGTAGAAAGAGGTCGTCTCTCCAGCAGGACTGGAAGATGTTGGAGGATGCAGCGTGTACAATGACCGAGTTGGAGCCATCATTGTGCCGAGCTTTTGTGGCTTAGCTGTCCATTAGGTCATCGGTGTTGGATGAGGTGATCGAGCATCAGAAAGCCGACCCTAGACTCCAAGAGTCAGTGGGAAAAGCGGGTATTGCTCGTGATGAGGATGGTGTGATTAGATTCCATCATCGTGTCTGTGTTCCAGACATTGTAGATATACGTGAGCATGTTTTAGCAGAAGCTCATAGATCTAGGTTCTCTATTCATCCGGGTAACACTAAGATGTACCAGGATTTAAAGAGATCGTTTTGGTGGTCTGGCATGAAGAAGGATGTAGCTGAGTTTGTGTCTAGATGTCTAGTATGCCAGCAAGTGAAGGCCGAGCGGCAGCGACCATCTGGTCTTATGCAGAAGATGGAGATCCCAGTTTGGAAGTGGGAAGCTGTCACTATGGATTTTGTTACGGGTTTGCCTCGATCTAGACGAGGTAATGACTCGATTTGGGTAGTGGTAGATCGATTCTCGAAGACTACACATTTCTTGCCTATGAAGAAGAAGCAGTCAGTAGAGAGTTTAGCTAGAATGTATGTTAGTAGTATTATTAGATTGCATGGGGTACCGAAGTCTATTATTTCAGATCGAGATCCGAGATTTACTTTGAGGCTATGGAAGGGTCTTCAGGATGCGTTAGGCTCGGAGCTGAAGCTCAATTCGGCATTTCATCCCCAGACAGATGGGCAGTTCGAGAGGACTATCCAGACGCTTGAGGATATGTTGAGGGCTTGTGTGCTGGATTGGAAGGATGATTGGGAGCGCCATTTACCTCTAGTGGAGTTCGCATATAACAACAGTTTTCATGCGAGCATTGGCATGGCTCCATTTGAGGCTTTATATGGTAGGCCTTGCAGATCTCCTTTGTGTTGGGAGGAGACCAGTGATAGGCAGTTGATCGGTCCGTAGTTAGTTCAAGAGACTTCGGATAAGGTCCAGCTTATTAGGAAGAGGCTTGTTGCGGCACAGGATAGGCAGAAGAGTTATGCCGACAATAGGAGGAAGGATCTAGAGTTCGAGGTAGGTGAGCATGTCTTTTTGAAGATTTCGCCTATGCGTGGTGTAGATAGATTTGGCAGGCATAGTAAGTTGAGCCCTAGATTCATTGGCCCGTATGAGATTCTCCGACGATTGGGCAACGTGGCTTATGAGCTAGCTTTACCTCCAGCATTGGCTAGTGTTCATCCTGTTTTTCACGTATCTATGCTCAGGAAGTATGTCAGAGATCCGTCTCATGTTATTAGCCATGAGCCAGTGGAGATCCAGCCAGATCTTTCTTATGTAGAGCAACCCGTAGCTATTCTTGATCGGAAGGTTCAACATCTCCGGAACAAGAGCATTGCGTCAGTAAAGGTCTTATGGCGTAACTTCTCGCGAGAGGAGGCTACTTGGGAGCTTGAGGATGCGATGAGAAACAAATATCCTCAGTTGTTTGAGTAGTGTCAGTCTAACTTCGAGGACGAAGTTTCTTTAAGGGGGAGAGGGTGTAAGGCCCTTGATTTTCACCTTGCTTGCTTAAGTATATATGTATGTGTATAAGTGTATACTATTGATGTATAGATTATTGTGCATAAGTATTTATTTATACAAATTGTATGAATTAGTATTATTGTAATGTACATATTGTATACAGTATATATATATATATATATATATATATATATATATATATATATATATATATTTATGTGTGTGGTGTTGTAAATTCTCATATTTCAAGTTAAATTTTGTCGGCCAGTCGGCGTCAACATCTGCTGACGTTTACTAGGATTAGGCGGCAATATGATGGACGCCCACTTTGGATAGGCGACCATAGATATGGACGTCAATATCCCAGACCAGTTACGTTTCCAGATCCGGAAACGCCTCCGGAAATTTAGCCTTTGTTTTAGAAACCCTTCCCAACGGCTCTGAGACTTACCCCTTTAGCATGTCCGACCCCCAACCCTTTATAATACCCAGTTTTCGGCCAGATCCATCCCTTTTGACTCTTGGGTCAAAAACCTAGCTCTTCTATGCGAAAACCCCAACTTGAACCTGAGAGATCTGATTTTGGGAGGCTTCATCCGGTGATCTGCATCGACTGGTGTCAACTCTGAACATCCGGGAACGACTCCCCACGCTGGTGTGCAGTGAAGATCAACAGAGAACCCGAAGAAGGAGGGATTTGAAGACTCTTTGGCACAGGCCGAGGAGGGCTTCTCCGGCTTGAATCGTCACTTGTGGATTTTACAAGAGGCAAGTACCCCACTCACATCAACCCTACATGTGTCTAGTATGTCCCAGAAATTTTACGGATTTTTCTCGTGTCCTGGAACCCCCATTCAAGTGATTTGTTGGCGTTCAGTCTGTGTTTGTGTAGACAGGATATTAACGACAGGATCCCTTGCCGCTAATATCATGTGCTGGCGGCATCATATGCTGCCGTTAACCTATAGACAGCTACCCCATGCCGTCAAGTTCTTCAGACTGCAACAGTGTGCAAGTCTGCCATTCTATAAGCTAATTTTCGAGTTTTTCCGCATGAGGATATATAGTAAAATTTCATATAATATGTAAATATACATGTTTGGGTGTACTGTGAGTTATTGTGCATTTTTGTAATTTTCCCTAATTATTAGAATTCTTGAATGTGCTACCGACAGAATTTTAATCTTGAAAAAAATCGTTTATGAAATATGTATAGAATTTGACTGCCATGAAATTTTGTACACTGGTTATGAGATCTGATGCATGATATAAAAATTTGAGTAATTTATAATATCTGTATAGTTTATTCAATTTTCTGAACCGAAAAATAGTTAATATGTCTACTCAATGTAGAAAAGTTAAGAATTCATGCGAAACTAGTTAAATTCCTATAAATTGAGATATAATTGGTACTATCAGTATTCATGTATGTAATAAGTTGTGAGTCCGAATAATGAAAATTTATGTCAGTTTGGCTATTTTTACATTTGATAACATCACTGTTAGAATTTTCAGAAACTATGTGTAATTCAGAAAAATGTAAATCTTGGTATGCATGATGGCTAAACTGTGATGAATTTCTGGTTAAATTTCTGTACTGAACTGATGACAATAGCTATATAAAATTGTTTTATGTTAGATATTAATAATTAATGCATGCTAATATGATTAGTGTTTAATTCTGCAAAATTTCAGCATGATTAGAATTGTTGTAAAACTTGATTAATACTGAAGACAGTAGTACCATGCTAGGTAATACTGAAGAATGTAAATGTGTGAACATGAGACGAATGCGTAAATATTTTGTATTTAGAAGTGTGTTGAAATTGAGAAAATGTATTAATATGCCAATGGGTGACACTGCTACCTTAGAGGGCTGTGGAACTGTACTGTGGTAAAGTCCCCACGGGAAAGTTCAAAGTGTGTGATGTCCCATGGGCATTGGGATTAAATCCTGGAGGCGAACAAGTATCGCTGGTTAGGGTGGAGAGTGCTTCTCCCGGTTCTGCGTAGTAACTAAGATTAATCACTGGAATGCCTAGGTGATTGATATGTGATGTGATTAGTGTGTGTCCTTCTAAAGTTGTTTGGGCTATGTGTCACGGCATTAAGGAAAAGTGAAAATGTGTTTAAGTGAAAGGAAATGTGTAAATTGTGAACCTGTGTAAGTGAATATGTGTTCATGAAATTCTTATGAAAACATGCAAAAAGGATAAATTTCTTGTGAATGTGACATAATAGTAGTAAAACAGCGAGCTTTTCACTGATGTAAATGTGTTAACTATGTGAAAAATTATCTTAGAATTCATGTTAAATTAGTTGTTATGAAAGGTGTAAATTTATGTGTAAAATGATCAACATGTGGCATATGAATGATTGAATGAAATCAGTTTAGCATATTGAAAAGTGTAGAAAGCATGTGATAGGATAAGGTTATTGTGTATAAAACTAAACCCCATGTGTAAAATGTGTAGAAATCATGCATAGGTTTCCATTTGAAAAACCGTCACTTCCATGCATTATGTGTAAATGGTGTAGCATAAGAATATGGAGATTACTTGATGCATGTATGTTTAGTGTGCTTGGTGTTACTTGTTGAGTTCTTTTGAACTCATTCTTGCTTCAGCGTACAGGTGCAGACGTTTCTACTTCTTCCGAGGAGATCGTTAGGAGCGACTCGGAGCGAGAGTAGGAGAGATTGTTGTGGATTTAGCATTGTACTTTTCCTTACTTCATAGTATGTAATAAAGACTCTGCGTAGTCTCATGTGGACAATGTATTTATTTTATTTCAATTATGAAAAGTTAATTCTCATTTCTACTATACGGACTGTGAATAGAATGTGGATGATGGAATAAGATTTCTTTTAGTTCTTTAAATTCCGCTGTCATGTGATATACATATATTTGTGTATGTTTCAGCCTATTGTACTAGTGTTGGGTAAATGTCCCACTGTGGCGATGCTTTCTATATCGACGTGGGTTGGTGGAACCGTACCGATATAAAGAGGGTCGTTACATTTGGCCCGAGAAAACCTACCTTTTAGGTTGAAGAAGTCCCGTTATTCCAGAAAACCAGTGTTCAGACCACTTGGAGGAAAACACTTACTACTCCATGTATACTGCATGGAATTTGGGCATTCCACTTGGGTTAGAACGTAGACTTGACCCTATTTCCAGGGGTATAGCCCTTGCAAGGATTGGTTTAGGTTTGACTCACCTTTGGTCGACTTCAAGAGAGTGGTTTGTGCAGGTCGCAGTAGACGAGAAGGGGAAGAAGAACGGCTTCTTGTGGTCGTTCCACAGCTCCTCAGCCACCAAGAGCTCCTCCACACGACCCTAGCAAGTTCTAAATTCGTTCCTAGGGTTTGGGTGAAGAGTATTTAAGTAACCATGGTGTTTAGGAGTCCTATTATAACTAGGAAAAGAGGATTTCGGGATTGGCATGTTGGTTTCCTATTTTTGATGATTCCCTCCTCCCTTTGAGTGTGTGAGGCATTAGGAAACCTCCCCTCATAGTTAGGCACGAATTTGGGTTGCCATGAATGCATGATTGCATCCCAATTCAACTCTAATTGCCTCTTTTAATTTCAGCTTATTTATGGTTACGAATTTCTATGTATTTTCTAGCTTTATTTGATTTTTGGGCCAAATGTTGCCCATTGGCCCAATTATGATAATGGTCATCAATATATAATGTTGGAAGTCTCCCCAACACTTTTATTTAATTTTTGATTGCGTCGTATTTCCGTGTTAACGGTTTTCCGACTTGTTTCCTGTTTAGATAATCGGTCGCAATAACTCTTAAACCTAGCCCAAATGATTTTTATTGAACCAAATTCCTTGATGGGTCATTAGAGAATATTATTTGAAGTCCATATATGATTTTTATTTAATTTTCTGACTCATCCACGTACGTGTGATAATGATTTTATGACTTATTCATGAATTACGATAATAAGTCGCGAAAACAATTTAGACTTGGATGATCTGATTTTTCTTGGCACAAATTTCTTTGTGAAATATTTAGTAATAATATTTAGGGTTGATTTATAATTTTACGGAATTTTTCCGATGTGTTTTTAGCACGTATGCTTTAAATACTTTGATATTATGGAAATTATTTATTTCCATTTATTTGAATTTTTATATAATTAAAATTTTCGGGGTGCTACACCTTGGATGATCCATTTGAAGAAGAATTTCGAGCCATCAGAGTCTTCTTCCTGGAGCTGAAGCAGAAGAGCTAGTCCCCATTCTTGAAGCAGAAACAGGGACCTTCGAACCAGTCCTTTCCAAATTGGGTTTTAGTTGTTCTATCTAGTTCTTCATTTCAAACTTACTCTATTGATGTGTGTGTTGTGAAATTGGTGCAATCCTTGTGCCCAATTTCATGTGTGTGGTTAAATATGAGATTTCTGAATCTCAAACTGTGTGTGTTGTTGTGTGACTTTCTGAACGGGCAAGATAAGCCACATTTGTGTGTGTGTGTGGATGATGGATGTAGGATACACTGTTGTGTAATCTGAACCACCCTAAATCTCTCTGTCATTGCGGTTTGCTTATCTCTTGCGTTAGATGCTTAATAGGCTCGTTAGCATTTCACCATCTAATTGATCTAATTTGTTTAGAAGTGTCATTGATCTTGAGATTTCATAATGAATTCAATTTCTCTAAGATCCTAATCGAAGTGAATCTTAAAATTCTAAAAAATCTATTCAACCCCCCCCCCCCTTCTAGATTTCTTCATAGCAGTTTTTCCGCAACATTTCAATAGCTTGGCTATGTCTAGTTTTCGTAGGCGTCGTTGGTCTGGCCTTGTGCGGACCCGTGCTTCTGATGGTTTCCGTTTCGGTGTCTTCTCGGTTCCGTAGTCCCGTTCTTGGGCACTAGTCCGTGGTGGCACCAGCACGTGTGGCTTCCCAACCTCATAGTGTGTCCGGGGTTCGGGGTGGTTCTGTTTGTCGGCCCTCGACCTTGCGGAGGTCTGAGGTGGCCGTGCTTGTGGTGAGACGTCGTTCTCACTTGGTTGTTGCATGGTCTCGGTGGGTGTGACGAGGGTTGCTTCCGCTTTGTGCCTGACTCCATTGGTTTCTACGGGAGTCGTGTGTGTGTGTCACGACCTTCGTTGGTGGTCGTGGCGTTGCATTGTTCTGTTCTGCTGCTTAGTAGTACCCTGCTGTAGGTGTTCCCCACTTTGCAGCTTTCTAGGGTAGTTTCCTATTTTCGGAGTTCCTGCTGCTCTGGCCGGTGAGGGATTGGTAATCCCTACTGGGCCTTGTTCGCGAGGCTCACCCCCTACTTCCTTCAGTTAGGGGCTCATCGTCGCGGAGCTTGGTGTCGAACGAGTTGCGGAGTGGCTGGGCGCCGTGTGTTTTCAGCAGCAGTGAGAGCGAGTGTATGTGAGCACTGTACCTGAGTGTGTTGAGAGTTGTGCTTGCAAGTTCTCGGGGTATGCCCCTTAAGGACTGCACCTTCTTCTTGTACATGTGCTTTTACTTGGGACACGTTGTACAGTTGTTATATCTTGTTATAGTTATTAAAATTCAGTACATATCTCACTAGACAATTATTCTAACCCTTTTGGGTCTTCGGATCCGTAGGTGGCAACACGAACTTCAGGTCCCTGGCAGGGTCCGAGAGGCCGGGTCCTTACAGTTGGTATCAGAGTGTGCGTTTACTGAGATTGTTAATGAGTTAATAACTATAGTTGTCCCAAAGAAAGGTACTAGTACGCTGCTGACACCATCCGACTAGTGTTAGGCTTGAGCTTTCAATTGTTTTGCAGGTGTGCGGTTGCCCTGCAAGATTCGTGTGCGCGCTGCAGTGGGTTGCAGCGCGTGTGTGGCAAGTTTGTGTCGCATTCTTGTCACACCCTGCTTCTCCGTCACGTCTTCATGTCGAGCCCGATCAATGGGTCGCGACAGCTTTCTGTCGTTTCGGTCGTCTGACGCCTATCAGGGTGGTAGGTGTGTCAGTACGACCTGCCGAGTTGTCACGGCGTCCCTAGGGGACGCATTCTTATCGCAGTGCATTGACCCATCGTGTTAAGATCCTTAACGCGATGCATCGCCCCGTCACATCTTGGGTGTTGTAGGCATAAGGCCTTGGTCGGAGACCCTTTCCCCCCCTCTCCCTCTTTCCCCTCTCTTCTCCCCCACCGACGGTGCTCTGCCTCCCTCTCCCCCCTTTGTGGGTTTCAGGCGAGGAGGAGGGCTGTCATGCCCCGACGCGGAATATTGGAACGCGATGCAATTGCAAGTAAACGGGTACAGAGCAAGTACTAGACATCAAACCATTGCATAATGAATAAACACTAAAGCAAATTCATTTCATTAATAATCTTTCCAAATGTCTAGTTACCACCACTAATACCAGAGCCATTCTATAGGGCCCAATTACATTGAAATAAAGCAAAAGACTAAACTAAAACTCTATCATAGTACTAGGACACTAGGTTACTCGTGACGTCACTCCTGGTCGTTCCCCTCCTCTTGAGTGTATAGTTCATCCTCGGTCTCACCCGAGAACACAACGACAAATAACACAGGGTGAGCGATAACGCCCAGTAGGACTTAAATCTCAATAGTCAAGCAGGCTTTAATTGATTAATGTATTAAAGATAGAGTAACCAATGACAGAGCGAGAGAGTCAAGTAAAAGATAGCAGGATAGCGCATGATCGAAATAGCAAGACTTTTCAAATATAGACTTTCCAAAAATAGCACAAGTGTCGGGCATAGCATAAAAATAGCAGGATCGCCATAGCACAATAGCATAAAATATAGCAATAGCACAATGAGTATGGCATAGCACTTTGTTGTCAACAGACAATGAGAGAATATAGCACTTTTGATTGTCATTTAGATAGTCGAGATAGATAGCACTCGAGTGTAATGCCAACACTCTGATCATTGAACTCCCAGGGGCACTAGCACTTTCAAGCGCACATCCCAGGACCAGATCGGGCCCTTTATATACTGCAAGCATTGGTGTAAGGCCCTCGAATTTTGTTGTATTATTTTATTTCATGTAAATAATTCATGCTTGTGTATGCATAGAAGTACATATCTACGTACGTATTAACTAGTTATACTTATGTGTGCATGTGTGTAATTAGTTGTAAATAGTGTATGAATTGCATGGTGGTAGTGTGTACATGATAGTATATGTATGGCATATATATATGTATAAGTTAAGCATGGTTTTTGCATGTTTTAAGTTCTGGCCGAAGGGCCAAATTGGCGTTAACATGGATGGACGTCCATGATAAGTCAGTGTCCACCTCGATGGACGCCAATACTTAAGTCAACGGCCATTGATGTGGACGTTAAGATCTCTGACCTGCATGCGTTGCAGACCCCGAAACTCCGGGGCAAGCAAGCCCAGCCATTGGGGAGATGTCCCCAATGGCTAGCAGGCCTTCACATCACCTCTCTGGGGTTCCCCAAACCCTCCTCCCCCAAACCACCCCCTTCTGCACCAGAAGAGTTCTCTTTGGCTCTTTGCAAGGAGAAGAGAGAAACCCTAGCTTCTGTGAGGAAAACCAGACTTTACATGCTTTGATCCGACAACTTGGAGCTTCATCCGGTGATCCCTTGCAACTGGAGGCCAGAGTGGACCAAGGAGAAGGCTTCCCCGACCCCGGCTTGCTGTGGAGGTCGACCAAGAACCCGGAGGAGTGGTGTTTTGGAGACTTCTTGGGACTGCCCAAGGAGAGCTTCAATAGCAACTTAGATCCCTTGGAGGTTTTTAAAAAGGCAAGTAACCCATTCGCTTCGTCCATGTATGTGTCTAGGAGGTTTCTACCATTTTTAGGGATTTTATCGTGTCCTGGATCCTCACATTCCTCTGTTATTTGGAGCACGGTATGTGTTCTTGCACAGACAGGAACTTGGCGTCAAGTCCTCTTGCCACCAAGATCTCCAGTCAGCGGCCAGCAATCTTGCCGTCCATCTCCTTGAACGGCCAGACACTGCCGTCAAGTTCTTCAGTGCAGAACAATAAACTGTTCTACCTTAAATAATTATTTTCTGGACTTTGACGCATGAGGATATAGTGTAATTTTTATATGTTATGTAAAATAGATAATGTGATGTGTGTGGAAATTTCTGTGATTTTCTGTGGATGGCATAAATTATTAGATTTACTGAAATACATGTTGGGGAAAATGGATTATGCATGTTCACCTACTGTCTACATGATTCCTGAGGAATTAAATGCCCCAAAATTTTCTATACCATGTGTACGTGTGCCAGTCCATACCCTGCAATTTGAGAATTTCTTCATGTTCATATGATTTACTGTAATTTCTTCAATGGAAATAGAAAGCATGAGTAGGTTATTCAAAATTTACAGTAAATTTTCTGTGGTGCAATAAATTTGGAGAAAATTCTTGTAATGATGTGTATGTTAGGTTCAGGGCTGTGAACTGTCAAACTGGATGTTCATGTTATGTTCCATGACAATTTGAATTATAAATGGCATGCAATTGAATGTTTTAATTTCTGTAACTATAATACGACTCAGAAAAAAATCTGGAAATTTGTATGTGAGGACATGAACCTGCAACTAGTGTGTGGTTAAAATTTCCTGATATTTGGATAACTGTAAAGTGTATTATGAAATTTGTATGTGAAAACATGTGACAAATGCATGCTATCATGAATATGAGTTGATAATGTGATTGCCAACCTGATTAATGTGAGCTACTGAGTGTTTGATTTCCGTCAACAAATAGTATCATGATTAGGAAAATAGAGCCATGTGCATAGTGAGGGAATGTAAAGACATGTGTTATATGTGTGTTAAAAATATCGAAATGTGTAATGTGTAAAAGTGTGTGCCATGTGTGACACTGCTTCCATAGAGGGCCGTGGAACCAGACCATGGAAAAGTCCCATGGGAAGGTTAATGTGTTAAAATCCTAAGGGCATTAGGATGAAATCCTAGAGGTGGACAAGTACCACTGGTTAGGTGGAAAACTTATTCTCCCGTCTGCGCAGTCCAAGATTCGTCATTGTATTGCCTAGGTGGCGTCTATGGTATATGTTATGTGATGTGTCCTTCTAATGGTGGTTTGGACTATGTGTCACGGCACTAAATTGTGAAATGTGAATGTGACTATGTTTAAATTGTGTAGTGTGAATATGTGTAAAGTGGCAATGTGTAAAAAGAACTATGTGAATGAGTGATTGTGCAAACATGTGAAACCAATAAGATAGATTGTGAAATTGTGATCTATGTACATTAATATGAATTATGTTATAACAGCAACCTAGTTGTGTTTATAAGAATGTTTTATAGGTGTAAAAATGTGTAGAATCCATCCATGCTAAGAACAATTCTTGTTTAAGTGCTATCATGTTGTAGATTAATCGGGAATGTAGCTCTCATGTGATAGAATGTGAATTGCTAAATCCATGTCAAAACAGCAACCTTAAAGTGTATAAAATGATAATGTGCATGTGTAAAATGTGTAGAAACCATGATGGAATTGTTTCCTTTTATGTAGGCAAGAATCCCTGTGTGGTTGCTTTCATGTTGTAGCTTGATTTGAATATAGCTTTCATGCAATTGTATGAGTGGAAAGCATGTGATAGGATATCATTTTGGAATGTCTCAAATCATGTCCGATATGTTTAAATTTTGTAGAAATACCATGATAGGTTGTCTCTATCAATGTTCAAACATGCTATATGTGTTGCTTCGTGAATTGGAATGAAAAACCTATTGTGATATATGCATGTATGAGGTGTATGGTGTTATTTGCTGAGTCTTTTAGACTCACTCCTTGCTTCGGCGTACAGGTTTAGGTTGTACCCGACACCTTTGGAGGAGACAGTGGAGAGTGACTCCGAGCATGGCGAGTAGCCTGGTGGAGTCAACGTTGTGACTTTTGCTTTCATAGTATTAACAAGGCATTGTAATAGAACTATTAATGAATTGTGGACAAACTATGTATTTGAGTTTAGTATTTCATATGTGGACTTTAATTCTCTTAAATTGTCATTTGAATCATGTATGTTAAATGTGGATGATGAAATGAAGACTAGTAGTTCTTTTGCTTCCGCTACCATGTATATATTTATGAGCATCTCAATCGTATGTTATTGTTGGGTAAATGCCCACTGTGATAACGTTCACTATACCGGCGTGGTTGGTATAACTGTACCGGTATAATGAGGGTCGTCACAGGGATTGGTATCAGAAGAGACGGTTTGAGATTGCCCATGAATATATATAAGTCATCATCCCCATTACATGCTAAGTCTACATAGGAATGTCCACATGTGTAGAAATTAATATCTGAATGAAAAATAGATAAGGAAATGGTTGGAAATAAATTAACATAGCTCTAATGGTGGCTGAAATTTATTGCAGCCATGTCTTCGAGAGGTAGCGTGCGGAGCGCCGCCCGTGAGGACGAGCCGAGACGTAAGGAGCGGGCGGAGCAGCAGCCCCAGCACCGCAGGGTCCTGTACTTCCCCCACCGCCGCCTCTGGATTATGGAGTTTTCATGCAAGGTTTGGTGCAGGCCATGCAGACGCAGGCCCACACCCAGGCTGCACTCCAGGCTCAGTTGGAGGCTCAGGTTAGCATAATTAATCAAAGTGTGTCTGTTTTATTTAATTGTATGGTATTATGTTGAATGTGTATATGTGTGTTAGATGTAGCAGGCTCAGGTTCCAGCTCAGGACCATGGTGGACCTTCCATCATGGAAAGATTCAAGAGGATGCTGCCACCCCTTTTAAGGGGGAGAGCGATCTGTACTAGCTGAGAGTTGGATGAGGGAGATTGAAAAGATCTTCCGAGCTCTAGGTGTGCGGATGAGGATAAGGTTACTTTAGCCACCTAATGCTTCGGGTATGTGTTAGTTTGTATGTTTGTATGTTCTGTTAAGTTAGATTGTTTTTAGATGGTGCTTATGAAGGGTACTGCAGGAAAGAGCTGATGTATGGTGGGCTTCATTATACGTACACGGTTTGAAGACGACGCGGTTGATGTTGCTTGGGACGAGTTCGTGAGGCTCTTTCGGGCCAAGTTCGTCCCCGAGCATATTCAAGATCGGATGGAGCAGGAGTTCCTCTCTTGACTCAAGACTCCATGACTGTGCTAGAGTATGAGGCAAGGTTTGCAGAACTATCTAAGTATGCACCTCATGTTGTGGCTAATGAGCGTAGAAAGGCGAAGAAGTTTGTGATGGGACTCAAACCATCACTGAGGACGAGACTAGTGGCGTTCGACCATCGCACCTTGGACGAGGCCCTTAGCGCTGCCTGTAGGCAGGAGGGTGAGATGGAGCAATACCTCAAAGAGAAGAAGGCTTCGCAGAAGAGACTTGCAACTACGTTCCAGCGACAGGACAAGAAGAAAGTAGTGTACCAGACACAGCGGCGATCAGTGGCAGTCGGCAGTACTCAGGTACCTTCTGTACGTTCCCCTGGTGTGAAGAAAGAGTGTCCCCTTGTGGGAAGACACATGGTGATTCCGAATGTTGGATGGTTGCGGGAAAGTGCTGAAAGTGCGGAAGTAGAGACCACAAGATCAAGGATTGTCCGAGACTTCAGCAGGGAGTCCATCCAGCGGGAGCGCCAGCCCCAGCAGCGGTAGCAGCAGCAGCGCCAGCTACAGAAGACTAGGAAGGCCTCGAGCCCCAGCTCGAGTGTTTGCTTTAGCACACGAGGATGCCGAGCAGGCGGAGCATGTCACCGAAGGTACGGTTTTACTTCTAGATGTGCACGCTCGGGTTTTGTTTGATATGGGTGCTACTCACTCGTTCATTTCTGAGCAGTTCGCTAGGCAGTTAGCCATAGAGTCAGGCATAGAGTCTGAGGATTTAGAGGTCCCTTTGTCTGTGCACACCCCTGCGGGTACGGTATCGACTAGGAAGTGCATTTCGTCGTTAACTGTGTGCATTGAGGATAGAATCCTAGAAGGGTGTTTCTTCTTGCTAAAGATGAAGGACTGTGATGCTATTCTTGGTCTGGATTGGCTAGAGAGCACTATGCGTTAGTAGATTGTCGTGGGAAGAGGATTGTTTTCCGCATTCCTGGTGAGGATGCGTTCTCTCATCCCTTGCCAAGGAACTTGGCGGGAAAGTTAGTCATCTCTGCCATGAAGGCGATGCGCATGGTAAACAAGGGTTGTGACGCTTTTCTTGCCAGCGTGGTATTAGTACCAGAGGCTGATGAGTCACCTACTCTTGCAGAGATCGAGGTAGTGCAGGATTTTCCAGATGTCTTTCCTGATGGTTTGTCTGGATTGCCACCGGATAGAGAGATAGAGTTCACCATAGAGTTGCTTTCGGGCACCTCTCCTATCTCGAAGGCTCCATATCGGATGGCACCTGCGGAGTTAGCTGAGCTGAGGAGGCAGTTGCAAGAGTTGTTAGATAAGGGATTTATTCGCCCTAGTGTTTCCCCTTGGGGCGCACCTGTATTATTCGTCAAGAAGAAAGACGGGTCACTTAGGTTATGCATTGACTACAGAAAGTTGAACCAAGTGACTGTAAAGAATAGGTATCCCTTACCTCGTATTGATGATTTGTTTGACTAGTTGCAAGATGCGTCAATCTTTTCTAAGATTGATTTGCGATCTGGTTATCATCAGTTGAGGATTCGGAGTGTGGATGTGTCCAAGACGGCATTCATATCCCGTTATGGACATTATGAGTTTTTGGTTCTTCCTTTCGGATTGACCAACGCCCCTGCAGCGTTCATGGATCTCATGAACAGGGTGTTTAGGCCGTATCTAGATAGTTTTGTTGTAGTGTTTATTGATGATGTGCTGGTGTACTCTTTGGACGAGGCCTCACACCGTCAGCATTTGAGGGTAGTATTAGAGGTTCTCCGTGAGCACAAGTTGTACGCAAAGTTCAGCAAGTGCGATTTCTGGTTTGCACGAGGTTCATTTCCTCGGGCATGTTATCTCTGGTGCTGGTGTTGCAGTTGACCCAGCAAAGGTCCAGGCAGTTATGGATTGGAGATTCCCAGACCCCATCGAGATTCGTAGTTTTCTGGGATTGGCTGGTTACTATCGGCGATTCATTGAGGGATTTCATCCATCGCCGCCCCATTGACTCAGCTCACCAGAAAGGGAGTGAAGTTTGTCTGGTCTGAGAAGTGTGAGAGTAGTTTTCAATTGTTGAAGACTAAGCTCACGTCAGCTCCGGTGTTAGTCTTTGCCGAGCGGTGTAGAGGGTTTTGATATCTACACGGATGCGTCTCGGATTGGCTTAGGCTGTGTTGCTAATGCAGCAGGAAGGGTAGTGGCTTATGCTTCTCGTCAGTTGAAGGAGCATAGAAGAACTATCCGACTCATGATTTGGAGCTCGCAGTAGTGTTTCATGCACTAAAGATCTGGAGGCCTATCTTTATGGTTTTAGATTTGAGGTGTTTACCGACCACAAGAGCTTGAAGTATCTTTCTCCCAAAAGGATTAAACCTGAGGCAGAGAAGATGGATTGAGTTCTTGAAGTACTATGACTTCGACCTTCAGTATCACCCTGGAAGGCGAATGTCGTAGCCGATGCCCTGAGTAGGAAGAGGCCATCTCTCCAGCAGGACTGGAAGATGTTGGAGGATGCATCTTGCGCGTTGACTGAGTTAGAGCCATCGCTATGCCAGGCTTTTGTAGCTCAGTTATCCCTTAGTCCTCGGTTTTGTGATGAGGTGATCGAGCAACAGAAAGCCGACCCTAGACTCTTAGAGTTAGTGGGCAGGCAGGCATTGCTCGTGATGAGGACGGTGTGATTAGATTCCATCACCGTGTTTTGTGTCCCTGATTTGGTAGATGTCCGTGAGCATGTGTTAGCGGAGCTCACAGGTCGAGATTCTCTATTCATCCGGGTAACACTAAGATGTACCAGGATTTGAAGAGGTCTTTTTGGTGGTCTGGCATGAAGAGGGATGTAGCGGATTATGTATCTAGGTGTTTAGTGTGCCAACAAGTGAAGGCCGAGTGACAGCGACCATCCGGCCTTATGCAAAGGATGGAGATCCCAGTATGGAAGTGGGAAGCTGTCACTATAGACTTTGTTTCGGGTTTGCCTCGATCTAGAAGGGGCAATGACTCGATTTGGGTAGTTGTAGATAGATTCTTGAAGACTGCGCATTTCTTGCCTATGAAGAAGAAGCGTCGGTTGAGAGTTTAGCTAGATTGTATGTTAGTAGTGTGATTAGATGCATGGTGTGCCGAAGTCGATCATTTCGGATCGAGATCCGAGATTTACTTCGAGGTTGTGGAAGGGTCTTCAGCATGCGTTAGGTTCGGAGCTGAAGCTCAGTTCGGCGTTTCATCCCCAGACAGATGGACAGTTCGAGAGGACTATCAAGACGGTCGAGGATATGTTTGAGAGCGTGTGTACTGGATTGGAAGGATGATTGGAAGTGTCGTTTACCTCTAGTGGAGTTCGCATACAACAACAGCTTTCATGCGAGTATTGGTATGGCTCCATTTGAGGCGTTGTATGGAAGGCCTTGCAGATCTCTTTTATGTTGGGAGGAGACCAGTGATAGGCAGTTGATCGGTCCGGAGTTAGTTCAGAGACTTCGGATAAGGTCCAGCTTATCAGGAAGAGGCTTGTTGCAGCGCGCAGGATAGGCAGAAGAGCTATGCCGACAACAGGAGGAAGGATTTGAAGTTCGAGGTGGTGAACGTCTTCTTGAAGATATCACCTCTCGTGGTGTCGTCAGATTTGGGCAGGCATAGTAAGTTGAGCCCTAGATTCATTGGCCTGTATGAGATTTCTCAACGATTAGGCAGCGTGGCATATGAGCTAGCTTTACCCCCAGCTTTAGCTAGTGTTCATCCCTTTTTCCACGTTTCTATGCTCAGGAAGTATGTCCGAGATCCCATCTCATGTGATTATCATGAGCCAGTGGAGATTCAGCAGATTTGTCGTATGTGAGAACCGTAGCTATTCTTGACCGGAAGGTTCAGCATCTCCGGAACAAGGGTATTGCGTCGGTGAAAGTTCTATGGCGGAACTTCTCGCGAGAGGAGGCTACTTGGGAGCTTGAGGATGCATGAAGAAGTATCCCCGTTTTGTTTGAGTAGTTTTTGTTTAAACTTTGAGGACAAAGTTTCTTTAAGGGGGAGAGGGTAAGGCCCTCGAATTTTGTTGTATTATTTTATTTCGTGTAAATAATTCATGCTGTGTATGCATAGAGTACATATCTACGTACGTATTAACTAGTTATACTTATGTGTGCATGTGTGTAATTGGTTGTAAATAGTGTATGAATTGCATGGTGGTAGTGTGTACATGATAGTATATGTATGGCATGTATATATGTATAAGTTAAGCATGGTTTCTGCATGTTTTAAGTTCTGGTCGAAGGGCCAAATTGGCGTCAACATGGATGGACGTCCATGATAAGTCAGTGTCCACCTCGATGGACGCCAATACTTAAGTCAACGGCCATTGATGTGGACGTTAAGATCTCTGACCTACATACGTTGCAGACCCCGAAACTCCGGGGGCAAGCAAGCCCAGCCATTGGGGAGATGTCCCCAACGGCTAGCAGGCCTTCACATCACCTCTCCGGGGTTCCCCAAACCCCTCTCCTATAAACCAAACCCCCTTCTGCACCAAAAGAGTTCTCTTTGGCTCTTTGCAAGGAGATGACAGAAACCCTAGCTTCTGTGAGGAAAACCAGACTTTACATGCTCTGATTCGACAACTTGGAGCTTCATCCGGCGATCCCTTGCAACTGGAGGCCAGAGTGGACCAAGGAGAAGGCTTCCTCGACCCCGGCTTGCTGTGGAGGTCGACCAAGAACCCGGAGGAGTGGTGTTTTGGAGACTTCTTGGACTGCCCAAGAGAGCTTCAACAGCAACTTAGATCCCTTTGGAGATTTTAAAAAGGCAAGTACCCCATTCACTGTCGTCCATGTATGTGTCTAGGAGGTTTCTACCATTTTTATGGGATTTTATCGTGTCCTGGATCCTCACATTCCTCTGTTATTTGGCTCCGTCTGTGTTTCTTGCACAGACAGAACTTGCGTCAATTCCTCTTGCCGCCAAGATCTCTAGTCAGCGGCCAGCGATCTTGCCGTCCATCTCCTTGAACGGCCAACACTGCCGTCAAGTTCTTCAGTGCAGAACAGTAAATTGTTCTGCCTTAAATTTATTTTATGGACTTTGACGCATGAGGATATAGTGTAATTTTTATATGTTATGTAAAATAGATAATGTGATGTGTGTGGAAATTTCTGTGATTTTTTGTGGATGTCATAAATTATTAGATTTATTGAAATACATGTTAGGGAAAATGGATTATGCATGATCACCTACTGTCTACATGATTCCTGAGGAATTAAATGCCCCAAAGTTTTCTATACCATGTGTATGTGTGCCAGTCCATACCCTGCAAATTTGAGAATTTCTTCATGTTCATATGATTTACTGTAATTGTAATTTCTGTAATGGAAATAGAAAGCATGAGTAGTTATTCAAACTTTACGTAAATTGTGTGTTGTGCAATAAAATCGGAGAAAATCTTGTAATGATGTGTATGTTAGGTTCAGGGCTGTGAACTATCAACTGGATGTTCATGTTATGTTCCATGACAATTTGAATTATAAATGACATGCATTGAATTTTTTAATTTCTGTAAATGTAATATGACTCAAAAAAATCTGGAAATTTGTATGTGAGGTCATGAACCTGCAACTAGTGTGTGGTTAAAATTTCGTGATATTGGACAACTGTAAAGTGTATTATGAAATTCATGTGAAACATATGACAAATGCATGCTATCATGAATATGAGTTGATAATGTGATTACCAACCTGATTAATGTGAGCTACTGAGTGTTTGATTTCTGTCAACAAATAGTATCATGATTAGGAAAACAGAGCCATGTGCATAAGTGAGGGAATGTAAAGACATGTGTAATATGTGTGTTAAAATCGAAATGTGTAATGTGGTAAATGTGTGCCATGTGTGACACTGCTTCCATAGAGGGCCGTGGAACCGGACCATGGAAAAGTCCCTCATGGGAAGGTTCAATGTGTTAAGATTCCTAAGGGCATTAGGATGAAATCCTGGAGGTGGACAAGTACCACTGGTTAGGGTGGAGACTTGTTTCTGCCGGTCTGCGCAGTCCAGAGTCGTCACTTGTATTGCCTAAGTGGCGTCTATGTGTATGTTTTATGTGATGTGTCCTTCTAATGGTGTTTGGACTATGTGTCACGGCACTAAATTGTGAAATGTGAATGTGACTATGTGTAAATTGTGTAGTGTGAATATGTGTAAATGTGCATGTGTAAAAAGAGAACTATGTGAATGAGTGATTGTGCAAACATGTGAAACCAATAAGATAGATTGTGAAATTGTGATCCATGATACATTAATAGAATTATGTTATAACAGCAACCTAGTTGTGTTTATAAGAATGTTTTATAGGTGTAAAATGCGTAGAATCTATGCTAGGAACAGTTCTTGCTTATGTGTAAATGTCTCCATGTTTAAGTGCTATCATGTTGTAGATTAATCGGGAATGTAGCTCTCATGTGATAGAATGTGAATTGCTAAATCCATGTCAAACAGCAACCTAAAGTGTATAAAAATGATAATGTGCATGTGTAATAATGTGTAGAAACCATGATGGAAATGTTTTCCTTTTATGTAGGCAAGAATCCCATGTGTGGTTGCTTTCATGTTGTAGTATAGCTTGATTTGAAATATAGCTTTCATGCGATTGTATGAGTAGAAGCATGTGATAGGATATTCATTTTTTTGGAATGTCTCAAATCATGTACCATATGTTTTAATTTTGTAGAAATACCATGATAGGTTGTCTCTTATCAATGTTCAAACATGCTATATGTGTTTGCTTCCGTGAATTGGACGAAAACCTACTGTGATATATGCATGTATGAGGTGTGTGGTGTTATTGTGAGTCTTTTAGACTCACTTCTTGCTTCGGCGTACATGTTTAGTTGGTGACCCGAACACCTTTGGAGGAGACAGGGAGAGTGACTCCAAGCGTGGCGAGCAGCCTGGTGGAGTCGACGTTGTGACTTTTGCTTTCTAGTATTAACAAGGCTTGTATAGAACTATTAATGAATTTGTGGACAAACTATGTTTGAGTTTAGTATTTCATTATGTGGACTTTAATTCTCTTAATTTGTCATTTGAATCATATATGTTAAATGTGGATGATGAATGAGAACACAAGTAGTTCTTTTGCTTCCGCTACTCTGTATTTATATTTTATGAGCATCTCATCGTATGTTATTGTTTGGGCAATGCCCCACTGTGATAACGTTCACTATACCGACGTGGGTTGGTATAACCATACCGGTATAATAAGGGTCGTCACAATTGGTTATATTGTTTATCTTTAGACAATCAGTCAATGGCCAATATAGAGTACCAAGAAATAGATGAGAGCACTAGATGAACAGACGAGATAGTAGAGAGAACGTGAATGGATGAGCGAGTAGAGTATAGATGAGAGCTAATGGACATTGCACGTAACACGTCAAGTAACGGGCGATAGTAACCATTGCACAACACGCGCACTTGGTGTTGGCAGTCAGGTGGAAGTCACTACATTTCCACTGGCCATGTTATGCACAGGTCCAGAGGTCCGGCGTGATTCAAGATAATAGCGAACTTCTAATAGCCATTTGGATCTTATTGATCCCTAAAGGGGGTAATAGGTGTTAGGGTAAAACCGGCTCGTCGACCTTGTGGGAATCCATGGACAGAGGAGACTTACGGAGGCCTTGAACAAAGACTCACTAGTTTGGCAGAAGGAGTATCCGACGGAGAGTTCGTCCAAGTCAAGAGAGTGTGTATATATAGAAACAAGTGCTCGACGTTCTAGAAAATTCTAGAACAGGAGCATCGGTATCGGTGTTCCAAAATGCGAGGATCAAAAACAAGTTCTTTTAAAATAAGGCAATCTAATTGCATAAATTACCAGTATATTATGTAACTGTTCACGTCAATAAGTCATATTTGGATGGTTCAAAGTGTGTGCACATGTGACAAGAAATTCATAGACATGAAAAGGTCATGTGATTAACTTTATTAATTTAGAATACCTTCAATATGTACAGCTTCATTTTTTTTTCTGAATAAGATAGTTAACAAGACTAGGATTACTGCAGAACAGAAAGACTTGCAAAAATGTGAGTTTACATGCAAAAATCCTGAGATCACGACGGACCCTTGTACGGGTCGTGATAGGGACAGAACAGATCACGACAGGGTGCAATACAGATCGCGACAGGTAAAGGACAGAGCATTGGATTACGAACCAGACCTTCCCTGTTTTGACACAGGATTGTTCTAAAACTAAGAACAAATTGCATTGTGCATGAAGAATCGTGAAACTAGTTTTAAACTGATCCAGACATGCATGGGTACTTCCAGTAAATCAGAATCGAAAAGTAACGAGGGTTCCAACATGGTTTAATAAAGGGTATTCATGATGAACATAGAACTGTGTACAGTTGGGATCAACGAATTAATTCCCATAATAGGGTGGATGGAATTAATTATGGCTTTCAGGGCAAAAGAAACCTAACATCCATCAGAATATTCCATAAAAATCTCATGGCATGAGACGAGTATACATGAAGATATGAATTTAATAAGAGGGTTCGGGGTCATGAAGTTCACAGAACTTGAAAATTGAGAACTAAAGATTTACTCAATGGAAAATATGAATCAAAGGGATTTTGTTCCTGATAGTTGAGACATCCTACAAAAAAATTTCATGGTTTATGCTCGTGAGAATGCCTACCTTTAATCATTTTCCTCTTCTAGGGTTAAGACTTGAAGAACTCGCGTTGAAGCTTGAGACTCCTTTCTCCCACGAGATCTCCTTCTCTTGGCCTCTCCTCCTAACCTCTTGGCACGAGCTAGGGCCAGCCATGTGAGTTTAAGAGAAGTGTTTAAGCTTCTCCTCATTCCCTTTCCTAGTTTAAGTCTAATTCCTATTAATTCCGAGTTTTTTTCTATTTCCTACCTTCCTTCTAAGCATCCACTTCCTATTTGGGTTGGAAGAGAGCCAAATTCTTGGCCATCAATTAGGGTAGGTTTAGGATTCCAAATCTAACTCTATTTTCTTATTTAATCTATTAAATTCTCCTTTTCTAATTAGGTAATAATTAGGTTGCGAATTTAAGGTATTTTCCCATTATTTTCTTTTTATAAATCCCATTTTTGGCCCACTAATTTTTTAATGGGTCCATTTAATAAAGCCCATTACTTATTTTCATTTGATGGGTTTGATTTAATTATCTTTTCTTTGATTTTCTAATTAATTTAATTAGTTTTCTTTTATTTGATTTTCCAATTATCATTTTTTAATATAATTTAGATTTTTATTTTTTTTTCAAAAAAATCCAGGTTGCTACATCCTCCCCCTCTTAAAAGAATTTGGTCCCCAAATTCATATGATCATATAGGAGAGAATGTCTTACAGAAAAGATCGGGGTAGTTCCGTCTAATGATTCCTTCCAGTTCCCATGTAGTTTCTTCCATTCCGCGGTTATTCCATAAGACTTTAACCACGTGGATGGGACGGTTCCTGAGCTATTGTACCTTCTGTTCTAGTATCTTGACTGGCTTCTCTTCGTATGACACATCCTTGTTCAGCACCAACTTCTCGTGGCGAATGATGTGGGTAGGGTTATAGACATACTTTCTGAGCATAGAGACATGGAATACATTGTGTACACATGCCAGATATGGTGGCAATGCCAGTCGGTATGCAACCTCACCAATCCTTTCGAGTACTTCAAAAGGACCAATGAATCTAGACTGAGCTTTCCTTTCACTCCAATCTTTGGATGCCACGTGTAGGTGACACCTTTAAGAACACATGATCACCAACTTGGAATTCTAAGTCTCGCCTTCTTTGTCGGCATAGCTCTTTTTGTCTGGACTGAGCAGTCTTAAGCCGGTCTCTAATCACTTGTATGTCCTTTGTGGTACGTTGCACCATGTCTGGGCCTAGTCATTGCTGTTCTCCAACCTCATTCCAGCATGCAGGAGATCTACAATTCCTTCCGTAGAGTGCTTCGAACGGTGCCATCTTGATGCACGCCTGGTAACTGTTGTTATAGGCGAACTCAATAAGGGATAGGTGCTCGTTCCAATATCCTTGGAAGTCTATAGTGCAAGCTCTCAACATGTCTTCCACTATTTGGTTGGTTGTTTCAGTTTGCCCTTCAGTTTGAGGATGGAATGTAGTACTAAAGTTGAGTTTAGTACCCTGTGCACCTTGCAGTTCTTTCCAAAAATGAGATGTAAATCTCGGACCTTGATCCGAGACAATAATGATGGAACTCTATGCAGTCTTACTATCTCCTTGACATATAGGGCAGCTAGTACCTCCACCGACCACTTACTCTTTATAAGCAGAAAATGGGCGGATTTGGTTAGTCGGTCCACAATGACCCATATGGCGTCGAGTCCACCACGAGTCTTGGGTAAACCCATGATGAAGTCCATGCCAATGCTTTCCCATTTCCATTCCGGAATATCCAGCGGTCTGAGCACACCAGCAGAGCGCATATGCTTCGCTTTTACTTGTTGGCAAGTAAGGCTGTGAGCGGCATGTTCGGCCACCTCTCTCTTCATGTTCGGCCACCAAAACGTTCTCTTCATATCTTGATACATTTTGGTACCTCCAGGATGAATAGTGTACCTTGTCTTGTGAGCTTCATCCATTAGTTTCCTCTTCAGTTCTTCATTGTCGGGGACGCATGTCCTCCCTTGAAATACTAGCCTTCCATCCTCAGTCATGGCAAAGTTCGACCTTTCGGCTAGAGTTTCCTTGATGCGAACTAAGAACGGATCATTATCTTGTTGGGCTTTGATCTCCTCTAGCAAATCAGATTGAATCTTGATATTGGCAACCAAGACTCGATGATCTCTATGTTCAATATTTAAGTCTAACCTGGCGAATTGTTCCAGTAGTTGCATCTCTCCAAGGACTAGACTTGAGACAGATGCCATTGGCTTCCTACTAAGAGCATCAGCCACGCATTTCCCTTTCCTGGATGGTATTGGATGTTGAAGTCGAATTCTTTTAGGTATTCTAGCCATCTTCTCTGTCTCATGTTGAGTCTTTCTAGGAGATAAGTACTTCAGACTTTTATGGTCTAAGTAGATAGTGAACCTTTCTCTGTAGAGGTAATGTCTCCATATTTTCAAGGAGAAGACCATGACAGCCAACTCAAGATCATGCACGGGGTAGTTGACTTCATGAGTCTTCAGTTGTCGAGAAGAGTAGGCGATGTCTTTTTTCTTTTTGCATCAGTACACACCCTACCCCAATCCCTGAGGCATCGGTGTAGACAGAGAAACCTTCTCCCTCTGTTGGTAGAGCGAGAACAGGTGCTGAGGTAAGACAGTCTTTAAGAGTTTGGAAACTTTTCTCACACTCTTTACTCCAGGAGTATGGATTCTCCTTTCGTGTTAGTCGCGTGAGAGGAACGGCAATCTTTAAGAAGTCCTTAATGAACCACATGTAGTAGCCAGCCAGTCCTAGGAAACTTCTGATTTCGGTGATGTTGGTTGGTCTCTCTTAGTTGAGTACTGCTTCAACTTTGGAGGGATCACGGAGATGCCATCCTTTGAGATGACATGGCCCAAGAAGGACACTTCTTCGAGCCAAAATCACACTTGCTAAGCTTGGCGTATAGTTTGTTGTCTCGAAGACTTGCAGTGCTATCTTTAATGTTCTTCATGCTCTCTTTTGTCTTTGAATATATGAGGATATCGTCATGAAGACTACCATGAACTTGTCAAGGTATGGCCGATATATGCTGTTCATGAGTTGCATAAGGCTGCAGGAGCATCGGTTAGACCAAAAGGCATAACGACAAATTCATAATGTCCATACCTGCTCCTAAAGCCATCTTGAAGATATCGTTCTCCTTGATCCTCATTTGGTGACAGCCAGATCGAAGATCGATCTTGGAGAAATATTGAGCTCCAGATATTTGGTCGAACAGTTCATCGACTCTGAGCAAAGGGTACTTGTTCTTGATGGTGAGTTGATTGAGTTGTCGATAGTCGATGCAAAGCCTCATCGATCCATCCTTCTTCTTGACGAACAGCACAGGTGCTCCCCATGGGGAAGTACTTGGTCTGATGAACCCCTTTCTAATAGTTCCTTCAGTTGCATCTTCAACTCCTTTAGGTCGGTAGGTGACATCCGGTACGGTTGACGTGATACCTGGGAAGCTCCAGGGATCAAATCTATGGCGAAGTTGACATCACGTTCCGGGGGAATCCCTGGCAGATCTTCAGGAAACACATCGGGGTAATCCTGAACTATATGTATGTCTTCTATCTTGGAACCCTTCTTTTCCACCACTACGGCTGCAAGGAAAGCAATGCACCCATTCCGTATCATGTTGTGGGATTTTATGGCAGAGACTAGAGACATCCATCTCTTATGCCTAATCCCAAATAATGTCAATTTAGTAAAGTCACTAAAGGTAACCTTCCCTTTCTTACAGTCGACACTTGTCCCATATGTGGACAACCAGTCGGCTCCCAAAATTACATCATAGCCTTCCATGGGCATACATACTAGGTCAGCTTTTAGGTTATGGTCTCCGATCATTACATCGGCAGATGGAAAGTATTTGTTCAATTTCTCCTTTTCCCCTAGTGGCATTGGAACAGAGAACTCACAACCCATGTATATAGGTTTTGTAGTTAGGGTATCAGCAAAGTGTTGAGATATAAATGAATGAGTTGCTCCAGTAACAAATAAGACAAATGCTGATAAGGAGAAAACTTGTAGAGTACCTTCTACCACGCCACCATCCATAGCGGGCTCCTCATCATGCAGGGCTTGCAGTCTTCCCTGTTTCTTAGGCGCATTAGGGAGCCTCTCATTCTCTTTCAGTAGCGAACACTCGGGAATGCGGTGCTCGCGACTTCCGAATCGCAGACATGCACCGACCTTCCTTCAGCATTCATCAGCCGTGTGACCTGGCTTGTCGTATTGTTTGCAGTTGCTTTTGGTTGGAGTGTTGGGTACGAAGACCTTCAGTTTCCTCTCTTGGCTGGATCCCTCCGTGATGTTGAAGGGACGCTTCTTGCCATTGGTAAGCTTAGCAGATGATTGACCCGAGGTCATTTCCTTTTTCACAAACTTCCCTTTTATATGGTCGGTGAGTCTGTAGCATCTTCCAGTAGCTGAGCTTTCTTCACCATCTCGGCGTAGGTCTGGATGTCGAGAGTGCCAGTTGGGTGATGTATTGGGGCATAAGGCCGTTGAGAAAGCATTTATTAGCCTTCATCCTTCAGTGTTCACTATGTGTGTAGCATAGCGCGCCAGCCTAGAAAACTGGCTTCATACTCAGCCACAGTCAGGTTCCTCTGTTTCAGAGCAGCGAATTCTGCAGCCTCCCTTTCTTGGACACGCTCGGAGAAGTACTTAGATTTGAAAGCTTCTTTAATTCGGTCCAGTGAATTGACATTCTCCCTAGTCGCTTCCACTGACTCCCACCAAGCGCGGGCGTCCTTCTCCAGTTGAAAGTGGCTAGCAGCAGCTAATCTCCCGCTGCGCATTGCATGACACGGAAAATCCTTCTCTGTTTCTTTTCAGCCAGTGTTCAGCTTCATCCGGATCCGTGGATCCACTAAACCTAGGCGGGTTCAGACTTCTAAAGTTATGATGCAGATCGCCTGCACCGGCACGATTACCCCCACCTTGGGTAGCTTGCATGATGGCACGAGTCAACTCTTGGATGGTTTGTTGCATGCCCCTCATTTGAGCACGTTCAGTGGTCATCTTGATTGCTTAGTTCCTACAAAAGAATATTTATTGTCATGATATCGATGTGAGATTTAATTTGTGCGTGTGTGAGTTTATTTTAGCTAGTTACCCTTGGCTCTAACCGCCTCTCACATAGGTAGGATAATTAACTCTTATCGAGGCAGGTTAACCTAGATCATCCTATACTTCAGAATAACCTAGTCTCTGATACCACAAAACTGTCATGCTCCAACGCGGAATATCGGAACGCGAGGCAGTTGCAAGTAAACGGGTACAGAGTAAGTACTAGACATCAAACCATTGCATAATGAATAAACACTAAAGCAAATTCATTTCATTAATAATCTTTCCAAATGTCTAGTTACCACCACTAATACCAGAGCCATTCTAGGGGCCCAATTACATTGAAATAAAGCAAAGACTAAACTAAAACTCTATCATAGTACTTGGACACTAGGGTACTCGTGACGTCACTCCTGGTCGTTCCCCCTCTCTTGAGTGTATAGTTCATCCTCGGTCTCACTTGAGAACACAATGACAAATACGCAGGGTGAGCGATAACGCCCAGTAGGACTTAAATCTCAATAGTCAAGCAGGCTTAATTGATTAATGTATTAAAGGCAGAGTACTAATGACAGAGCGAGAGAGTCAAGTAAAAGATAGTAGGATAGCGCATGATCGAAATAGCAAGACTTTTCAAATATAGACTTTCCAAAAATAGCACAAGTGTCGGAATAGCATAAAAATAACAGATCGCCATAGCACAATACAAAAATAAGCAATAGCCAACGAGTATGGCATAGCACTTTGTTGTCAACAGACAACGAGAGAATATAGAACTTTTGATTGTCATTTAGATAGTCGAGATAGATAGCACTCGAGTGTAATGCCAACACTCTGATCATTTAACTCCCAGAACTAGCACTTTCGGCGCACATCCCAGGATCATCGGGCCTTTATATACTGTCAGGCATTAGTTATATTGTTTATCTTTAGACAATCATTCAATGACCAATATAGAGTACCAAAAAGAAATAGATGATAGCACTAGATGAACAGACAAGATAGTAGAGAGAACGTGAATGGATGAGCGAGTAGTGTATAGATGAGAGCTAATGGACATTGCACGTAACACGTCGAGTAACAGGCGATAGTAACCGTTGCACAACACGCGCACTTGGTGTTGGAAGTCAGGTGGAAGTCACTACCTTTCCACTGGCCATGTTATGAATAGGTACAGAGGTCCGGCGTGATTCAAGATAAGAGCGAACTTCTAATAGCCGTTTGGATCTTATTGATCCCTAAAGGGGGTAATAGGTGTTAGGGTACAATCGGCTCATCGATCATGTGGAATCCATGGACAGAGGAGACTTACGGAGGCCTTGAACAAAGACTCACTAGTCTGGCAGAGGCGTATCCGACAGAGAGTTCGTCCAGTCAAGAGAGTGTGTGACGGCCCTCCATTATACCGGTACGGTTACACCAACCCACGTCGGTAATAAACAAGTGCTGCCACAGTGGGCCAGTTACCCAAACGATACATACAGCTGAGATACACGCGAGATACAACAGAGTAGCGGAAGTAAAAGAAACTATCTCCATTCATTCATCATCCACATTAACCATACATGATTTTTTTCGCAATTAACAATAAGGAACTAAGAGCTCACATACTTTAAATTGCTGAAATAGAATTACAAAATGTCCACATAATACATTCCTTTCATGATAATTCTAATACAATGTTCCAAGTACATACTATGAAGTACACAAATCACAAGGAAGCTCCAAGACTAGCTACTCTCCGCGCTCGGAGTCCGTCTCTGCTGCCTCCTCCAAAGGTACTGTGTCACCAACTATACCTGTACGCCGAAGCAAGGAGTGAGTCCAAGGACTCAGCAAGCAACACTACTCATGATATACACTTATAAGTCCTAGTGGTTTCTACATGCACATTACAATTAGCAACACATAGCATGCTAGTCATTTCAAGCTTTCAACCTATCATGAACATTCCACAATCTTATACATAAATCATGCTTTCAGATTTCTAAAATAAATTCACCTATCACATGGTCTCTATTCAATTTACTCATGAACTTTAATCTTTTAAAGAATCAAACATAAGAACTATCAACATGAATACTTACATACATGAAGGAACGCAACTAGCATGGTTTTACACATTTTTAAACACACACAGAACCTTTTCACATGCTTTAGGTTGCTGATTTCATATAGTTTCATGGCTGAAAACCTATGCATGAGAGCTACAATAATGCATAAAACATGTCACATCAACAACAATCATTCATGCTATCTTGTGCCCATGTTCACTAATTATCCCTAACATGGATTCTAACATCCTTGCACATTAAACATATGATATAACATGAATTTCTGAATTCACATGGTTTCAGATTTGTATCACATAGGTTTCAATAACATATTTCCACATCTTTAGTTTCACATTTTTATTTGCACAAGTTTTCTCTTTCACATGGTTCACTTTACACATACACATTCACATTGTCACTTACACATTTACACATGTACACATACACTTTACACATTTCGCATTACACATTTTTAGGTGCCGTGACACATAGTCCAAACCACCAAAGAATGAATATACACATCACATTACACATAGACGCCATCTAGGCATTCCAATGGCGACTCTTGGACTGCGCAGACCGGGAGAACAATCTCCCACCCTAACCAGTGGTACTTGTCCACCTCCAGGATTTCCCCCTAATGCCCTTAGGGTCACTTAACACAATGAACTTTCTCAGGGGGACTTTTCCCTGATATAGCTCCACTGCCCTCTACGGAAGCAGTGTCACATTGGCACAGTTACACATTGACACATTTACCGTTTTACACTTAGTTTTACACATAACACTTGATCTCATTCACTTTCTCACTCACATGAATACCTCTATTTTTCCTAACATGGTACTACAGAATTTCAAGGTTTAACACACAGTAAACACACTAATCATGCTGGGTTTAAACAAAATCTAATCACATTACGATCATATGCACGATTATCACATTTCACATGAAAAACACATAACTTTTTATTTACTGATCCAAAGGACCTAAAATTTTAACGACATGCTGTTTTCGGGTTCAAGGTCATACCCTCAAATTTTCAGATTTTTCTGAGCTAATTAGAATTTACAGAAAATAACACTTAATTAGCATGCTATTAACAACTTAAGTTAACATGGGTCTAACACATTTTGCAAATTAGCCACTTGCTGTTTATACATAAGCTAATCACATACGCATGAACTGAGAATACAAAATTTCCCTAATTCACACTCTATGGATTGAACCCTACAAATCATTCTTGGCATGCTTTTATTTTACCGAACCAAATTTATTCAAATTACACAAGCATGGATAAATTACCAAATTTGCTAACACATATGCTGACCCACTGATCTTCATGATTAGACTAAAACCAAGGCATTCATACTAATTCAAATCATGAACAAGGATTTGCAAGATTATCTACAAGTCATGCTCACAAGTTAAAGATACCATTATCCCCATTCACCATCACACCACATTCATCCACACACCACAATGCACAATATACATAGAGTATAAAGTTTACCATATATCCTCATCACGTAAAACATACCGAAATTAATGTATAAGAGGACAGAATAGCTCACTGTTCTGTCCAGAAGAACTCGGCGGCGGTCTCTGGCCGCTGACTCAGGGTCAGCGGCATGGGCGATGGACGCCATGGATGATCTGAACGTCCAGGACCTTGCCGTCGAACCAGGTCTGTGCAGAAACACAGACCCGAGCTCTGAATCTTGGGTGAATAGGAGGGTCTAGGACTCGAGAAAAATCCATAAAAATCACAAAACCGACCTAGACTCATAAGAGGACATCAGGATAGGTCACTTGCCTTTCTAAAATTCCTCCAAGGGATTTATGGCTCGGTGAAGACCTCCTTGGGCAGTCCCAAGAAGTTGCAGAAACGCCCTCTAGATCGCCTTCCTCCGGGCTCCTGGGTGATCTCCACGCCGAGGGGACGATGGGATGCCTTCTCCCTTGCTCCAGCTTCCTCCTTGTCGCAGTAGATCTCCAGACCAAGCTCCAAGGGGTCGGATTGGGGGTGCTAAGATGGGGTTTTTCTCACAGACTTTCTCTAGGGTTTTCCTTCCTCTATTTCTCCTCTTGCAAGGTGAAGTGAGGAGTGGGAGGGACCAAATTCGGGTTCAGACCTAAGGAGATCCCCTCACCCACTCACCATACCGATTTGACAACCTGAGAGCCGTTGGGGGACATCCCCCAATGGTGGCCATACCTTGCTCCCGGATTTTCTGGCTCTGCAACGCATGCAGGTCAGAGAAATTGGCGTCCATATCGCTGGACGCCGGGATGAGTATTGGCGTCCAGGTCTGGACGCTGACACCAAATAAACGGCCTGGGCTTGACGCCAAGGGCCTTCGGCCAGAACTTTAAATTATGCAGAAACCATGCATACCATGCATATATACATGCAATATACATACGGTATTGTATCCATACTATCATCATGCAATACATACATTATTTATGTTTAATATAACACATGTACACGTAATTATACTAATTAATGCGTACGTAATATGTACATACATACACAAGCATAAACATACACACATAATTGCAAATAATGCGACGAAATTAGAGGGCCTTACACCCTCTCCCCCTTAAAGAAACTTCGTCCTCGAAGTTAGAACGACACTACTCAAACAAAAGGGATACTTCTTCTTCATCGCATCCTCAAGCTCCCACGTAGCCTCCTCACGTTAGAAGTTCCGCCATAGAACATTCACCGACGCATACTCTTGTTCCGGAGATGCTGAACCTTCCGGTCAAGAATGGCTACTGGTTGCTCGACATACGAAAGATCTGGCTGGATCTCCACTGGCTCATGACTAATCACATGAGACGGATCTCGGACATACTTCCTGAGCATAGATACGTGGAATACAGGGTGAACGCTAGCCAAAGCTGGGGGTAAAGCTAGCTCTTACGCCATGTTGCCCAAACGTCTGAGAATCTCATATGGGCCAATGAACCTAGGGCTTAGCTTGCTATGCCTGCCAAATCTGACAACACCTCGAGTAGGTGATATCTTCAAGAAGACATGATCGCCAACCTCGAACTCCAAATCCTTTCTCCTGTTGTTGGCATAACTCTTCTGCCTATCCTGTGCCGCAACAAGCCTTTTCCTGATAAGCTGAATCTTATCCGAAGTTTCCTGAACTAACTCCGGTCCGATCAACTGCCTATCACCAGTCTCCTCCCAACATAAAGGAGATCTGCAGGGCCTACCATACAAAGCCTCGAATGGAGCCATACCAATACTAGCATGAAAGCTGTTGTTGTATGCGAACTCCACGAGAGGTAAATGACGCTCCCAATCATCCTTCCAATCCAGAACACACGCTCTCAACATATCCTCGAGCGTCTGGATAGTCTTCTCGGACTGTCCATCGGTCTGGGGATGAAACGACCGAACTGAGCTTTAGCTCCGAACCTAACGCATCCTGAAGACCCTTCCACAATCTCGAAGTAAATCTCGGATCTCGATCCGAAATGATCGACTTCGGCACACCATGCCCTAATGATACCGCTAACATACAATCTAGCTAAACTCTCTACTGACTGCTTCTTCTTCATAGGCAAGAAATGAGCAGTCTTCGAGAATCTATCTACAACTACCCAAATCGAGTCATTGCCTCTTCTAGATCGAGGCAAACCCGATACGAAATCCATAGTGACAGCTTCCCACTTCCATACGGGGATATCCATCCTCTGCATAAGGCCGGATGGTCGCTGCCGCTCGGCTTTCACTTGCTGACATACTAGACATCTAGACACATAATCCGCAACATCCTTCTTCATGCCGGACCACCAAAATGATCTCTTCAGGTCTTGATACATCTTAGTGTTACCCGGATGAATAGAGAATCGCGATCTATGAGCCTCCGCTAACACATGCTCACGGACATCTACCACATCGGGGACACAAACACGGTGCTGAAATCTAATCACACCGTCCTCATCACGAGCAATGCCCGCCTTACCCACTAACTCTAACAATCTAGGGTCGGCTTTCTGCTGCTCAATCACCTCATCCAAGACTGAGGATCTAAGGGATAGCTGAGCTACAAAAGCCTGACACAACGATGGCTCTAACTCAGTCCTAGAGCACGCTGCATCCTCCAACATCTTCCAATCCTGCTGGAGCGAAGACCTCTTTCTACTAAGAGCATCCGCTACGACGTTCGCCTTTCCAGGATGATACTAAAGGTCGAAGTCATAGTCCTTCAAGAACTCAATCCATCTCCTCTGCCTCAGGTTAATTCCTTTTGGAGAAAAGATACTTCAAGCTCTTGTGGTCGGTAAACACCTCAAATCTGACACCATAAAGATAGTGCCTCTAGATCTTTAGTGCATGAACCACAGCTGCGAGCTCTAAATCATGAGTCGGATAGTTCCTCTCATGCTCCTTCAACTGACGAGAAGCATAAGCCACTACCCTCTCTTGCTGCATGAGCACACAGCCTAAACCAATCTGAGATGCATCCGTATAAATGGCAAAACCTTCTAGACCACTGGGCAATACCAATACCGAGCAGAAGTAAGCTTAGCCTTCAATAGCTGAAAGCTGCGCTCACATGCCTCAGACCATACGAACTTCTCACCCTTTCTGGTCAGCTTTGTCAAAGGGGCGGCGATGGATGAGAAACCCTCAATGAATCGCCGATAATAACCAGCTAACCCAATAAAACTACGAATCTCCGAAGGGGTCCTGGGAATCTCCAATCCATAACTGCCTGGACTTTTGCTGGATCAACTGCAACACCAGCGCCGGAGATAACATGCCGAGAAAGTGAACCTCGCGCAACCAGAACTCGCACTTGCTGAACTTCGCATACAGCTTGTGCTCACGGAGAACCTCCAAGACTAACCTCAAATGCTGACGATGTGTGGCCTCATCCAGAGAATAGACCAACACGTCATCAATAAACACAACACAAAGCTATCTAGATACGGACTAAACACCCGGTTCATGAGATCCATGAACGCTGCAGGGGCGTTGGTCAATCCGAAAGGAAGAACCAAAAACTCATAATGTCCATAACGGGTTCTAAATGCCGTCTTGGACACATCCTCACTCCTAATCCTCAACTGATGATAACCAGATCGCAAGTCAATCTTGGAAAAGACTGATGCCTCTCGCAACTGGTCAAACAGATCATCAATCCGAGGTAAGGGATACCTGTTCTTCACAGTCACCTGGTTTAGCTTCCTATAATCAATGCACAACCGAAGTGACCCGTCTTTCTTCTTGACGAATAATACAGGTGCGCCCCAAGGGGAAACAGGGCGAATGAATCCCTTATCGAGCAATTCTTGCAATTGCTTCCTCAACTCGGCTAATTCTGCAGGGGCCATCCGATATGGGGCCTTCGAGATAGGAGAGGTGCCTGGAAGCAACTCTATAGTGAACTCTATCTCCCTATCCGTGGCAATCCAGACAAGTCATCGGGAAAGACATCTGGAAAGTCCTGCACCACATCGATCTCTGCAAGAGTCAGTGACGAACTAGCATCGGGTACTAGCATAACGCTGGCAAGAAATGCGTCACAACCCTTGTTCACCATGCGCATCGCCTTCATGGCAGAGATAACTAACTTTCCCGCTAAGTTCTTGGAAAGGGATGAGAGAACTCATCCTCACCAGGAATGCGGAAACAATCTTCTTCCTACGACAATCCACTAACGCATAGTGCTCCTCTAGCCAATCCAGACCAAGGATACAATCATAATCCTTCATCTTTAGCAAGAAGAACACCCATCTAGGAATCTATCCTCAATGCACACAGGTAACGACGGAATGCACTTCCTAGTCGATACCGTACCCGCAGGGGTGTGCACAGACAAAGGACCTCTAACTCCTCAGACTCTATGCCTGACTCTAGGGCTAACTGCCTAGCGAACCGCTCGGAAATGAACGAGTGAGTAGCACCCGTATCAAACAAAACCCGAGCGTGCACACCGAAAAGTAAAACTGTACCTTCGGTGACATGCTCGCCTGCTCGGCGTCCTCACGAGCTAACGCAAACACTCGAGCTGGGGCTCGAGGCCTTCTGGTCGTCCTGTAGCTGGCGCGGCTGCCGCTACTGCTGGTACTGGCGCTCCACGCTGAGCTCCCTGCTGAAGTCTTGGGCAGTCCTTGATCTTGTGGTCGCTGCTCCCACACTTAAGCATTACCCACTACTAACCAGCACTCGGAACCTCCATGGGTCTTCCCACAATGGGGACACTCTCTCTTCGCACCGGGGGAACGTACAGAAGGTACCTGAGAGTTGCTGACTACCATTTGTTTCTGCGGTGTCTGGTACACCGTCTTCTTCTTATCTTGCCGCTGGAATGTCGCTGCCGGCCTCTTCTGCGAAGCCTTCTTCTCCTCGAGATACTGCTCCATTTCTCCCTCCTATCTGTAGGCTGCGCTGAGGGCCTCGTCTAGCGTGCGGTGGTCGAACGCCACGAGCCTCGTCCTCAGTGATGGTTTGAGACCCATCACAAACTTCTTGGTCTTCCTGCGCTCATCCTCTACTATATGCGGTGCATATTTAGAAAGTTCGGAAAACCTTGCCTCGTATTCCAGAACGGTCATCGATCCTTGCGTCAGGGAAAGGAATTCTTGCTCCATCTTGTCCTGGATATGCTCTGGGACGAACTTGGCTCAGAAGAGCCTCACGAACGCGTCCCACGCCACATCACTGCTCCGTCCTCGAAGCGCGTACGCAGTAGGGAGGACCACCATACATCAGCTCTCTCCTGCAATACACCTTCATAAGCACTACCAACAATTCTAACTTGACAAACAACATACAAGCATAAACCAAAACATACCTATAGCATTTAGGTGGCTAAGGTCACCTTGTCCTCATCAGGACACCTGATAGCTCGGAAGATTTTCTCCGTCTCCCTCATCCAGCTTTCTGCCATTAGCGGATCACTCTCCCCCTTAAAAGAGGGTGGGGCATCCTCTTGAATCGCTCCATGATGGAAGGTCCACCATGGTCCTGAGCTGGGGCCTGAGCCTGCTACATTAAATAATAACAATATACAAAAACACAATATCATACAATTTAAATAGCAAACTACTAGGTTGTTTTATTATTCTACCTGGGCCTCCAACTGGGCCTGGAGTGCTGCCTGGGTGTGGGCCTGCGTCTGCATGGCTTGCACCAGACCTTGCATGAATACTCCATAGTCCACTAGCGGTGGTGGGGAAAGCACAGGACCCTGTGGGGCCGGGGCCTGCTGCTCTGCCCGCTCCTCACGCCTCTGCTCGTCGTCGCGAGCTGGCACACCTCCACGTCGTCCACGGGAAGCCATGGCTGTAATAAAATTTCAGCCACCAATTAGAGCTAGGTTACTAAATTTTCTAACCATTTCTTATCTATTTTTCACTTCCTATTAATGTTTTCTACACATGTGGACATACTTAGCATGCAATGGGGATGATGACTTAAGTATATTCATGTGCAATCTCAACCGGTCGCTCTGATACCAATCTCTGTGACGGCCCTCATTATACCGGTACGGTTACACCAACCCACGTCGGTATAACAAGTGCTGCCACAGTGGGACATTTACCCAAACGATACATACAGCTGAGATACACGCGAATATACAACAGAGTAGCGGAAGTAAAAGAGAACTATCTCCATTCATTCATCATCCACATTAACCATACATGATTTTTTCGCAATTAACAATAAGGAACTAAGAGCTCACATACTTTAATTGCTGAAATAAATTACAAAATGTCCACATAATACATTCCTTTCATGATAATTCTAATACAATGTTCCAAGTACATACTATGAAGTACACAAATCACAAGGAAGCTCCAAGACTAGCTACTCTCCGCGCTCGGAGTCCGTCTCTCACCTGCTCTCTCCAAAGGTACTGTGTCACCAACTATACCTGTACGCCGAAGCAAGGAGTGAGTCCAAGGACTCAGCAAGCAACACTACTCATGATATACACCTTATAAGTCCTAGTGGTTTCTACATGCACATTACAATTAGCAACACATAGCATGCTAGTCATTTCAAACTTTCAACCTATCATGAACATTCTACAATCTTATACATAAATCATGCTTTCAGATTTCTAAAATAAAATTCACCTATCACATGGTCTCTATTCAATTTACTCATGAACTTTAATCTTTTAAAGAATCAAACATAAGACTATCAACATGAACACTTTACATACAGGAAAGGAACGCAACTAGCATGGTTTTACACATTTTTAAACACATACATGAACCTTTTCACATGCTTTAGGTTGCTGATTTCATATAGTTTCATGGCTGAAAACCTATGCATGAGAGCTACAATAATGCATAAAACATGTCACATCAACAACCATTTATGCTATCTGTGCCCGTGTTCACTAATTATCCCTAACATGGATTCTAAGCATCCTTGCACATTAAACATAATGAAATAACATGAATTTACTGAATTCACATGGTTTCAGATTTGTATCACATAGGTTTTAATAACACATTTCCACATCTTTAGTTTCACATTTTTATTTGCACAAGTTTTCCTCTTTCACATGGTTCACTTTACATACACATTCACATTGTCACTTACACATTTACACATGTACACATACACTTTACACATTTCGCATTACACATTTTTAGGTGCCGTGACACATAGTCCAAACCACCAAAGAATGACATATACACATCACATTACACATAGACGCCATCTAGGCATTCCAATGGCGACTCTAGGACTGCGCAGACCGGGAGAACAAGTCTCCACCCTAACCAGTGGTACTTGTCCACCTCCAGATTTCCCCCTAATGCCCTTAGGGTCACTTAACACAATGAACTTTCTCAGGGGGACTTTTCCTGATACAGCTCCACTGCCCTCTACGGAAGCAGTGTCACATTGGCACAGTTACACATTGACACATTTACCGTTTTACACTTAGTTTTACACATAACACTTCATCTCATTCACTTTCTCACTCACATGAATACCTCTATTTTTCCTAACATGGTACAACAGAATTTCAAGGTTTAACACACAGTAAACACACTAATCATGCTGGGTTTAAACAAAATCTAATCACATACATATCATCATATGCCGAATTATCACATTTCACATGAAAACACATAACTTTTTATTTACTGATCCAAAGACCTGAAATTTTAACCACATGCTGTTTTCGGGTTCAAGGTCATACCCTCAAATTTTCAGATTTTTATGAGCTAATTAGATTTACAGAAAATAAACACCTAATTAGCATGCTATTAACAACTTAAGTTAACATGGGTCTAACACATTTTGCAAATTAGCCACTTGCTGTTTATACATAAGCTAATCACATATGCATGAACTGAGAATACAAAATTTCCTTAATTCACACCTCTATGGATTGAACCCTACAAATCATTCTTGCATGCTTTTATTTTACCGAACCAAATTTATTTGCAAATTACACAAGCATGGATAAATTACCAAAATTTGCTAACACATATGCTGACCCACTGATCTTCATGATTAGACTAAAACCAAGGCATTCATACTAATTCAAATCATGAACAAGGATTTGCAAGATTATCTACAAGTCATGCTCACAAGTTTAAAGATACCATTATCCCACATTCACCATCACACCACATTCATCCACACACCACAATGCACAATATACATAGAGTATAAAGTTTACCATATATCCTCATCACGTAAAACATATTGAAATTAATGTATAAGAGGGACAGAACAGCTCACTGTTCTGTCCAGAAGAACTCGGCGGCGGTCTCTGGCCGCTAACTCAGGGTCAGCGGCATGGTCGATGGACGCCAAGGATGATCTGGACGTCCAGGGACCTTGCCGTCGAACCAGGTCTGTGCAGAAACACAGACCCGAGCTCTGAATCTTGGGTGAATAGGAGGGTCTAGGACTCGAGGAAAAATCCATAAAAATCACAAAACCGACCTAGACTCATAAGGGGACATCAAGGATAGGTCACTTGCCTTTCTAAAATTCCTCCAAGGGATTTATGGCTCGGTGAAGACCTCCTTGGGCAGTCCCAAGAAGTTGCAGAAACGCCCTCTAGATCGCCTTCCTCCGGGCTCCTGGGTGATCTCCACGCCGAGGGGACGATGGGGATGCCTTCTCCCTTGCTCCAGCTTCTTCCTTGTCGCAGTAGATCTCCAGACCAAGCTCCAAGGGGTCGGATTTGGGGGTGCTAAGATGGGGTTTTTCTCACAGACTTTCTCTAGGGTTTTCCTTCCTCTATTTCTCCTCTTGCAAGGTGAAGTGAGGAGTGGGAGGGACCAAATTCGGGTTCAGACCTAAGGAGATCCCCTCACCACTCACCATACCGATTTGACAACCTGAGAGCCGTTGGGGGACATCCCCCAATGGTGGCCATACCTTGCTCCGGATTTTCTGGCTCTGCAACGCATGCAGGTCAGAGAAATTGGCGTCCATATCGCTGGACGCCGGGATGAGTATTGGCGTCCAGGTCTGGACGCTGACACCAGATAAACGGCCTGGGCTTGACGCCAAGGTGGCCTTCGGCCAGAACTTTAAATTATGCAGAAACCATGCATACCATGCATATATACATGCAATATACATACGGTATTGTATCCATACTATCATCATGCAATACATACATTATTTATGTTTAATATAAACACATGTACACGTAATTATACTAATTAATGCGTACGTAAATATGTACATACATACACAAGCATAAACATACACACATAATTGCAAATAATGCGACGAAAATTAGAGGGCCTTACAGAGTGTGTATATATAGAAACAAGTGCTCGATGTTCTTGATGAATTCTAGAATAGTGGAGCGTTGGTATCGGTGTTCCAAAACAACGCGAGGATCGAAAACAAGTTCATTTATAATAAGGCAATCTAATTGCATAAATTACTAGATATATTATGTAACATGTTCACACCAATTAAGCCATATTTGGATGGTTCAAAGTGTGTGCACATGTGACAAGAAATCATAGACATGAAAAGGTCATGTGATTAACTTTTATTAATTTAGAATACCTTCAATATGTACAACTTCATTTTTTCTGAAGTTAAGACAGTTAACAAGACCTGGGATTACTGCAGAACAGCAAGACTTGCAAAAATGTGAGTTTACATGCAAAAATCCTGAGATCGCGACGGACCCTTGTATGATTCGCGACAGGGATAGAACAGATCGTGACAGGGTGTAGTACAGATCACGACAGGTCCGGTAGGACAGGCGCTCGGATCACGATAGGGGCATGAAGGGAACGCGACGGGTTCTGGCAGACCGGGCAGCAGATCGCGACAACAGGTCTGTCACGATCTGATCGCGATAGAGGTACTGTCTCGACGGCCTTGTGAACGCGACCTATCGGGTCGTCGTGTTCACTGGGTCCGTGCCAGAGTCCGATAGGGAAAGGACAGAGCATTGGATTACGGACCAGACCTTCCCTGTTTTGATATAGGGTAGTTCTAAAACTAAGAACAAATTGTACAGTGCATGAAAAATCACAAAACTAGTTTTAAACATATCCAGACATGCATGGGTACTTCCAGTAAATCAGAATCGGAAAGCAACGAAGATTTCAACATGGTTTAATAAAGGGTATTCATGATGAACATAGAACTATGTACAGTTGGGATCAAAGAATTAATTCGCATAATAGGGTGGATGGAAATTAGGGCTTTCAGAGCAAAAGAAACCTAACATCCATCAGAATCTTCCATAAAAATCTCATGGCATAAGGATGAGTATACATGAAGATATGAATTTAATAAGAGGGTTCGGGGTCATGAAGTTCACAGAACTTGGAAAATTGAGAACTAAAGATTTACTCGATGGAAAAATATGAAATCAAAGGGCTTTTGTTCTTGATAGATGAGACATCCTACAGAAAAATTTTCATGGTTTATGCTCGTTAGAATGCCTACCTTTGATCATTTTCCTCTTCTAGGGTTAAGACTTGAAGAACTCGGGTTGACACTTGAGAACTCCTTTCTCCCACAAGATCTCCTCCTCTTGGCCTCTCCTCCTAACCTCTTGGCACGAGCTAGGGCCGGCCATGAGAGTTTAAGAGAAGTATTTAAGCATCTTCTCATTCCCTTTCCTAGTTTAAGTCTAATTCCTATTAATTCTGAGTTTTTCCTATTTCCTACCTTCCTTCTAAGCATTTCACTTCCTATTTGGGTTGGGAAGAGAGCCAAATTCATGGCCAATCAATTAGGGTAGGTTTAAGATTCCAAATCTAACTTTATTTGCTTATTTAATGTATTAAATTTCCCTTTTCTAATTAAGTAATAATTAGGTTGCGAATTTAGGGTATTTTCCCATTATTCTCTTTTTATAAATCCCATTTTTTGCCCACTAATTTTCTAATGGGTCCATTTAATAAAGCCCATTACTTTTGTTCATTTGATGGGTTTGATTTAATTCTCTTTTCTTTGATTTTCTAATTAATTTATTAGTTTTCTTTTATTTGATTTTCCAATTATCAAATTTTTTAATATAATTTAGATTTTTATTTTTTTTCGGAAAACTCCAGGTTGCTACAAGGGTCGTGTGTGGTGTCCCGGCGTCATGGAGCTTGCGTGGAGCAAGGAGGAGGTGGCCAATCCGACATGAAGGGCCCTATTGAGGTTCGTTCTTCGTTTAAGGTAGGGATTGCTTGAACTCTACTCGATCCAGTTGGATTGGGAGCCCCTCGTGGTTTGTAGTTAGTGTTACTGCTTCTCCATGCTCCCCTCCCCCGTGTGGTGATGTGTGTGGCTTGTGGGGGGGCCCTGGGATGGAGCATCCCATAGGTCTGCCTCTTTGCTGGTGTTGCGACCGCGGTGTGCGTCGCGACACCAGAAGAGGCATCTGCCCGGTCGGGCATGACCTTATCGCGACGCGTTTGCCTGTCGCGATAAGGATCGCAGCCGCGATGCATTTTCCTGTCGCGACATGGTTTGATGTCGCGACGCTCTTCCCCATCATGATAGGGTTGCTGTCGCGGTGCCCTTCCCCATCACGATGGTATCACGGTGGCCTAGGGGGATGCGATAGTTCCTGTGTGTGCCTCGGGTGTTCTGTGGTTTCGGTTGGGATGTCGGCGTCTGCCCTAGGGCAGGCTTGCCCTTAGGACCTTCTAGTGGGGAACACGGCAGGTTACCTGGCTGCATTCAGTGACTGAAGGTGACACCTTTGTGGCCGTGTCCTGGAAGCGGTGCCAGGAGGGTCGCGTCTGTCTAATAATCGATTGACCGGCAGAGCGACGGGATTTTCGTACTTCTGGTAGTGTTCCGAGGTTCTAGCTTGCTCGTGCGTGCCTTGGTTGGCCGACGACCCTTTTGAGGGTCCGTGCATGCCTCTCACTTGTTGGGCTTGTCGTGGGTTACAAGCCAGCAGTTTGCCGTGGTTCTTGTTGTGCTTGCCCCGCCTGTTCGCCCGGTGCTTGGCACTTGAGGGCTTGTCCCGTTCAGAGGTTGTCTCCATTGCCTGGGACCCCCATCCTCGCGATCCTGTTGAGGGGGTGCTCCAGGCTACAAGCGTGCTCGAGTTGGCAGCCGAGTTGGCAGACTCTAGAGCAAAGGGGAAAACGAGGTTTGGACAGCGGCTCTGAGTCATTTGTAGAGCTCTCTTGTCTGGGGCGGGACGCTGAGGTTGTTGAGGTGTTTTCTTCCCGGTGCGGCCCAGATAGTCCTTTTTCTCACTGCCTCTCTCTGCGTTGGTTCCGGAGCCACGTAGTGGTGCTAGGTGTGGGGCCGCAACTTGGCCAGGTTGTAGTGTTGCATGCGTTTGTGTGTTTCTGTGGCGGCTCTGTCTTGCTCTTCCGCGGAGGGGAGGCAGGAGCTAGGCTGGCAAGCAGAGGGCATGGACGGCGTGTCCCCCCTTTTGGCTTCTAGCGGCGGTGGCTTGGTTGTTGTTGTTGTGTCAGTGTTTCCTCACGACGTTTCCAAGTATGACTCGTTGCCCGAGCTTGCACGGAGGTTATAGCCTTGCTGTGTCTAGTTTTCGTGGGCGTTGTTGGTCTGGCCTTGTGCGGACCCGTGCTTCTGGTGGTTTTCGTTTCAGTGTCTTCTCGATTCCATAGTCCTGTTCTTGGGTGCCAGTCTGTGGTGGCACCAGCGCGTATGGCTTCCCGACCTCGTGGTGTGTCCGAGGTCCATGGTGGTTCTGTCTGTTGGCCCTCGACCTTGCGGAGGTCTGAGGTGGCCGTGCTTATGGTAAGACGTCATTCTCACTTAGTTGTTGCGTGGTCTCAGCGAGTGTGTCGAGGGTTGCTTCCGCTTTGTGCCCGACTCTGTTTGTTTCTGCGGGAGTCGTGTGTGTGTCACGACCTTCGTTGGTGGTCGTGGAGTTGCATTGTTCTATTCCGCTGCTTAGTAGTACACTGCTATAGGTGTGCCTCACTTTGCATCTTTCTAGGGTAGTTTCCTATTTTTGGAGTTCCTGCTGCTCTGGCCGGTGAGGGACTGATAATCCCTACTGGGTCTTGTTCGTGAGGCTCACCCCCCTACTTCCTTCAGTTAGGGGCTCGTCATCGTGGGAGCTCGGTGTCGGACGGGTTGTGGAGGCGGCTGTGGCGCCGTGTATTGTCAGCAGCAGTGAGAGCGAGTATTGTGAGCTCTTGTACCTGAGTGAGTTGAGAGTTGTGCTTTGCAAGTTCTCGGGGTATGCCCATTAAGGACTGTACCTTCTTCTTGTACCTGTGCTTTTACTTGGGACACGTTGTACTGTTGTTATATCTTGTTATAGTTATTTAAATTCAGTACATATCTCACCAGACTATTCTTCTAACCCTTCCGGTCTTCGGATCCATGGGTGGCGACGCGAACTTCAGGTCCTTGGCAGGGTCCGGGAGCTCTTGATATTGTCGACTTTCCGTGCACTTCCCTTGTGGGTCTCTGGTGGAGAGTCCCCTTCGGTGGGCCTTGCGTTGGGGCTTTCTGCCTCTGGGACACTTTGTGCTAGCCTGTGCCTTGTGGTTGTACCGTTGCCGTTGTGGGGTGGCTGCTTTGCCTTGTGTAAGGCCCTCGAATTTTACCCTCTTATTTAGATGTTTGGTTGTGTAATGTTTAGACACTTGTGAGTACAATTATGTATATATATATAATATATATATATATATATATGTGTGTGTGTGTGTATGTATTTCTATACATATCATAATTAAATAAAGTTGTACATATACGTATGCTTGTTTAATTATGTACATATGGTGTTTATGTAATATATTGTACAATATATGTATGTATGTACATAGTGTAAGCTTGGTGTTCTGCATTTCTATGTTCTGGCCGAAGGACCATTTAACGTCAACATGCACGGATGTTAAGGGTTGAGTCGACGTCCAGATCGATGGACGCCAACTCCAAGTTGGCGGCAACCTAGGTGGATGTCTAATTCCCAAAACCTATGCAATCTCATATCTGGAAACGACTGCGTTTCCTCCGGCTCCTATTTTGGAAACGTACTCCAATAGTAGGATCCCCTTCTAAACGCGTACCCCAACTTCCCTAGCTTATAAAAACTCCCTTTTGGGCAGATTAGAGTCCCTTTGGCTCTGTGAGAAAAGCCCTAAAGAACTTGTGCGAACCTGAAACTTTGGGGGTTTGGATCTCTCTTGTTGGTGCGTTTCCGAGCGATCTCCATCGACTGGAAGGAACTCTGAGCATAGAGGAAGGCTTCCCCAACGATGGTGCACAACCAGCTTCATCACAGAACCAGTTCGTGGGAGGATTTGAGGAGCTTCTTGGCTTGGCTGAGGGGAGCTTCTCTGGAAAATAATTCCCTCTATCGATTTTTACAAAGGCAAGTAACATGTGTATATCATCCCTGCCCATGTCTAGTGGGTCCTAGGAATTTTACATATTTTTCCTCGTGTCCTGGAACCCCCATTCACCTTTGTTTTATGCAATCAGTCTGTCTTTTGCAGGCAAGAACTTAACGGAAACATCTAGTGCCGTTAAGATCCCTAGTTGGCGGCATGATCCTGTGCCGTTAACCTATATTGGCGGCAGCAACTGTGCCGCCAAGTTCAACAGGTTAGACATAATGCATGTTTTGATCCTTGTGTCATATTTTCCAGATTTCTGGACATAAGTGCATGTTGTAAAATTTGTGTATGATCATGTACATCCAGTAGAACATGCCATGTGGTTAGGTTGAATTTTCGAAGATTATCCTATTTATTAGAATTTCTATAGCGAGGTATTTAGCATGATTTAACCTTGTTAACTCTTTTTTAATTAGATCCATGTTAAATTAGGGTTTCAGAATTTTACTGTGACTATATGATGACTGTGTCCAGGTGTTAACAGTGCTAGATATAAGTGTGTTATTGTGAAATCTGTTGAAGTAAAATTTGTGATAAAATGCCTAAAATGTTGTTTCAATTACTAAAATTAGTTTATTGATCCGAAAAATATGAGAAATTAAGCATGTGATGTATTTACTGTTTGGATCTTGTTATAAAAATTTCATGATGTTTGGAGTACGGTAAGCACTGTTATGGATTTAAAGAGAGAAATGACCATATTAAACATGCCTTGTTAATTACGTGTAATTCAGTTGCTAGTAGCATGCTTAGGTCTGTGTTAAGAGTAAATTTTCATTTTGAACAGTAATGATATGATCTGAAAACTGATCCATGTATATGTGTTAAATGTGAATGCGTGTCAATCTAATTACATGTGAATACTATGACAACGTGATAATGTGAAAAGTGTATAAATTGTGCCGTGTGTGACACTGCTACCATAGAGGGCTGTGGAACTATACCGTAGTAAAGTCCCTATGAAAAGGTTCAATGTGTGTGAAATCCTATGGGCAACTAGGATGAAATTCTGGAGGTGGACAAGTACTACTGGTTAGGGTGGAGAGTGCTTCTCCCGATTCTGCGCAGTTAACCAAGGTCTATAACTGTGTTGCCTAGGTGATGGATATGTGAATGTGAATGTGTGTCCTTCTAATGGTGGTTTGGACTATGTGTCACGACAACTAAGTGTAAAAATGTGAATATGTGTAAGTGAATTGTGAAATGTGCAATGTGTAAATGAGCATGTAAAAGTATAAAGTGAATGTGTTAACATGTGAACAAGTGTAAACCATTGTGAATATGTTTAAATTATGTTAAAACAGTAAGTAAAATGTGTGTATAATTGTGTTAAATTCATGAGAATTCAAATAGAATCCATGCTAGGTGTGATACTTACTTTATGAGTAGTTCCATGCCTAAATTGTGTACATTATAATATGAATTGGATGAGATTTGAATTGTTTAAGCATGTTAATTAAAAAGTGTAGGAAGCATGTTATAAGTTTTATTCTTAAATGTTGTATGTGAGATAAAGCATGTATCATGTGTTTCTAATACTATAAGTTCCATGTTTAGTAAATTTAAATTGTATGAACCATACCACATGTGATAATTACTTCCATTGAATGTTAGTATGTGTATATGATGCGTGTAAGGATGATGTATATGGATTGCTTGCTGGGTCTATTTAGACTCATTCTTGCTTCGGCGTACAGGTGCATGTGTCTCCACTTATTCCGAGGAGATAGTTAGAAGCGACTCTGAGCGAGAGGAGTAGCATTTATTGTGGAGATCTCTACGTTGTGTCCTTTATTTTATAGTATGTAATTTGGAGTTATGTAATTGAGAATGGATAATGTAATTCATATGAAAGTTGTATTAATGTGGACTTTAGTATTTTCTTTCATTTATCGTTATATAGACTGTGGATATTAATGATGATGATGCAATGAAATAAATTGTTACTTTCTTTCCGTTGTACTCTTTGCTATTCATGTACATATCAACCTACTGTTTAGTGTTGGGTCAATGTCCCACTGTGACGACGTTCATTATACCGATATAGAGTGGTATAATTGTACCGGTATAAAGAGGGTCGTTACACCATGTCTAGGTAGCCCTATCGGTGGTACGCCAGGCTTTGGTCGTAGCATGTGTCTTGGTTTTCCCTCTCATTTTGGGAGCGAGTGTGTTCGGTTATGGTACCCTGCTTCAGTCTGGGTCCCTCTAAGGTCGACATGTTGTTCTCGACCTCTGCGGTTGTTTTGGTTCCTATGCGGTTGTGCATCTTTTTGGTGGTTGGCATGTTGGTACCCACGCTGAGCCCTGTGTGCGCATGGTGGGTGTGCTGCCAACTCCTCGCTGGTTCTCTGGTTGTGCGTGGTGTTGGTGAGTATGGAAGCCGATGGTGGAGTCTCCTGTCATTCGTCTGGTGACAGTGAGGCCTATTGGCTTGCTAGTACTAGACCACGTGGTTTGTTGACATTGTGAGGTGCCAAGTTCTGGCTTGACCTCAAACATCTTCCGTGCTTCTGTTGCGATGTGTTGCGTTGTGGAGCGTGTGGTTTCCCAGTCTTGTGGCTCCACGTGCATTTGGTGTCCTTGTCTGACCATGAGGAAGGTCTTCGTGAGACCTAGTGGTGACAGTGGATGCCATTTTCGCGTGTTGAGGGTTCTTCGCGTGCATTTCCTGTCCCTGTTGGACTGCGAGGAAGGTCTGGGTGATACCTAGTGGTGACAGTGACGTCGTTCCGTGTGTTGCAGATCCTCCGCGAGCGTGATGTTGCTCTGGTTCTCGTCGCTTGCTTGGCTTCTCGGTTGGGCTGGTGACCGATGCTAGCTGCTGCTAGTAGCGTGAGGCTGTTCCCCTGAGTGTTGTGCTTGAGTCTCAGGTGTTTTTCCTGGTTGTTGTCAGCAACTGTGTACTCTGTCAGATTTCGCTGGTGATAGAGTGAGTTGATGACTGACGATTCTTGTGTTGCTGTCAGCAACAGAATCCTCTGTCGGGTTTTATCGGCGATAGTGTGGGTTTTCGATCGGTTGGCCCCAACAACGGGGTCTGTTGGTGGCTGCAGCCGTGCGGTTTTCGGCTGGCGTTTTCTGATGTTCGGGATAGATTTGGCATCGCTTCGCACCTGTGGGGTTGTCGTTCCATTTGGGCACCCTACGTGTGGCTAGAGTGAGCTGTTGGTTTCTCGGCTTAGTCCTCCACCTGTGTTTGGAGCCCATTGTGTAAGCCATTGGTTTTCCGGCTTCTTGTGCACCGTGCACGTTTGGCGGCGTGGGTGACGCCATGAGGAGGTCGTGGTGAGACTTAGTGGCTTTTTGCACCTGCGCTTTGTGTGCTCCACGCGTGTTTGGCTGTGCGATTGTTGCCTCGTGGAGGTCGTGTTGAGACTTAGTGGCTTAATCACATTGGTCTTACGTTTACTCCCTGTGCTTCATTTCGTGCCTTGGGATCTTTTAGGCGAGCCTTAAATTTCGAGGACGAAATTGTTTTAAGGGGGGGTAGGATGTAAGACCCGGCTTCGCGGCTTTCCGTCTGGTGTCTTGGATGACTGGCCACTAACGCATCCAGGCTGGGCGATGCATTAGTGTCGCGTCATGGGTGTGTGACACGACAGTCATCCTTGTCACGATGAGCATGCGCATCACATTCTTGTCGCGCTCGGCTTCTTTATCACGTCTTCGTGTCACGCCCGATCAACGAGCCACGACAGCTTTCTATCGTTTCGGTCATCTAATGCCAGTCAGGGTGGCAGGTGTGTCAGTACAACCTGTCGCATTGTCATCGCATCCTTGGGGGACGCGTTCTTGTCGTAATGCATTGACCCGTCGCGTTAAGATCCTTAACGCGACGCGTCGCCCTGTCGCATCTTGGGTGCTGCAGGCATAAGGCCTTGGCCGGCGACCCTTTCCCCCTCTCTCCCTCTCTTCTCCCCCTCTGGCAGTGCTCCACCTCCCTCTCTCCCCTTTGTGTGTTTTAGGCAAGGAGGAGGACCGTGAGTGGTGTCCCAGCATCGTGGAGCTTGCGTGGAGCGAGGAGGAGGTGGCCAATCTGACATGAAGGGCCCTATTGGGGTTCATTCTTTGTTTAAGGTAGGGATTGCTTGAACTCTTCTCGATCAGGGTGGATTGGGAGCCCCTCGTGGTTTGTAGTTAGTGTTACTACTTCTCCATGCTCCCCTCCCCCATGTGGTGATGTGTGTGGCTTGTGGGCGGCCACGGGATGGAGCATCCCGTGGGTCTGCCTCTCTACTGGTGTCACGACCGCGGTGTGCATCGTGACACTAGAAGAGGCGTCTGCCCGGTCGGGCGCGACCTTATCGCGACGCATTTGCCTGTCGCGATAAGGATCTCTATCGCGACGCGTTTTCCCATCATGACATGGTTTGATGTCGCGACGCTGTATCTCATCGCGATAGGGTTGCTGTCATGGTGCCCTTTCCGTCGTGATGGTATCGCGAGGGCCTAGGGGGACGCAACAGCGCCTGTGTGTGCCTCGGGTGTTCTGTGGTTCCAGTTGGGGTGTCAGCGTGTGCCCCAGGGCAAGCTTGCCCTTAGGACCTTTAGGTGGGGAACACGGCAGGTTACGTGGCTGCGTTCAGTGACTGAAGGTGACACCTTCGTGGCCGTGTCCTGACAGCGGTGCCAGGAGGGTCGCGTCTGTCTAATAATCGATTGACTGGCAGTCAATCGATTATTAGCAGAGCAACGGGCTTTTCGTACTTCTGGTAGTGTTCCGAGGTTCTGGCTTGCTCGTGCGTGCCTTGGTTGGCCGACGGCCCTTTTGAGGGTCCGTGCGTGCCTCTCGCTTGCTGGGCTTATCGTAGGTTACAAGCCAACGGTTTGGCATGGTTCTTGTTGTACTTGCCCTGCCTATTCGCCTGGAGCTTGGCACTTGAGGGCTTGTCCCGTTTAGAGGTTGTCTCCATTGCCTGGGACCCCCATCCTCGCGAGCCTGTTGAGAGAGTGCTCCGGGCTACGAGCGTGCTCGAGTTGGCGGACTCTAGAGCGGAGGGGAAAATGAGGTGTGGACAGCGACGCTGAGTCGTTTGTAGAGCTCTCTTGTCTGGGGCGGGATGCCGAGGTTGTTGAGGTGTTTTCTTCCCGGCGCAGCCCAGATAGTCCTTTGTCTCACTGCCTCTCTCTGCGTTGGTTCCGGAGCTACATTGTGGTGCTAGGCATCGGACCGCAGCTTGGCCAGGCTGCGGTGTTGCGTGCGTTTGTGTGTTTCTGTGGCGGCTCGGTCTCGCTCTTTCACGGAGGGGAGGCAGGAGCTAGGCTGGCGAGCAGAGGGCGTGGACGGCGTGTCCCCCATTTTGACTGCTAGCGGCATTGGCTTGGTTGTTGTTGCTGTGACGGTGTTTCCTCACGACATTTCCAAGTACGACTCATTGCTTGAGCTTGCACGGTGGGTATAGCCTGGTTGTGTCTATTTTCCGTAGGCGTCGTTGGTCTGGCCTAGTGTGGACCCGTGCTTCTGGTGGTTTCCGTTTCGGTGTCTTCTCGGTTTCGTAGTCCCGTTCTTGGGCGCCAGTCCATGGTGGCACCAGCGTGTGTCACTTTTCGACCTCATGGTGTGTCCGGGGTCCGGGGTGGTTTTGTTTGTCGGCCCTCGACCTTGCGGAGGTCTGAGGTGGTCGTGCTTGTGGTGAGACGTCGTTCTCACTTGGTTGTTGCGTGGTCTCGGCGGGTGTGCTGAGGGTTGCATTGTTCTATTCTACTGCTTAGTAGTACCCTACTATAGGTGTTCCTCGCTTTGCAGCTTTCTAGGGTAGTTTCCTATTTTTGGAGTTCATGCTGCTCTGGCAGATGAGGGACTGGTAATCCCTACTGGGCCTTCTTTGCAAGGCTCACCCCCCTAATTCCTTCAGTTAGGGGCTCATCGTCGCGGGAGCTCAGTGTCGAACGTGTTGCGGAGGCGGCTGTGGCACCGTGTGTTGTCAGCAGCAGTGAGAGCGAGTGTTGTGAGCTCTTGTACCTGAGTGAGTTGAGGGTTGTGCTTTTCAAGTTCTCGGGGTATGCCCCTTAAGGACTGCACAATTCTTCTTGTACCTGTGCTTTTACTTAGGACACGTTGTACAGTTGTTACATCTTGTTATAGTTATTTAAATTCAGTTCTTCTAACCCTTCCAGGTCTTCAGATCCGTGGGTGGCGACGTGAACTTCGGGTCCCTGGCGGGGTCCGAGAGGTCGAGTTGTTACACCCTCAGCTGAGTATGCCCTATAAATGCAAATAATAATGTAGAATGACAGAAGAACTGGAGCTCTATGAATAGACAGAAACGCGATGAGTTCTGTCGTCGCGCTTCACTCTGAATTGTAACCGTTCAGTCGGTCGCGGATCTGACAGCTCGCAGAAGCTGTAAGATCCGTGACAACTCCCTCCAGTGTGTCTGTCTCAACAACGCGATAGGTCAAGCCGTCGCACAACAATAACAAAAACGCGACACCTGAACACGTCACAATTTAACAAGCAACCGAGAATTTAAATCAAAGTAATAAATCACATAAGCATGCTATATGGCCAACCAATTAGAGAAATAAGAGTCAGATTATGATGCTTTCTTCAAGTGAAAGTAAGTAATAGGGGAGGGGAGTAGGATGATGATTTTTTAATTAAACTTTATAGAAAAGAAAAGCACAAACACAACTTGATAATTGTGGGAGGGTTTCAAAGGAGTACTGCATGAGGTACGAGGGAAGGGGAATTGTACCGCATGGGGTACGAAGAGAGTGACACACGTGGGTGTCGATGGGAGGGGCACACGTGGGTGCCGAAGGAATGGTAACCAAAACTAAAGTAAAAAGAGTCCCACCGTGATCGCCAATTTGTGAACGTGCTTAATCACACCACAAATAATTAATTAAAAAAAGATTTTTAAATGAAATAAGAATTATATGGATGAATGGAGAAAAAGAAGAGGGAAAGAGGAAGAAAGGGAGTGTGTGTGCACTAAGATGGGGGTGTGATCACCAGGTACACGTGGGTACCGAAGGAGAAAGCAAAAGGCAAAGATTACCTGCCTTCACTCGAGATCGCGGGAGTGATGTGATGGGTTGACTCTTACTTCTCCAACCGGCCAGCCGGCAAAGAAGACTTTAGTTAATTGGTTACCTTATAAAAGAGATCAAATAAACAAGTGAAAAAGACTATTAGACCAAGTTGTGCAATATCAAATTCAAAGAAGAAAGAGATAAACTTGCATGCATGGGCCAAAACACACCTTGTGGAGGTGGTGTAAAACCCCTAAGTATTTGGGTGTGGAGTGGAATGATGTGCATGTGAGAATTATGATGAAGAATGCACTATATAAAGAATCAAAAGAACAAAAGGAAGAAGAAGAATTTGTTGAAGAGGTTCAGGCACAGTAGTGGATGAAGAGGAAGAAGCCTCCTCCTCCTTGCTTCAATTGGGTTGAGAGGATGAAGCTCAATCTCCTCCAACTAATGAAGACTTGAAACTTTCTTGAGAGGAGGAGATTCTTCTTTTCAAGCTCGGTGTTTGGCTCTCCAACGCAGCAGGGCTTCGCCTTAGCACTTGGACTCTCTTTTAAAACAATGGCCACGGGGGTCCTTTTATATAGGGTAAAATTGGTAAATCGCGATAGACACAGTGGTCGCCTTTATAAGTGAATCACGACCGACTAAAATGTCGCGTTTAAAAGCAGTCCTTACTTTGATTGGGGCCTTTCCAAACATCGATTACAGTAGGTATGGAAATCGCGATGACATGGTCCGACGCATTTATATTGATCAGAATCTTACCAAATTAATAAATGAAAACATTTAATCGCGACGACATAAGTGGTCGCGCATATGAAAGAATCGATCTTCTTGTGGGAATCGATCTTTTGAATAATGGAAGGTCAGAAACACGATGGCCTATATGGACGCGAATCTATTTAGCAACAAAATCTTTCTAAAAATGATTTTGAAAATTACCATAAATTGAATATGGAAATTCTTAAATGCGATGACTGTATCGGACGCGAATATAAATAATAACTCAGGTTGGAATAGGAAGATAATACGCGATGGCATGACCCATCGCGGATCAAATTTTTGAATCGCGACCACTATGTCTATCACGAATTAACTGTGCACAGAGGACCCCTGAAAACCCTAGAAAAATTCCTAAACATCCTAGAAAAATCCAAAAAAATAGGAAAATCACTCAAATGGTTAACTAAAGAGAGCCACTTTGAGGCATTGCATTATAACATGAAATTTGCTCAATATGTTGTCAAAATTGGCGTGTCTACACCGGAGACCTGGAAGGGCTAACAGACTATTCTAACAAGATATGTAAAGGAAGTAAATGAAGACAACAAGCACTAAAAATGTACTAACAAGTGAAGGAAAGTGTCCACCACAATATATAAGTCTAGTACAGTCTCAAGTAACAAGGTACAAGTGTTGAAAAGAGGGGATAATAGATCCCTTAGGGGCATACCCCGAGGGTGAAGAGCCATGTAGTACTAGGGGAATATTTCTCAAGGAAGACGTAGTCTACTACGGCCCGATCTCCTCTGCCCACCGTGGAAAGTGTTGCCGCAAAGTCTCACCTAAAAAGGAGGGAATGATGTTCACGAAGAAGCCCGGTAGGGACTACCAATCTCCCACTGGTTCTAACTGTAATGCCCCCCTGACCCGGTCCAATTAAACCAACTCACATCAGATTAGGTGATACATCACAGTGGGATAAACCCATCATATACACACATATTGAGAGTAAGATATTCACGAACTTCATCATTATGGAACTATAATGAATAACCATCCCAACTTATAATACAATGTCCATAACCATAATAGAATTATCAGGGTTCATAGAACTAAAAGAAAAGTAAATCAAGATTGCTAATCGATCTAACAGGCTTTAAGAACTAGCCCACACATATAATTTATTAACGAAATAAGAACTAACTAGCCAACAGAATCTACTCCTCACGATCAGAGTCCAAAGGCACATCTAACGCTAGCTCTTGATCTCCTGAAAATATGTTAGGCAAGGGTGAGTCTTAATATACCCAGCAAGCATTTGAAACTCTAACCACAATTTATCATATAAATAAGCAAAAGTGATGCTATCATAAGTTAACAGTTTCATTTCATAATTATAGTATAGCCTAGTCAACCTACTACAAGATGTCTTTCTTAAATTAATGTCAAAGATTTGTCGTATATAAGAATATGTCAAATCAAATGTTATATTAGAGTCAAGTCATATATTATCATGTGCCTACACATATTCTTTGTCTTATAAAATTTCAGATACTCATGATTATGTGGGCAAAACAAAACAGAGCATATGATATATCAAAATTTCATAGTGAAGTAGAATTCTACATAATCTGAGTAATTAATATATCAGAACATAAAATATATTTCTTAGGTGTGCATATCAGACAAATACCCAAACCACAACATAGAGAGTCATCAGACATATTCTCCACACCTAGGCAAGTAGCATGGAGAAAGAGTAACTGCGCAGTACCCGAGATCATCAAGATCCCACCATAACTAGTGAGCATTACCCACCTCCAGGTTTTCAACCCTGCTGCCCACGGGTCATCAAAAAGCTTCCCATATGGGTACTTCTATGGTAGGCCTAAAACCTCTCTAAGATGGCACTGTCCATAACACAATTGAATTATCATAATTCCAACATAATCAAGAGATTATGTGCGAGAATGTCATATTAAGTAAAATAGGATGTAAGTCATGGTAACATCAAATTTAGACTATTAAGTCCTACTTTAAAATCTTACTGTCAGGCTATTAACATTTTTAAGACTTTTAAGAATTTTTAGGAATTAACAGAAATGAATAAATATCATAATTGTGTATGTTTTGAAGACATCATCATGATAAATGGTCCAATTATTCAATTTAAATCACTTGTATGACATAACAGTTATGTGAAAACAATATAAATTTTTATGATAGATTTCAGGTTCAAACAGATTATCTAGAAACTTATATTTTAATTAGAAAAATCATATCTGAATCAAATCAATTTATAACTATCTCAAAGTTTTATTATAGTTTTAAAAATCATAAATATACTATAGAATAATTTTAAACATTTTATGACAATTCTGGAAATTTTCATATAATAATCAATATCAGGCATTCTAATGATTTAATTATGAAAATGACTTATAGTAGTAGAAAATTAAAGAAAATTTATTTTGGAGATACTAGACTAAAATCAAAACAGTCACCACAAAATTAAAAATTTTATACAAATATATAACTTTTGGATAATTTTTCAATGGAAATTATAAGCAATGAAAATTCAAGATAATACCAAAATTTTCTAAAAAAAATCCTGGAACATTTTTCAATACTCAGAAACATCATAACCTTAATAGTATGTTCTCAACAAACCCATAATTATTTTTTGAAAACTACTTTAAAATAATCATATATGTATAAGAAAATAATCATGGTAAGAATCTCGTCATCACTTGCCTCTTGGGAAAAAATTTCCCCTCTACACAAATTAAGCCTGAAGACGTCTGCCTACGGCTAGGTGGAATGCACTCCCAAGTTCCCCACAATATCGACTTCACGTCCTCCCATGTCTACGTCGCGTAGCACCGAAACTAGCATACCGCGTAGAACGTCCGGAAGAACACCCTTCTATAAGAACTATTGGTCTAAACTTCTCCCTTTCTTTTTAACCCTCTTCTCTTATGTTGGATTTTTAAAAGAACGAGGAAGAAAGGATTTGGGTGATGTAAATTTTCCTCCCTCTCTATCTCTCTATCTCTTCTACCATGGAAGAAGGATGGGCTTCTCTCCCTCTCTCATTTCCTATATTTATAGTGACCAAGTTACGTAACTCTCAAAGCCAATTTAAGCTACCTTACTAAGTGCTAAATTAAACCTTTTTCTTAAAAGTGAGAACCACCTAGACCATTTACTACTCTTCCCAAGCCGTACGGTTTTGTCACAACTCATATGTTACCCAAAGAAAATTTTAACTCACTTTTTTATTGGAACCATATGAGACTAAACACTTTCTTAAAGGCTTTGGATACCACATTTTCTCACCCATGAAAGGGTAACACTCGAAACTCTTGAGAAATAACACTTTTAATAAATAACCCACTTGTTGTCTTAAAAGAAAGGCTCTTTCTCTCTTCCAAAACTCCAAGAATCGGAAGTCTCATTAGTGGCTGGGGGTTAGATAAAAAGAGTTACTAAAAGAAGCTTTTAACATTCAATTAACTTTGAGATTTTATTTTTCTTAATCTATTCAGTTTGGGTCTAAACCATTTAGTAATCAATATTTATTTAATATCTATCTTTAATTATTAGCAAAACAAAAATAAGTATAAATAAGAAATTTAACATGAGTAGTGTCGTAGGTGTGTGGCATTCACATATGTTTCATGCACATGTGCATAGGAGCATTAAATGTTCAAACACTCTAACCTTTATTTCTATACATTATGCTTATATCCTTCTTCTATTTATTATTATTTTTTTCTCTATACTTTAGACATTCTTTGAAATTTTCACATAATTTCTTTCTAAAATTATTCTTCACAAAATTTGTAGGTTCTTATAAGACCTCTCCAATGGTTCAAAAATCTAAGCACTGGGAGTTTCCTATAGTAATTTATAATTATTTATTAAATTTCATGTTTTTAGATTATATATATATATATATATATATATATATTCAACTTACAAGTTGGTGTATCCAACTCGACTAATTCAAGTTTTAAAATTTATTGGTTATTACACTAACAAGCAGAATTTATATATGTTTTAAAAGAAAGTGAGTAAGATAATCTATTCTACTAACAGAATAAGTGCGGAAGCAGAAAGTAAACTACATAGCCATCCGTCTAAACACGTTGGGACCAGAACTCATGTAACCACAATATTGGGACAAACCCCAAGGCTGCAAACACAAACAGAAGGAACTATCTAGACAAAGACACTAGCCATGGAGAACATCTACTAGTAGCCAACTATCAGAAGCGCCGCATGCCAGACCCTCGACCACCAGTCTAGGTGTGTCACCTCGCGTCGGAGTGAGACCACAAAACTAAAAGTAATCACACTACTACCGTAGTCTGGCCGAACTACGGTCCCACGCCTGACCCATCTAGATGGTACCAGAACCATGTAGAGTGAGGCAGTGAGAAGGACAAGTTGATCTACGCTAGAACAACGACCAAACCACCTTGGCTCCCAGACCAACCAAGAGAGCTCTAGAAATGACTCAAAGTTGCCGTCCACCACCGTTTTCCCTTAGCTAGTAGAGTCGGTGACTCAAGCACGCCCGCCGCCTGGACAACTCCCCCAACCAGCGGGCGGGGATGGGGGTCGCAAGTAACAGTAACAACCTATAATGAACAAGCCGTCCAGTGCCAAGCACCGAGCAATTGACTAGTGTAGGACCGTGTTAGGAATAGCACAAGTGCTAAGAAACTCAGAGACCAGCAGAACGTACTCCGAACAGAGCGCAAGTCACTCTCTATCTGAGAAGGTGACAGTGTCACTATCGCTTTCTTAGAGGGGGCGACGTAGTGATGTTCGCAACCAAAATGTGACACCCTGCCTGACGTGCCCTAGATCAGAAGGTGACACACCACTTGTCGCAACCAGAATGCGACAGAGAGGGTGTCACGACTACAGTCAAAAGGCAACAGAGGAAGTGTTGTGTTCTGGGTCGCGATCGCGACCACAAACAGAGGCCTGATCGAGTGCCTACCCGAGACCTCCAAAAACATCCCAAAATGGCAAATCTGGTGTCTACAGAGGGAGGGGATCATGGAGAACAACAAGTACACATGCTAGGAGTACAAACCACCTTCATCCACACCCATGCATGACAATGTGAAAGATCTACACTCATGAAACCTCACATGCACATACATGAGATCACTCAAACCCCAACCTCATTCAAGATCAAGGAATCAAAAACTACATTCAAACACTAGCATGGATTCTTCAAGGCTTGGAGAAGGGGGAAGGAGATCCTATGTCACGTCCCATCATTTAATATGTCTAAATGTCGGAACGTGAACGAACGAGAAATCAAGAGTACAATTATACTAATTGAACATGACATTTGCTCAGAAGCCTCACTAAATAAAAATTATTATTCATCATTCAATATATGTTACAAGGTTCCTGATTTACAATCTCAAAATAAAATGTCGCCACGGTTGTTCTCTCCACACACAAATCCCAAAGTTTTCGCCTTCTAGAATTGTAGGTACCTGAAATAGTAGGATTGGGTGAGCTAACTAGCCCAGTAGGATTCAACTTCTCTAAAAGGATTCAAACATAAATATATATATCCAAGGTAGAATGAGCAAAGATCATTAACATGGTGTGTTCCAAGAACGAAAACACGAGATCAGTCAATAACATGTGTTGAACAAGTACAATGTTGGAATTAGAATCAATAGTTCAGGATGATACTTGAGTTCATAATCAAACAAAATCACACACACAAGCATGCCATGATAACTAATCAAGTACGAATTGATGTAATGTCAATATCTCGATGTCCTCAATGCCCCCGTACGGCCACTGACAAATTTGCCCCCGTACGGCCACTGACAATCAGACATATTTTCACGCACACAAGTATGATATGATGACTAATCAAACACGAACTGATGCAATGCCAAATATCTCGATGTCTTTAATGCCCCCGCACGGCCACTGACAAATTTGCCCCCGTACGGCCACTGACATCAGACATATTTTCACGCACACAAGTAGGATATGATGACTAACTGAACACGAACTGATGTATGCCAACATCCACGATGTCCTCATCGCCCCCGCACGGCCACTGACAAATTTGTCCCCCGCGGCCACTGACGAATTCGGGCGCTCCCCCCAGGACTGAACCAGCCCTTTATTTGCCAGGCATATTTCTCGAATGAGTCTCAAAGACTCACAACTTGTCATCATCACACACTTATCATTTTAATGAGTCAAGGACACACAAGGGTTCATTCAAAGTTTACACACAAGAGTGAAGAAACTATGTTTTCTTACTGATTTCAGAGATTGATAGCCTTTCGAGGTCAATGTTGTTCAGAACTTCGGAGAAATAATTCATGGTACAAAGAAGGGTACATGACTGGTTTTAGTAGGTTTTTAGGTAGTAAAAACCATAAAATTTAGGTGGACTATTAGTTGGGACAATTGGGTAGGATTTGCATCAAGAAATGGAGTAAAACACTGGCTGAAAACATGCACTGTTGCCACTTGTCGACAGGCACAAGGTTGCTGTCGACAGGACTGGCTAACCAGTGAGCATATCTTCAGGTCTGTGTGCATCTGTCGACAGCAAGCAGTGGTGCTGTCGACAGCAACACACAGGTGAAGAAATCAGACTTCTGTCTGTCGGTTCCTGTCGACAGTAATGGGTTCGTCTGTCGACAGAACTTGATCAAACTTTCTGAAATGCTTCTAAACCAGCTGTAAATGGTACTAACAACCTCTTCTATCATTCCTAACATGATTAGGACTTAATTAAAACATAATCTTAACCTCACTCATGAAAATATCAAAGCATAAGAATAGAAGATATACACATGGAATGTGGTCATATGGCTGATTTTTCTCAAGATGACACATTGAAAGGGAGTCCAAGGAAATTGAAATGGGAAGTCAACTCTTAAACTTTCTTCTCTTTTTCACTTATAACTTGTCAAGTTTACACACTTAAGACCTCCATGACCTCTCAAGAACTCAATTTCACGACAAGAAAGAATCATCATGGATCGGTCTACATTTCGCAAGAATATCGATAACACTCCAGATTTATGAATCAAGTTAAGAAAGAAGTGATTATCTATAAACTCTCATGGATGACAACTTACTTAAACATGACAATTAACTAAAACATGATGGAGAATGTAGTCCTATGAAGAACATACTTTCAGATTTATAGAATGAGAACTAAAGGATAATATACAAGGTGAGATTTCCTTCAAGCTATTAATCCACTAGTGAAGGAAGGATAGAAGGAATTGAATCCTACAGGCACACTAAAACATGCTTATAAGGGATAAACACATTGTTTCAAAAGAGAATCCACAAGTGTAAGGCAAGTAAGGGTGATCATGACTTCTTTAACATGGGTGGTAATCAAAGACTTAGAACAGAGAAGAGATACGGAGATAATTGAATCCTACCTTAATGAATAGCACAAATCCTTTCTTGACGTCGAAATCCACAATACCACGGTGTAGCAAGTAGATAAGAGTCACAAGTATGGGAAGAAGCAACTATAGCTTGTTGTTGTAATATCAACAACACCCCCCCAAGAACTAGCTTTGTAGCTACCTCAGCACCAACTTCTTCACAACTATAGCAACTAGAAACACCTCCTAAACAAGAGGTTAAACAGAGAAATGGCAGCAACCTCCAAGATGGCTCCTCAATCACTATTCATCAACAGCTCCAACAAGAGTTCGAGCAAGAATCAAGGCGCAAGAAGAACAATAGTTCCAACTACAAATCTATCTTAGGAACCTTACGAATATAGCAGCAGCATAACGGGAAGGCAAGCTCAGAAAGATGGTCACAAAGGCTGGTGGGGTGTATTTATAAACCCAGGATGATGCCATGCATGAGGACACGATATCCCCTCATGTGTCACAGTAAAAACCCATTGGGTTTTTACTGTTGACACGATAACCATGCATTTCCCCGGTTGTGACACCTCAGGTAAGTATGTATGATTACTTACTTCAAGTGTGCTGGCCACCCTATAGCCTTACACGTAGGTTTTTGTAATTTCCCAGAAAATCCCCAACCGTAAATACCTCATAATTCAACTGGTCCAATGTTTACTATGCAAACATATCTAAATGGTGTCCATTTGTAACGAAATTTTAACCATAGGCTAATAGGATGGTTTTACAAATTGTAGTAATTTTAGTTTAATTTTTAGATTTTATTTTACAGTAGGTGAAAAATCACCCGAAAAATGGTCGCGTCGACTGTACCTTGAAATCCGTTCGTCGAAAAATTCTGATAATTACATATTTAATTTCTTCACATTTTTCTGGAAATTATGATGTTCTCGGATTTTTATTTCGTTATCGTTTTCCGGTATCGCCCTATGGAGACACGCACTTCGAGGTACGATACTGGGATAACGTTTATTACCACTAATTAAGTCTATCATCTAATTATCACAATTTAATAACAACCCTAAGGTATTTTAACCAAATTATTTCTATTTTCATAACATTTTGAATTTCTGGGGCATTACAACTCTCTCCCTAAAAGAGTTTGGTCCTCCAAACTTCTTGACTTAGTTTGGATGGATCACAAAGATGTAAGTTTTCAGTTTTTGGAATCTTCATCTATTTCAGATTAGTTTCACTAATCTTATTATGATTACCATGTTATATAATGTATACACTTTTTATAACACGACATCATTAGTTGATGGAAATCTGAATATTAGTTAGCATTTTTAAATCTTATGAAGCCATGTGGTGAACAGGGATTCCATTAGTACACGCTACTACATTTCTTATTTCTGGTAGTAGTACATTACTCCTAAGATTTCTTTTATGAAGAATAACTATAACCCTTATAGAATTATATGAGTACATATTCCCTTGAAATGGGTAACAAGGTATGACGAGGTTGATGAGTGCGAAGCATATGAAGATAGACAACAACGATCTTATTTATTACATAATATTTTTATTACAAAACTCCATATTCAACCTTACAGATTACATTGATTGACAACTTACCAGTTCTGTCACACTATAACAACTAAATTCAAGTACTTCCTACTATACTCGGATTCTACTCTAAAATTACTTCTAATAGCTTCAGTCACTTTTCTTTATGACTTCAAGTTTTTAGAACTCTTGTCTTTGCTCTGAGAGAGTATAGGACATTCTGAAATCCGATGCTCTAGACTTCCGCACTTTAAACGTGCTCCTTGTCTCCACCACAATTCTTCTTGACATGGCCTGATTTATGACAACACGCACAAGCTTCCTTCGCTTGCCTTTTGACCTTCTTATTCCTTTTGTTCTCTTTACTCCGCTTCATCTTCTGTTTGCCATCTATTTCTCTATTACTGGGGAGAACTGTCTTCTCCCATACAGACACTGTGATACTCACTGTTTCTTGAGAGTTTGGATTACGAATGCTCTTATGCAGTTTCATTTTTTCTTGGTTATCAACGGAACTACCCGCTCTAAGGATTGAGCAAGGTTGTCCATTGCATGTTGAACCTCTTTCCATTGTGCTTCTTCTCCCATTACGCTGGTTGAGCAAACAAATTAAATTTAGTTAGTTAATCATGTGATTTAAAACTTAGCTTTTCTGATTCATACAATTGTTACAGTATGTATCTGGTTATTTGACACATTAATTTCCATGATTAAATGGTGCCTTCTTCTTGTAGGATCTCAAGATATGACAAATGATTTATGTTGTGTTCATGGTTTTCATATATCTAACTAAATAAAACAAATATTTAACACAAGTCTTCTATAGCATATGAAAATTCATAAAATCAAAAGGTCTATTAGTTGTGTTGACAATGATTACCCCTTAGGTTGACACTATATGGAGATCAGGTTAACACTAGTTAAGTTTCTACTTAATACATGAAGAATGATACAACTTGAGATTAACTCCAAGTGGAAGTTAAGTTGACTATATATACTCATATATGAGGTTGATATTGGGATATTACAAAATCAACTCTACGTGATGGATAGTTAATCAAAACTACAATCACCTAATTGAGGTTGACGCTTAGAAGACATGAAGTTAACACGACTGATACTTTTCCTACTGATTCCAAGTTCAATTGTTTGTATGCATTAACATGCCATGTTGTTTTTATTAATTAAAGCAAAACTTTAGGATTTAACTCAACTATGAGACAATTGATTCTTATGTTATAGTTAGAAGGAAAATTTTGATGAGTTCAAGTCTAAAGAGGATATAATTGAAGGGTGAACAAGTTTGACTTTTCCTTCAGTAGGAGAGGGCTCCCTTGGAGAAGTCATATGTGTGTTAACCATTTTTCACCGAACCTTGGATTTTTACATTCTAGTAGGTTTATTGAATTATGAAATTTTTAGGTAGGCCAATTGTGAGAAATTAGAAAGACGTTATTTTGATGGAATCACAAAATCACGTTTTTCTTCTTCGGTGGGAGAGTTGACTTTTTATTGGTAAGAGATACGATTTTTCTGATATTTTTATTGGATTCAAATGGGGGGTACTTCCTTATTTACATGTAATATCTTAAGTAAATGTATAACATTTACTTAAATGATATGGAATGTAAAATAAGGTATGAGTTTAGTCTTACAAGGGTCCTGTTGACTCTTCTGACTAAACCTGCTGACACATCTAACTGAAGAAGGATCAGTTCAACACAAACTGGTGTCTGTCGACAGCTAGAAAATGGCTGTCGACAGATGACAACAGACAGAGCAAGGTTTTTTCTGGTTCTGAGGGTATCTGTCGACAGAGCAGAGTCGGCTGTCGACAGGTGAAGGACATCTGTCGACAGATCAAGGTTATCTGTCGACAGTTGCTAACAGTTTTGTATTTCTGGGTTCTGGAAGCATGGTCCCTGTCGACAAGTGACTTCTAGCTGTCGACAGGTGAGATCTAAATTCCAGAAATGTGATAAAACTACCACAAAAATTCTACCAGTGTTTCTATGAGTCCTTACATGATTGGTCACATTAAAATGGTCTTAATTCTAGTTCTATCACCATATTTTATGAGGGAGACAAGTAGGACAATATGGATACACTATGGCATGGAAATCTAAAAACAAAATGATAACTAGAAGTGCAACACTTCCTAACACCTTTTCTTGCTTCTAATGGAGTAAGTTTCATAGTATGCTTGAGTCATAACATAAATTTAGCTAAAGCATGGTTACAAGAAATAGAACAACACATCTATGGTTGTTTCAAGTGTGTATACATGGTAACACTTTAATTATGAAGTTCTTGTGTAGGAATAAGAAGCAAGAATGATAGAAAGAAGGAATCCTCTAAATTTTCATTTCATACTCAATACAATCTATATCCAACTATACTTATCTAGCTTAACCTTAGGCTTTCTACCCATCCTCACAGGTTCCCTAGGTTTATCGAACTAATGCTCTGATACCATTCTGTCATGTCCCATCATTTAATATGTCTATAAATGTCGGAACGTGAACGAACGAGAAATCAAGAGTACAATTATACTAATTGAACATGACATTTGCTCAGAAGCCTCACTAAATAAAAATTATTATTCATCATTCAATAGATGTTACAAGGTTCCTGATTTACAATCTCAAAATAAAATGTCGCCACGGTTGTTCTCTCCACACACACATCCCAAAGTTTTCGCCTTCTAGAATTGTAGGTACCTGAAATAGTAGGATTGGGTGAGCTAACTAGCCCAGTAGGATTCAACTTCTCTAAAAGGATTCAAACATAAATATATATATCCAAGGTAGAATGAGCAAAGATCATTACATGGTGTTTCCAAGAACGAAAACACGAGATCAGTCATAACATGTGTTGAACAAGTACAATGTTGGAATTAGAATCAATAGTTCAGGATGATACTTGAGTTCATAATCAAATACAAAATCACACACACAAGCATGCCATGATAACTAATCAAGTACGAATTGATGTAATGTCAAATATCTCGATGTCCTCATGCCCCCGTACGGCCACTGACAAATTTGCCCCCGTACGGCCACTGACAATCAGACATATTTTCACGCACACAAGTATGATATGATGACTAATCAAACACGAACTGATGCAATGCCAAATATCTCGATGTCTTTAATGCCCCCGCACGGCCACTGACAAATTTGCCCCCGTACGGCCACTGACAATCAGACATATTTTCACGCACACAAGTAGGATATGATGACTACTGAACACGAACTGATGTATGCCAACATCCACGATGTCCTCATCGCCCCCGCACGGCCACTGACAATTTGTCCCCGCGCGGCCACTGACGAATTCGGGCGCTCCCCCCAGGACTGAACCAGCCCTTTATTTGCCAGGCATATTTCTCGAATGAGTCTCAAAGACTCACAACTTGTCATCATCACACACTTATCATTTTAATGAGTCAAGGACACACAAGGGTTCATTCAAAGTTTACACACAAGAGTGAAGAAACTATGTTTTCTTACTGATTTCAGAGATTGATAGCCTTTCGAGGTCAATGTTGTTCAGAACTTCGGAGAATAATTCATGGTACAAAGAAGGGTACATGACTGGTTTTAGTAGGTTTTTAGGTAGTAAAAACCATAAAATTTAGGTGGACTATTAGTTGGGACAATTGGGTAGGGTTTGCATCAAGAAATGGAGTAAAACACTGGCTGAAAACATGCACTGTTGCCACTTGTCGACAGGCACAAGGTTGCTGTCGACAGGACTGGCTAACCAGTGAGCATATCTTCAGGTCTGTGTGCATCTGTCGACAACAAGCAGTGGTGCTGTCGACAGCAACACACAGGTGAAGAAATCAGACTTCTGTCTGTCGGTTCCTGTCGACAGTAATGGGTTCGTCTGTCGACAGAACTTGATCAAACTTTCTAAATGCTTCTAACCAGCTGTAAATGGTACTAACAACCTCTTCTATCATTCCTAACATGATTAGGAGTTAATTAAAACATAATCTTACCTCACTCATGAAAATATCAAAGCATAAGAATAGAAGATATACACATGGAATGTGGTCATATGGCTGATTTTTCTCAAGATGACACATTGAAAGGGAGTCCAAGGAAATTGAAATGGGAAGTCAACTCTTAAACTTTCTTCTCTTTTTCACTTATAACTTGTCAAGTTTACACACTTAAGACCTCCATGACCTCTCAAGAACTCAATTTCACGACAAGAAAGAATCATCATGGATCGGTCTACATTTCGCAAGAATATCGATAACACTTCCAGATTTATGAATCAAGTTAAGAAAGAAGTGATTATCTATCTCTCATGGATGACAACTTACTTAAACATGACAATTAACTAAAACATGATGGAGAATGTAGTCCTATGAAACATACTTTCAGATTTATAGAATGAGAACTAAAGGATAATATACAAGGTGAGATTTCCTTCAAGCTATTAATCCACTAGTGAAGGAAGGATAGAAGGAATTGAATCCTACAGGCACAACTAAAACATGCTTATAAGGGATAAACACATTGTTTCAAAAGAGAATCCACAGTGTAAGGCAAGTAAGGGTGATCATGACTTCTTTAACATGGGTGGTAATCAAAGACTTAGAACAGAGAGAGATACGGAGATAATTGAATCCTACCTTAATGAATAGCACAAATCCTTTCTTGACGTCGAAATCCACAATACCACGGTGTAGCAAGTAGATAAGAGTCACAAGTATGGGAAGAAGCAACTATAGCTTGTTGTTGTAATATCAACAACACCCCCCCAAGAACTAGCTTTGTAGCTACCTCAGCACCAACTTCTTCACAACTATAGCAACTAGAAACACCTCCTAAACAAGAGGTTAACAAGAGAATGGCAGCAACCTCCAAGATGGCTCCTCAATCACTATTCATCAACAGCTCCAACAAGAGTTCGAGCAAGAATCAAGGCGCAAGAAGAACAATAGTTCCAACTACAAATCTATCTTAGGAACCTTACGAATATAGCAGCAGCATAACGGGAAGGCAAGCTCAGAAAGATGGTCACAAAGGCTGGTGGGGTGTATTTAAACCCAGGATGATGCCATGCATGAGGACACGATATCCCCTCATGTGTCACAGTAAAAACCCATTGGGTTTTTACTGTTGACACGTAACCATGCATTTCCCCGTTTGTGACACCTCAGGTAAGTATGTATGATTACTTACTTCAAGTGTGCTGGCCACCCTATAGCCTTACACGTAGGTTTTTGTAATTCCCAGAAAATCCCCAACCGTAAATACCTCATAATTCAACTGGTCCAATGTTTACTATGCAAACATATCTAAATGGTGTCCATTTGTAACGAAATTTTAACCATAGGCTAATAGGATGGTTTTACAATTGTAGTAATTTTAGTTTAATTTTTAGATTTTATTTTACAGTAGGTGAAAAATCACCCGAAAAGGTCGCGTCGACTGTACCTTGAAATCCGTTCGTCGAAAAATTCTGATAATTACATATTTAATTTCTTCACATTTTTCTGGAAATTATGATGTTCTCGGATTTTTATTTCGTTATCGTTTTCCGGTATCGCCCTATGGAGACACGCACTTCGAGGTACGATACTGGGATAACGTTTATTACCACTAATTAAGTCTATCATCTAATTATCACAATTAATAACAACCCTAAGGTATTTTACCAAATTATTTCTATTTTCATAACATTTTGAATTTCTGGGGCATTACATCCTAGCAAGCTAGAACTAGGGGAAGGTTAAAATCCCTACCTAAAAATAAAGAGCCAACTCGTTGGGGTCTTCTTGTGTGCATGGCTATCTCCTCCTCACTCCAAGCTCCACGCTCACGTCGTCCACGAGCAACGTTCGATCTCCTATACGTCAGAGAAAAGGTCACACGTCAAAGAGGAGGCTGCGCCATGCCGAAGGGAGCACCACGCCAGAGGAGGAACCACAGGCCGGAGATGCCACATCCACTAGGAACACCCCGAAGAATTCCCCCACGAGGAGGTTTCACACAGAGGGGTCGGAGGAAGGAAGGGAAGAAGGAGAAAAGACGAAGATGAGGTCGGTTCTGATGGGCCAGCTTATACAAAGCTCGAGTTTCAGAACGCGATGACTAGGGCTACAAACAGAACCCAATATACTGATATTTCGACCCAATTTCAATAAAAATAATTAGTTTCAGAATTAAAAATTGATACCGATAACTTATCAGAATCGGTATCGGATATTCCGATAAGTCATCGGAATTAAAAAAAAAAAAGTCAAATCGGTATCGATTATCTGATAAATTATCCATAAACTCAAAAGGTAAAACCATAGTTTAGCTTATCGGAATTTCGGTTCCAGTAATGTTATCGAAATTGGAACGAAATCAGAATTAACCAATCCGATTTTATCGAAATCGGAATCGGAACTATACTTTGGTTATCAAAATCAGAATCTGTGTTTCCGGTTCTAAACCCGACCTGGTTGCAGCCCTAGCGATGACCAAGTCGTCGCGACCTGCCTGAAGGCGATAGCCATCCTATCGCGACGTCATAGGCTTGGTCAGACTCGATAGCTAGACTTGCCACATGTTGCCCTCGCATGTCTGCCACCTTGAGTGCAATGACTGACATGCCGCCTTCAAGTTACATGCACCCCAACACGTGTAGTACCACGTAAAATTTATTAATTAAAAAATTATAGATAAATAGATATTTTATCTATTAATAAATTCAAGTAGTTAAAAAGGGTACGTATCAATAATGCATGCGTATAAACCCATAAAATATTTCATAAAATTAGTAGTTATACTTTAAATATATTCTCTAATGACCCATCATGAAATTTGGGCATAGAAAAATCATTTAGACTTAGTTTAAGAATTTATGCGACTTATTAGCATAATTAAATAATAAGTCGGAGAACCCATTATTTTATGAGCCAAAGTGGATTATAAATTAAAATAAACATGTGGGTGGACTTTAAATAATATGGGTTGATAGCCCATTATGATATTTGGACCAATGGATAATTTTGGCTCTTGAATAGATTCTTTAATAAAAAGATAATTAAAACCCATTAAGCAAATTAAGTATATGGGTTGTACAATTAAGCCCCACATAAGTTATTGGGCCAAGAGTAAGAGCCCAAATGATGAAGGTTAGAAATATTGGCATAAATAATATTAAATCGAATTAAAACAAGAAATTAATTGAATAAGTGTAATAAATAGATTTAATAACGATAAAGGGGAGTAATTGGAATTAAATCAATACCCATTAAGTTAAATTAGTAATGGGCTATCCAAATGGTCCTAACATGAATTGTTGGGCCAAATATGAAGAGTCCATCATGAGATGGGAAATAATTAAGCTAAAATCGCACCTAAAAATACTAATAAATAGAAAAGAGTAAGATAAAGACTAAATGAGATGTAATTATCCTAAATAAGAGTCATAATCCTATCCTAAACCATTACCCATGAAATTGGACCTCTCCCCTATCCTATTAGGTGGGATAATGCTAGGAAATAAGGCGATAAATTAGGAAATGTAGAGTTTGAATGGAGGTGAAGAGTTTTAGACAAATAGAACTCTTAATCAACCCTATACACCTCTAATTCGTCCCAACTAAGTCTCATTTCATTGCTGGGACTTTGGAGGACGAAGAGAGGAGCTGAGGACGAGAGGAGCAAGAAGGAAGGAGCTTGGAGCAAGGATATTTCATCTTCTACCTTGTCTTCAACCCTAGGATTTTCTTAACAGCAAGAAAATGTAGGCAATCTCTCAAGCTATATTCGAGTAAAAATTATTCTAAGTAGATCTCAAGATCCCTTGCAAAAGCCCACTAGTTTCGCTCTATTTCGATCTCCCATGAGGGAGAATTAATTTCTTGAATATCTATTTTATCCATGTATCTGACCCTTCATGTTTACTTTTAAACCTCGTATATGCTTGACCCCATGCCATGAGAAAATTTCATAAATACTACATCATGTTAGCTTTCAAACGCCCTTGGTTTACCTAATGTTCATTATGTATACATCTCTAATTAAATCGTTCTTTCATGACTCTACATGTTTAAGTCACTAAATTGTAACCTTGTTAAAGCATGCACAAACCTTGTCCGTTTCCAAATAACTCATGCCTGTGGATAGATCTATGAGTCTACTTTCATTTAAAACTAGTTTCATGATTTTTGGACTATCGTGCAATTTTATACAGATTTTTAAAGAGCACTGTATCATGCTTTGGAGGGAAGGACCAAAACCCAAAAAGGGAAAATCCCTTTTCTGGGTCGGCCCGCGCCTCTGAAGTCACGAAGGCCCGACCCGTCGCGACCTCAGAGGGGTCGCGGTCGGCCGAACTATTGCGACATGAACGTGACAGCCCGAGCCGTCGTGTTCCCACCCCCGAACCGGGCCGGGCAGGCCAGTTCAGCTGTTGCGCCTGGGTCCCCCGTCGCAACCTGAAGGCGCCGGTTAGCCCCGTCGCGACAAGACCTGTTAATGCGTCAGTCACCTCTGTCGCGATCTGAACGCAACAGTGGATGGCATCGCGACCTTACTATTGTGCCCAGAGCCAGTATTTACACTTATGTCCCTGCTATTAATGTCAATTTAGCCCTGTATAACCCTAATTAAAGTACTGTCATGACTATTAATGACCTGTAAATTAATAATGAGTATTATTGACATGAAATCAATTAAATTAAAGAGCTATGTGCATAATCTTACTTGTTCTCATGATTTCTTTACACTTGCACCTACTTAACATTAATGTTTGCCATTTGACCCTATTAAAATTACTCAATAATGTATCTAGTAATTAAGTGAAATTAATTACTAAATTCCCCATTTTGTTAATGACACTTGTCTTCGTTTTATTCACGTGCTTGTACACCGTTATTGCGTCCCTCTGCCTTCGAGCACTCAAGGCACGACGGACCAGTTTTTACACACTTTCTCTTGACTTGGACCACCTCTCCAGCGAGAAGACTCCTGACTGGACCAGGGAATCCTTGTCAAGGCCTCCATAAGTCTTCTTGGGTTTGGCACACGTTCGTTGCCGACGAGCTGGTTGTACCTTTAAAACCCGTTACACCCTAGGGATCAGTACGATCCAACCAGCCTTAGTGTCTCTCTTATCTTGGGATCACGCCGGATCATCTAGCCAGTGTTCATAGCATGGCTAATGGGCGGATGTGACTTCTACCTGACTGTCAGTACCCGACCTGGTGCTGTGCAACTATTACTATCGTGGTTTAATGTTGTTTTACTATTATACCCCTATCTCATCCACTATCCTTGTACTCTCATCTTTTCACGTTCACTCTACTATCTCGTCTATTTATCTAGTACTCTCTTGAGACTCTTGAGCTGTTGTGGCTCCTATTGCTTGTACAATACTTGACTGTCTAGTACTATAATATGGGTCTTGTCACTCTACTGTATCCAATGCATACTGTGCAGGGAACGGAGAGTGTCCGAGGGGCTCCAATCTAGTCCTGGGGGTAGAGAGCCACCTGAAAATACCTGCAGGGGCTATTGACGGTGTTTGCATTGCACCGATTCTATTTAACTGTGCTACATTGGCTAGACATCTAATTGTTATACTATTAGTCTGAGGAGTTCAGACGTACTATACAATTTCTGTGCTATTACTGTGCTAGCACTGACTGTTATAATATTAGTCTGAGGAGTTCAGGTGTACTGTGCTATCGTTAAATGGCTACTGTCCTAGAAGTGACTACTGCCGTATTCTACTAGTGCACCGTGGTGCAACCTTACACGCTATCTCGTTACACTCAATCTCGTTACATGTTATCTTGTTACACGTTATCTCGTTATATGGTCAATTCTTTACCATCCTAGTTTTGCATCCTCTTGAGAAATGTATTATCGTTCACTTGTTATCTTATACTATTACTCTCTTGATTATACTTGATCGTTCTCTCTAGTTAACTTGCTCTACAAGATATTAATCACTTAAAGCATGCTTGTTTACACGAGATATTAAGTCCTATTGAGCGTTATCGCTCACCCTTCGTTATTTGTTATTGTGTTTTCAGGTAAGTCAGGTGATGACCTTACACACATCAAGGGGAATGGACTGGAGTGATGAGCGACCTGGAGTCATAGCGATGGAATGTCTGTAGTACCTTAGAGTTTAGTTAGATATTTGTTCAATTATCCCTTCTAATGTAATGATGCTATTGAGCCCTGTGTTTTGGCTCTGAATTAGTGGTTGTAATAGTTTAGATGAATTATCAATAAAATAAAGAGTTTATTGTAATTATTGTTCATTAGTTGCTCTGATATTTGCGAATGTATGCGCAATTTACATTACCATGCACGTTGTTCATGTCTCCCCGATTTGTTCCGCTGCTAAATTGGCGGGGCATGACAGTTGGTATCAGAGCCTAGGATGTCCTCAATAAGATATTTTAAGTCTAGGATGTTCTAGGTGAACTGCCCTGATACGTGTCTAAGTCAATCACCATACCTATGTGAGAATTGGGTAGAACTATGGTTAAGATCTGAATACATTTATCTATATATATGTATCAACTTGTTAATACATTAGCACCCAAAGTCTAAAAAGAAATAAATTAAATTTTACTACTCGCAGGAGATTAGTGGAGATGGCTGGTGAGCGTGCACAAATGCGGGACTTGCAAAGGACCGTACAAGGGGTTAACTCAAGCCCTTAACAACGTGATTCAAGTAGGAGTAAGAAATGAGACAGGAGACTTATACTGGAACTTTCAACAAATGAATCCTCCTAAGTTTAATGGAACTCTGAATCCCGATGAAGCTGAAAATCGGGTAAAGGCGATGGAACGGATCTTTAGAGTTATGCAATGTATAGAGCAGAGAGAAAGTCCTTCTGACAACCTTCCAATTGGACCGCGATGCTAGAGCTTAGTGGGAAGCTGTCAGTCGACAATTACCCAACATCAACATAGAGTGGGATGAATTTTAGAACTTTTCAACACCAAATATTTTTCTGAGAGGATTCGTGAGAAGAAGGCAAGGGAATTTGCAGAGTTAAAACAACGAATGATGTCTGTAGCAGAATATGAAGTACAATTTGAAAGACTAGCATAGTACGCACCACATTTGGTGAGTACGGAAAAGATGAAGACAGAGAGATTCTTAGAAGGGTTGAGACCTGCGTTCTGGGAAAAGTTGGCTCCGCTAGACCTTGTAGCATATTAAGACATGGTATTGAGAGCTCAAATAGTAGAGGACACCATGGGACTTCTTGAAAAGATCCATAAGAAGAAGGTGTTGAAAAGAGAACGTGCAACGCATTCCAATGGTAATAAAGAAAGAAATATAGTAGATAGCAAGAGAATGAAAGGGGAAGTAAAGCAGAAGGAATTCTGTAAATTTTGTACAAAGCCAGGGCATCAGATTGATAACTGTTGGAAGAAATTGGGCAGATGCTTGCGTTGTGGAAGTCAACACCACCGAGTCATCAACTGTCCAATAAAGAAGAACCAAACTCCACGCCAAGGACGATTACAAGCAATTGTGGATATAAATCATGACAATCAAAGGGGACAAGGTACCATCACTAAACCCTTAGTTTAAAGTCATGTTATTTTCTCGATAGCAAAGCCTTAAGTGGGGGAGATGATGGAATGAATATTCAGAATAAATTGATAGTCATATCATATCATATGAATTTGGGGACCAAATTCTTCTTAAGTGGGGGAGGATGTAGTACTCCGAAAAATTCATTAATTAAAAAATTATAGATAAATAGAAATTTTTCTATTAAGAAATTCAAGTAGTTAAAAAGGGTATGCATCATTATTGCAAGCGTATAAACCCATATAAATATTTCATAAAATTAGTAGTTATACTTTAAATAATATTCTCTAATGACCCATCATGAAATTTGGGCATAGAAAAATCATTTAGACTTAGTTTAAGAATTTATGCGACTTATTAGCATAATTAAATAATAAGTCGGAGAACCCATTATTTTATGAGCCAAAGTGGATTATAAATTAAAATAAACATGTGGGTAGACTTTAAATAATATGGGTTGATAGCCCATTATGATATTTGGACCAATGGACATTTTGCCCCATGAATAGATTCTTTAATAAAAGGATAATTAAAACCCATTAAGTAAATTAAGTATATGGGTTGTACAATTAAGTCCCATATAAGTTATTGGGCAAGAGTAAGAGCCCAAATGATGAAGGTTAGAAATATTGGCATAAATAATATTAAATCGAATTAAAATAAGAAATTAATTGAATAAGTGTGATAAATAGATTTAAATAACGATAAAGGGTGAGTAATTGGAATTAAATCAATACCCATTAACTTAAATTAGTAATGGGCTATCCAAATGGTCCTAACATGAATTGTTGGGCCCAAATATGAAGAGTCCATCATGAGATGGGAAATAATTAAACTAAAATCGCACCCAAAATACTAATAAATAGAAAAGGGTAAGATAAAGACTGAATGGGATGTAATTATCCTAAATAAGAGTCCTAATCCTATCCTAAACCATTACCCATGAAATTAGACCTCTCCCCTATCCTATTAGGTGGGATAATGCTAGGAAATAAGGAGATAAATTAGGAAATGTAGAGTTTGAATGAACGTGAAGAGTTTTAGACAAATAGAACTCTTAATCAACCCTATACACCTCTAATTCGTCCCAACCAAGTCTCATTTCGTTGCTGGGACTTTGGAGGACAAAGAGAGGAGCTGAGGACGAGAGGAGCAAGAAGGAAGGAGCTTGGAGCAAGGAGATTTCATCTTCTACCTCGTCTTCAACCCTAGGATTTTCTTAACAGTAAGAAAAGGTAGGCAATCTCTCAAGCTAAATTCGAGTAAAAATTATCCTAAGTAGACCTCATGATCCCTTGTAAAAGCCCTCTATTTCGCTCTATTTCGATCTCCCATGAGGGAGAATTAATTCCTTGAATCTCTATCTTATCCATGTACCTGACCCTTCATGTTTACTATTAAACCTCGTGTATACTTGATCCCATGCCATGAGAAAGTTCTCATAAATACTACATCATGTTAACTTTCAAATGCCCTTGGTTTTCCTAATTTTCATTATGTATATATCTCTAATTAAATCATTCTTTCATGACTGCGCATGTTTAGGTTACTAAAATGTAACCTTGTTAAAGCATGCACAAAACTTGTCCGTTTCCAAATTACTCATGCATGTGGATAGATCTATGAGTCTACTTTCATTTAAAACTAGTTTCATGATTTTTGGACTATCGTGCGATTTTATACGGATTTTTAAAGAGAACTATATAATGCTTTAGAGGGAAGGACCAAAACCCAAAAAGGGAAAATCCCTTTTTCTGGGTCGGCTCGCGCCTCTGAAGTCGCGACGGCCCGACCCGTCGAGACCTCAGAGGGGTCGCGGTCGGCCGGACCATTGCGACAAGAACGCGAGGGTCTGAGCCATCGCATTCCCACCCCTGAACCGAGCCAGGCATGCCGGTTCAGCTATCGTGCCCGGGACCCCCGTCGCAACCTAAAGGCCCCAGTTAGCCCCATCGCGACAAGACCTGTTAACGCGCCAGTCACCTCTGTCGCGATCTGAATGCGATAGTGGTTGGCATCGTGACCTTACGATTGTGCCCAGAACCAGTATTTACACTTATTTCCCTGCTATTAATGTCAATTTAGCCCTGTATAACCCTAATTAAAATACTGTCATGACTATTAACGGCCTAAAAATTAATAATGAGTATTATTGACATGAAATCAATTAAATTAAAGAGCTATGTGCATGCTCTTACTTGTTCTCATGATTTCTTTACACTTGCACCTACTTAATATTAATGTTTGCCATTTGACCCTATTAAAATTACTCAATAATGTATCTGGTAATTAAGTGAAATTAATTACTAAATTCCCCATTTTGTTAATGACACTTGTCTTCATTTTATTTGCGTACTTGTACACCGTTATCGCATCCCTCTGCCTTCGAGCACTCAAGGCACGACGAACTTATTTTTACACACTTTCTCTTGACTTGGACCACCTCTCCACCGGGAAGACTCCTGATTGGACCAGGGAATCCTTGTTAAGGCCTCCGTAAGTCTTCTTGGCTTTGGCGCACATCCATTGCCGATGAGCTAGTTGTACCTTTAAAACCCGTTACACCCTAGGGATCAGTACGATCCAACCAGCCTTAGTGTCTCTCTTATCTTGGGATCACGCTGGATCATCTAGCCAGTGTTCATAGCACGGCTAATGGGCGGATGTGACTTCTACCTGACTGTCGGTACTCGACCTGGTGTTGTGCAACTGTTACTATTGTTGTTTAACGTTGTTTTATGATTATACCCCTATCTCATCTACTATCCTTGTACTCTCATCATTTCACGTTCACTCTACTATCTCGTCTATTCATCTAGTACTCTCTTGAGACTCTTTAGCTGTTGTGGCTCCTATTGTTTGTACTATACTTGACTGTCTAGCACTATAATATGAGTCTTGTGACTCTACTGTATCCAATGCATACTATGCAGGGCATGGAGAGTGTCCGAGGGGCTCCAATCTAGTCCTGGGGGCAGAGAGCCACCCGAAAATACCTGTAGGAGCTATTGACGGTGTTTGCATTGCACCGGTTCTGTTTAACTATGATACATTGGCTAGACATCTAAGTGTTATACTATTAGTCTAAGGAGTTCAGATGTATTGTACCATTTCTGTGCTATTACTGTGCTAGCACTGACTATTATAATATTAATCTGAGGAGCTCAGGTGTAATGTGCTATCGTTAAACGGCTACTGTCCTAGAAGTGACTACTGTCGTATTCTACTAGTTCACCGTGGTGCAACCTTACACGCTATCTCGTTACACGCTATCTCGTTACATGCAATCTCGTTACACGTTATCTCGTTATATGGTCAATTCTTTACCATCCTAGTTTTGCAATACTCTTGAGAAATGTATTATCGTTCACTTGTTATCTTGTACTATTACTCTCTTGACTATACTTGATCGTTCTCTCTAGTTAACTTGCTCTACAAGACATTAATCACTTAAAGCATGCTTGTTTACACGAGATATTGAGTCCTACTGAGCGTTATCGCTCACCCTTCGTTATCTGTTATTGTGTTTTCAGGTAAGTCAGGTGATGACCTTACACACATCAAGGGGAATGGACTGGAGTGATGAGCGACCTGGAGTCATAGCGATGGAATGTCTGTAGTACCTTAGAGTTTAGTTAGATATTTGCTCAATTATCCCTTCCAATGTAATGATGCTATTGAGCCCTATGTTTTGGCTCTGAATTAGTGGTTGTAATAGTTTAGATGAATTATCAATAAAATAAAGAGTTTATTGTAATTATTGTTCATTAGTTGCTCTGATATTTGCGAATGTATGCGCAATTTACATTACCATACACGTTGTTCATGTCTCCCCGATTTATTCTGCTGCTAAATTGGCGGGGCATGACAACACGTGTCCCAAATTTTCCGACATCAAGATGACAAAAGGGGCATGCAACGGCCAGAAACTATTAGAAGGTGAATGCGATGACTAAGCTATCGCGTTCATAACCAGAACACGACAGCTATGTCATCGCCTTCAGAAGGTGATCATGGCCTGACTCGTTGCTATCTCCAACAGAGGGTGGCCAACCAAGGAATGGGATGTTATAGGATAGGCGATTTATTCTCCAATCGATAGGCAATTTGAACAGTAATCGATAGAAATTTTGTTTAGTACAAATCTTTGAAGCTATAGAAATTTTCATAAGCATAACTTAACTTGAAAATTATTAATAAATATATTCATGATAATCATGAGAGAAAAATATTATTAAATTTATTTATGATTTTCATGTATTTTAATTATCACCAAAACAAAAGGATAAATATATATGAGAGTGGTTCAACACCAAAGGCAAAGGAGTGGTCTACGTAGGAGGTTCTGTCTGAAAGTGAGCAGAACGGAGGCATTGATAAAGGCATAAAAGATTCAAATGAGTTTAGGCGAGTTGCATCTCGTACATGAGAAAGGATTTGAGGGAGAATACCCTATTAGTTCTATTCTGAAAGAAGCCCTAGGACTAGGGTTACAAACAGAACTCGATATTCCGATATTCTGATCCGATTTCGATAAAAATTATCGATTTCAGAATTAAAAAATGATACCGATAGCTTATCGGAATCGATATCGGATATTCTGATAAACTATTGGCGATCGGAATCGGAATTAAAAAATAATCAGAATCGGAATCGGTATCGATTATTTCTATAAATTATTCATAAACTCAAAATTCAAAATCATAATAAGCACATTAGCTTATCAGAATTTTAGTCCTTATAATATTATCAGAATCAGAACGGAATCAAAATTAACTATTCCAATTTTATCAGAATCGGAATCAAAATTACATTTGGGTTATCAAAATCGGAATCGGAACTTGTGTTCTTGATTACGCACCCGACCTAGTTGCAACCCTACCTAGACCCAGAGCTGTGGAGTGGTGGAACCCCCGTGGGACCTCTTCATCTAGGAAGAGAACCCCACCCGACCAGTTTGAGTTCACCTTGAAGTTGGTGTCCAGGGGATAAGCAGGTACGGAAGAAGTGGAAGCAGAAGCAACCAAAGATCTCACTCTGCAAATAGAGATCTTTCCTCGCATCATAGAAGGCCTTTGAAGAGCAGTGACACTAAAAGGTTAGTTGAGCGATCCAAGTCCCCATCGTTGGACAGGAAAAATAGAAGGCTAGTGAGGGTGGCATCGCAAACAAGGAGAAGCAGCAGAGACCTATCCAGAGAAAAAAATCAGAAGTTGGAAACTAAACAGGTCCAGAGCAGCAAATGGCAGTGAGATATGCAAGATGGCCAACAATCAAGGTATGTGCATCTAGAAATTGGGACAAAGCAATGAGAAGGCTTTAGATAGCATGAATGGAGCATGTCAAGCACAGGAACTAGGGATTGTGGCAGGTTCTTTTAGGCCATGTTATGTATTTGGATAGATCGGTACACTCGATATCCCCGGTCTATCCAAATACCAAACATGGCTTTAAAAGAACCTGGGAGAGATAGAGCACACCCAGGGATTTTGCCATTAAAACTTTAGCAAAAGGATTATCTCAGGAATTACAATCTATCTGCAGAGAACGGATATTGCACAGAGAAAGAAATGACTGGCAACCACCTTAAGAAAGGAACTTTTATATAAGGTTTAGGTTACGTCTAGTGTAGTTTTTTAGTGTGGTGTTGTTCTACGTTTTTCTGTGCCTGGGATGACTTTAGGCATCTTTTTGCTGTTTATATCTTTTATGCTTGTGCTTTGTTCTTTTTTGGGGGGGCTCTTGTGGCTCATCTCAATTACCAAAAAAATGATATTACGTTATGTGATCTAAGGCAAACACCGACTTTTCGGACAAGAAAACGTGTGAAAGAAGCCGGCCGGAATGGTCGCTGTTCTTTTGCTATGTCTCCACCTACCTCACATGGTCCCCGTTTGATGAAGCGAAGTTTGGCACACATCATTATATTTTACATACCTACACACACAGACACACACATATATGGATATGTATGCATGGCTATTATGATATTTATGTTGTTAGTACGTAGGAAGTGAACAAGGCATTGATGACCCACACATTAAATTGCTGCATGGAATTGGTGAGTTAGATCCTTGGGTCTCACCTGTGCATCTTGGTGGGTTAGATCCTAGTTGGGTTGGGTCTCACCTATTTTTCTGGTCCGTAGTCTTTTGCCTACTATCAACAGAAGATCCTTGGGTTCATCCACTCTCGATGGGAAGCCACAGGGATCTCATCTCATCTTCTCTTAGTAAGAACACACACACACACACACACACACACACACACATATATATATATATATATGTACTATTTTTGTAAAACAACTTTATTGAAAAACAACTAAGATCTATTTTTGAAAAGGTAACTCCTTTTGAAATTTACATAAATAGGAGGCAAATAATTACCATGTGGATTCTAATCAGTCTCTTGTTATCACATCCACCCTTCAATTTAACCCACAATTGACATTAATAAAGTAGTGACAACGTCATAATATAAATTAATGCTGTTAAATATGGAATCGTACCAAAGTCATGATCATTAGTTGTCATCTTGTTAGACTAATGTTGCTATATGTTTTCCTTCCATGCATTTTTAGCATGTTATTATATTCTGTACTATATGTAACTTGCATTTGAATAGTGTGAAGAATGAATCCATTTCAATGGTTCATCTTAACTACAATGATGTTAGTAAGTCAACCTTATGCTTTGGTCCTAGATAATATAATGATCATTCTCTTTGTAGATTCATCTTGGTCTTCTTGGGAGTCTGTTATGTATATGTAGGCTTTTCATAGAAAAGTAGTTCGCAATTATACAATTGAGTGCATTTTTCGTGTTATGTTATTGAATTAATAGACCTTTGCCCTTCATAAATATGAAGTCAATTTAGGAACAGTATCTTAGATATTTGAAATTTGGAGTTCCCATAATAGATAGTCGAAAAGGGATGAATATGATTTTATAGTACGTAGTTCGGATGGTCTATGCTGACATATATGTATCCACGATCTCTTCAGCCTCCTTGAGATTTTCACTATAAAATATCATTCACTATAAAATATCATAAGTAATTAGTTCACCTTGTACACCCATTTAGTATATATCAAAGTGCAAGTTCACCTCCAAACCCGCTCGACATATATCAAGATCCCAATCAACTAATTAAGTGCCTTAACAGTCCCATATGCATCATCACCAGTTCCTTAGACGGCAACCAATTAGTGCATGTGTCCATGGACATTTCTGCACCTGTGATTATACAATAGAATGCTATATCATTTGAATTAATGAAGCTGTTTTAATTATATTCGTTTAAGAGTAGAGCCTTGTTTCTCACAGATCGCACACTGAAGAAGACCCCATCTGCAGCTTTCAGACATGGCCGCCAAGAAAGGAGAAAACAAAGGATCCTATGCTGACAATTAAGGTGGACTGGAAGTTTATTCCACTAGCTGTGGGGCTTCCTGTTGCTGTACCAATCACTGATACCTTGGTTGTCCTGATGGGTGTGGTTCTGGGATGGTGAATATTTGTCCACATCATGCATCCCCAAAGACATGGTCAAAAAGAGGGGAGAAGTGAGTGCAGTGATAGGTAACATCTGTGGGCTCCATTGAAGTAAACACACTTCAAGTTTTCCCGTCTTCTCTTTCCAAAAGATCCCTTTGGAGCAAAGTCATCTTTGTACCTGAGCTGAACTAGCTACTGTACTCTCTAATTTTTAACTCTTTTGTTGCAACAAAAGATCGAATGGAATGGGGATTTCCTCCTTTTCACCTTGGAGGGCCGGTACTTTTATATATACTCCGCACAGCTCATTAAAGTTGCAGCAACTGGGTCTGAAAGGAGTCTTCAATTGATCTGGCACATCCACGCCTTAGCTCATGTTTGGTCTGCTGATAGACTTTGCATCAGAATATGAGTAATATGGGGATGGAAAACTACCATCGACGTAATTTTAGCTGGTGAAAAGTGAAGTTGGATGTGTATATCAGATGACGTGAGATGAAGTTTTCTAGTGTAGATAAAAAACAAAAAAAATGGATCAGAACGCAACTTGCAACATGACTTTGCCAATTGTCAAGTGTCAACTGCTAAGGAGGATGAAAACAAAACATACAATCTAGGAATTGTATACAATTAACCAACTCATTTTCACACTGCACAAATATGAAATTTGTGTTGTTTCAGTGTTTTTTTCTTTTTTTATGGGGAACGTAACACTGTGGTACTCGGACCTGCAGAGTTTTAGAGATCCAAGTTCAAATCTCACATCTAGGCTCATATCCTTCGAGAATTAAATACAAATCAGTCAAACCCCACTCCTCCCAAGAATCAAATTTGAGACCTCCCTATCATCATTTGCTATTTCAGATCAGAGAAATGAGAACCGCGCGAGGCAGAAACTACAATGTATATATATAGCTCACGCGCGTCTAATAGAACAAGCGCCATTAACAGGTAATTAATGTGGCCAATTAAGATATATATCTCAGTAAATGCTTGAATCATTCATCTTGTTTCTGTAGTTATGGTGGTGGTTAATTATAACAAAGGTGGACGTATACATGTCCACAGGATGAGTTGAAGATTTGTGTTCTTTCCGATGAAGAAGAGATTTGAATCTAGGATATAATTTTGTTTGAAACGAACATCGCCCATGGTTACCTATCTCACGACACGCAAAGCCCATCTATGTTTAATTACCTTTCTCAAAACTATAATCTGTATGGGAGCAGTGGTGTCCTCGGCAAAAAATCTTCTATCCTTTTTTCACTCTTCCTAAAGTCAAGCCTGTCAAAAGATTAAAAACAAGTATTAATACTACCAATTAATCATATCATAGTTTACAGTTGAAGTAATATCAGAAAAAATCAACTAATCAGGTTAATTTTCGCAAAAATAGCTCTTCTACATGTTTATTTACATATCATATTATGTTACATGTATAATTGTAGATGATGACTTTGCTATATATGCATCTCAATACGTGTAAACAAAACTGTCACCAATAAATCGACATTTGTTTTTCAAATTTCTTGTTTTAACTACATTTGAAAAAGATTCTAAGCACCCCCTAATCTCTCCATATATCATTTGATCTGTGTATGTGTGTGTGGTGCAGTGAATCGAAAGAGTTGGGGCATATGCCGGAGGGGATGCTGGCGGTGACATTCGAGGGGGAGGAGGAGGGGGGGGGGGGATGCAGGACCGGGGGAGGGGGAGGAGGGCAGAGGTGGGGAAGGCAGCACAAGGAACTTTTTTTCTTTTTTTTTAAGTGAAAGAGGTCCTCAGGTTCTCATCTAGGAGAGTGCACCCTTCCCCAGCGGGGAAAAGAAAACTCACTCCACCAGAGAGATCCTGGGCCTGGAATTTATTATAATAAAAGATGGGGTACAAAAAAAATGGCAGACCGGTTAGAAATATCTCAAGTGAGGGAGACCGGTCTTGTCCAACAGAAGGGGCCCTTTACAAACTTTTGGAAGATTTATGGATCCCCAGAAAACCTGATTGACATTAGATAAACATCCTGCTTTAGCCAAACTGTCAGCCACTTGATTAGCCTCTCTATACACATGGACAATGGAGAGCTTCTTCTGGAGACTCAATGCTCTTGCTTCCCTCCACCAGTAGAACGCCTTCCAAGATGGACATTTTCCTGTTTTGAGAGAGTTAACCAATATAAGAGAATCAGAATTAACTATCTCAAGGTGAATACCAAGGAAATATGCTAGTCGAATCCCATCACATAGCGCTCTAGATTCAGGGATTAAGCTATTTCCATAACCGTAATGGTACGCAAAGGCCACCACAACTGCACCCAGCTTATCACGAATGCAACCTCCTCCCCCACAAGCACCCGGGTTACCTTGACTAGCGTCATCCACATTTAAAGAGTAAGATTCTATCGGAGGGATCCATCGAATGAACTTGAAGCTTTTTTGAGTCCAGGGAACTGAGGGGGGGCGGGTTGCAGAAAGGAGGAGGCGATGGAAATTTAAAAAAAACAAAACAAAATTGTCAGCGACTGTTTTTATCCACTGACATATTTATGATATGTCAACAAATAAAGGTCATTGACATATGACTGTCATTCATTGCGATATTCTAAATATGTAAGCGGCTAAAAACCGCTAACATATATCTCATATGTCAACGACTTTGTATATGGCCGCTGACAAACATTAGTCAACGACTAATTTGTCAACAGTTTTGTCAACGGCTTGTGAACCGCTGACATATATTTATGTCAACGGTTTTTTTTGTCAACAGTTTTATACTGCTAACACTTGTGTTGCTTCTTGTAGTGAACAGAATATGTCTTTTGTTGTTTGGGGGATATTTTCATCTAAAAGCTGAATTTTTTTCTGATGGAAATGATCTCTCTATCTTGAATGGAAAGTAACCGCAATCTTATATATATTTTTACTGAGTAATGCTATGCTCCCGGCACTGCTGGGAGCATAGCCTACGTGGAGCGGCCGCGCCCCTCCACCCGCGCGCCGTGTGGAGGGGGGCGGCCCCACGTGAATTAAATGCTTCGTTTTTTTTACAATTTGTGTGCACTAACAATGCACACAAATGATTTATTTGTGTGCACAAATAACATATTAGTACACACAAATTGTAAAAAAAAAATGGAGTATTTAATGCATGTGGGGCCGCCCCCCTCCATGCGGCGTGCGGGTGGAGGGGCGCGGCCTCTCCACGTAGGCTATGCTCTCGGCAGTGCCGGGAGCATAGCATTTCTCATTTTTACTATATTTGGCAGTGAGAATTTCAAAACCAATGTGAAAATATCATGATGCTGTTCTATTCCTTTAAAACAAGCCCCTCTCAGCTACGTACTCCTCTGTTCACCAAGATTCATGGGGTGTTGCAAAGGCATCATGGGAAGAGGGTGCATGACCCATCAATAAATGCAAGTTTATATAGTTGTGACGCAAGGAGTAGTGAGTGTGTTAAGGAAGGGAGTAGTAGGAGTAGCATTTCATTGAAAAAATAATAATGAATTCTGAATTAAATAAATTCGAAAGGGTATTTTTGGGGGGAAAAGATCCTTAAGTCCTAACCTTTTCTTTTGCATAGTCTATAAGAAGACCCTGGTGAAAAGGGAGTATGAATTTTGGAAGCAAAGGGAAGGATGATCACCTTCTTTCTTTCCCTGACACAAGTTTTCGCATATTATCAAAAGAGAAATACTAGTTATCTGATGCCCGGAGATCAATTCAAGTTGAGGGGAGGGTTGATAGGGCGATGGTGGTGGTTTGAGACCACGTATCTCGTATGAACATGATATGGCGAAAATAGAATTTTTCTCCGACTAATGCGGTATAGCTAATTATCCATATAAATAACTAGTATTTCGCTGTTATCAATGGGACAATATATATAGCCTGAATGACTTAGAATATACGTATAGATCAGTTGCTTCTGTATTGGAGTTCCTTCAAAGGCTTCGACCTACGTACGTATATACAGTACCACAAAATATATATGTGGATTCACAACGAGAGATCCTCTGATATATTTTTACTAAAATGAAGTGGGCCATGTGAGCATTTCTCTCTGACTCTAAATCTGAAAACTTCTGGTAGCAACAGGACGATATATGCGAGGCTATCAACCAAACCTTCCGCCTTTCATTGTTTCTGTGTGGGTGACTTAACACGTTGGTGTTACCAGACTTGCCTTCTGTGAATGTGGGGTTGATGCCGATATATATATGCATGTGTTGGCAAGTCACGGGCAATGCGTTGGAATTAAGGAGGAGGATTCCCCATTTCGACCAACCACTCATTCATACACACGTTCTTTATACATACCATGCATGCAAAGCAGTAGTCTTGAACAATAAAAGGGAATTGGAAGAAGATTAGGAGGTTCTTAGGGGCACAGACCCAAGAGAATTATGAGTACTGCTATTATATTCATATTGAGAGGCCAGACTATATAGTCACCTTTTCCCTAGTTGTGGACATGCAGGACGTATATATAGCAAGAAATATTTAAAGAAAAAGGGACCTCTCTCTCTCTCTCTCTAGTTTCTCTCTAACCATGTGAGTTAAGGCATGGTACCTGACTACTATTTTTCTCTTTGGTTTTCTTTTATGGAAGTCAGAAATGCTGGTGTAACCTTTTAACGTTGCTGATACATCCCCCTCCCCACAAACATTCATGTTTTGAAGTGTCACTTTCCTACACAGGCTTCCCTCCAGACAAGAAGAGGAAGCTAGCAAACCCATTCATTCACCTCCTCTCTCTCCCTCTTTCTCTCCCAATCTGATCAAGGGCACTTATCTTCCCCCCCCTCCCCCGCACCCCCACTCCCTCACATCTCTCATTCTCCAATTTCCCCATCCAATATATCAAACCAGTGCCTCTCCTCTGGAAGATTCCCAACTTCCTCAAGTCCTCCCCCTCCACCGAAAAAATATCAAGCAGTTAACAAGAAGAACAAACCCACCACGTAGCAGAGCGGTACACCCAAAGGTGAGGTGCAAGAGAAGAGGTTAAACATACACACATACACACGCCGTGGGGGTGGGGAGAGAGAGAGAGAGAATATGGAGCTCTTCCCTAAGCAGCCAGACCTGTCACTGCAAATAAGCCCCCCAAAGAGCAAGCCCACAGCAACCTGGGGAAGAACCGAGGCGAGCTGGGTAGACTTGGGTTTCTGGAGGAGGCCAGCACCCTTGGATTACTACTCACGCAGCAGCAGCGCCTCTTCCTCCTCCGCGGTTGCGGCACCGCCCGCAGAGCTCGCCAGTGCCTCCTTGGAGCTGTCCCTAGCGAATCCAGAAGTCTCAGATACCATTGCTGCTGCCAGCAGCAGCCCCAACGACCAGCTGGAACTCCACGGGCAGCACCTCCTCCTCTGTCGGCACCAGCAGCAGCCCCTCCACTCGCTATCACCCCAGCAGCCATCTCACCACCCTGACCACCTCGACCAACTGCTGAGGCCCAGAGGGGGAATCCCTCTGTACCACCACGGCGGCCCTTCCTCTTCCTTTCCTTTCCTAAGGCAATATGCGGAGCACGGCCACTACCACAGTCACGGCCGCTCCATGTCGTGCGACTCCGCCTCCAGCAAGGCGTCGACAGCGCCTTTCCTGCTGCCGAGGTCGAGGCTGCTGCCGAGGCTTCCTGCCAAAAAGAGCAGGAGGGCGCCGAGGATGCGCTGGACCACCACCCTCCACGCGCGCTTCGTCCACGCCGTGGAGCTTCTGGGCGGCCATGAGAGTACGCCGTCCAAACCCCGCGTCGGCCCCAAGAAATAGATCTTAAACCCCGCGAGAATGAATCCTGGTGCATGTGAATGGATGACCCACATGTGATGAGGAGATCGATATATGATGCATATGTTTGAATCCCTACTTGTCAAAAAAAAAAAAAAAGTTTGAATCCCTTCCTCAAATATTCCTGAATTGTGTATACTTCTCCGTTTCAGGGGCCACACCGAAGTCAGTTCTTGAGCTCATGGATGTGAAAGATCTCACCTTGGCACATGTGAAATCTCATTTACAGGTAATTTAATGGAGGAAAAGCTTATCACAGCTTCTCTCTCTCTCTCTTCCCTACCTGCACTTCGACACTCTTGCATTTGTCTAGCTAGGGACATCAAAAATGGAACTGGGTGTCTGAGATTTGCAGAGAAGCTCAGTTCTGTAAACGGCCCCTCCCAACTCCCAATGATCCTTTGTTTTTCTTTCCGCTTGCCTTCTTTCTCTAACCTTTCTTTTCTTTTTCGTCCAACTGTTATTCGCATTAGCCCCATTTTCAGATGAGAAATCCTCCACTGTTTTCCTGGCTCCAAAGTGGTCTAGAATCCTTCCGCTATGGAAGCCAAAGCCCCCCCCCCCCCCACCTCTTTTTTGAGAAAGAAAAAAGAAAAAGCCTTATTCTCATCTGTTAATTTCCATTTTTACCAGTGTGGTCTCTCATATTGCAAGGTCTCCAAAAATGAACTGGACTTGTATGGATTATGTTGTCTTTCTCACACACAGTACACTCCCTCTTCAATTTTTGCGCCCCCCTCCTCCTCCCCACCCAGGTATCTGTGAGCATTGCAAGTTATCCACCAGCTTTTTGTGTAGATGGAGAAAGAAATAACCTTATCAATGAAATAAGGAAAACTACTGTCATGATCTGTTGGAAAGCCCCAAGAACAATATAATCTAAACAAGAATATGATGAACAACTTGTTACAAAATCCTTGCTTAATTACTCCTCTTTCATTAAAACAAGTAACAAACAAAAAAGAGTTAGGTCAATGTCAAAAAACAAAACAAAACAAAAAAAAAAAAGCAAGGAAAGCGCGGAGGCAGAGAGAGATGAGTTAAGAGCAAGTACATTGTGTCATCATTTATCCATTATTTAACACCAGTCTTGAGAGGGATCACGCATTCTTACTTATACATCGGGACTTCAGTCTGCTACCCCTGGAAGCGATAGCTAAGTACCAATTAGATGCCAAAACTGTCACATCTTTTTAAACTTTGTCTGACTACACCGTCTGCTGATGACATGACTGATGACTCTGTAGAGTAGACAACAGTACGATTGTTCCAGTATGAGGGTTCCTTTCTCCTCCTCATCGTTTTCTTTATGTTAATCTCGATGTGTGTTTTGGCCGCAGATGTATCGCACTGTGAAGACCACGGATAGGACCCGGGCCGCCTCAGGTAATCAGGAGTTGTCTTCTTCCAATGAACCTTCACTTTCCCTTCTTCCATCTCGCTTGCCCTTTTCTTTTACTGAAGAGGGTTTGAAATTGATGGGAGATCTTAATAGGGATAGTGAAATGAAACCCCTGCCAGTAAGGATTAGCCAGCATATATAATTTTTATTTGGGTAAAGTTTATTTTTCGTAATGTAACCTTCCATTACTTCCCATGGATTTGAAAATGGATCAGCTGGAGAGATTTGGGATGACCTATCAGACATGCAAAGTTCTCGTGTGTTTGAAACATCAGCCCTGCAGCAAGTAAGATCGGTGGCACTGCGTGAAGACACTGATGCTTGTAGTTCATGGAGCAATGCCTCAAGGTAACAACACATGCGACGTTTTTTTTTTTAATATTTGTTTTTTCACATCAATAATCTTGTCCCTCATCCGGTCACGAAGATTTTTAGATTCCTTTTATTCTTCTTTTCTGGATTGTCAACTTGGGTTCCAGTGTCATCATGTATGGCGAATAGGTAAATGGACTGGGAAACAATTAATTTGCTCAGATTATTGGCACTTGTGGGTCCTTGTCCCCATGATCTTGACGGCATTAAACATATCATCGAAAATTAACCAACCTAAAATCTTTGAGAATAAAAACATAATCTTCTGCATGGTTATACTAGTCTTATGGGGATGTTAGTCTTACCGATATAGCAGGTCCAATAAACCACAAAGGCTATCCCAAACCAGCTCCACAGGCCCAAGCTAAGAGCGCTTAGGCGATCGAGGAAGATAAGAGGAAGAGTGCGCTTGTTGCGGGAGGATCGAAGCTGAGGTAACCCTATAAAGAAGTTGGTCATGAGATGGTGCTTTGAGATCAACTTTTCGATACTTAAGTCAATTGTTGGTTAACAACAAGGGAAGTTGGAAAGTCAACTAGGGAGAGAGAGAGAGGGAGTAAGAGTGGATGTGAGCAGGTAGCTAATGGCCTTGGCCAAGAGCTCCCAGACTCCACCCTTTGCAACCCCCTTTACCTATGGTTTGAATGCTACATTTATAGGGGAAGTGTGGTAGGTGAGAGTGAGGTAATCCTCCGAAGATTGCAGTTGTAGGTGCTCTACATTACAATCGTGATAATGAGAAGAGGTCGCGCTCCCCGCACCGGTCGCGATAGTGTCGTGACCCCGATGCTAGTCACGTTAATAGAGAGACTTCTAAGGCCGTTTGGATCATAAAGAAAAAGTCTAGCACAATCCCTAATAGTGTATAGGACTTGAGGGTACAACCAGCTAGTCGGCCATGGATGTACGTCATAGCCAAGGAGTCTTACAGAAGTCTTGAACAATGATTTACTAGTTCGATAGGATGTCATACTCGACGGAGTGCTCATCCAAGTCAACAAAAGTGTATAAAAACATTGTTCATCTTGTCTTGGGTGCTCGAAGATAGAAGAGCGTCAGTAACGATATCCAAAGCGAACGATAGAGAATGTAATCAAGTCCTTTAATTAAAAGGTATCAGTATGAAATAAATTCAATATTTTACCAGATATTTTATGAATTGATTTCTTGAACATCGCATGGCAGAGAGATAGGGTTTTTGGTGTGTGCATGTGAAAGAAAATCAAGAGATGGTGAAATAAGATCTAGCACATGTCTTTTGAATATAGAATTTAGCATAATTGACCTTAATTATCACTTGATACTGTGTTACAATATTTAGGGAGGCTTAACAGTGATTAATCATGGCTAAAATGGCAGGAACATTACAAATTAGGGTTTTTGGTTGTAGGTCTTAATGCAACCTATCTGCGCGCACTACAGGAAAATCAGACTTTACTTACGTCAAAACACTGTAAGTAAAGACCCGAAAATCGTAAGCACAACCTTCTCTTACGATGTTACCCTACGATAGGGTTTTATCCGCAAAGGTCCGACGAAAAAGGACTATAGCTACGACGTTTTAAACGCCGTAGGTAGAGAACTTTACTCACGGTGTTTGTAGCCGTAAGCAACACCATAAGGATATCCTCTTTCCCCTATGGCTATGTAAACCATAGTCATATTTTTTCTAAGGATAGACTCAGTTATGGCTGCGTACATCCCAACGGCTATGTAAACCATAAGCATGTTTCCCTACGGCCATGTACACTATAAGCATCTTTTTTTCAGCTAAAAAAAAAGTAATGTATTCAAATGGATCCACATTCACCTACATTTAGAGATCCATATCACATACATTTGGATCCACATTCACATACATTGGGATCCACATTACATATATTTGGAACCACATTCACATACATTTAGATCCATAGTCACATTTACATTTGGATCAGCACATACACATCCACATTTAGATCCACACATTCACATTTGGATCCATAGTCCACCTTCACATAACATTCGGATCCACATTCACACTGACATACACACATTCACATCCACACATAGATTTACACCCACTCATTCACAATACACAACACATTAAAAAATATAAAACATATTAAAGTTTAACAAACAATAATGTTGGTGAAAGTAAATCATTACAACAAACATCAAATGCATCAAATTGTTCACATTCACATACTGGTGCTAAAGATCTGTTCAGAAGAGGAAGTTAAGTGTTAGTAAATCAAATTGTTCACATGTGATGGGAGGAGATTTGTGATTTGTCCAAATCAATTACACATCAAGGAGGGCATCAATTAGCTTGATTTCTCCTTGGACCAAGATAGGTTGCAGCAGATGAAATGCAAGAGCAACACTAAATGAGGTAAGAAAATTCAATTAAGGGACATTGAGTAGACATTGAGCAACAATATGCCTTCTGCGGTCAATAAGTGGTGTGAGGATATGTATAACAAATACTTCTCATTTCAAACCGCACAATATGCTTAATAAAAAATGGGCCAAAGAAGATAATTTCTCAACATTAAATTGATCTCAAGATCTGCTCAGCTGGGCTAAGCCAACTGCAGTAGCAGGTTCATGCTAAATTTTATTTATTTCATTATAAGATGGAGGTGAAGGTGAACATCAATTATCCTTTTACATTACAAGAAACATTTGCATATGATGCTCATTCTTTTTAGATACATACCAAAAAGGGTGGAGGTGAAGATTAATTATCCTCAAGTTCAACCTGTTACATGTAAAATATTTTAATAACATCAGAGTTGACAATTAGCAACATATAAATAAGAATGAGATAAATATAAATAAGCTTACATATTCTCTGAACCATATTATGTGACGCCTAACAGCATCGTTCATATTTTTTCTATCTACATCTTTGATAAACAAAGATGCAGTCGGGTCATGGGCTATGAGTATAGAAACTGCATAGTACTCACCACCTAACTTCTTCCCCATGACCACATTATCATTATCATCAGACATTAGAATGCCGTTGGCAACTACTTGTCCAGAGAAATTTAGGATCCTCACCCTCCTCCCCGCTAATGATTCTTGTTAAAAATTTTGGATATAGATGTCATATTTCACACAAATATTTGTAATATACATGCATTCCAACATATTAAATCAATTACATTCCATTTACCTTTTTCCTTTGAGCATGACAAACACTTGCAGAACTCTGCACAAGTATAGGTAGATTGTCAACATTAAGAAATTTTAATATTGAAGTATGTCAACAGATTCTCATTACCTCATTATTGCCACGTGACTCAATTTTGTTCATTCTTTCTTCGAGAGCATCAATTTGTTGTTTTAGGCTTTCATTGTCATGACGCAGCTTTTGTTCACTTCTTGAACCCCACAAGCTCTTTGGGGTAGGGCCCGTGCCTATGCCACGGACTCTTCTAGTTTTTTTCCTTCCCAGAACTTGCTCATAACCGTCCCCCATGCTTGCAATTGAGCTTGATGTACTTCATTGCTGCGTCAGCTTAATGTCTCAAATTTTATCCTACAATTTGAATGAGAAAACAATTAGTAATGAGTACAATCATTGCAACACTCTCATAAAGAGAATTATGTCAACACTAGAATATGCATACATAATGAGAATTATGTCAACATTAGATAATTAACAAAGTTAATTATTTATACAATTATTGCAGCACTCTCTTCATTAAATGGACTGCCAGCTTTCTTCATACGGGTCCTTATGAACAAGTCCCCACGATCAAGAGTGGCTCTAGTTTTTAGAAACTACAATATTGTATAAAAGTTAACTTAGACATAACATAAATATTTTGACTAGATCAACTTAGATGCTATGATGAGTATATATGTTACCTCCTCGTGGTATATGTCAGCAAAACTTTTACTACCAGTGCAGTGAAAAAATGTGTGTTTAGACTTATTTTGCTTGTTTGTTTCACTACGTTTCTACAAATAAAAATGACAACTCTTAGAATAACTATGGAGTATCACTATATTTAGACTAATTGTAAGCCAATTCCAATTACCTTGAATTCTTCTCAAGACCATATCTGAACAAGTTTTTTCCATTGTTCTTCAACTACTCTTGTGTCTAAACATGCAAAGTGTTGTTGCACTTTTTGATATGGCGTGAAGAACTTTGTCCTCAAGTCATACTTCCAAGACCTCCATTTCTGATCTAGATCCTTCATTACAAAATCATGCAAGCTGATGGGAATATCAAATTTTCTCTGCATTTTAAAAAAAAAGTTAGATGTAATGAAATGGAATAGAAAATAAAACAAACACATGTATTACTCATTACATCACCTGGATAAAATCCCAAACATCATCCTTATTGGATGATGGCATTAGCCTCCAAGAAATGCAATCGATCGATAGTTTATCCTCCATCCTTGCCACAGTGCCCAAGAACTGTTTCAGTAGCTGCCCCCCCTCTCCTAGTGGCTGCCCCATCTGAATAACTTTCACTGGTATGCATTCATTAATTTGCAATCCATGTACAGATCTTAACATTGTTGGGCCTCTCTTAACCACCTTAGTAGTGGAAGTAGACTGTGCATCTATGTGAATTATTTTCCCTTGTAAGTCCTCCCTAATTTCTCATACTCTTCTCTTGAGAACCAATCAGCTGTGAGCTGCAAAAATAAAACATTGAAGATATTCAACTTACAAAAGATGGGTAGTCATCCGTGCCAAACGATGCAGGAATAGCCAGTATGAAACAGAATATGAAATAATGAACAATGAATCCACATTATGTGTTCCTCTTTTGTTGGGGTACCTAGATCATTGAAGATATTAATGTTACTTTTATTCATAATAGATATATAATTCAAACACTACAAATTTAAAAGATTACATTCGGCACGTGTAGATCAATTACTTTCAGTTCGTTAGCCACTGCTCTCATCTCCTTCCCTTCATATGCAATCTTAAGAAACTGCACCATCATACCAAATATACTTTTTATACATATATATATTTCTAAAAGAACATATAAAAAAGAGAAGATATTACTTTTTCAACTCATTTTTTATCCTAGTTGATTCCTCCGTCTAGGAGCATAAGGAACGACATGTCATTATCCCCTTTATTACTTATGACTACAAGCCGCTAATGATTCCTACAAATGAACAAAAAAATAAACAATGATGGTTTGTTACTAGATCATTATTGGATACTTAACAGGTAAAACAGTTGTTTAGGCATACCATATATAGATTGGAAGTAGAGAGTATGACTTCTCCAACAAAGAATTTTTATGTATAATTGATTTAATTATATATATACCATCAGATGTCAATCTACAAAAGTTAAACCACAAACTATCGAATATCTCAAAATGCTTTAAAAGCGTTGATGGAATGACACCCCACAGATACCTGCAAGTTTAAAGGAATTTAAAACACAACAAACATACTATATTGGTTAAGCATGCTAGCATTAGGAAAGTATTAAAGAAAACTAAAAACACACAAATACTCACTCAACATGTTCTAGAAATATTAATGTGTCCAACATCTTGCCCTCCCCTTCATACACTTCTTTTATTGCTTTCTTTTTTGCCTTTTTCGCATCGGTACTTTCTGATGGCCCTATTTTCTTCTTCAGCGAATCCTCTTTTTCTTGTTTGGAGTCCACCACATTAAATCTCTTCCTTTGGCCCCTTCAAATTGTAAAGAACATATTAACAACATGAAAGAAACAATTAACATATTCCGTCATAAAAATTAAACATATGCTTACATGTTTGATGTTGTAGCCTTTTCAACTTGTAAACTGCAATATTAAAAATAAATTGAGAAATGAGAGGGCGAAAATTAAACTATACATTTACATTACCATATCTGGAAGAAAGAGAGACAAGTCAGCAAAAAGAGGTTTACAAAAGCAAGCTGTATGCACTAAATATCATGGACAAAGATAAATTTAATTTTTCACAGGATAAGAAGCAGAACAAAAACCAACCATACAAAGCTACATTCTCAAGTACCATGTGGTGCAAAAGAAAAAACAACAGCCTCACATTTAAAGCTAATAATTGACATAGGGCCCTTCAGCACAATATTTCCATCTTCCCAAAGGCATTTATCCAAAATGGAGACATAAAATCAATTATAATCCAATTGCTGATGTTCACCTTCCATAAACTGCAAATTCACAATAATGTCTGAACTGATGTAGCATAGACATGTAGGATTACTTGCATTTTTATTCTGTCTGAGATAGGTTTTCCAGCCCTTCCATTGGGACAGATACCTGTCATTTATAACAAGGAAAAAAAACATATCGAATTCTTTCTACTTTAGAAGCAAAGTAATGCTCTCAAACTAATCATTAGCATGATAAAAATATATCCTGATTTAAAAAAAAGTATCAGAGAACAACAAAAGACCAATATCTTGATTCAACACACAACACATGGAAAATCAAGAAGATATTACAAGTATAGGAAGTATAGGTACATATGTCTTCAAATTGGGATCTCTACACCATCAATGTCGTCTCTCCCATGTGATGTTCATGTCATCAAAAAAAGTAACATCATCATCAATGTTTACATCCTTTGCATCATTTTCAGCAATTTTTTCATTTTTCATGTCGATGTCATTTCTCGGCTTTGTTTTCCTCACAACAAACCATCCTTCCATTTTGGGATCCTCCACATACCATACTTGTTCCACTTAAGAGGCCAAAACATATGGTTCACTTCTACGCAATTTATAGTTTAGGTTGACCAATGTGAAACCTTCTTCTTTAATTACCCCTAACTGAATATCAATCCAGTCACACTTGAAAAGTAATACCTTTCTTTGATCATAATAGTTCAACTCTAATATTTCTTGAAGAACATCATAATATGTCACCTCATCTCAGATAGAAGCCTTATCTTTAACATTGGAAAAATTTGAAGTTTTTGCAGACATAACAACCCCACTATTTTGTGTCTTCCTATGAAGTTCAATATGCCGAGTTTAAAAATGGAACCCATTTACTATGACTCATACTCATTACCCCAAAGGGGTTGAAACCATCACTTGTATGGTGTCAACAACACATGTCATGTACTATGACTCATACTCATTACCCCAAAGGGGTTGAAACCTTCACTTGTCAAGCCTAGGTGCACATTATGAGATTTTGAACCAAAACCATCAATCGCATCTAACGCCTTCCAACAAGGGAAATCAGCTGGGTGCCTTAGAATGCCGTCGTCTTGGCATTCATCACTATGCCAACACATGGTTGCAGATGATTTACTACAAGTGTATAATCTTTGCAGTCTTGGAATCAATGGAAAATGCCGAAGAACTTTCTTTGCCACCTTAACCTTGTTGTTATGATCACTTCTTTTAGTTCCTTTCGTCTAGCTAGATTCTCCACATTTAGGACAATGATCATAAGACTCATAATCTTTCCAGTACAAAATACAATCATTAGGACATACATCAATCTTGTGTTATCATATCCCACTTTACCAATGATTTTTTTCAATTCATAGAATGCAGCTGGCAACACATCACCTTCTAGAAGAGCCTCTTTCAACAACTTCAGAAGCATGTCGAAAGATTTGTTGCTCATTTTGCCTCTGCATTTTATGTTGAACAATCTGACTATAAATGAAAGCTTGTTGAATGTCTTGAAACTAGGGTACAAAGGCCGTTCAACATCTGCCAACAACTGTTGAAATTCACCAATGTAACATCCTGGGTTTTGGTTGCCTTGCTATTGATCTTGGGATCGCGATGGATCAGGCTGTCGCATTCCGAACGCGACGTGTTCCTTATCGCTTTCTGGTTGAGAAGGCGACGACCCCTGTGTTGTGTTTCTGTGGTCTTATGTGGCTAGTGCCACGTGTCCGCACTTATGTGTATGAAGACGATGTGCCGGTTGTTGCATTCACCTGAGGCACATGCGAGCATGACATATGGCCTGGAGGTTGTCTATCTGTCAGAAGACCTGTCGGAACTTTTGAGAAGGCGACAAGATGCTTGTCGCGTTCTGGTTAAGAACGTGACGCCTATGTTGTCGCGACCTCAGTCCTGAGAAAGCTTGCCGGTGTCTTTGTGCTTAGTTTCGTTCTTGTGGTTTGTGGGTGAGGAGAGGTGGCATTGGTGCACCTCGAGCCACTTTTAGTTTCCTTTCTAAGTGTGCTCTCCTTCCTCCCTTGTTTGGGGGCGTTCTTGTAGCTTGGGGGACCATGGGATGGCCCCCATTCATGGTTTGGGCTTTTATCTGAGGTCGCGACAAGTTAGCTGTTGCGACACCAGTCAGAAGGCGACGTGCAACCTGTCGCATTCTGATGGTGACAGGTTGGCCGTCGTGTTCCTCTTTGCCCTTCTATTTCCCCGTTTCCAGTCTTGGTGGGGGTGGCCCCTGTCCAAGTTGGTTAGAGGGAGGTCTCCCCAACTTGGCACGGGGCCTGTCTTCCTGTTGGGTGGCTTGCCATCGTGGTTCCTTTAGGTGTGCGCCTAGGGGTGGTTCTGCCCTAAGGGTCCTGCCTTCATACGAAGAACGCGACGGGTCAATACGTCATTTTCTGAATCTGAAGGTGACGCCCTGTCTGTCACGTTCTGGTTCCAACAGGTTCTCTATCGCGTTCTGGTCACGACAGGGGTCTGTGTCGCGTTCTAGTCGCGACAGGGTCTGTGTCGCGTTTTGGTTCAGATCATGATAGGCCTTTGGTCGCCTTCTGGCTACTATGCTGTTGTGCAGCTCTTTCCGTTTTTCCGTGTTTCGGGCTGAAGTGTGTGTGCCTATGTTGGCCATCGGTCCTCCTGGGGGTTTCCGGGAGGTGTATCGTGCATGCATGTGCATGCTGTGCTTGTCCTGGTTACAAGCCAGCTATGTTGTTTGCTTGTTGTGGTTGCCCTACCTGTTCTTAGTTCGCCCGATCCTTGGCACTCGAGGGCTTGTCCGTTGTAGAGGTTTCACCGTTACCTGGACCCCCAATCCCCGCGCCCGTTGAGGGAGTTCTCCAGGCGGCGGGCGAGCTCGAGCTCAGACACTAGTAGCAGAGGGGAAAATGGTGGTGGACAGCGGCGTAGAGTCATTTGTAGAGCTCTCTTAGTTGAGTTTGGGACGCCAAGGTGGTTTGGTTGTTCTTCCGACGCTAGCGGTGTAAACGGAACCCGATATTCCGATATTCCGACCCGATTTCGATAAAAATTATCGATTTCGTAATCGGAATATGATACTGATAGCTTATCGGAATCGGTATCGGATATTCCGATAAGTTATCGGAATCGGAATCGGAATTGAAAAAATAATCAGAATCGATATCGGTATCGGTTATTCTGATAAATTATCATAAACTCAAAGTAAAATTATGGTAAATACCTTACCTTATCGGAATTTCGGTTCCAGTAATGTTATCGGAATCGGAACGGAATCGGAACTAACCAATCTTATCGGAATCGGAATCGGAATCAGAATCGGAATCGGAATCATATTTCGGTTATCGGAATCGGAATCTGTGTTCCGGTTCTGAACCCGATCTGTTTGCAACCCTATCTGATGCAGATCAGCTAGTCCTTTCTCACTGTCTCTCTCCACTTGGTTCCAGAGCCACATCGTGGTGCTAGGCGTGGGGTCGCAGCTCGGCCGGGCTGCGGTGGTCGTCGTGTTGTGTTCTCTGAGCTGGTTCACTGGCCTCACTCTTCCATGGAGGTTGTAGGCAAGAGCCGGTGGCTGGCAAGCAGAGGAGTGGACGGTGTGTCCTCCTCTTAGCTGCTAGTGGCAGTGGCTTGGCTACTCTTGTTGTGACGACATTTCTTTCACGTTGTTTCCAAGTGTGTCTCGTTGCCCTAGCCTGCACGGTGGGTGTATCCTAGCCGTGTCTAGCTTCCACGAGCGTTGTTGGTCTGGCCTTGTTGGCCTGTGCTAATGGTGGTTTCCGCGTTGCATGTCCTCTCGGGGTGCCTTGTGCAGGCACCCGACTGCTATTTTCGTAATTTGTTCCTTAGGTCGTCCGTGGTGGCACCGACGTCTGTGGTTCCCTAACCTCGTGGCGTGTCCAGGGTGCAGGGTGTTTCTGCTTGTGGGCCCTCAACCTTGTGAAGGTTCGAGGTGGCCGTGTTTGTGGTGAGACATCCTTCTCATGTGGTTGCTCGGTGTTGTTCATGGTGACACCTGTCTACGTGCCTTCCTCACCTCATGGAGGTCTAGGATGGCGGTGCTTGTGTCGTGAGACTCTGGTCTCACGTGGTTGCTCCAGTGTTCCGTCAGCTACTGTCTCGGCGGGTGTGTGTGCTGAGGTGCTTCCGCATCATTTCTGACTCCGCTGGTTCTGCGGGAGTCGTGTGTGGCCCGACCCTGGTTGGGGTCGTGGTGTTACTCTGTTCCGTTGCTTTGTAGTACTCTGAGTAGGTGTTTCTCGCTTTACTACTTTCTAGAGTAGTGCTTCCGCTTTTCTTGTAGTTCATGCTTCTCTGGCTGTAAGGGGACTAATTATCCCTACTGAGCCTTGTTTGCGAGGCACACCCCTACTTTCTTCAAGTAGGGACTCGCTATCGCAGGAGTTTATTGCTGGATGGTTGTGGTGGCGGTTTGTTACGTCGTGTGTTGCCAGCAATGTGAGATGTGAGTGTGTAAGCTCTTGTACTAGTGTGAGTTGAGAGTTGCCTTTGTGCAAGTCCTTGAGGTATGCCCCTTAAGGATTGCACTTTTCTTTTTGTACCTGTACTTTTATTTGGGACATGTTGTACATAATTTCCTTATTAATGTACAACTTTCTTATTATAGTTATTTGAATTCATTGCTTATCTCACTGGACTAAATTCTAACCCTTTCGGATCTTCGGATCCGTGGGTGGCGGTGCGACCTTCGGGGTTCCTGGCGGGGGGTCCGGGAGGTTGAGTCGTTATAGTGGTATCAGAGCTCAGGGGTCCGATGAGATTTATAATGAGTTAATAACTATGGCTGTCTCAAAGAATGGTACTAGTATGCTGCTGGCCCGTCCGTGTAGAGCTGTTGTTTGGTATGAACATTTGGTTTTTTGTTGCAGGTGGCTAGCTTTCCAGTAGGGTCCGAGTGTGAGCTACAGGAGAGTGTTGCTGCTGTTGCTGGGTGCGCGTGCGATGAGCATGTTTGGCCAGTTCACTTGTGCTATGGTTGGGTTTGTCGTCAGCCTGTGTGTCCTTGTGGGTGTGTCGCGAAGGCTGAGAGAGCCTACGTGTGGTGTGGCCATCACCGGTGCAGGGTTGTTGCCTGTGGATCCGGTTGAAGGTGTCCTTGCCTTGTTGGTTGTCCCCTTGTTGTTGGGGTGTGTGCTGTGTTGGTTGTGCTTGGCTTCGCATGCCTGTGCGTTGTTGTGCGCTATGCCCTACTCAGTCGACTTTGCTGCTCGAGCTAAGCAGGTGCTCCGTGTGCCGTGTTGCACCGCTGGTTGAGTACTGCGACACCTGTCTGTGGTTGTTGTCGGCCTTGTGCTAGCTAGTAGTGAACTCTAGTGAGGTGCTCTCGGAGTCCTTCTCTGCTGGTTCTGGTAGATGTGAGGTTTCCCCAAAATGGTATTGTGCTCATTTCTGGTTGTTGTTGTGTTGCCCTCTGGGTTGAGGTGCATCGCTTGGTTGCTTGTGTTCTGGTGATGTTTCCTAGAACTGTTTGTTGTTGTCCTGGTGAGGGTTTCTCTCTCTGGGGCTGTCTCTGTGCTCGTTAATGTCTTTCGCTGTGTTACCTCTTTGGTTTGAGGTCTATGATGTTTGGTTGATTGTGTTGCACTAGCACTTTGCTGTGTTGTGCAACTTTTGGGTTGGACTATTGCGTACAGCCTGCTTGTCTGCCTCTGGTCAAGGTAAGGGACCTTGACCATGTGTGTGGCCCTGTGTTTGGCCGGTTCGCCGTGTTGTTCGCTTCCAAGTTTCTTGCTTGTACTAGCAGGACTGCGGTTGTGTCCCTATAGTTTAGTTTTCGTTTGTTCTTCCATGCCGAGGCGCTCTTGCAAACGGTTGTTTGGCGAGCATCGTGGGTGTTCGGCTTGCTATGCCTCTCATGTGAGTGCTAGCCTTGTGTTGCTATTTTCTCTTTCATGTGCGGAAGAGGCCTATTGTGTGCCTTCTTCCTCTACTTTCCGTGGGTTGCTCGGGGTGGTGGTGCTCTACCATGGCATTTGGTGCCGTTGTGCACCGTGGCAACCTTTGTGGCAAAGGTCCCTCCCCTTGAGCTATCTTGAGGTTGAGCTGGTTGCTCCCCTCGTGCGTGTTGTTTCCTTGTGGCATGATGGGTCGTGGTGTACCTATTGTGCCGTCCCTTGCTGTGCTGGTTCCTTGTTGGCTGACTGGACGATGTGGGGCAGCGTGCCCTGGGTTCAGTGTGAGGCAGCACCAGTTTTCTTCTTTTTGGCTTGCTTGTGCAAGCATCGTTCTGGTGTGTATTTTTGCTTGTGCCTCAGCTATGCTTTGGAGGCACTTGTCGCCGTTTGGTGTGTGGCCCTCTCCACCTGCGGAGGTAGGAGCAGTGCCTTATGTTTGTGTGCTTCTAAGAGCCGATGCAGTTGTTGCGCTCTTGAAGTTGCTGGCTTTCCGCGTGTTTCTCTTGTGGGTCTCTGGTGGAGAGTCCCCTTCGGTTGGCCCTGTGTCGTTTCATGTCATTGGTGAGGTTGTATACTGCACCTTGAGCATTTTTCTTTTTCGATGCTCCGTGTTCTTGTGCCTCAAGAGTTCAGGGCCAGTATGGCCCGTTCTGCCCTTTCAGGCTTGCAGTTCCTTGCGTATAGGTTTTGGTAGGTCTCTTGAGGAGAGTCCTTCTTGTTAGCCTGTATTGTTTTTACCGCTGGTGCACCTGTATTGCATCTTGCCTGGCTTTGGTGCTTGTGGTGGCACCATGTGCTTGTGCTCTAGTGGTTTAGTTTTGGGCCGTCTGGAGCCTTGGTGCATTGTGTAGTACCTTGGGTGACTCCTGGTGCTTGTGATAGCACCGTGTGTTGTGCCGTGTGCCTGATCGTAAGCTTCGTATGTCATTTCACGAGTTTGCTCGGTGTTGGAGGCGTTGAGCTTTCCGCCTCTGGGACACTTCTTGCTGGTCTGTGCTTTGTGGTTGTACCATTACCGTTGTGGGGTGTCTGCTTTCCCTTGTCTTGGTAGCCCTATCAGTGGTACACTAGGCCTTGGTTGTGGCCTGTGTCTGGGTTTTTCCCTCTCGCTTGGGAGCGAGTGTGTTCAGTTGTGGTACCCTACTTTGGTCTGGGTCCCTCTGAGGTCGACGTGTTGTCCTTGACCTTTGTAGTTGTCTCGATTCCCGTGTAGTTTGTCAATGTCTTGATTCTCCTGGATTTACCAACCTCAGACGTCATTCCTAGTTTTGCCTCTGCGCATGTGCCTATGGAGCATTTGGTTTAGTTTTCTGTGGCTCCACAGTCATTGTGTATCCTTGTCGGACCACGAGGATGATCTGGGTAAGATCGAGTGGTGCCGGTGGACACTACCTTGCATGCCGTGGTGTTCTCCACGTGCATGCTATCACTTGGTTTTGGGTCACCCTTAAGAGACTCTCGTTTGTCTTTGCGGCAGGCGCTAGCTGTTGCTAGTTGTGCGGGGCCGTTCGGCGAAGTCTTGTGGCTGACCTCTTGGTGTTTTTCTCGATTTACTGTCAGTAGCTATGTCCTCTGTCTAGTCACTGGTCACAGAGTGAGTTACTGACTAGTTGGTCTCAATAGCGTGGTCTGTTGAGGGCTCAGTCGCGTGGTTTCCGACTAGTGGCTTCAGTTGTTTTCCGGTTAGTTTGGTGCGCGCCACGCCTGGGGAGTTGTCGACACCCGATTGTGTGCTCCGCGCTAGTTGGTGTGTGCTCTGTGAGCTGTCGAATGTCTAGTTAGGCACTCCATTCATGGCGGGGTCATGGTGGTGACCCCCGGAGGTCGTGGCACGACTTAGTGGTCTCTTTGCCCTAGTTGTTTTCTCCTACTGGGTTTCACCTTAATTTCGAGGAAGAAATTGTTTTTAAGTTGGTTAGATTTGTAACATCTCAGGTTTTGGTTGCCTTGCTGTTGATCTTGGGATCGTGACGAATCGGGCTGTCACATTCTGAACGTGACGTGTTCCTTGTCGCCTTCTGGTTGAGAAGGCGACGGCCCCCATGTCGCATTCCTATGGTCTTCTGTGGCTGGTGCCACGTGTCCGCACTCATGTGTGTGAAGGCAACGTGCCAATTATCGCATTCACCAGAGGCACATGCAAGCATGACATGTGGCCTGGAGGTTGTCTGTCAGAAGACCTGTTGGAACTTTTGAGAAGGCGACAAGATGCTTGTCGCGTTCTGGTTAAGAACGTGATGCCTATCTTGTCGCGACCTCAGTCCCGAGGTCTTAAGGCTGGTAGGCATCTCTTCTTCTCCTTCCTCCCTTCCCTAATCCTCTTCATGGTGGGGGAGCTTCCCCTCTCCTTTCTCAGGCGGTTTGGGCATGGAGGTGCCGACGTGCTCATGGCGGAGCGTTGGATCCGCGTGGAGTGAGTAGGAGGCAGCCAATTTGACGTGAAGGGCCCCAACGGGTCTGGCTCATCATTCTCGGTAGGGATCTCTTGCTCTCTCTTACTTTCTTGAGGAGATGGAGCTTGTTTTGAGCTATCCTCCCTGTGCTCGAGGCTTCCTTGTGGTTTTGCACGAGAGTAAGCTTGCCGATGGTGCTCCCTCTTTGTGCTTAGTTTAGTTCTTGTGGTTTGTGGGCGACGAGAGGTGGCATTGGTGCCCCTCGAGCCACTTTTAGTTTTCTTTCTAAAAGTGCTCTCCTTCCTCCCTTGTTTGGGGGCGTTGTTGTAGCTTGGGGGACCATGGGATGGCCCCCATTTGTGGTTTGGGCTTCTGTCTGAGGTCGCGACAGGTTAGCTGTCGCGACACCAGTTAGAAGGCGACGTGCAACCTGTCGCGTTCTAATGGCGATAGGTTGGCCGTCGCGTTCCCCTTTGCCCTTCTGTTTCCTCGTTTCCAGTCTTGGTGGGGGTGGCCCGTGTCCAAGTTGGTTAGAGGGAGGTCTCCCCAACTTTGCACGGGGCCTGTCTTCTTGTTGGGTGGCTTGCCATCATGGTTCCTTTGGATGTGGGCCTAGGGGTGGTTCTTCCCTAAGGGTCCTACCTTCAGATGATGAACGCGACGGGTCGATATGTCACGTTCTGAATCTGAAGGCGACGCCCTTTCTGTCGCATTCTAGTTGCGATAGGTTCTCTGTCACGTTCTGGTCACGACAGGGTCTGTGTCGCATTCTGGTCGCGACAGGGTCTGTGTCGCGTTCTGGTTCGGATCGCAACAGGCCTTTGGTCGCCTTCTAGCTGCTATGCTGTTGTGCAGCTCTTTCCATTTTCCCATGTTCCGGGCTGAAGTGTGTGTACCTGTGTTGGCCATCAGTCCTCTTGGGGGTTTCCGAGAGGTGTATCGTGTGTGCCTATGCCTGCTGTGCTTGTCCTGGTTACAAGCCAGCTGTGTCGTTTGCTTGTTGTGGTTGCCCCACCTGTTCTAAGTTCGCCCGACGCTTGGCACTTGAGGGCTTATCCATTGTAGAGGTTTCACCGTTACCTGGACCCCAAGTCCTCGCACCCGTTGAGGGAGTTCTTCAGGTGGCGGGCGAGCTCAAGCTCAGCCTCTGGTAGCAAAGGGGAAAACGGTGGTGGTCAACAGTGTAGAGTCGTTTGTAGAGCTCTGTTAGTTGAGTCTAGGACACCGAGGTGGTTTGGTTGTTCTTCCGGCACAGATTAGCTAGTATTTTCTCACTGCCTCTCTCGACGTTGGTTCTGGAGCCACGTCGTGGTGTCAGGCATGGGGCTGCAACTTGTCCGAGCTGCGGTGGTGCTTGTGTTGTGTTCTTTGAGGTGGTTCACTGGCCTCACTCTTACGGGGAGGTTGTAGGCAGGAGCCGGTAGCTGGCAAGTAGAGGAGTGGTCGGTGTGTCCTCCTTTTAGCTGCCAGTGGCTGGCAAGCATCTCTTTCTTCTTCTTTCTTCTCCTTCCTCCCTTCCCTTCTCCTCTCTGCGGTGGGGGAGCTTCCCGTCTCCTTTCTCAGGCGGTTTGGGCGTGGAGGTGCCGGCGTGCTCGTGGCAGAGCATTAGAGCCACGTGGAGCGAGGAGGAGGCGGCCAATCCGACATGAAGGGCCCCAACGGGTCTCGCTCGTCATTCTCGGTAGGGATCTCTTGCTCTCTCTTACTGTCTTGAGGAGATGGAGCTTATTTTGAGCTATCCTCCCTGTGCTCGAGGCTTGCTTGTGGTTTTGCATGGGAGAAAGCTTTCCGGTGGTGCTCCCTCTTTGTGCTTAGTTTAGTTCTTGTGGTTTGTTGGCGAGGAGAGGTGTCATTGGTGCACCTTGAGCCACTTTTAGTTTCATTTCTAAGTGTGCTCTCCTTCCTCCCTTGTTTGGGGGCGTTGTTGTAGCTTGGGGGACCATGGGATGGCCCCCATTTGTGGTTTCGGCTTCTGTCTGAGGTCACGACAAGTTAGCTGTTGCGACACCAGTCAGAAGGCGACGTGCAACCTGTCGCATTCTGATGGCGACAGGTTGGCCGTCGGGTTCCTCTTTGCCCTTTTGTTTCCCCATTTCCAATCTTGGTGGGGGTGGCCCCTGTCCAAGTTGGTTAGAGGGAGGTCTCCCCAACTTGGCACGGGGCCTATCTTCCTATTGGGTGTGGCCTGCCATCTTGGTTCAACCTGTCGCATTCTGATGGCGACAGGTTGGCTGTCGGGTTCCTCTTTGCCCTTTTGTTTCGCTCGTCATTCTCGGTAGGGATCTCTTGCTCTCTCTTACTGTCTTGAGGAGATGGAGCTTATTTTGAGCTATCCTCCCTGTGCTCGAGGCTTGCTTGTGGTTTTGCATGGGAGAAAGCTTGCCGGTGGTGCTCCCTCTTTGTGCTTAGTTTAGTTCTTATGGTTTGTTGGCGAGGAGAGGTGTCATTGGTGCACCTCGAGCCACTTTTAGTTTCATTTCTAAGTGTGCTCTCCTTCCTCCCTTGTTTGGGGGCGTTGTTGTAGCTTGGGGGACCATGGGATGGCCCCCATTCGTGGTTTGGGCTTCTGTCTGAGGTCTCGACAAGTTAGCTGTTGCGACACCAGTCAGAAGGCGACGTGCAACCTATCGCATTCTGATGGCGACAGGTTAGCCGTCGGGTTCCTCTTTGCCCTTTTGTTTCCCCATTTCCAGTCTTGGTGGGGGTGGCCCCTGTCCAAGTTGGTTAGAGGGAGGTCTCCCCAACTTGGCACGGGGCCTATCTTCCTATTGGGTGGCCTGCCATCTTGGTTCAACCTGTCGCATTCTGATGGCGACAGGTTGGCTGTCGAGTTCCTCTTTGCCCTTTTGTTTCCCCATTTCCAGTCTTGGTGGGGGTGGCCCCTGTCCAAGTTGGTTAGAGGGAGGTCTCCCCAACTTGGCACAGGGCCTATCTTCCTGTTGGGTGGCCTGCCATCGTGGTTCCTTTGGGTGTGGGCCTAGGGGTGGTTCTGCCCTAAGGGTCCTACCTTCATATGAAGAACGCGACGGGTCGATACGTAATGTTCTGAATCTGAAGGCGATGCCCTGTCTGTCGCGTTCTTGTTCTGACAGGTTCTCTATCGCGTTCTGGTCATGACAGGGTCTGTGCCGCGTTCTGGCCGCAACAGGGTGTGACGACCCAACCAACAAACTGGCCCAACAACCATACTAGTTGGTAGACTTCCCAGAAGGTCACCCATCCTGGGACTACTCCCAACTGAGCACGCTTAACTTCAGAGTTCTTTTCCTACTCGAGCTCTGAAAATGACTAGTCCGAGTTGTTGGTAGTTTGCTGATTTAGTCCATTTAACATATTCTTATATGGGGTGTTACACAGGGTCTGTGTCGCGTTTTGGTTCAGATCGTGATAGGCCTTTGGTCGCCTTCTGGCTGCTATGCTGTTGTGCAGCTCTTTCCGTTTTTCCGTGTTCCGGGCTGAAGTGTGTGTGCCTATGTTGGCCATCGGTCCTCCTGGGGGTTTCCGGGAGGTGTATCGTGCGTGCCTATGCCTGCTGTGCTTGTCCTGGTTACAAGCCAGCTATGTTGTTTGCTTGTTGTGATTGCCCTGCTTGTTCTCCGGTCCTTGGCACTCGAGGGCTTGTCCATTGTAGCGGTTTCACTGTTACCTGAACCCCCAGTCCCCATGCCCGTTGAGGGAGTTCTCTAGGTGGTGTGCGAGCTCGAGCTCAGACACTAGTAGCATAGGGGAAAACAGTGGTGGACAGTGGCATAAAGTCATTTGTAGAGCTCTCTTAGCTGAGTCTGGGACACCGAGGTGGTTTGGTTGTTCTTCCGGCGCAGATCAGCTAGTCCTTTCTCACTGCCTCTCTTGACGTTGGTTCTAGAGCCACATCGTGGTGTCAGGCGTGGGGCCGCAGCTCGGCCGGGCTGCGGTGGTGCGTGTGTTGTGTTCTCTGAGCTGGTTCACTGGCCTCACTCTTCCAAGAAGGTTGTAGGCAGGAGTCGGTGGCTGGCAAGCAGAGGAGTGGCCGGTGTGTCCTCCTCTTAGCTGCTGGTGGCGGTGGCTTGGTTGCTCTTGTTGTGACGATGTTTCTTTAACATTGTTTCCAAGTGTGTCTCGTTGCCCTAGCCTACACGGTGGGTGTAGCCTAGCCGTGTTTAGCTTCCGCGGGCGTTGTTGGTCTGGCCTTGTTTCCCTTTGCTTTTGGTGGTTTCCGTGCTGCGTGTCCTCTCGGGGTGCCTTGTGCAGGCACCCGACTACTGTTTTCGTAATTTGTTCCTTGGTGCCGTCCGTGGTGGCACCAGCATGTGTGGTTCCCTATCCTCGTGGCGTGTCCAGGGTCTAGGGTGTTTCTACTTGTGGGCCCTCGACCTTGTGGAGGTTTGAGGTGGCCGTGTTTGTGGTGAGACATCCTTCTCATGTGGTTGCTCGATGTTGTTCGTGGCGACACCTGTCGTCGTGCCTTCCTTACCTCATGGAGGTCTGGGATGGCGGTGCTTGTGTCGTGAGACTTTGGTCTCACGTGGTTGCTCCAGTGTTCCGTGAGCTTCTTGTCTCAGCGGGTGCGTGCCGAGGGTTGCTTCCGCATCGTTTCTGACTTCGCTGGTTCTGCGGGAGTCGTGTGTGGCCCGACCCTGGTTGTGGGTCGTAGTGTTACTCTGTTCCGCTGCTTTGTAGTACTCTGCAGTAGGTGTTTCTCGCTTTACTACTTTCTAGAGTAGTTGCTTCCGCTTTTCTTTGTAGTTCCTGCTTCTCTGGCTGGTAAGGGACTGATTATCCCTACTGAGCCTTGTTTGCGAGGCTCACCCCCAACTTTCTTCAAGTAGGGACTCGCTATCGCAGGAGTTTATTGCTGGATGGTTGTGGTGGCGGTTTGTTACATTGTGCATTGCCAGCAATGTGAGATGTGAGTGTGTAAGCTCTTGTACTAGTGTGAGTTGAGAGTTGCCTTTGTGTAAGTCCTTGAGGCATGCCCCTTAAGGATTGCACTTTTCTTTCTGTACCTGTACTTTTATTTGGGATATGTTGTACATAATTTCCTTATTAATGTACGAACTTTCTTATTATAGTTATTTGAATACATTACTTATCTCACTGGACTAAATTCTAACCCTTTCGGGTCTTCGGATCTGTGGGTGGCGGCGCGACCTTCGGGGTCCCTGCCCCCCCCCCCCCCCCCCCCCCGGAGGTCGGGTCGTTACAACCATACTCTCCTTTATTATCATCCATTGACTTCACTTCTACATGTTTCGAATTTTCCTCACCAATAACATCCTCCAACATCAAATGCAGACCAACATCCTTCGAAAGTGTTGTGCGTGCAAAATCTGTATACATTTGCCTGGAAGAAGAACTACTCCCATGGAACTCCAAAAATTGTTTGTCTTTAATGACTCCATAATGAAACAAATGTTGTCTTACTATTTCCTTTTCATGTCTCAAGATGCATACACACTCCAAACAAGGACACTTAATCTTTGTTGATGGAGCAGAGTGAGCAGAAGCAAGTTGAATGCATGCATCAACTCCATCCATATATTCCCTTGTATTCTTCAATTTATCCATCCAACTCCAATCCATATCGTCTCACTACAAAAAAAAGGCTCCTTTACAGTATATTCAGCATACTATAAATAAATCCTACTACGGTCAATTGTAACACACTTAGGTGCATAATCCACATACGATAAATAATTTTAATTTTATTGTGAAGCTACTTGTGCACTGAAACAGATATAGAGTGTTTCGTTTCTTAACAAGTAGTGCATGCTTTCATGATTCATGAATCTTTTTCATTGGGTTTTATGTGGAAGGAAAGCTCAAACATTAATGGCCACAATATCATGTTATTAAGCTTTCACCGGATAGAAAATTTTGAAACAATATTCTGCTTTTTAAATGGGGAAGGTGAGTGGGATTTTGAGAAACTAAGTTCAGTTTTCCCACAGAGCTTAGTGACTGCATTTGTAATTTGCCAGTCCAAAACAGGGTGAGAGTGTTAATATGAAAAATAGCATGGAGGAGGCTACCAACAAAGCAATATCTGTACAGATGCAATATAATGGTGATGAGAAGATGCCATGGATGTTGGATGACTAAGGTAAATGATAAGCATGCATTAGTAACTTGCCCTCACTCAAGAAAGATTTGGACGGAGATTGCGAAACACTGTCATGGCAGTTCGCACCAACAGATCTGAGTTGGATTTGGGAGTTAACAATGCCATGGGAGGAGAATAATGCAATGACAGTATATGCAAAAACAATGGTTGGGTATGTTATTGACACGTTGTGGAGGGACAGAAATGAGGCTCTATTCATACGTATATGAGGGACCATCTGGGTAGATGTATTAAAGCAGAAGTCATTTACTTGCCAAATGCATCAATAATAAAAGCACAAGCTTTGGCGCTTATCTTTGTGTAAAAGAGCTACATAACATTGCATGTCAGGAAGGCAAACAAGCATGTCTTGAAGGTGATAGTAAGGTGGTCATAGATTATTTAAAAAATATGAATGTGTCACCACCTCCGGAAATCAAAGAGGTCATTCGAAGTATTCATAGTATCCTAATGCCCAGTCTGGCAACCATGCACTACCATGCCTCATGTCCAACAACCCCTGTCGACGCCACCTCCCCCCACCAGTCATCCCCTCCATCCCCCTCCCAATGCCCACTCTGGCGACCCCATTCCCCCCAATACGTTGCCCCCTCCCCCACCCCCACAGACCACCAACAGCACCCCTCCCCCCTCACATCCAGCAACATCCCCTGTCGGTGCACCTCCTCCCCGTCGATTATCCGCTCCATCTCCTCACAATTCGACTCCCCCTTACGTCCACCACCAACCCGGGCCCTGTCGGCACCCCCTCCACCTCCCAATCACTAGTTCAGTGACCGCCTGCCCCCACCCCACTGACAAGGCTCCAAATCGAGTGTGAATGATAATGTACTTATGTGCGAGAGAGGGGTAGGGTACGAACACTGCTTGTTGCCTCTGCTGCCACCGCGCCGCGAGTCTTCTCCACTACAGACACTGCCTGCCGTCACCCTGAGTCTTCTCCACTGCGGACGCTGCCTGCCGTCGCCGCAAGTTCTTCTCCACTACAGATGCTGCCTGTTGCCGCTGCAAATCTCCTACCGGCCGCTGCTTGCCCTAACCCCTTTTGTCGCTGCCTGTAGGGAAGTGGAGAGTGGAGACAAGGGGAAGGAGGGGTTTTTGCCGTTCAATCTTCGCCCGGAGGGCTTATTTCAATGCGCGCCCAAAAGTTATTAATAATATTTTATTATATACTTACTGTACCAAGCTTGTAGGTAAATGATTTTGTTATATACTTACAGTATCACACCATAGGGATAGGTACATCTTAAAATTTTAAGACCAAAATTTGTTCGATATCCTTACGACACGTACAGTTTGTAGGTATGGATATGTCTATCCATACGAATAGCTTATGAATATACTGAACCGTAAGAGACTTTTGTAGGTAGAGCTAAGATTTCTTGTAGTGGTGGTGTGTTAGGATCGTGGCGCGTTTAGCTATAGCGATGTATTAGGGGGTCGCGACAGTGTGGCGTACTTTGTTCGGGTCGCATTCTCAGTGCAGAGAACCCGAGTCGACAGGGCTAGAGAAAAAAAAACTTAGATCTCGATGTACAAAGCATGAAAATACACGAAATCACTTTTAAAATGTTGCTAACAGGATTCAAATCATGATAGAAACAAGAATCAAGCAAATAGACATAGATTTCATGGAGTTTGAGATCTAAAAAGAGAGTTCGAGTACATGTCAATAGTCAAACTTTGAGCATGAAATACTCATAACTGACATGATAAAAATTGGAAAAAATATGAGACTTTTGTTACTGGGAACATGGATTATCTATGGACGAGATTAATTAGATTTTATTTGAGAGATTGCTTACCTTTAGACGCTGTGAACTTCCTAGGGCTAGAACTCGAAGAATGCTTGAAGAACTTCTTGCAAGTCTTCTCCTCCTCGAATCTCCCCTCCAATGGCCTATTCTCCTCATCCTTCAAGTCTCAGAAGATCAATAGAGTTGGCCCTGGATGAGATTGAAGTGTTTTTGTAGATCTAGGATTGAGGAGTCCTTCTAAAGCTCCAATTCTCCTTTAATTATGAGTTTTCTATATTGATCCTAATTTCCTCTCATCTAAATCTCAGTTTTTGATGAGAATAGGGCAAGAATTTGTAGCTATTGGGTTAGGTCGGGGTTAGGACTCTTCATTAGCCCTTTTTAATTTTTCAATAATTTAGTTACAAATTTTAACTTATTTATCTCTAATCCATCATTTGGACACTTATTTTTGACCCAATAACTCATGCATAGATCAATTTTACAACTCATATACTTACTTTACTTAATGATTTTAATTTACCTCTATTTTCTTTCTTTATAGTTTTAATTTATTTATTTTTCTTTACGATTTTTAATTACTTTATTTATTTTTAATTAGCTGGTTGCTACAACAAAAGTCAATGTATTCTTTCTTTCTGGTACTTTAAACTTTATTTTTCTTCTTTATATTACTTAACACCCTTAACTCATACTAAGTTTATGTGAAATTTTAGGTTTGGCATTCTATAGCCAAACTATTATTGATCAAACCCCATAGATCACAAGTATCGTAATTGTACTCCATAAGGTAGGACATGAGCCATTAATAAAGTTAGAAAACGACTCTTGTTTGATATAGGCAGCATTTCCCTCGGAACAAAGACAAGACTGATTTTAAAAGAAGGATAAAATTAAGGGTATTTTAATTATTTTCTCAGCTACGAGTAATTAATTTGACTCCACAGCTATGTAGCTAGAAAGCAAGGGAAGAAGGGGCATGGTGGTGCCAAAAGCTTACATCCAATTATCAGCACCATATCTCTCTAAGAAAAGGAAATACTCTCATATTTTCAATAGGTACCAAAGTACTTCTTGTGTGTACCCGAAGTACTAGATGGAACCAAGTCATCGGAACATGTGCCCTAACCACTATGCAGGAGTATATGTATATATAATGAGACGATATTAAAATGGCAAACATATGGCAGATATATGAGCGTCATGTATAGACTTTTAACAAATAATCCTAACACTGAGTTGTCATTATCAGAATAGAGAATCTGGCACAAATATCCCAAAACAAGCTGGTCCACGGAAATACTAAAATAATTTATCAGATTATGGAAAAATGAGTGTCAAAGAAGTATATATCCACGTGTGAAATTGTGTCAGATACAAGTGATTTTTAAAAAATAAGACGCGAGGATATAATAATAATAATAATAAAATTTATTTACGGATGTAGAATAGAGGTGAGGTAAAATTTCAAAAATAGTTATAATATAATTTGTTTATAGATATACAACAAAAGATGAGGTATATATATGCAGCATCTCGAGTTTAGAAGGTTAGGTTTGGTGAACATAATTTATTTTTATCACTGATTTTAAATTTGAATAATGAAAACGAGCATAACAAAAGAATATATATAGTAATATGGGGTCGCATCATAATATCTCTTAAAAATAAAATAATACGAAATAAGTAAAATATAAATCTTAAATTCAAATAAAATTTCAAATAGAAAAATATGGATCATAAAATATGTGCATATGTATATATATATATATATATATATATTGGCAAAGACAAGTTTAGAAATTGAAAAAGACGGATCCTAAAATATGGGTAATCAAATCGTATATCTTTAATTCTCTTTGAGAAGACCCGAATCCTTTCATCAATGCATTGCAGAAGCTTAAGGCCACTGAATTTGAACTGAGTAGCTGGAACAAGCTGATATTTGGCAATGCTGCATGCTGAAGATGATCTATATATATATATTGAAAGTCCAAAACCCATTTGCGTCCAATCGATCCTCTCTCTCTCTATATATTTGCTGTCCAATTAATTAGCTAATGTGAGACAAGCTTTGCATAGGGAGGAAATCAAACATCAATAATATGCTGGCTTCAAAATGCATGGGGACCGAAACATTATAAAGTTTTGCTTTCAACATGTGCAAAATTATAAGATGAGACAGAATTATATACTGAACCAAGCTTATTAAAGTGGATGTGGTGGGTACGTTTAATTGGTGCGACAATCAGGAGGTGCTAGGTAGAGCTTGATGCATGCAGTTGAGTTTTTTCAGAACCGGCTTACCTCGATCCAAGAAATTTGCTTCGACCATCGACCACTTGTGGAGTAGTTCTTGGACCACCATGCGAGACAGATCGGGAGGCACTCTCTGCTTGTCAGCATTATAATTAAACGGAACTATACCTTTTGCTTTCGCAGCTCTGAAATTTATAAAATTTAGAGGTTCACCTCTGACTCTTTGCATGCATGTTGATGTTTGCATGCATCTTGCGGCATATATATATATATATACTAATTTAATTAATGGTGAATTTTCTCAGTTAAATCAGCTTGGTGCATTCCCCCAAGGGCTGCCATATATGTCCTTAATTTACTGGCAGGTGCTGAACCAAGTTGTTCCAATATAGTAGAGGGATTCCATTATTTCAAATTCTCTTGCTGTTTTTCATATATCTCATGATATTGTCGAGACGTACGGCCGTACACTGTGTCTTCATTAATATTGTCAGTAAGAAATCGCGTCCAAATTCTGGGATTGGTTATGTCCCTATTTAGATTTACAATGATCTGATTCACAAAATCTTAGATCCATCGATCCTTCGAGTTTATCATACCCCACTTATGGCTTTCTAATTTCTATTTGTCTCTTCCTAATGCTAATCGGGGAGATTTGGAAAGCTCGGTACTGCTGCAGGAGATATGAGGGTTCGATCGGGTATCTCCCTTCCAACTATAAATTTCTAATTGCATTAATGCGTCCCTACGCATATATATATCTTCTCAGCAGATGCCAGTTCAGAGTTGAGCCGGGTATATATATATATATTATATATATATAGGGAACAGTTGAATATCCTTTCTGCTCTTGGTCTCCAAAGTCCATGACATAGACCAAGGCACCTAATCCTTCTCTGGAATTAAACCCCCAACTCGATCAAGCTCCTTTCCCTTTAAATGTTGACGGCTCTTGTAGAGGGTAATCCTAGCAATTCGGCACGAGAGTGTTTTAGATATTCCTCCGACCGACAAAAGATTCTCTTATATATTTCTATATATGGAGTCAGTACTATATATCTAAGGTGGTGGCTAAGCTCAGAGAGCTATCCTTGATGGCCGAACTTTGCCTTGCTATCATTATAATATCCCATTGTCAGTTATATATTCCGATTCATTAACTTCAGTGAATCTGATCAGTAACAAAAGCAAACCTCCAATGGCAACTCCTCCCTTGGTGGCGTCTGTGTTAGTGACTCTACCGAACAGAGTCATCCGAGCGCTGACTATGCTCCCAAGCACATCAGAGCATTGAGCACGTTCTCCAAAGACATACATTAATGTGTCCGCATGTCTACTCGTGCGCCACACCTCTTGTTGTACAAAAGTAAATTCTATTGCTTGGTTTTTCACAGTTCTAATTTTTCATATCCTTTGTATTATATACTGAGCAGAGTCTCAGAGATGTGGTAATAAAAGAGAAGTAAGAGTCTTCACCATTTTGGCGTTCTTCTTCTCCTCCTCCATTTTAATATGGTATCAGAGCTATCTGCTTCACAATTTTGATATATTTTATATTTTTTTTTCTCATGGCCCAAACACCTTCAACCAGTTCGTTCTCCCCCTTCCTGCTGTCTCTGATCTTTCTCCTCCCTCCTCGCTATAAACTGAGTCCCTCCCATCAACCACTAATTCCCCTGCTATGATTGGTGTTCCTGGTGTTTTGTCCTAATTGCTCACCATCAAATTAACGCACAAAAATTACGTGCGTTGGCGTCGCCAGTTCACTACTGCCCTGTGCACTCATGACTACTTGGGCATTCTTCATGGCTCAGACGCAAGCCCCCCCTCTGCTCTTCCAGGACTTGATAGCGAACCATGCCCCAACCATGCTTATCTAGCATGGCAACGGCACGGCGCGCTCATTCTCTCCTGGATGTTGGCATCTATGTCTGACTCGGTGGCCGGCCTAATCCCTGACTAACACATTAAGTAAACTATCACATAATTCACATGGCTATTAGAAAGTACTATGTAAACGTGCTTAATCACACAAACTACACATGGATTTCATATAGCACATAGTGGTTAACATAACTCATAAATATGACATATTTCCACATATTTATATAATCAAAATAGAGCACATACCTACTCATGATACTAACATGATATCTTCCTCATCTAATGCATTCACATACCACATGTCACACCCCGACATTTAGCAGTAGAAATAAACGTCAAGAGTATGAGCGATACAAGTATGAGTATCACAGTCAAATAATTCAGAACGATAACTAAGTATAACAAAAGAATTGGGACAATAATTGTGCCAGCCAAATAATATCTTTATTTCATTTCCAACAAAACTAACTTAAAACCTTACATAGTTAGAGCCAATAACATAGGGCCCATTATTGTATTTCAAATACATCTATCATCAAGAAAATAAACCTAACTATTACAGACTCTATGGACTCTACTCATGATGGCTGACATGACATGTACGCTGGAGATGCTCATCACTCTTCCCAAGTCCCGTCATTCTCTAGATCCTCGAAATCATCACCTAAAAATGTTAAGGAAAGTAGGTGTGAGTGCACTACTAACGCCTAGTAGGATTTATATCTCATGATGCGGACATGCTTTACATAATTAATATGTTAACAGGTAAGATACTAACATGTAGTAATCATGGCAATAACAATAGGGACAATTCCAAACTACAACATGTACGAGAACGGTTCAGTAAACAAATCCAGTGACATTTATCAGGTGAGAAGGAATGATTAACAATGAGACAGATGACAGTATGGTCATTTATCATGTAGAAGAGATTCAATATTCAATAACATGTACAATGGATATCTCAAGTTGAATTCCTTAGAATTCTAATGGATAATGACATATTGGATTCAATAATGATGACATGTACAATAGATTTGGCCATTTCTCATATAACAGTTCAATCAATCATTCATTCATTCAATCGTTCAATAACAGTATGGAAATTACCTAGATCAATCTTGCATTCATTAAGTGATTGCCAGACACCTCAATGGATCATATACTCTCGCGATTATACGTATTTCGGGTGCTTCTCCTAGGACCTGGGCCCTTATATGCGCAGACATAGTTATGAACCGAAGTTCCAATAATTTCTGATAATTCCATTCATTCATTTATGGCCAATGATTTTCAAGCAATGGACAATTATGAACTAAAGATCATGTCAATGAACAAGGCACGTACACATGATCCGGGGTGAATTTCGACAGCATAAATTCAATCTTTACATTTAAGGGCTTGGTTTCATTGTATCAAATCACTCTCACGAGAAGTAGATAAAAATAGGGTGCATTATATCTTCTGGGTACTTCAATGGTACAACCAACTCGGTCTCTATGCAGGAATCCACGGAGTATGGAGATTTACAGAGGTCTTAGAGAAAAGGTTACTAGTCTGCCGATACGGAATGACCGGCCGAGAGTTCCCAATTCCCCAAGAGAGGGCTGCCTATATGTGCAATTTGACGTGTAGACGTGTCTCAATATCATAATCCATCGGTTTAAAACAAGACAGAAAGCAATTAACAAGCAAGCATGACATGTATGCAATTCAGTCTATCACATGGTAGTTGTAATTTTTTAACATATAGCACTTTTCAATTATGAACAAGACATAGTATGGACAACACAATGATATTCACATGGCACATAGAATCAAGTATCATTACGAGCACTTAGAATAACAGTTCATATTCTTATAGCTTTCATGTAGGTTGATAACTTTTAGGCCATTGAATAACTAACTGACATGATATAACAATAAAACACGCATAAGGTTGACTCAAGAAAACAGTCTCGGGTTGTCCTCTAAATCGCGACGGGTTCAGTAGTCGCACTTCAAAGAACCTTACCCAGACAGAACACGACTCTGTGTAAAATTACCAATCGCAAAGGACCTACCTGTCGCGTTTTAAATCGCGACAGGATAGATCGTTGCCTTTTCCAACAAGAATCGATGTTGGAATGATTACTAATTCAGAAACGCGACGGTTAGGTCTGTCGCCTTCATGTCGCGACATGCCGATATGTCGCAATGACTTTTGAATCACAACGTCTAGATACGTCGCGTTCAATAGTTGACTTACAAATCCGAATATAAAAACTATGCAAGACTGGCACTGAAAACTATACGACACACAATTTTATGTGTCAAAACAGTTAGGTCAACAGGTAAACACGATGGAAGGTTCTGTCGCCTTTTATAGAAATGCAATGGTCTAGTACGTCGTGTTCATGCAAAGAAGAATGTGACGTCTAGAATGGTCGCGTTTCAGGGTTTCAACCGAAAATAGTAAAAACTAGGTAGTCATGAATGCAACACTTATAACTCAAGATCTAGGGCTCCTGGAACAAAAGTATGAACATGAAAGATGTTGGGTACGATGAGTAGAAGAGAACTAGGATTTTGGTTTGACCTGATTTGGCCTCAGTTTGCATGAAACACAGTAAGAACACATAAAGCCCTAATCATGCGCGATGCTTGGAAAACGCTTAATACTCATAGCACGGTTGATGAAAAATAGGAAAAATATGTGCATATGAAACTAGACTCGATGCTCTTTCCAATGGCATGTGCTATATTTACTTCAAGCCCGAGAACACCTACCTTTGAGTGGATCTAAGAGGTGTCTAATCCAGGTCGAAGCAGAGAACGGTTAGGGAAGAAGCTTGGTTCTTGGCCGTCCTCCTCCTTTCGTAGTGCACAGCTCGCCTCCTCTCGACCCCAGCATGATGGTGACCCTTCCTAACTAGTCTTATGATGATTATTTATATGATTAGTGTTAATTTTAAGTCCTAATGAGACTAGGAAGGTTAGGTTGTGGTTCTAGCATGGTGCCTTCCATGTTTTGGGAATTCTCCTCCCAATTGGAGTCGTAATATTATTAGAAAACCTCCTAACATGGTTGGGTACGAATTTGGTCGCTAAGTATGGCTAATTACTTTTGCTTTAGCTCTAATTTGCCCCTTCCTATTTTATGTCCATTTATACTTACGAATTTTGGGGTTTTAATGCTATTGGGTTTTGTTCTTTGGTCCACTAAGAGTGGTTTGTCCCAATAAGAATGAACAGATGATTTCTTATCTTGGGAGTCTAACTGTGATTTTATTTTTAGTTTTGGACTTCATTAAGTACATGTGATAAAGTTATTCCCTAATTATAATAGTCAGTCGCAAAACACCTTCAACTTGGCTAATCACATTTTATTTTTCATGAATTTCTTCGTGGGTCATTAGGGAGTATTATTTAGGGTTGAACTATAATTGTTATGAAATTTTCCGATATGTTCTCGTACAAACGATAATGGCATATACGTTTGTACTATTTCAAAAGTATTGAATTTATCATTTTCAATTTATTACAAAATTTTAAATGACTGAATTTCTGGGGTGTTACACCACAAATACTTACTCATTGCTTGTTGTTTTAACATAACATGACACATTCAATACATGGTTTCACATTCTTTCACATTGGATCACATTAACTCGTCATTTTCACACGATCACATTACACATTCACACTTATTTTCACATTGTTTCACATATTTTTCCGTGACACATAGCCCAAACCACCATAAATAAGGACACAATCACACACATATTACACACTCGTCACCTTGACAACATAGAGACGAATCTTGGTAAACTGCTTAGAACCGAGATAAGCACTCTCCACCCTAACCAATGGTACTTGTCCACTTCCAAGATTTCATCCTGATGTCCACAGAATATCACATACACATTGAGTCTTCCCATGGAGACTTTTATACAGTACGTCTCTATAGTCTTCTATCATAACAATAACATAATCGACACATTAATCACTTTATCATATTAACCACTTATTTAACACATAATTCTCATGCACTTCCCATAGAGGTTACGCTGTGATCGGTGCAGCTAGTCTTCCAATTCTACATATGATTTAATGTAACACCTCAAAAATTTAGTAATTGGAAAATTAGAAATAAAATGAAAATGAAAATTCAATATTATTGAAATAGTAAAAAAACATACGTGCCATTATCGATTGTATGAAAACACATTGGAAAATTTTATAAAAATCATAGTTCAACCCTAAATTATACTCCCTAATGACCCACAAAGAAATTCGTGGAAGGAAAAATATGATTGGCCAAGTTTAAGGTGTTTTGCGACTAATTATCATAATTAGATAATAAGTCTGAAAATCACTATCACATCTACTTAAGGGAGTCCAAAAATAAAATAAAATTCATGGTTGGGCTCCAAACCATGAGGATTGACAACCCAATGAAAGAAATGAACCAAATGATGTGTTTTGGCCCACAAACAAATTCAAATCAGAAAATATCATGGAAATTCGTAGCTCTAATTGGGTATAAATTAGAAAGGGTAGTTAAGGTAAAATCTATGACAATTAGACTTCCATACTAACCCAAATTCGTGCACAACTATAATAGGAGGTTTCCTAATAGCTATTCCACCTAGATTGGAAGGGGAATCCTCAATTCTTGGAAAGAACCAAGCTAAAACTGCAACCCCCTTTTCCTAGTTATATTAGGACTTAAATTAACCCTAGATCTATAAATAATTGTCTTAATCCCTGGGGGACGAGTTACCATCGTGTTGGGGTGATGAGAGGTCGAGCTAAAGCACCATAAGAGGAGGGGATCGACCACAAACCAAGCTTCTTCTCCAACTCTCGTACTGCTGCGACCTGGAGAAGAACCAGTCTTAGGATCGACCAAAGGTAGGTGTTCTCGGGACAAACATGTACAAATCATATACCATGTGAAAGTTCATCGAGTCTAGTTTAATATGCACTTCTTTTCCCCAATTTGCATTAATCATGCATCGAGTATTAAGCGTTTTCCAAGAGTCGCGCATGATTAGGGTTTTTAGTGTTCATGTCATGTTTTACGCATTCGAAGGCCAAATTGAGTCAAACAAAAAGCATAGTTCTCTTATACTCATCATCCTCTACAACTTTCATGTTCATAGTTTTGTCTAAAGAGCCTTAGATCTCGAGTTATAGGCGTTACATGCATGTATGCATCGTTTTTACTATCTTCGGGTTGAATCCTAAATCGCGACCAGACCAACAGTCGCGATTTAGACAACTGGTTTCGCGACAGGTATACCCATCGCGATTACATTAAAGGCGATAGCCTTGACCATTGCATTTTACTATTGTCCTAACAGGATCCGACAACATCAAATTGTGCGCTGCATAGAATTCAATGTATGTTTGAATTGCGACTGTAGAGTCCGTCACGATTTGGTCTATTTTTCTCGCCCTTGGTTTTTGTGTTTATTTCGTATTTCAAGAGTGTTGCATGAACGTGTTGGTCATACCCATCGCGTTTCTATCTCATCAATCGATACGACTTACCGATTGCCTGTAATGCGTCATACATAGTTGTCACGTTTCTGTTCAGTAATCGATTGTTACAACAGTTGTCTTGACGCGTCTGACTGACCCGCCGCGATTTGAACGTGACAGGAATCCCCGTCACAATTTTAGTTGACCGACTACTTTAATTGTTTTAACTATCAGAGGCCTTTGAAATAGGCGACGATTGAACCCTCTGCGTATTCTAAAGCCTACTTGAGACCTATTTTCCTAGTCTTAAGAATAAGTCTTGCATGCTAGGTGTTATAGATGTACTGTTTAGCCTGCCCAATGGCTTAAAACATTTTAACCCATGAAAAATCCATAACAATCTAACTAAAGCCTACTTGAAACCTATTTTCTCAGTCTTAAGAATAAGTCTTGCATGCTAGGTGTTATAGATATACTGTTCAGCCTGTCCAGTGGCTTAAAACCTTTTAACCCATGAAAAATCCATAACAATCTAAAAGTTATTCTAATTATTGCTTGATCTATTCCTCTTGAGATTGATATGTTCATCCTGATGATCTAACTTGTTAAATTGAATGAATATCATGTTAAAATACTGCAAAGAATGTAGCTATAATTGCATGTTATTTATTGCGTCATCATGCTACTTGCTTTCCGTGTGTTAAACTGATGGATTGTGAATATTGAGACACATCTACACTACACTCTTGCACAAATAGGTAGCCCTTTCTTGAGAAGTTGGAAACTCTCTCTGGCAATCTAGGGACATTTTCTCTAAGACCTTCGTAAATCTCCATACTCTGTGGATTCCCTCATTGAGACCGAGTTGGTTGTACCATTGAAGTTCCTAGAAGATAGAAAACACTTATGTTCTCTCCTACTTCTCGTGAGGGAGATTTTGTTTCATGAAAATCAAGCCGCTAAGTGTAAAGATTGAACTAATGAAATTAAGCTGTTATGCTGTCGAAATTTACTCCAAATCATGTTCACTTGCCTTGTTCTCATTATAATCATTGACATGATCTTTAGTACATGACTGTCTATTTCTTGGAAATCACATTAGCCATAATTGAAATGAAATTACCAGAAATTATTGGAACTTCGGTTCACGACTGATGCCTGAGCATATAAGGGCCCAGTCTGGTCCTGGGAGAAGCACCCGAAATATTTATAATCGCGATAATATATAATCCATTGAGGTGTCTAGCAATCACCTAATTGATTGCAAGGTTGATCTAGATAATTTCTATAGTGTTATTGAATGATTGATTGAACTATTATAAGTGAAATGGCCAAATCTATTGTATATATCACTGTTATTGAATCCAATATATCACCGTTCATTGGAGTCCAATGGGATTCAACTTGTGCTATTCACTGTTCATGATATGGACTATTGATTCTCTTCTTTTATCAATGATCGTACTGTAATCCATTCTATTGATAATCGTTCATTCTCACATGGTAAATGTTACTAGATTTTGATTACTGCATCGTCCCATATATGTTACACCTTGTAAATTGTTCCATATCGTTATCATGGTCGTCTTGTTATGAGTATTGCATGATAGTATCTCGCCTAATAAAATGTTAATTTATGTAAAGCATACCTGCACCATGAGATGTAAATCCTCATGGGCGTTAGCGCGCTCACACCTACTTCGTGCACTATTTTAGGTGATGACTATGAGGAGATAGAGAATGATGGGACTCGGGAAGAATGGAGAACTTCTCAGAGTGTACCTGTCAACATAGAATCGACCATTATGCTTAGCATTATTAGAGTCTGTAATAGTTAGTTTACTTCTTCAGGAGTCTTATGTACTTTGAATGAGAATAATGGGCCCTATGTAACGACCCTCTTCATACTGGTACGATTATACCAATCTCCGTCAGTACAAAGGGCGTCATTACAGTGGGATAATAGCCCAACACTAAACGATAGGTTGATATGTACATGAATAACAAATGAGTACAGTGAAAATAAAAGAAATAACTCATCTTATTCCATCATCATCACACCATTCCACAGTCTATATAGTCAAAAGTAAATGACAAAAATCCACATTAATACAATTCCAGAAGAAATACATTGTCTATTACATTGTCTATATGAATAACATTATTACATACTATGAAATAAAACAACTATTTAGTAAACTCCGCAAGCAACTATTCCTCTCGCTCGATGTCGCTCCTCGCAATGTCCTCCTCAAGTACGGGGACACCTGTCTCACATGTATACCGAAGCAAGGATGAGTCTTCTAAAAAGACCCAACAAGCAATCTATAGATATTATTCTTACACATATCACACACATGCTAAACTATTACACAATAGGGAAACACATGCTATCTTTTAACAATAATGAATCACATGGCACATGTTTTAAACAATTAACAACATACATAAACCACCTAAACATGCTTTCTATACATACTAATTAACTCGATTCATATTTCAATCGTATTTATATCGATCATATTCCTGACATAATTAATGTCTATGAATGACCTATAGCATGCTTTCTATATATAACATATAACATGATTCATGGTTTCACACTTTATTCGAATCGTTACACAATTCTACAAATTTATTTTATGGAAACATGTACAAGATAATGAACATTCCTAGCATGATATATAACCAATTTCACATGTAATTATATCACTTTTTCACACATTTAGCTTGCTGTTTTAATATGAATAAATCACATTTATAGAATTTTACATTCTTTCACATGCTAACACATTCATACTACACTAACACATATTCACTTTTCATATTGCACATATTCACGTACACTAGTACATGCATGTTATTAAACTATATAACATGATACTAAACATGATATTACATTTAACATATTAAAACATGAATGATATGAATATATGAGATTTTTATCTTGGTTTTCACATGCATTTATTCTCTCATTTACATTCACTTTCACTTACACCTAATTTCACACACTTTGCTCATATTTTTCACTTGCACTTTCACTTATCACATCATTTGCACTTACCTCGTGCCACGTTCACATGTTACACTTTTTACGCTTAATTTGCCGTGACACGTAGTCCTAACTACCATCTAGAGGAACACACACACTTAGCACTTCACTTTATTTAACACACACTCGCCACCTAGGCAAACTAGTGACAAATCTTGGTAAACTGCGCAGACCGGGAGAAGCCCTCTCCATCCTATCCAATGGTACTTGTCCACCTCCAGAATTTCATCATAAAGCCTTTAGGATATCACTATACATTGAGCCTTCCCATATGGACTTTTCTACAGTAGGGCTCTCAGACCTTTATGGTAGCTGTGTCAATCTCGGGTCAATTATTACACATTATCACAAGTTTCATTCATTTACATACGCATTTTAACTCATTTATATGCACTTTAACATAATTACATATGTTCAGTTTACAGTATATGATGCTTCTATTCACAGTGATGATTAACTCATAAAAACATCCTGATCATTCTGCCAATCACATATTTTCACATGATTAAACTTAAACATGCTCATTATGTCAATTATCATTGTTAAACTAATAATAGGACCTAATGTTATCAAAACAGTATGAAACTTTTATCATAGGCTGCACACAGATTACATGCCACATGGATACATTTTCAGATTTTTCGAAATAGTATATCTAATTTTAATAATTAAGATAGATTTCAGGCATATTTAGCAAGAAATTCGTTATCACATGGTTCACAGTAAAACAGTCATGCCTGGCCATTTTAAAACCTGAAGACAATAATCGTATGATCCTATAAATTTGATGAAACCCTAACTTACAACAAATCAATTTATTTAACATTAATCATAGGTAGATCATGCTCATTTTTCAATTACAGAAATTACCCTAATTTCTATCATGCTCAGAAAATAAATAAATGCTCATGGTATGACCACAAAATTTACAACACATACAAGCAACTAGAAGGTCAGAAATCATCACATAGTCATGGTACATGAAGTTCTGTGAAAATCAGAGAAAGTTGGCGTCAAAGGCCTTGTCGCCAACATAGGTTAACGGCACACTATGTAGCCGTTTACCCAAGAACTTGGCGGCACACAAGTGGCCGCCAATCTTCTGTTTGTAGAAGTCCAGATAGAACGCTGAAAAACTGGAGAAATTGGGGTTCCAGGATGTAACGCCCCAGAAATTTTATTAATGAGAAAATAGAAGTAATTGAGTAAAATACCTTAGGGTTATTATTAAAATGTGATAATTAGATGATACATAGTTAGGGGTAATGATATTATCCCAGTGTCGCACCTCGAAATGCGTGCCTCCACAAGGTGAAACCGGAAAACGACGTCGAAATAAAAATCTGAGAACATCATAATTTCTAGAAAATGTGGAGAAATTTATATGTAATCATATGAATTTTTCGATGTACGGATTTCAAGGTATAGTCGACACGACCATTTTTCGGGTGATTTTTCACCTATTGCAAAATAAAATCTAAATTTATTAAAAATCATCACATTAGTAAAACCATCATTTAATGTATGGTTAAAATTTCATGATTAATGGATATCATTTGAGTATGTTACATCAACCTTAGTGGACCAGCTGAATTACTTAGGATTTACGGAATGGCTTTTCTGGGTTAATTGTATAGGGGGTACGTGGAGGCTTTAGATGAAGACAAAACTTGAGGAAACATGGTAACACCTCAGTTACCATGTGTAACTCTCTCATCTTGCATGGGCTAGGTGTCCAAGTGAGGTAAAAAGGATTCTTACCTTAACACCTACCCCCCCTACGTGTTCATGTGCATGTAACCTTTTGGTTCTATAAAAGCCCTCCATCACCATCGTACACACCTCTTTTCTCTCTTCTAACTGGTGTGTGTGTGCTACTTCAGAAGTTTCTCCACTTCCACTGCCATTCTAGTGAATTGAGCTATCAATTCTCTTTGAGGAAGCTTCAACGGTTGTTCTGGTTCATCTCCTTGGGGTGAATTGCTGTGGAACTTCTTCTTCGTGCAAGTGTGCTTTGCTTCCTTATATTTCTGTGGATTTCTGAAGCCAAGGATCTCATTCTCACTTCAACAAGGTAGGATTCTCCTCTTGATCTTTCCAATTTCTTCTACCACCTCCCTTGGATTCTCTGGGTAGTGGCATGAAGAAATCTAAGTCCAATGTGAAAATCCAGACATTTGTGAAATCTGGAAACTTGATATTGATCCTATTGTTACCAAGGTTTAGAAATCATGTTCATGATAGGAAATCAACATGTCATCATGTTTTAGCTGATCCACAAGTCATAAGTATCTACATCTTGTTATCTTCAAACCATTCAACACAAATTAGAGTGTTGCTTCTATTGTGTAGATTAGATAGAACCTCAATGATTTTCTACTTTTAGCTAACTTAATGTGTTGAGGTATGAAAAGACTCATTAGTTGGTTCAATTCATATAAGACTCACATAGATAGATGAGGAGAAAAGAGTTCTAAGAAGTAGTACTCCCAATTATCCTCTTTGAGTTCACTTTTAGCTAGAACACCCTTGTAAATTAAGTCCCATGATCTTCAGTTTTCAGATCATGTTTTCATGAGTTCTATATCTGAAATCACACTTGTTTAGAGTCTTATTCATGTTAGGATCATTAGAGTAACTTTATAGAACCTTGGAGGTCAAACGGAATAGCTTTCAGACCATTTACATAGCCTCTGTCGACAGACGAAGGTCTGCCTGTCGACAGGAACCCCTGGCCAGAACCCAGAACTTTCAGCCTGAGTGCATCTGTCGACAGATCCATGCTGGCTGTCGACAGATACACACAGAGCTGAAAACCCAGCTCTGGCAGTGCAGCCCCTGTCGACAGCAGACCAAGGCCTGTCGACAGATCATGACCAAACCTTGTTTCTAGCCTTGTTTTGACCTCGTTCTTTCATGAAAATCATACTCTTTTGTTCTACTTGTTAGTATACCTTAGATTATGTATTTTACTACCAAACAACCATTTAAACCAGTCAAGTTAACCTTCTTGTCACTTTGAGTTATTTCTACAAGTTCCGAACAAAATTGTCCTCGTGAAATTGTTATTTCTGAAATCAGTGACGGAATCAAGTCCTTGATTCTCTTGTGCAAACCTTGAGTGACTTTGAGTAAAACCTTTGTACTTCCTTGATTCATTACAAAGGTAAGAGTATGGTGATGACAATTGTGAGTCTTGGACTCAATCTAAGAGTTTATGCTTGGCAAATAAGGGCTAGTCTAGTCCTGGGAGGAGCACCCAAATTCGTTTAAGTGGCCGCGCGGAACGATAAAGGATTAGTGGATGTTTGGCATAGCATCATTAAGTGTTTGATTGGTCATCATTTCATGTTATTGTGTGTTCATATGAGTTTAATACAATTCGTGAATGTTACTATGAATCCTTGAATCTTGAGTTCATTGTTCCATAACTTTGCTATCTAGTGTCAGATAGCAATCTCAGTTTAGTTTGCAAAAGCATGATTACATGTATAACTTCTTGTCACTTACCTTGTATCTTGATCTCCTTGATTATAGACTTGAATCCTACTGAGCTAGTTAGCTCACAGAATTCTATTTTTCAGGTAATCCAGATGGAACGAATGTTTAAGGGGAATAGTGTGCTGAGTGAACTACCAACTACAAGGAGCTAATTACGATGGTTTTCTATAGTGTTTAGCATAGTAAATGTGATGTAATAAGTTTCTGTTGACTTGTTCCTCATGAGATCTAAATGAGGAAACTTTTGTAATAAGACACTTATGAGGTTATCTTTTATGAATGGATATCGTGTCTTTTCCGTGTATGTATGTTATATTCTGTCACTTCCGATAAATAGTTTAATTTATTAGGACGTGACACAGGAACTCGAATAAAATCTCGAAAAATACCTAAGACCTAGAGGATATGGGTAGGGATGAGATCCCTAGATCACTTGCCTTATAAAAATTCTTCAATGAACTAATTAGCTCGAAGACGCTCTCCTCGGCCAAGCCAAGAAGCTGCTCAAACCACTTCAGATCTGGTCCTTCCTGCCGATGTGTTTCAATTCTTGGAGTCGGGGATGATTCCTTGATGCTTGGTGTATCCTCCAGTTGATGCAGAACGCCAAAAAACTCCTCCAGTCGCCCAATCCAGCTCTCCAAAGATTGGGTTTTCCCAAAGAAACTCTAGTTTTCCCAAATGCCAAAAAGACTTCACTTGGCTGAAAACTCTAGGTTTTATAGACTAGGTGGGTTAGGGTACGCATTAGGTTAGGGTTTCTATCGTTAAGGGTAGGTTTCCTAATCTAGAACCGCAAGAAACACACTGTTTCTAAATTTGAAATTGCAATAAAATTGGGAAATAAACGTCAACATTTGCTGCTGCTAACATGGAGTCAGCGTCCATCGTTCTGGACGTCAAACTCACCTGGCCATGCAGTCAACGGCACACATGTTGCCGTCAACATGCAGCTAACGTCAATCTATGTTGACGTTAACTGGCAACTTCGGCCAGAACATAGAAACATATCAAAACATTTATACCAATACATCATAAACAACTTACAGAAATAGATAGAAATCTTATGCACAAGATAAATACACATACATATACATATGTACACAATATAGTTACATACAATATGCATGGAATGAATAAATACAATATGTACATTAATAGTTAGATAATACATGCACATTTAAATATATTACATGCACAGAAATAAACTCATACATACCTACAAGATGTATAGCAATAATTACATATTATATGCACAACATTACTTAAATATAATATGCGGAGGATGAAAATGAATATAGTATGTACAAAATTAGCTAATTTCTTATATTCACATATATATATATATATATACACAACATATATGCATACATATGCACATGAGTAATTAAATAATTTATAAAATGCACAAATTTAATACACACACTATATACATAAACAAGTAAACATTACATACATAGAATATAAAATGAACAGAAATTCGGGGGTCTCACACCCTATGTTTGGCTCTGATTATGAGGTTGTAAGTTAGAATTGATGTAATGCAATAAAGAATTATGTGGCTAGCACTATTATTGTCAAGTCTTTTGTTATACTTAGATGTTGCTCTGAATTAATCGACTATTGATACTTGTATCGCTCACGCTCTCGATTTATTTTTACTGCTAAATTTAGGGCGTGACATTTAGTTCTTTAGCTGTGGATGGATATCTCAACGTTTTTTGTATTGTAGGAGTATGCCCCGTTTGTCTTAATTTGTATGCACCATTTTATCATCAAAAAAATAAAATTGGCCAGGTGATAGTGCTGGGTGATGTGAGATCAATATTATGTCTCTTTGGATGAGGGTGTACTCTCCTAGTTGCTGATCTTATATATAGCCTTCTGATTGAAAAATAAAAGGTACTTAATTGGATCCCCAGAAGTAAAGAGATCAGCTTCAATGTTCTTCCATCCACCCATGGATATAGTACCCTCACCTAGGGGTGTAAACGAGCCAATACGTTCGACGAACAGCTCGGAATTCGACTCGATAAAAACTCAGTTCGACTCGTTTATTTAATAAACGAGCCGAGTTTGAACAAAAAAAAAAACTCAATTCATAAACGAGCCGAGTTTGAACACATGTGAGCTCGACTCGCTTATACTCGTGAACAATTCGTTTAAATACTCGTTAATAACTTTTTCAATACTCGTTAAGAACTCGCTTAAATACTCATTAATAACTCGTTACTATTTAAATTAATTGTTAATATGTCATAGAAGATATAAGAAGATATAAATTCTTTATTAACTTTGACACCATAATTTTTTTTATAAAAAGAGTATTTTAGGGTGTATATAACAAATCATACAAATGGGGGTATATACATAAAATTTGATTTGAATTAACATAAGGGTATGAACACCAAATCAAATGTTTTAAGGTTCATAGGCACCACATATCATCTTCTTCCCCCGCCCCCCGACTGTTCACTTTGCACACCCATCTCGGGCACTGCCGAGGGGTGTTGCGGTGGATCACTGGAGTCTCCGGCGACCACTATGGACACCTTGCCGGTGCTGGACAGAGCTACTGGCTCGGCGACGGAGGCGGCAGCGGAGGCCCCATTGGAGGAAATGCAGCGCTGCCAGTCACAATGGTTTCTCTGATGGTTCCGGCGGTAGCCGCGGTGGAGGAGCCCACGCGAGGGTGCTGGCGGTGCCGGACGCCGTCTGTAGTGCCCACAATGACCTTCTCCGACCTCTCCATCCCATGCACCCTCCACCAATCCCGCCCTCCCCTGCATTGGCCACCCCATCTGTAGTTTCGATTAGTCCCATATTAGATAAAAAAAACATGTCGTTGCCTTGAGTTTCTACAAAAGGAGGCCATAACCCCCTTTTTTATACACGTTACATGGTTTGGAGTCTTTCGGTAGGCCATGAGTCTGGGTTTTTAAAAAAACTCGGCCGAGTAAATTTTTTTAAAATCGTTGGACCTCGAACTCGGTTGAATAGTTAAACTAACCGAGTGCTCGAACTCGAGTTCAAATTTGAGCTCATTAATATAATCGAGCGGGTTATCGAGCTGAGTCCGAACGTCATAAATAGTTATCGAGCCGAATTCGAACAGTGGTTCTAATTACTAGATGAGTATCGAACCAAGTTCAAATTCGTTTTAAAAAATTGGGGCCGAGTCTGAGTATAATGATATTCGACTCGATTCAAATCAATTACACCCCTACCCTCGCCAAAGCCATGAGTTTAATTTGTCTCCCGTCAATTATTTTTTGTCTATCTTCCCGCCGACCCTCTGGCTCTCTGCAAGGAGCCATGATGAGACGATAAAAAGGGTACGTTTCTGCAAGGTGGGTAGGCCAGACGAGGGTTTGTGGCTGTGTTCACGAATGGAGATCTCTCTGACATGCTGTCACGTTGCTGTGGCCTTTAATGGCGCGGCACAGGTACAGCACCAGCGCCAGAACAGTAGTCCGACTGTGTGTGTATGAAAGACAGAGAGAGAGTGAGAGATGGTAATTAATGGGAATGAGAGGAGTTTTGATTACAGAGGGCATTTAAGGAGCAACGCAATACTTAACAACAGAAATCGCTAGCAAGTACAGGGGATGGAGGATAATTCCCAATCAGAGTAGGAGAGAAGGGATAAACCCAACTTATATATCTACTTGATAGGCCACAACATTACAAGATCTGCAGATAAAGGACATGAGATATCAATGCTTTTAATAAGTTGTTGACAGGAGACTCGTCCAGATTATTTCAGGACGATTAGAGATAAATGATGGGAGTTCTCAGGTGTTGTAAAAAGGACGTGCTTGCTAAAACTTTGAGCAGGAAATATGCACAAGAGACCACACAAGCCTTAACAGTGCCGCATGTCCTTGTAAAAAAAAAAAACTGTGCTCCATGTACTTGTGATGTTTCAGTGATGATCAAGTCGTCCGTTAAAAGTGAACGAGAGGGGTGCATGATTGATTTGATGTCTCAAGCATTTGTAACAGAACTCTAAGTTATGTTCATAGAAATTAAGAGAAAAGTTTCTCACTAGTCATCGGCTAACTAATTAGTTTTCAATTGGAGTTTTAACATCCTTTTCCCCTTCTCAACCCCATCGGTCAAGGCCTACTTATGTGAACCTTGTGTGTGTATATGTGTATGAGAGAGAGAGAGAGAGAGAGAGAGAGAGAGGGAGATAGAGAGAGAGAGAGAGAGAGGTGCAGAACAGCAGAAGGAACATGATGTGTAAGGAAGAGAGATGATTTGGCAATCTATTGCAACATGATTACTGTGCCCCCCCGCTAGCGCTGGCCTCCCCACGTCTCTTTCCGTCTCCCACACCAACACTAGTGGGGCAGCTATATGCAAGCCTCTTGATGGTGACAAGACTTGCCTCGACCATGGGTAGCCCACTGATGTCTGCCCGTGAAAGTCCTGTGGGATTCGGAAGGGGAGGAGGCGTTGCATGCTAAATTCCAAAGTTTCATTAAACATCTCGTGAACAATTCGTTGGATGTTTACAAGTTAAAGACTTTTAAAACCCAATATTAATTAATCCATGAGCAGCTATCCATACATGTTGGCTTTTCTCAACGTAAGAAAAGTAAGATTTGTAGACGATTTCAAATGACAACTGTTTACAAATAAGATATTTATTGATGATTATAATTAGTTTCTCTTTTCTTATGTTTTTTAGATCGAAAGGGACGAGAGGAATTGGAGGGTGGGGGGGGCGATCGCAGAAAAAGGGGGTGGGGAGGCGGTGGCACACTAAAAAAATATTGTGGATTAACTACAAATACAATCCGTAGCTAAAGAGGGTGGGGGGGGGGGGTCGCGTGAGAGGGAGTTTAGGTAAGGAGGGGTGTGGTGGCAGGGGGTTCGAGGGCCAATGGCCTGAGAGAACACTTGTTTGGCCCCAATCCACACGTCACTCTAGACCTCGAGCAGATGCCATGATCCTCATTTGAGTTCCTATGCGAGGAGCAGGTCCAAGGACGACGAGGAGGAATGCTGTGAGATTTGTACGTCGTTGGAAGGAACCTATGTCGTCTAAATAGAATGGGGTTCTTGGTATCTAATCCACCGTCTGCAAGGTCTACTTGGTGGCTAGTACTGCTATCACTCTTTTAAGTATATTAAAGATTTGTGTCTTATTCTTTGTCCTCTTCAAGTATTCAAACTCTCACGTCTGGTTAGCCAGTTAGGTATATGCATGTTGGATGGAAATAAGAAAGCACACTTTTACAAAAAATCGAATGGATTCCTTTGCCATCATATTTTTTGTAGCACCCTGAAAATTCAATAATTATAAAATTAGAAATAAATTGAAAATAATAATTTTAATATTATCAAATAGTACAAACGTTCGTGTCATTATCATATTTATGAAAATATAAAAAAAATCATAAAAATCATAGTTCACCCCTAAGTAATACACCCTAATGACCCACGAAGAAATTTGTGTAAAGAAAAATTTGACTGGCCAAGTTTAAGGCATTTTGCGACTTATTATCGTAATTAGGGATTAAATCAGAAATCCATTATCATGTGTATTAAATATAATCACAAACTAAATTAAAAATGATAGGTAGACTTCAAACAACATATATTGATAGCCCATCATAGAAATTGGACCACTGGACAACCCATGGCCCATAAATAAATTCAGGTAAGAAAATACCATGAAAATTCGTAGCTCAAATTGGGCATTAATTGGAAAGGGCAATTAGGGCAAAACTAAAACAATTGGACTTCCAAATCAACCCAAATTCATGTCTAACCATATCATGAGGTTTTCTAATAACTCACGTACTCCAATTGGGATGAGAATCCCTCAAACAAGGAAGGGATCAAGTTAGAACCGCAACCCCTATTTTTTAGTTACATTAGGACTCCTAAACAACCATAAACCTTTAAATACTCGTCATAAAACCCTTAGGGACGAGTTAGCAACTTGATGGGGTAGTGAAAAGGACTGCTAGAGCACCAGTGGAGGAGGAGATCGCCCCCAACTAGAGCCATCTTCCCCTACTGTCGTTCTGCATCGACTTGCAGAAGAAGTATCCTTAGAGCATTTACAAGTAGGTGTTCTCAGGCCAAGCAGGAACAAATCAGATACCATGTGAAAGTTCATCGAGTCTAGTTTCATATGCACTTGTTTTCTCTAATTTTCATCAATCATGCAGCGAGTATTAAGCGTTTTCCAAACATCGCTCATGATTAGGGCTTTTAGTGTTGATGACATGATTCACACATCCCAAGACCAAATTAGGTCAACCCAACACCATTGTTCTCTTCTACACATCATCCTCTATAATTTTCATGTTCATAGTTTTGTCCAAGGAGCCCTAGATTTCGAGTTATAAGCGTTGCATGCATGATTGCACCGCTTTTCTTGTTTTCGGGCCGAAACCCTAAACCGTGACCACTCCAGACGTTGCGTTTCAAACACTGGTATCTCGACAGGTTAACTCGTCGCGATTACCTTAAAGGCAATAGACAATACCGTCATATTTTAGTTCGTCTGTTACGTTCTGATAGCATCAAATTGTGTGTCGTCTAGCTTTCAGTGCATGTCTGAGACACGACCACATGATGTGTTGCGATTTAGACTTTTTCCCACCATCGATTTACGTGCATGGCATTTGTATTTCAGACACACATGAATGCGTCGGTAGAATCGTCGCGATTCAAAGTCATCAATTGATACCCTGTACTGATTGCCCTTGAACGCGTCCATCATGGCCGTCACATTTCTGCCATGAATGCGTCAGCCTGTTTTGTCGCATTTTTGTCCAGAATCAATTGGTCAAACTAATTGTCTCTAACCGCGACCGTTACCTTCGTCGTGATTTAGACAGTCGACTGCTTACCTATTTTAACTATTTAAGCCTTTGTAATAGGCGACGACTGAACCCTTCACATATTCTAAAGCCTACCCGAGACCTGTTTTCACAATCTTAAGTGTATGTCTTGCATGCTATGTGTTATATAGACATTGTTCAGTGTGACGACCCTCATTATACCGGTACGGTTATACCAACCCACGTCGGTATAGCGAGCGCTGCCACAGTGGGACATTTACCCAAACGATACATACAGCTGAGATACACGCGAATATACAATAGAGTAGCGGAAGTAAAAGACAACAGTCTCCATTCATTCATCATCCACATTAAACATACATGCAATTCGCAATTTACATAAAAGGAACTAAAGTTCACATAAATTAATTGCTGAAATGGAAATACATAATGTCCACACTTTTACATCCTTTTCATATACTCTAATACAATGTTCAATTACATACTTATGAAATACACAATCTCAAAGAAACTCCAAAGCTAGCTAATCTCCGCGCTCGGAGTCCGTCTCTGACACCTCCTCCGAGGTGCAACGCCCAACTACACCTGTACGCCGAAGCAAGGAGTGAGTCCAAGGACTCAGCAAGCAACACTACTCACGATATACACGTACAAGTCCTAGTGGTTTCTACATGCACATTTACAATTTACAACACATAGCATGCTAGTCAATTCAAGTTTCAACCTAGCATGAAAGTTCTACAATTTATACATGAATCATGTTTTCAGATTTCTAAAATAAAATTCACCTATCACATGCTCTCTATTCAATTTACTCATGAAACTTTAATCTTTAAAGAATCAAAACATGAGAGCTATCAACATGAACATTATGCACACATGAAAGGGGAACACCACTAGCATGGATTAACATGTCCTTAAGTACATACATAACCTTTTAACATGCTTTGGGTTGCTGTTTCACATGGTTAACGGCTGTAAACCTATACATGAAAGCTACAATATTGCATAAAACATATCATGTGTTCAAACAATCATGCTATCTTTTGCCCGTTTTCACCAATTATCCCTAACATGGATTCTAAACATCCTTGCACATAATAACATGATGATAATAACATAAATTCACTGATTTCACATGATTTCAGATTTGTCTCACATGGTTTTCAATAACATATTTTCACATCTTTAGTTTCACATTTTCTTTACATAAGATTTCCACTTTCACATGGTACACTTTACACATACACATTCACATTGTCACTTACACATTTACACATGGACACATACACTTTACACATTTCACATTACACATTTTAGGTGCCGTGACACATAGTCCAACCACCAAGAAGGACATAACACACATCACATTACACATAGACGCATCTAGGCATTCCAATGGCGACTCTTGGACTACGCAGATCGGGAGAACAAGTCTCCACCTAACCAGTGGTACTTGTCCACCTCCAGGATTTCCCCTTAATGCCCTTAGGGTCACTTACACATTGAACTTTCTCAGGGGGACTTTTCCCTGATACAGCTCCACTGCCCTCTACGGAAGCAGTGTCACATTGGCACAGTTACACATTTATACATTTACCGTTTTACACATGGTTTTACACTTCACACTTTTCATCACATTCACTTTCTCACTCACATGCACATCTCTGTTTTCCTAACATGGTACTACAAATTTCAGGAGTTTAACACACAGGAGTTTTCACTAATCAAGTTGGTTTTAGACAATAACTAATCACATTACGATAATATACATAGATTATCACATTTCACATGAAAATACATAACTTTTTATACTGATCCAAATGACCTGAAATTTTAACCACATACTGTTTTCGGGTTCAAGATCATACACTCAAATTTTCAGATTTTTATGAGCTAAATAGAATTTTCAGAAAATAAAACACCTATTTAGCATACTATTCACAACTTAAGTTAACATGGGGTTTAACACATCCCTGCAAATTGCCACTTACTGTTTTAAACAGAGGCTACTAATATATGCATGATTTGAGAATACAAAATTATCCTAAATCATACATCTATGGATTTCACCACAACCATTCTTGCATGCTTTTATTTTACCGAGCCGGATTCATTAGCAATTTACACAGCATGGATAATTTACCAAATTGCAAACACATATACTGACCCACTAATCTTCATGATCAGACCAAAACCGAGACATTCATACTAATCCTAATCATGAACAAAGATTTGCAAGATTATCTACAAGTCATGCTCACAAGTGTAAAGGGGTACAATTATCCTACATTTACCATCACGCATCACACTCATTCACACACCACAATTGATAATATACATAGAGTATAGGATTACCATATATCCTCATCACGGAAAACATACCGAAATTAATGTATAAGAAGGGCAGAACAGCTCACTGTTCTGTCCAGAGGAACTTGGCGGCGGTCTCTGGCCGCTGACTCAGAGTCAGCGACAGGGCCGATGGATGCCAAGCATGATCTGGGCGTCCAGGGACCTTGCCGTCAAGCCAGGTCTGTGCAGAAACACAGACCCGAGCTCTCAAACTTGGGTGAATGGGAGGGTCTAGGACTCGAGGAAAAAATCCAAAAATATAGAAACGACCTAGACACATACGGGAATACCATGGATAGGTCACTTGCCTTTCAAACATTCTTCCAAAGGATTTAGGGCTTGGTGAAGCTCTCCTTGGGCTATCCCAAGAAGTGCAGAAATCCCTCCAAAGATCTCTTCCTCCGGGCTCCTGGATGATCTCCACGCCAAGGGGATGTCGGGGAAGCCTCCTCCTTTGATCCTGCTACCTCCTTGAAGCAGTGGAACGCCGGATCAAGCTCCAGGGGGGTCGGATTTGTGGGTGCTAAGAGGGTTTTCTCACAGACTTTCTCTAGGGTTTTCTTTCTCACTTTTTCTCCTCTTGCAAGGTGAAGGGAGGGAGGAGTGGGGAGAGCCATTTCGGGTTCAGACCTAAAGAGAGTCTCTCTCCCACTCACCAGGCTGATTTGACAGCCTTCAGAGCCGTTGGGGACAACCCCCAATGGTTGGCTTGCCTTGTTTCAGAAGCTTGCAGCTTGCTGCGCATGCAGGCCAGAGAGATTGGCATCCATATCGCTGGACGCCCGGATTACTGTCGGCGTCCAGGTCTGGACGCTGACACCACCTCAGCGGCCAGGGGTTGACGCCAAGGGGCTTCGGCCAGAACCCTAAGTTATGCAGAAAACCATGCATACCATGCATATATACATGCAATATGTATACGGTATTATACCCATACTATCACCATGCAATACATGTATTATCTATATTTAATATAAACACATGCACACGTAATTATAGTAATTAATGCATACGTAAATATGTACATACATACACAAGCACAAATATACACACGTAAATACAAATAAGGCGACGGAAATTTGAGGGTCTTACATTCAGTCTGTCCAGTGACTTAAAACATGTTAACCCATGAAAAAGCCATAACAATCTAAAAGTTATTCTAATTGTTCTTAATTGTTTGATCTATTCCTCTTGAGATTGATATATTCATCTTGATGATCTAGCTCGTTAAAGTGAATAAATATCATGTTAAAATTATGCAAAACATGTTACTATAATTACAAGTTCTATATTACGTCATCATGTTACTTGCTTTACGCTTGATTTAAACCGATGGACTGTGAAATTGAGACTTGTTCTACATTACACTCTTGCACATATAGGCAGCCGTTTCTTGGGGAATTGGAAACTCTTCGTCGGTCATTCCGTATCGATAGACTAGTGAGCTTTTCTCTAAGACCTTCGTAAATCTCTGTACTACGTAGATTCCCTCATGGAGACCGAGTTAGTTGTACCATTAAAGTTCCCTAGAGATAGCGTGCACTTCCTTTCTCGTTTTCTTTTGAGTGTGGATTCATAATCATGGACTCAAGCCATTAATGAAAGGATTTAACTAAAGTATAAATTGCGTCGTTATGTTGCAGAAATTCTCTTTTGACTATTATTATCATGAAATCATATTCACATGACTTGTCTCTCTTGAAATTATCATGAACGTGATAATGAACTATATACTTCTTGAAAACTCTTATTATTGGCCATGAATGACTGTGGGTATCTACATTTGAAAATAGTGAGTGTCTATCAGTCCCCAATGACAGCGAGTCATAAATATACTGTTAACCATGGGGTATAATGATTTCTAGCGTTGCATCTACGGCGGGAAATAGTGTCGTGTTGAATGCTAGATACAATAACCACATACACGTGTCCTAGTGTGCATTTCATGGTGGCATAGATCCTTAGTGCACATTAGTGTCTTCGTGCCTGATTAAGTGTTAAGTGTTAAACATTCGTGCTCATGCGTGATTGCTTGCATGATATGGCCATCCTACGTTCTTGCAAACTATTGACAACATGCGTTCTTGCAATTAAGTGATATATTGTGTGCTTGTAGATAGTGTTCTACTACTAGATCTATCTTGTTACCACATTTCTATATCTTGTTCAATTACTATTGTTCAATCTATCTTGTTCACGTAACGTGTTAATATGGATTTATCGTTCATGCATATCTAGTTAAACGTGCTTACCTAGTTCTAAATTGATAATGACTTATATCATTGCCCGCACATTGAGGTATAAACTTACTGGGCAAGTTTGCTCATTCCCTATTTTTCAACATCATAGGTGACATTGATGAAGAAATTGAAGGACAAGACTTTGAGGGGAATGCGTCAGAGTGATGAGCGTGTTCCAATCTAGTGTCTATCATTAGTTTATTTGAGAGTAGATTGATGTAGTAGGTAGTGAGGATATATGTAATTTGCCTTTCTTGAGTCATTATTAGTCAAAGTCGATGGAGTTGTTCTTAACATTATGAATTGATGAATGAGAGTTGGTTATGTTTATTAAATGGGCCCTTATATTGTGTTGTTACACATCTAATGTTCACTAGTTAGAGGCTTATTTGGCGACTGTGCATATCTTGCAATATCGAATTTAATCCAAATATTTCTACTGGGTAAGTCTTGGGATGTGACACCTTTAGATGAACAATAATAGTGAAGAGAAGGAAATCAAGAAGGAACTAGACTGTGGGATTTGTGTTTTTGGCAGTAGAAGAATCCATTAATATTTTAATGTTCTTGTGGATTTCATGTCTTCAAGAATCATATATAATTTTATTATTATCATATTGTTAGTGGATGAGTTGTGAAATCCTTCATCAGAGGGACATTCGCTGGGCAAGGATGTATTATGGTCATTATGAAGGTTGTCATAGTTTCTATTTGTTTTTTGAAACATCCTTAGGGCATGTTTGGTATTAGAATAGATCGGGGATAGAGTGATCCTTACTCTCACTCTATCCCCGATCTATTCTAATACCAAACATGCCCTAGAAACCTACAGTGAGTGCTATGGAATTTAGCTACTGCTTGGTAGTTTGAGTCTTTGGGTGCTTTAACTTTTGAGCCCTATTTGTTTCTATGGAAATTTGGATTGCATCTTGTTCTAGGTAAAGGATAACATTTGTGGTAGAATTTTATGCAACAACACTGGCATTCTATACTATTTTATTTTGATCTATCTTAGTTGTTAAACATAAATGTAGCATTACATGATTTTTAGAAGTTTACTACAAGAAACAACACAAATGTCAGCGACTTAAAACTGTTGACAAAAGATGTAGAACTGTTGACACAAACATATGTCAGCGGCTTACAAGCCGTTGACAAATTGGTCGTCGACTAATGTTTGTCAGTGGCCACACACAGTCGTTGATATATGAGACATAAGTCAGCAGTTTTCAGGCGCTTACATATATACGATATCTCAACGAATGACAGCCATTGACATATGGGACATATGTTAGCAACCATTATTTGTTGACATATCATAAACATGTCAATGGATAGCTACAGCCACTGACAAATGATTATTTTTTTTTTAATCTTCATCTCCTCCTCTGCCCTGTAACCCCTCCCCCCCCCCCCCCTCTTTCCCACACTGTGACTTTGCACTATGTGATGACAGAAATCTTCATGGGTAAAAAGGAGCGAAATATAGTGCCAAGAAAGGAAGAAGATTTAAAACCAGTTCAATGTAATCAACAAAAATATCATCCATGTGCTATCACGAAGACTTAAAAACATACTATCGTTTTTCATCATATTTAAACTATTTACAGATCAAATAGAGGGAGGGAAGGAGGTTCTACAAAAGAGGACACAAAATTCCATCAATGTGATCTCCCGACCGCAATCCCTCGTCCCATCAAGCTCCGCCTATTCCTCCTGTCGTTAGTTTGTTTCCTTCATACTTGCAGTAGCTCACCCGAAATGACGCCGACATTATCGCCGGTATATGCTAAACAAAGATCAAGCACAACGACCTAAGACATGAAACTAAGACTCAGTCTGGGGGGTCGGGGGATAACCGCTGTCGACGCTGGAGGCTGAGGAGGGATCTCAATATGGGAGAAGGTGAGGAGGGCAGCGCTGTTGACGATGATCTGTTGGACGACAGAGGATATCTGGGAGGAGACAGCGATCTCGGAGGGCCACCCTCAGGTCTGAGGTCAGAGGGTGTCGGAGGCCGCCGACGCCGGCGGGGGCCACCCCTGGCGGTCGAGAGAAGGTCTCGGCGGTGAAGACCATTTCTCAGCGAGAGAGAGAGAGATTGGCGCATGTGTAGTTGATCGAAGGGGGGGCGGGGTAAGAGAGAGTAGAGTGGGAGAGAGCAGGGAGGGGAGAGAGAGAGGGGGCAGGGTGGGAGAGAGAACGGAGGCGCGGGGGGTGGAACAGAGAAAGGAGGGGGCATGGGTTTTTTTTTAGAATTTTTTAAGTATATGTCAACGACTTATATAGATGCTGACAAATGGGACATATGGCAACGACTATCAACAGCCGTTGACAAATATTTGGAAGTTGGTGGGAAAAATTCTGCCATTTTTCTCATCAATATATGTCAATGGCTACTGAGATCCATTGACATATGTGGCTTATGTCAACGGCTCACAGTAGCCATTGACATATACTAAGTTATAACAATGGATCCCAATACCCGTTGACATATGTTATGCTTATGTAACGGCTACCTGCGGCCGTTCACATTATAATATTATGCTTATGTCAACGGCTCCTAGTAACCGTTTGTTGACCAGGTTGCAAGCCTAGAAGGGGGGGGGGGGGTGAATGGATTGCTAAAATTTTCGTTTAGAATATTCCTATAAATGAAAACGCTTTGACAGAAGACACTAAATTCGATGATTAGGGTTAGTATAAAAACGAAGACACAATAAGATCAGTCACATGAACAACAAGGATTTTATCCTGGTTCAGATCTCCTATCACAAGGAGTCCTATGTTCAGTCCCCAAGTAACAACTTGGGATTTCACTAACCAAGTGTACAGTCCCCCTTAAGGATACTTACATATGCAGTTGCAGCTGGCCTTCTCTTCTCTATACAAAAAGGCACTAAACCACCTGATACAACAGGTCTTCCTTCTTACCAAAGGGAACAATCACCCCAATCCACAGCAGGTCTTCTCTTCAAGACGAAGAGGAGCACTCAGTAAAATAAAGGAGATGATGGCCCTAGACCAGCTTATAGAGATTGATGGATCTGAGGCGCAATCTGAAAGACAGAGAGATTCACACAGAAAGAAGGTCTCTCAGATCTACAACAAGTTCTCCAATATTAGAATAGGTTGCTATGGAGAGCTAAGAGCAGAAAACTATGTTTGAATGAAGGAATGAGCTCTTCTATCTTTTTCTTCAAGGTCTCAAGGTTGTATTTTCATGCAGTCCTCAATCTTCTATTTATCTTCTTTTGAAGAGGTATCCATTGAAGTATCCGTTGTCTCTCATCTTCAAGCACGTTAGATGTGTCTGGTCTGATGTAGGGATCAAGAAAACCTGCAGCCATTAAATGCTGGGATAGACACATACAGAGAGAAAGATTATCTGAATCTCTTCTTGCTTCTGTCAGGGTGATAGGTCCAATCGTTGCAACGTGTGAGACCACCGAAACCTGCACACAATTAATGTTGAAGCATAGACAACTTTAATGTGCCTAAACTGTCAGTCAACGTTAGTAGTCGTGCTTTAGGAAGATATACTAAAGAGGAGGTTACATTCTGTCATCCCTTAAAGTTCTACTTTACGTGACATGAATATGGTAACTTGAAGATATGTCGTGTAGAGATATTATACCAGATATAATAAGTGTTTGAGTGCACAGGATACAACATGGTTCGCGGGGAAAGTTGAAATTCACAATGATTTGAATATATGAATATTACGAAGGATAGTGTGTATATTCAAAACTATCTATAATGATTATAATAATATTCATCAATTGTCTAAAACATAATCATTGTAAGAAGAAAGTTGATGTTGAGATATAATCAAAGTCCATGTGGAATTGTAATCCATGTTGACATGAAGTCGATGTGAGCATAATCCATGTGAAAATGTAATTGATGTTAAAACAAAATCGATGTTATAATGAAATCGATGTTTTGGATGAAATCGTTGTTGAACTGAAATCAATGTTTAACTGAAGTCGATGTTCAAGTGAAATCATTGTTGAACCGAAATCGATGTTCAAGTGAAATCGATGTTTGAACCGAAATCGATGTTCAAGTCAAGTAGTTGTTGAACCGAAATCGATGTTCAAGTGAAATCGATCTTTGAACCGAAGTCGATCTTCTAATGAAATCGATGTTGAAGCGAAATCGATGTTCAAATGAAATCGATGTTTGAGACGAAATCGATGTTTGAACCAAAATCGATGTTTTAGTATGAAGTCGATGTAGAACTGAAATCGATGTTCTAATATGAAGACGATTATTAAGTGAAATAGATGTTCTTTCCGAAATTGATGTTTTAACAAGGTAGTCGTTGTTTGAGTGAAATTGATGTTGTAATGAGACAGTAATCGATGTGAACTTTTAATAGAAGTCGATGTATACTTAGACAAATCATATGCATTGGACTTCAAATAACATGAGTGTAGATAACTTACTGAGTTTGTTTTATTTGAGACCTGTTGACAAATCTTAGAAAACAATGTTAGTCAATAATTTCTAGAGTTTTGTTAATCACCAAAAATACATATAATAAATAACAAATTATATGGAGATAGACTGATCATCAATCTCCCCCTTTTTGGTGATGACAAAACATTAAAAGTTACATATATGAAAGAGCTAAAATAAATTTTCTGAAAGTTTCTAGTGAATGTATTTCAGAATGTTTTATCCCCCTTTTTGTCATTAATCAATCAGAATAAATAAGTAGTCGATAAAATGGGAAGAAAGAGACAAAGATAAATGGGAGCCAAGATAGCAAATTTTAATAATTAGTGAGGGTCAGAAATATAGAAGGCAGGAGACAGAGGTGAAGCATGACGAGTGATAATCTGCCAAGCTTGAAATTCCTGCTCTTCAAGAAGGTTTTCAAAGACACCCCAACTAATGTTATAGGAAGGCCCCATTTCTGAACTAAGTCTCTTGATGTGAAGCTGTCGCTGATCTTCAATAAACAGGGTGTATTCATCAGCACTAAGAGACAATCTATAGAATCCAGCAGTCCCAAAACTGGCATGTTGAAGGAACTTATCTATGGAGATAGGATAATGTAGTTTGTGAGCCTTCAAATCCTTCTGCAAAGCTTCAAAGATCTTGTATCTCTCAACCCAAATAGAGTAGGGATCTGAAACTAAGTTGATGGAGTTGAGATCCATAAACTGCTCAGGAGACAGAATCAGTTGATGTGACTTTTCTAAGGAGGAATTGAGTTGATCCAATTGAAGAGCAGCGTGATGGTAGACTTTTATGCCATTCAGAGTTTAAGAACCTCTCTGATTCAGCTAGCAGGGGAGCTAAAACAACAGACTTTATGTAACCCCTATGATATTCTTTGAAGAGAAATCTATGAAAAGCAAGAGGGGCTCCTTTTTGAACAAAGATTCGGGCCTTGACTCTGGCAAACTGCTAAAAAATTATGGGACCCACATCAGAGTCCATGAGTAGAAAATGCAGTTGAGGGAGAAACTTGAGGGCAGGAATCTTCAAGGAGGCAAAATCAACCTGAAGAGGTACATTGACTGGGCTTTCTGTTCGGAGAAGAGAGATAGCAGCCCTAAACTAACCAAGCTAGGCTTCAGGAATGCCATTGACATGGAAGTAGTCATTGTACATCTGGAACTGCCTGATCAGCTTGATCTCCTTCTGAATGGAAGGACCCCAAGAGGATGTGTGCTGACTGACAAACAATTTTGAGAGGGTCAGAGGATGATCTGAAGGAGGAAATCGGTTGGCCCTGGCAACCTCAAATTTTTTGAAGAGTGCTTTATTGGACCTAGCCCACTGATCCTCAGTCTTGGACTCAGCTGAAGAAAGGATTTTGGATTGGTCAGGCTTGGGCACAAGAGAGATAGGAAGAATGAGATTTAGATGTTAAGAGAGATTTAGGTAAGGGAGGCCAAAATTGCAGCAATATTCATTTTGGATTATTCAGAATAAAGGACTTCTTTCTGGGACAACTGAAAGAGCGTACCACAGAGGAGAAAAGAGAGCTGAGAGGAAGGGGAAACAAGCTCTTTTGAGTTTTTCTTTCTTGGAGGTAGGACTGAGAGAGGGCTAAGAATCAGTCCTATGGATATGCGAAGAGATAGAGAGGACTGTCCGGAGGATAGCCTCTTCAAATTCATCTTTGGTATTTTAATGTATGGCTATGCAATGATACTAGCACCCTCAGGAATGAGAGTGATGAAGGATGGTGGAGTAGGTGGATGAAGAGAGGAGAAAGATAAAGTGGGAGGAGATTGAGTAGATGGTCCAATAGAGGAGGGACCAGTAGAGGATGGACCAGAGGTAGAGGTTGGAGGTGCCTTAGAAGAGGGACGAGGAATAGATGATGAGGGAGTAGGTGAGGAAGAGGATTCAATAGGGAAAGGAGTAGGAGAAGAAATATGTTTGGGCAGGGGTTTCTTTGAAGGTTCACGAGCAAGTGGGGTAGTGAAAGAGGCAAGAGGGGAGGAAGGAGCTGGAGACTGAAGGACTGGAGGATCAAAAGGCCCTGGGGGCATAGCAGCTTCCTCTACAATCACTTGAGACCCTGATGGCTCAACCACTGCATCTCCTTGATCAGATGGCCCTGATGCCCCAGCTAAATCACCTTCTGCCTCAGATGGCTCTGGTGGCTCAGCTGTATCATCGTCTAACTCAGATGGCCCTGATGCCCCAGCATCTGACTCCACTGGCACTGACTGGTCTGGCTGTTCTGAATGAGGAGGCCCTGATGGCCCTGCAGTAGCTTCTGGTACAGATTCAGATGGAGTAGGAGGGGCTGGAGCTGATAAGTGTGCCCTCACGAACTGTGCAAGGTCAGATACCAAATTCTTCAAACTGCCCAACTCAATTCTCATATCATGGAGCTCAAATTTAACTTCACCAAGAGCTTTTGCCTGAGAGCTTTGGCTGAGGAAAATTTAGGTCACCTCAGACTGAAGAGAGCATAGAATTTCTCCTTGAGCATTCAACAACCGAGTAACAACTAGGTCCAGATGAACATAGAGCTTCTTCTTTCTTGATTTATTATGTGCCTTTCTAGTGAGCAATGAAATAGTACTGGCAACATCCTTACCTTTCTTCCAGGTCCAACAGCTATTGCATCATGCTCTACTAGAAGGCTGGTGTGCTGATGAGCACAATCATCATCATCATCATCAGAGGCCTCTTCAATTAAGCCTTCTTGAAATTGATCTACAGGGCACTAGCAGGATGCTCCCCCTGAGTAGTAGGCTCCCCTTGTGCAGGGGCAACTTCCATAGGGATTTCTTCATATTCGCCTCGTGCCACAGCATCTGGAACTTCTTCTTCATGACTTCCTTCAACAATAGCTTCTTCAACTGGAGCACTAGGAGTTTCTTTAGCAGGAATGTCTACATGCTCCCCCTCAGTGTGAGCATCTTCCTTAATGGGATTATCAACATGAGTTTCAAGCACTGGAGGAGGGATCACTCTACCAGATGATTGGCCAACAGGCTCAATGAGTTCAGGTGCAATATCTTCAATCCTCCTTACTGATGCAGCAGGCTCATCTTCTCTAACTACAATCTCATCTTCTTGAACAGGTGGAGCTTCAGCAGTAGAAGAATCTCCAATGATAGCTTCTCCTTCAGCTACAGAAGTTTTAGTGCAAACATTTCCTACCAATGAAAAACCACTTTTCTTCAAATTCCTGGTGCGAATTGGCTGACCCATCTTCTCTATCAGTTCTCCTTCCAAATTTATTCCAAAATGCTTGAAAATTCTTGTAAGCAGGTGAGCATAGGGAAGAGATGCTGCCAACTTGTTCTTCTTGTCCCAAATGACCACAACAGCAGACTCATCTTCTCAACTATAATCCGTGCCATATTTACATCCTGCTTCTGTATAGCCCAAAACATGACATCTACATCTCCTTTTGTACAGAAAGAGAAGGTGTCACTGCGAGGTACTAAGATTTGGCATACAATAAAATGCAATACCCTGTTGAATGCATTGAACTGATTGATATCTATCTTGACATCCCTTAGTTTGTACTCAGTTCCTATGATTCCAAGTCTATTGCATCCCTTAAACTGTGCCCTACTTTTGAAATGCCAAACAGCCTCTCCAACAAGTCATGAGTAATTCTAACTGATTTGCCTTTGACATAGGAGGTGAGGGACCCATCTTCCACAGACTTCAAACAAGTGTAGAATGCTTTGGCCAAGTGAGGATAACTAGGTTCGGAAACTGTACATACCCCTGTCCATTTCATCCTCTGAAGAGCTTCAATAACACTGTTCATCCCTTGCTTCTCCAAATCATCCAAATCCATTGCCTTGTTGCCACAAATCTTGATCTTCACAGCCTGGAATCTCTCGAGTTGTTCTACCGTGAGGAAGGCAGCGCTGTAGCCACCCACACTGCTGGAACTCCCAAATGTGGCCATGGAAATTTTCAAAGAGAGGCTCTGGAGGATCGTGGATGAGAGTAGAGTGAAACTGCTCAAGAAATTTGAGCGGGAAGAATCGAATCCTTAGGGAATGGGAAGAAGGATTCTAGAGTCGATGGAGGGTTTAGTAGACTTCGGAGTCGAAAGGGTGCGAGAGAGAGAGAGAGAATCGGTGAGGGATGAGCTCCCTTTGCAACAGAGATATAAAGTTACTTTTGAAAAAGGCGGAGCGATAAATGCAGAAAACGACAAAATAGACGATTACGATAGCGTAAAAGCGAATGGATTTACTTAAATAAAGTGGGAAGAGATAAATCTTATTCTGAAATAGATTAATTTATTCCAGTTGTATACAGATAAATCTATTACAAATTGCACATGCCTAATTCCCTTCTTAGAGACGTAAATCTCTCTTCAAGTAAGACTTTTGTAAAGATATCTGCTAACTGATTTTGTGTATCTACAAATGAAATACTAATATTACCATTTGCTACATGATCTCGAATAAAATGATATCTAACCTCAATATACTTTGTCCTCGAGTGCTGCACCAGATTTTTCGTGAGATTTAGCATTGGTGTTGTCACATAGCAAGGGAATAGTCTTGATGTGTAGTCCATAATCTTCAAGCTGTTGTTTGATCCATAAGAGTTGAGTGCAACAGCTCTCAGTGGCTACATATTCAGCTTCAGCTATTGATAGAGCTACTGAGTTTTGTTTCTTTGAAGACCATAAAAACAAGCATCCTGTAAGAAATTGACAACCAACACTGGTGCTTTTTCTATCCACTTTGCATCCAGCATAGTCAGCATCCGAATATCCAATTAAACTAGTTTCACAGGTTTTAGGATACCATAGACCTAAGTTATGAGTATGAGTTAGATCTAAAGATTCTTTTTACTGAGATTAGATGAGATTCTTTAGGATCAGATTGATATCTTGCACACATGCATACACTAAATACAATATCAGGTCTACTAGAGGTTAAATAAAGTAATGAACCAATCATACCTCTATAAAGTTTTTGATCCACTGTCTTACCTTTTGGATCACTGTCTAACCTGGTTAATGTGCTCATGGGAGTAGACAGTGGTTTGACATTTTCAAACCCAAACGTCTTCAACAGTTCCTTGGTGTATTTGATTTGACTGATATGCGTTCCTTTTTTTCTTTGTTTAATTTGAAGTCCAAGGAAGTAGTTGAGTTCTCTCATCATGCTCATTTCAAATTCTCCCTGCATTAGCTTTTCAAAATACTTGCACAGAGATTCATCAGTAGATCCGAAGATAACATCATCTACATAAATTTGTACAAGTAATATATTTTTAGCATTTGATTTAATGAATAGTGTGCTATCTGCTTGATCTGTAATAAAACCATGATTTAATAAAAATGTACTAAGTCTTTCATACCAGGCTCTAGGTGCTTGTTTTAAACCATATAAAGCTTTATGTAGTTTAAAAACATGATTAGGAAAGTCTAAATCATCAAAACCAGGAGGTTGTTCTACATAGACTTCCTCCTTTATAAAACCATTCAAAAATACTGATTTCACATCCATTTGAAAAAGTTTTAAATATAATGCAAATGCATAAGCAAGTAAAATTCGAATAGCCTCTTGTCTAGCAACTGCTGCATAGGTTTTATTGAAATCTATGCCTTCCTCTTGGGAATAGCCTTGAGTAACCAGTCTAGTCTTATTTTGTAACGACCCAGAATCCGCATTACCAGTAACAACCAGTAACCCGAATTCTGACCCGCTAACCCACGAGACAAGCTCGGAAGGGTAGGAAGTGAAAGTCCGAGGAGACTATATGTAGAGATACACACCATGCAAAGCAGTAAAATTCCACTATTACATATCATATACAACCTCAGAGTCTAAGCAAAGTACAGAGTACAGAAGTACAACAAAAAGGTACTACTCACTACAGCTAGGGAGCACCAACACCGGAGTGGCTAGACTCGCCTGGAACGGGAGTCGACGAAGACCACCTGAAAGGGAGGGAGTGAGTCTCAAGAAAAGAACCCAGTAGGGAAAAGTAACCCCACCGGCAACTAAACTAAAGTGCGGAAAGTAAAAACTGAAAGTAAGTACACGTCACACCACAACACAAAACTGTAAACCACGCGGCTCAGTAACACACACTCACACACACAGCAAGTAGGACTCAGCTAGGGTCTGTGGCTCGGCGTCCCGTCACCACAGAGGCTCTCAACCCCAGCCACGTGTGCACACTACAGACGCTCTCTCTCGCGTCTGGTCCACGACCGTTTTTCCCCTACGCTGACCCTAGCGTAGAGAAGGGGCTCCACGGAGACCGGCTCAAAAACCACCAAAGGAGTACGCACAGGACAGAGTCGCACTCGGTGTCCCGGCTCACTAGCGGAGGACAACCACACGCTAGTCGTCTACACGGAGTCGCACCCACGCCTAGGTAACCCACAACAGAAACGGGTACACGGTAACGCAACGCGCGTACACAGACGGAACACACTCAACATCTGAAACCCCGTACAGTAGTAAACACCTCGTGCCACACAACTACTCCTATGCACAGGCGGAGTCACACTCTAAGCTGGCCCACTTGTGCTATTAGGGCGGACATCACATGTCAATCGCCTCTAAACACACAACTTAAGTCTGCTGGGACACAGGATATAAACGGCCACATCGATTGCCGCCAATCAGAGATAAACGGCAGCCCCTATGCCGTCAACAATAACTAAACAGCAATCGACCTTGTCGTTTAAATCACCCCTGAAGATCTCAACGTCAACAGATGTGGACGTTGATATCTTCAGTCCCCCATACCCAGAACTGAACCGAATCAGTCCCAATGGGCAAAAACACTCAACCAGACTCCGACTGATGGAGGGAAACACTTCCTCTCATCAATCTACAATACCAGAAAATCATAAATAGACAATCTAACACCTAGATTATCCAAACCACCCTCAATTCTGGCATGATATAACCCAAACCCTAAACCATGATTTGCACATCAATTTGGTTAATTGGACATGCTGGTTTGCTGGGGAGGGTTATAGGGGTTAAGTCCCTACCTCAGAACGCCTTAAGAATCCCCAAACAGCCACCAATCGCGCCGGATCTCCCCGAAGACTCCGCGCGAATCACGCCAAAACCACGCGCTTCCCGCCCGATCTAGCAACGCCACACGATCCAGGGCCTTCCCACGAGCTCAAATCACTCAACAGAAGCTGCAGGAATCAAGAAAGGCAAAGTTGGAAGAAGGGAGAGGAAAGGAGAAGAAGAAGCTCTGCTCTCGGGCTGCCCTATTTCAACAGGACTGGTTAGTCGACGTTAACATCTCTGGCCGCCAACTGAACCGCCAACAGACTGACGTCCAGATCCCATGTCGTTGAGTTCAATCTCAAACGTCCACATCGCTGGACGCTGACTCTAACTCAACGGCAAGCCCTGGCCGTCAACCCCAAGTCAACGACAATGGTCTTGTCGTCGACCACACAAACCACTACAGACCCAATAAGGATCCAATAAGACCCGAGACCTTACAGCTCTCCCCCTTAAGGAATTTTGCCCTCAAAATTCAAACAACACAAGGAAAGAAGACTCACCAAAGAGGTACGGAAAATGCTCGCGCATTTCGTCCTCCCGCCCCATGTCGACTCACCACCGGAGTGCCGCTGCCACGCAACACGAATTAAAGGGATTGCCTTGTTCCTCAACCTCTGAACTCGGCGATCCTCAATGTGCAACGGAAACTCTGGTACAGTCAACACTGGAGTCACCTCAGACCACTCTACACTCTGCAGAACGTGAGACTCGTCAGAAAGGTACCTCCGAAGCATCGACACGTGGAACACGTCGTGCACTGCTGCCAACTCTGACGGAAGCTCAAGTCTGTACGCCAAACCTCCGACACGCTCAGTAATGGTAAAAGGCCCAATAAAGCGAGGACTCAACTTTCCACGCTTACCGAACCTCACCACTCCCTTCATAGGAGACACACGAACAACACCTGGTCTCCTACCTGAAACTCGAGCGGTCGTCTGCGCTGATCTGCATAACTCTTCTGCCGACTCTGAGCTGACTGAAGCCTCTGTCTCACAGCTGAACTACCTCAACTGACTGCTGAACAAACTCCGCCCCGTGACAACTCGTTCGCCAACCTCGAACCAGTCAAGAGGAGTGCGACACGGTCGTCCGTACAAAGCCTCATATGGTGCCAACCGATACTGGAGTGATAACTATTATTATATGCAAACTCGACTAACGGTAAGTGAACTGTCCACGACCCCTGCCACTCCAGGCAACAAGCTCTAAGCATGTCTTCCAAAGTCTGGAGAGTCCGCTCTGACTGGCCGTCTGACTGAGGGTGGTAGGCGGAACTGAAAGCCAACTCTATCCCCAAAGCTCTCTGGAAACTGCGCCAGAACCCAGAAGTGAAGCGAGGATCCCTGTCTGACACAATAGAGATCGGCACTCTATGCAAAGGAACAATCCGCTCTACGTACAACATGGCCAACCTACTCACACCCCAACTAGTCCTGACAGGCAAGAATCTGGCAGTCTTCGTCAATCTGTCCACAAGAACCCAAATGCTATCAAAACCTCCAGCTGCCTCGGCAAACCACAAACAAAGTCAGTCGTCACGTGGTCCCACTTCCACATCGGAATCTCTAACGGCTGCACAAGTCCTCCTGGACGCTGATGTTCGGCCTTCACCTGCTGACAGACCAAACACCTAGCAACAAAAGCCGCTATGTCTCTCTTCATCCCAGGCCACCAAAATTGACGTCTCACCTGTGGTACATCTTGGTCCCCCTGGATGAATAGAGTACCTGGAACCATGTGCCTCCTGCAAAACAACTCTCCTGATAGACTCCTTAACAGGAACATAGAGTCTATCTCGGAACCTAACAGTCCCGTCCTCACAAAGCTCAACCTCTGGGAGAAGCAACACACTGTGCAACTCGGGATCTGTTTGCTGAGCCTCAGCAACCTGTCTCACAACTGCGGGAGCTGCTAACAAACTGCCCAACACACACTGACGACGACTGGAGAAACTCTGAAAGATCCCTCTGCCACAGACTGCCACAACTGCCACTCTCTAAGCATCAGATGACTCATCTGTGCTTTCCTACTCAAGGCATCTGCAACTACATTCGCCTTCCAGGCTTATACTCAATGCTGAAATCATAGTCCTTCAGATATTCCATCCATCGACGCTGCCTCATATTCAGATCCCTCTGAGAAAACACATATCTCAACTCTGGTGGTCGGTACGGAATACAAAACTCACTCCGTACAGGTAAAGACGCAAATCCGCAAAGAAACACCACAGCCGCAAGCTCTAGGTCGTGGGTCGGGTAACTCTCCTCGTGGGGCTTAAGCTGGCGAGACGCATAAGCCACCACTCGGCCTTGCTGCATCAAGACCGCACCCAAACCAACACCTGAAGCATCTGTGCAAACCTCAAAACCCTCCTCACCTGAAGGTAAGGCAAGAACTGGCGCCGACGTAAGCAGTCGTTTCAACTCTATGAAACTCTGCTCACACTAATCCGACCACTCAAACGGAACTCCCCTTCTCGTCAACCGAGTCAAGGGTGCAGCAACCTGAGAAAAATCTCGAACAAACCTGCGATAGTAACCTGCCAAACCCAGAAAACTACGAATCTCAGACACAGATCTGGGACTCTCCCACTGCAAAACTGCCTCAACCTTCGCTGGATCTACTGAAACTCCCTCACCTGAGATCACGTGCCCCAAAAAGTGAACCTGTTGTAGCCAAAACTCACACTTACTAAGTTTGGCATACAACTGGTGCTCTCGCAAAGTCTGCAACACGATCCTCAGGTGCTCGGCGTGCTCCTCCTCCGAAATGGAGTACAACAGGATCGTCAACAAACACTACGACAAACCGGTCCAAGAATGGTGGAACACCCGGTGCATCAGATCCATGAAGGCTGCTGGAGCATTGGTGAGCCCAAACGGCATCACCAAAAACTCAAAGTGTCCATATCTGGTCCGAAAAGCAGTCCTCTCAATGTCCGAATCTCTAATCCGCAACTGATAGTAGCCCGACCTCAAGTCAATCTTCGAGAAGACACGAGCAACTGAAGCTGATCAAGAGATCATCAATCCTAGGCAAAGGATACCTATTCTTGATGGTCACTTGATTTAGCTTCCTATAATCGATACACAACCTCAGGCTACCATCCTTCTCCGGACAAACAAAACAGGTGACCCCCACGGAGAAAAGCTAGGACGAATATAGCCCTTCTCTAACAACTCCTCAAGCTGCCTCTTCAACTCCCTCAACTCTGCTGGTGCCATACGGTACGGTGCTTGAGCAAAAGGTAAAGTGCCAGGAACCAACTCTACAGTAAACTCTATCTCTCTCTCTGGTGGAAGACCAGGCAACTCTTCCGGAAAAACATCCGGAAACTCACACACTACAGGAATGTCTCCCACTCCCGAGGCAATCTGGTCAAGAGTCACTGCAGAAACTAGGAAACCCTGACAACCAGAAGCAAGCAACCTCCCTGCCCTCAAAGTAGAAACTAAAAAGCGAGAAGTAAGAGGTACGATGCCTGGAAGTAGAACGCCACTGCTCCAGGTATCCGCAAGTGCACCCTCTTCTTCTGGCAATCCATCACTGCACCATACTGCTCTAACCAGTCCATACCCAAAATCACATCATAATCATGTAACTGCAAGGCAAACAGACGGGCTGACAACAACTGATCCTGCAACTGCACAGGTACCTCCTCGAGACAGTAGGACGTAAGGACAAAGTCCCCCGTCGGCAACTCTACTGCCAACTCAACAGACTCTCCCGAACTCAACTCTCCAAGGGAGTCTAAAAAGTCCTCAGACACAAAAGAGTGAGAGGCACCGGAATCAAACAAAACTCTAGCTGCATAACCAAAAACTGAAACAGTACCTTCCACCAGGTGAGCTGCCTCCGCGTCTGCACGAGTCAAGTGGGTAACACGACCTCTACCTCTCGACCCACAGAACCTCCGTCTGCTGACGCTGTTGCACAGTGCCTGCTGCTGCTACTGCTACGCTGCACTCGGGGCTGTGACTGGGTCTGCTGCTGTGGCACACGAGGTAGCAAAGGACAATCTCGCGCCATATGACCCACTGGTCACACCGGTAACACTGCCTAGCAAAAGTACGTTGTACCTGCTGCGAAGGCTGACCTGTCGACTGTTGAACACTCCCAACCGACTGCTGCCTCTGCTCTGCCTGCCTCCTATCACGCCGAAACTTCCTCCGAGATCCTGACTTCGCCGTCGTCCCAGTAGAAGTGGACGCGTAGGAAGTCGCAGTCCTCGGGGTCGTCTGCACACTACCCTATTGCTGGCGAGGCTGAGAAGGAACTACCTGCGTCTGAACCTCTGCACTCCGAGCACGAGTTCGCAAGGTGTCTGCCTCCAACCCTGCCACTGTCTGATAGGCCGCATCCAAGTCTGTGACACGAGCAACTATCAGCGCCTGCCTGAGCTCTGGCCTCAAGCCTCTCACGAACTGCTGAGTCCTCAAACCCTCATCTCCCATAATCTACGGAGCATAACGCCCTAGCTCCATAAATCTAGCCCTGTACTGCACCACAGTAGAGTCCCTCTGCTGCAAGTCCAAAAACTGGTACAACCTCTCCGTCCGGACGTAAGTAGGACAGAAGGTTCTCTCAAAAGAAACAACAAACTCCTGCCACGGAATCTGCCTAAGTGGGCGAGACTGAAAAGTAGTCTCCCACTCAGCGGACCACCAAGTCAACGCCTGCCTGCAACTGGTAACTGGCTAGCAGCACTCGCTCCTCTGGAACACACTCCATGGAACGAAAAGTCCACTCCCCTGCATCTAACCAAGCTCGCGCTACATCTGGATCAGGCTGGCCCAAAAAATGAGGAGGCTGAAACTGCAAGAACTCCCTCAACACCCTCCCAGTACCACCCTAGGGTACCGGCACGTCACGGTGCTGAGCAACAAGCTGAGCCATCCCCTCAAGAAAATGAGTCATGTCTAATCCCTGAGCTACCTGAGGTGGAGGTGGCGGCAGCGGAACAATACCACTATGTGCGTCCTGTGGCAAAGGCTGTGTCTGCTGAGGTGGCGGAGCATTTCCAACCTCCTGACGAGTCACCTGCTCGGCTACTCCCTCTCTAGGACGTCGCCTAGGCGCCATAGAACTACACACAGAATAAAATACACCATAAATACCACTAACTCTGGGCTACATAGCTAGCTACAGTTGCAGCTGTACTCTTTAGACTCTGAGTAACATGATGGGTATTTTCTATATATATCTCATCAGACCAGGCTCTGATACCAACTGTAACGATCCAGAATCCGTGTAAGACACCGGATTTTACTCTCTTTATATATCTATATGTATATGAAGGTGTGTTGGGTGTTCGGTTGTTGTGTGCTTAGCATGCGTAGTTTATTGTGCCTACTATAAGTTTTATCCTTCTTTTGAATATGAGCATGTGCGAACATCTATATATGTATACATAGGTGTATATGATGATTAATGTGGAAGTGAACAATTAGCTATTAGAAGTGTATTATGAATACCAAGAATCTCTGACTTAGGATACTGAATAATACTATGCGTGTGTATCTAAATATTGAAGAATATCCTATACTACCTATTTCATGGAATTTTGTATGGGAGTGTAAAGTACATATGTGTATGTACGTATGTATGTTATCTTGTGCGTGTGACAATTGTATACCTAATTCTACATGCATAACACCTTGGTATTTGTGTATGCATGTGTATGATTAGTTGTAAGCGTTGCTCATTTGCATGGTTTAGCTAATGTGAATATTGTACTACGTACATTGCATATGCATAAAGAGTTCAAGCATGGTAGGTATAATTAGTGGTTTATATTGAAATTCTATACTCCTCAAGAATAACATGCATGTATTTTTATGATATTTAGGTGAGAATAGCCATTGGCTAAATTATGCATGTAGTACATATTAAGGAATCCTATGCATATAGTACTTAAGCAATGTTAGGTAAGTTGTGTAAGTTAATCTAATTACCGGTGCGCATGTTGTACCCATCTATTCCAAGCATAATGTACATAAGTATGCTACACCCGTGTGTGTATACTATATATATGTCAAATCAAGTGTGTGTGCAAGGACTATTTTATCGAATAGATTATTCCTAGTTAACCTAACTCATATCACCTCCTAATGATTTGCGAAGCCCTCATAATTCTTGTCATTTACTTTGCCGGGTGTTGAGTCACACTTATGTAAAACATCATGTACGCATAGGTAGATATCTACGTACATCTATCTTAGTGTATTTATGTATGCTTGTGTATGCCTAGGTATGAATGATATTGATTGCCTGGTATGGTAATGTACATGTTACACCTTATACTTTGTATGTATATATATGAGTAAGCATAGTTTTTGCATGCTTTAAGTTCTGGCCGAAGGGCCAATCAGCGTCAATGTGTTTATATTAATATAAATAAGGTATGTATTGCCTGGTGATAGTATGGATATAATACCGTATACATATTGCATGTATATAAGCTTGGTATGCGTGGTTTTCTGCATAATTTAGGGTTCTGGCCGAAGGCACCTTGGCGTCAACCCTAGGCCGTTTATCAGGTGTCAGCGTCCAGACATGGACGCCAATACTAACTCCGGCGTCCAGCGATATGGACGTCAACTTCTCTGACCTGCATGCGTTGCAGAGCCAGAAAATCCGGGAGCAAGGTATGGCCTCCATTGGGGGGATGTCCCCCAACGGCTCTCAGCTTGTCAAATCGGTATGGTGAGTGGGTGAGGGCTCTCATTAGGTCTGAACCCGAATTTGGCCTCTCCCACTTCTCACTTCACCTTGCAAGAGGAGAAATAGAGGAGAGAAAAACCCTAGGTGAGCTGTGAGAAAAACCCATTTTAGAACCCTCAAAATCCGACCCCTGGACCTTGATCCGGCGTCCCCCCCCCCCTGCTGCAAGGAGGTTGCTGGACCAACGAGGAAGGCTTCCCGACATCCCCTCGGCGTGGAGATCACCCAGGAACCCGGAGAAGGCGATCTAGAGGGAGGTTCTGCAACTTCTTGGGACTGCCCAAGGAGGTCTTCACCAAGCCTTAAATCCCTTAGAAGAAATTTTGAAAGGCAAGTGACCTATCCTTGATGTCCCCTTATGAGTCTAGGATGGTTTTGTGAATTTTAAGGATTTTTCCTCGAGTCCTAGACCCTCCAATTCACCCAAGATTCAGAGCTCGGGTCTGTGTTCTGCACAGACCTGATTCGATGGCAAGGTCCCTGGACGCCTGTGATGATCTTGGCGTCCATCGACCATGCCGCTGACCTCGAGTCAGCGGCCAGAGACCGCCGTCGAGTTCTTCTGAACAGAACAGTGAGCTGTTCTGTCCCTCTTGTACATTAATTTCGATATGTTTTTCGTGATGAGGATATATGGTAAACATTATACTCTATGTATATTGTTAATTGTGATGTATGGATGATGTAAGTGTGGTGGTGGAATGTGGGATAATGGCATCTTTTAAACTTGTGAGCATGACTTGTAGATAATCTTGCAAATCCTTGTTCATGATTGAATTAGTATGAATGCCTTGGTTTCAGTCTAATCACGAAGATCAGTGGGTCAGCATCTATGTTTGCAATTTTGGTGGTAACTTATCCATGCTTGTGTAATTGTGAATAAGCTCGGTTCGGTAAAATAAAGCAGCAAGAATGGTTGTAGGGTTCATCCATAGATGTATGAATTAGGGTAATTTTGTTTCCTCAATTCCTGCATATGTTAGTAACTTATGTTTAAACAGCAAGTGGCTAAATTACAAGATGTGTTAGACCTCATGTTAACTTAAGTTGTTGATAGCATGCTAATTAGGTATTTTATTTTCTGTAAATTCTGTTTAGCTCAGAAAAAATCTGAAAATTTGAGTGTATGATCTTGAACCCGAAAACAACATGTGGTTAAAATTTCCGGTCGTTTGGATCAGTAAATAAATTATTATTTTCATGTGAAATGTGATAATCTACGTATACTATCGAAATGTGATTAGTTATTGTCTAAAACCAACTTGATTGGTGAATTTACTGTGTTAAACTCCTGAAATCTGTAGTAGCATGTTTAGGAGAAAAACAAAGACACATTGTGCATCGAGAAAACGAAGGAGATGTGAGTGTTATGTGTAAAACACATGTTAAAACTCGGTATGAGTAAAGTGTAAAAGTTGTGCCTATGTGACACTGCTACCCTAGAGGCATCGGGAGCCGTATATAGAAAAGTCCCTATAGAAGGCTCCATGTGATATAAGTTTGTCCCAAGGCATTGGGAAAACCCCGGAGGTGGACAAGTACCACTGGATAGGGTGGAGAGGGCTTCTCCCGGTCTGCGCAGTTACCAAGATTCACCGCTGTATTGCCTAGGTGGTGAGTATGTGTATGAGTTGTGTCATGTGTTGTGTTATGAGTTGTGTTGAGAGCTGTGCTAAGGAATGAGCACGAGCTATGAGATATTTGTTAGTGTCCTCTACTGGTGGTTAGGACTATGTGTCATGGCAAATCGTTTAAGTAATGAGAAGGAATAAAGTGTGAATTATGTGAACATGGCATGTGGTAAGTGCCCAAGATGCACGTGGCAAGTGCAATCGACGTGATATGTGATAAGTGAAAGTGGTAGAGAAAATGATGTGGAAATGTAATGAGTAAATTGTGTAAGTGTGAACATGCGTACATGTCAAATGTGTAAAAGCGAACAATGTGAATGAGTAAGTGTGCAATCATGTGAAACTGAAAATGCGAGAATATATTATTGAAACCCATGTGAGACAAATCTGTAATCATGTGAAATTAGTGAATTTATGTTATTATCATCATGTTATTATGGGCAAAAATGTCTAGAATCCATGTTAGGGGTAACCAATGAGTTTGTGTACAAGATAGCATGATTGTTTGTTCACATGATATGTTTTAAGCAACGTTGTAGCTCTCATGTGTAGATTTATAGCCATTGAATCATGTGAAATCAGCAACCTAAAGCATGTAGAAATGTCCATGTATTTGTCTAAAAACATGTAAGATCCATGCTAGTTGTGTTTCCTTTCATGTGTGCACGATGTTCATGTTAGTAGCTCTCATGTCCTGGTTCTTAAAGACAAGTTTCATAAGTAAATTGAATAGAGAGCATGTGATAGGTAAATTTTATTCCTACAACATATGAAAGCATGATCCATGTATAAACTTGCCAAACTTTCATGATAGGTTGAAACTTCAGAAATGACTAGTATGCCATGTTTTGAAAATTGTGAATTGTGGATGTGCATGTAAAACCCCTATGACTTATACGTGTATGTTATGGGTAGTGTTGCTTGCTGAGTCTTTGGACTCACTCTTGCTTCGGCGTACAGGTTGACAGGTATCGTGCACTAGAAGGAAGCGTGACGAGGATCATCATATAGAAGACTATTTTGTGGAGCTGTCACCAGTTGTACCTTTCTTTTGCACAAAAAGGATTATTGTATGAACAATATTGGATATTGTTGTTCTCTTTTTTTGTATTAATGTGGACATTGTCTTTCCATTTCGCTATTTAGATTGTGGAATGTGTGTTGGTGATGGGTTAAGAGTTGAGTTGTTTATTTTATTCCGCTAACTCTATTGCTATCCAGGTACATATCAACCTATTGACCAGTGTTGGGTACATGTCCCACTGTGACGACGCCCTTTTTACCGATGGGGATTGGTATAATCGTACCGGTATGAAGAGGGTCGTTACAATCTGCATTACCAGTAACACCAGTAACCTGAATTCTGACCCGCTAACCCACGAGACAAGCTCGGAAGGGTAGGAAGTGAAAGTCCGAGGAGACTATATGTAAGAAGATACACACCATGCAAAGCAGTAAAATTCCACTATTAACATATCATATTCAACCTCAGAGTCTGAGCAAAGTACAGAGTACAGAAGTACAACAAAAAGGTACTACTCACTGCAGCTAGGGAGCACCAACACCGGAGTGGCTAGACTCGCCTGGAACGGGAGTCGACGAAGACCCACCTGAAAGGGAAGGAAGTGAGTCTCAAGAAAAGAGACCCAGTAGGGAAAAGTAACCCCACCGGCAACTAAACTAAAGTGCGGAAAGTAAAAACTGAAAGTAAGTACACGTCTCACCACAACACAAACTGTAAACCACGCGGCTCAGTAACACACACTCACACACACAGCAAGTAGGACTCAGCTAGGGTCTGTGGCTCGGCGTCCCGTCACCACAGAGGCTCTCAACCCCAGCCACGTGTGCACACTACAGACGCTCTCTCTCGCGTCTGGTCCACGACCGGTTTTTCCCCTACGCTTGACCCTAGCGGTAGAGAAGGGGCTCCACGGAGACCGGCTCAAAACCACCACAAGGAGTACGCACAGGACAGAGTCGCACTCGGTGTCCCGGCTCACTAGTGGAGGACAACCACACGCTAGTCGTCTACACGGAGTCGCACCCATGCCTAGGTAACACAACAGAAACGGGTACACGGTAACGCAACGCGCGTACAACAGACGGAACACACTCAACGTCTGAAACCCCGTACAGTAGTAAACACCTCATGCCACAAACAACTACTCCTATGCACAGGCGGAGTCACACTCTAAGCCTGGCCCACTTGTGCTATTAGGGCGGACATCATATGTCAATCGCCTCTAAACACACAACTTAAGTCTGCTGGGACACAGGATATAAACGGCCACATCGATTGCCGCCAATCAGAGATAAACGGCAGCCCCTATGCCGTCAACAATAACTAAACGGCAATCGACCTTGTCGTTTAAATCACCCCTGAAGATCTCAACGTCAACAGATGTGGACGTTGATATCTTCAGTCCCCCATACCCAGAACTGAACCGAATTAGTCCCAATGGGCAAAAACACTCAACCAGACTCCAACTGATGGAGGGAAACACTTCCTCTCATCAATCTACAATACCAGAAAATCATAAATAGACAATCTAACACCTAGATTATCCAAACCACCCTCAATTCTGGCATGATATAACCCAAACCCTAAACCATGATTTGCACATCAATTTGGTTAATTGGACATGCTGGTTTGCTGGGGAGGGTTATAGGGGTTAAGTCCCTACCTCAGAACGCCTTAAGAATCCCCAAACAGCCACCAATCGCGCCGGATCTCCTCGAAGACTCCACGCGAATCACGCCAAAACCACGCGCTTCCCACCCGATCTAGCAACGCCACACGATCCAGGGCCTTCCCACGAGCTCAAATCACACAACAGAAGCTGCAGGAATCAAGAAAGGCAAAGGTGGAAGAAGGGAGAGGAAAGGAGAAGAAGAAGCTCTGCTCTCGGGCTGCCCTATTTCAACAGGACTGTTTAGTCGACGTCAACATCTCTGGCCGCCAACTGAACCGCCAACAGACTGACGTCCAGATCCCATGTCGTTGAGTTCAATCTCAAACGTCCACATCGCTGGATGCTGACTCTGACTCAACGGCAAGCCCTGGCCGTCAACCCCAAGTCAACGACAATGGTCTTGTCGTCGACCACATAGAACCACTACAGACCCAATAAGGATCCAATAAGAACCCGAGACCTTACATATTTCTAGTGATAACACCAGCTTCATCCAATTTGTTCCTGAACACCTATTTGGTGACAATCACAGGATGATCTGATGGTCTAGAAACAAGGGACCAGACCTGATTTCTCTTAAACTGATTTAGTTCATCTAGCATGGCTAAAATCCAAGATTCATCAGTTAGTGCTTCATTGACTCTCTTTGGCTCTATTTGAGAAACAAATGCTAAGTAGTCACAAGGAATGATATTACCTCTAGTTCTTACCCCAACAGATGGATCTCCAATGATATTATCTTTTGGGTGATCCTTTTTATATCTCCATTCCTTTGGAAGATCATCATGAATGATATCTTTAGGTTGCAGTTCCTCCAAGAGTGGATCTTCATCATCCTTGATGGTTGCTTCCTTTAGTTTCTTGGAAATATTTTATGTATCTTCATCATCACTAACAATCTCCTTTCTCAAGGAAGGGTTAGATTCATAAAAAGTAACATGTACAGTTGTTTAATTAATAACCTCTTTTATTAAAAATTCTATAACCTTTGGGTTTAGAAGTATACCCCATAAAAATACCTTCATGTGATTTGCGATCCAACTTACCAATATCTCTCTTACCATTGTTGTGAATGAAGCATGAGCATCCAAATGTTCTGAGATGGTTGATCGTGGGCTTCTTTTGCTTCAACAGTTCATATGTTGTCTTCTTCAGAATGGGTCTGATCATGACTCTATTGATTATGTAGTATGTTGTATTGATTGCTTCTGCCCAGAAGTATCTTGGTAGATTATATTCAGATAGCATTGTTCTTGCCATATCCAGAAGTGTTCTTTTTTTCCTCTCAGCTACTCCATTTTGTTGTGGTCTTCTTGGTGCTGAGAAGTTGTGTTTTATCCTCAGATCATCACAGAATTTTGCAAACCTCTCATTATGAAATTCTCCTCCATGATCTGATCGAATACTTATGATACTGAACTTCTTATCTTTCTAAACCAACTTGTTGAACTTCACAAAGCTATCAAAGGGGTCATCTTTGTGCTCAAGAAAATGATACCTATGTATATCTAGAATAATCATCAACTATAACAAACCCGAAATTCTTTCCTCCCATACTTGTAGTTCTCATTGGTCTAAACAAATCCATATGAAGCAGTTCTAGAGGTTTGGAAGTAGTAACGATTGTCTTGGATTTGAAGGAAGATTTTGCATGTTTTCCTTTTGCACATAGTTCACAGATGTTATCTAATCTTGAATTCATCTTCGGTAGACCTTCCACTAGATCATATTTGATAAGTTTTCTGATTCCATCCAAGTTGGCATGACCTAGTCTTCTGTGCCATAGTTCAGCATTCTGCTCTTTGCTGGCTGCCAAACAGATGTCCTGACTCTTCAAATCTTCTAGGTGTAACACATATAGATTTTTCTCTATGTAGGCTTCAAAAATTGTTGTTCCGTCCTTGATGATTAGGCATTTAGATTCCTAAAATTTGATCTGATGACCCTTGTCGCATAGCTGACTGATGCTGATAAAGTTATGTTTGAGTCCTTCAACGCAGAGAACATCTTCTATCAGGATCTTGTCTTTGCTTCCAATTGATCTACAGCCAATCACTGATCCTTTACCATTGTCTCCATAAGTTACTGTTCATTCTTCATTTTTGATGGATGAAAATAGACTTGTGTTTCCGGTCATATGCCTTGAGCACCCGCTGTCTAGGTACCACTTTCATGCTCTAAGGCTTCCCTTGTCGACGACATTTACCATAAATGCCAAGTTGACCTTTTCTTCTTCTTCTTCGCTGGAGCTTGACTCATTGTCTGAGTCACTCTTGTTGTTCCAAGCAGCAACCATAGCTTTCTTCTTGTAGTTCTTGAATCTCTTCACATTGTCCTTTTTCTTGAATTCAGCCTTCTTCAGTTTTGGACACTCAGCCTTGAGATGTCCCAGCTTCCTACATTCATAACATATCAGCTCAGATCTTTTAACTTCTTTGCCTTCAGGTCTCTTGAAGTCTTTGCCTTTCTTGAAGTATCTTCTTCCTGACTGATATTTCTTTTTAGATAAAATTCGTTGTAGTCATCTATAGAGAAAGGCTTCTTCTTCTTCACTATTTTCTTCGCTACTTTCTCTTTCTAATTCACCTTAAGATGTGTTCTTTGTAGCTTTGAGGGCATTGTTATGTTTTTTCTTGCTGGAGGATTCTCCCAGTCTTTCCAAGTTTATCTCATGAGCCATTAAAGACCAAATGAGTTTCTCGAGGGACATTTTCCTGAGATCATTAGCTTCATCTATGGCGGTTACCTTTGGAGTCCATGAAGTTGGAAAGATCTTAATATTTTTCTTATCATGTCTTATGTTTCATATGTTTTTCCTAGCCTAATCAGACCATTTGTAATGACTGTAAAGCGACTGTACATCTGAGAGATGGATTCTCCAGACTGCATTTGGAACCTCTTATATATATTGAGCTACCAATATATCAATTCTTGTTTCTTTTACCTTGTCAGTTCCTTCATAAGTGAGCTTTAACTTGTCCCACATCTCTTTGGCTGACTTGCATGCAAATATTCTGTTGAATTCTTTCTTGCTTAGAGAACAACACAATATACTCTTTGCTTTGCTGTTCTGAGATAGTTTCTTCTGGTCCTCAACTGTCCATTTGTCTTTGGTGTTGCTGACTTTCAGATCTCCATCTTCTATTATTGTCCATAATTGGAAATCAAGTCCTTGGAGGAAGAACTCCATCCTCATCTTCCTGTAGTTGTAGTCTTTACCATCGAATAGAGGAGGTTGATGATCAGTCCATCTCCATATAACTTTTTATTTATTATATGTATTTTTGGTGATTGACAAATCCCTGAAAAATATTGACTAACATCATTTTCTTAAATTTATCAACAGGTATCAATTAAACAAACTCAGTGAAGTTCATTGCATATGATTTGTCTAAGTATACATCGACTGCCATTAACAGCTCACAACGATTACTATTTTACTGGAACATCGATTTCAATTAAGTATCGACTTCATATTTAAACATCGATTTCACTTAAGTATCGACTTCATATTAGAACATCGATTTCATGAAGAACATCGACTTCACTTAATATCGATTTCGTTACTACAACGATTTTATTTAAACATCGATTTCGGTAGAATATCAATTTCATAAGAAACATCGACTTCACTTAAAACATCGATTTCACTCAAACATCGATTTCATTAGAACATCAACTTTACTTAAACATCGACTTTGGTTCAAACAATGATTTCATTTGAACATCGATTTCAGTACAACAACAACTTTACTTAGAACATCGATTTACTTGAACATCGACTTCAATTAAACACACGATTTCATACAGAACATCGACTTCTCTACTTTACATGGATTATGTTCACATCGACTTCATGACAACATGGATTACATTTTCACATGGATTATGATTATATCTCAACATCGATTTCATATTTACATCGACTTTCATTATACACATACTGTCTCTAAACATCAACTCTCTTTTATATTGATTATGCTTTAGACAATTGATGAATATTTCTATTTTTATCATTCTAGATATTTTTGAATACATTTCATCCTTCATAATATTCAATATATTTAAATCACTGTGGATTTCAAATCTTCCCACGAATCATGTTGTATCCTGTGCTCTCTAACATTTATTATGATGGTACAATATCTCTGCACGATATATCTCTTTGCTTACCACACTCATGTCACATAAAGTAAAGCTTTATAGGATGACAAAATGGAACTTCCTATTTGGTATATCTTCTTCAGCACGACTACTAACGTTGACTGATAGTTTAGACACCTTCAAGTTGTCTATACTTCAGCATTAATTATGTGCAGGTTTTTGGTAGTCTCACACATTGCAATGATTGGACCTGTTAATGTGACAGAAGCAAGAAGAGATTCAAACAATCTTCCTCTGTGTATGTGTCTATCCCAGCATTAAATGGATGCAGGCTCTCTTGCTCCCTACATCGAACCAGACACATCTAACATGCATGAAGATGAGAGACAACAGATATTTCAACGTTCAAATCTTTCAGAGAAGATAAATAGAAGACTTGTGACTCCACGCAGAACAACTTCTTGAATAGCTTGAACACCTTAGTCACCTTGAACAAAAAGAAAGAATAGCTCGCTCGTTCATTCAAACAGTCTTCAGCTCTTAGCTCTCCATAGCAACCTGCTGAGTTCTTGAGAGCCTGTTGTACATCTAAGAGACCATTTTTCGGTGCATATCTTTGTCTCTCAGATTCTGCCTCAGATCAAGCAATCTCTATAAGCTTGGTCTAGGGGCCATCCACTCTCTACTCTTTTTCTTGAATGTTCCTTTTCATGTGTGAAGAGAAGACATGCTGTGGAGTGGGTGGTTGTTCCCTTGGTAAGAAGGAAGACCTGTTGCATCAAGTGGTATAGTGCCTCTTCTTGTAGAGAAGAGAAGGCAAGCTGTGGTTGGATGTGTAAGTGTACTTAAGGGGGACTGTTCTCTTGTTTAGTGAAATCCCAAGTTGTTGCTTGGATTGGACGTAGGACTCCTTGTGATAGGAGATCTGAACCAGGATAAAATCTTTGTTGTCTGTGTGTTTGATCTCACTATGTCTTTATTTTATACTAACTCTAACCATCGAACTTAGTGTCTTTTGTCAAAGCGTTTTTTTTTACAGGAATATTCTAAAAGAATTTTTAGCAATCCATTCACCCCCCCCCCTCTAGGCTTGCAACCTGGTTAACAGGTGGTATCAGAGGCAAGTCTCTTCGAGTAAGTAGATCTCATGATCTGAAGAGCAAAGATAAATGGCAGCCAAAGGTTATGCAGAAGGACAATCCGTCAACAGACCACTATTCGATGGTGAAGACTACCAATATTGGAAGATGAGGATGAAGTTCTTTCTTCAAGGACTTGATTTCCAACTATGGACAATAATCGAAGAAGGAGATCTCAAAGTAACTAACGCCAAAGACAAATGGACAGATGAAGATAAGAAGAAACTATCCCAAAATAGCAAACCAAAGAGTATACTGTGTTGTTCACTGATCAAGAAAGAATTCAATAGGATATCAACATGTAAGTCAGCCAAAGAGATGTGGGACAAGCTGAGGCTCACTCATGAAGGAATTGACAAGGTAAAAGAAACGAGAATTGATATATTGGTAGCTCAATATGAGAGGTTCCAAATGCAATCTGGAGAATCCATCTCCCAGATGTATAGTCGCTTTACATATATTACAAATGGCTTGGAGGGACTAGGAAGGACATATGAAATAGGAGATATGGTAAGAAAAATATTGAAATCCTTGCCAACATCATGGACTCCTAAGGTAACCGCCATAGAAGAAGCTAATGATCTCAGAAGAATGTCCCTCGAGAAACTCATTGGGTCTTTAATGGCTCATGAGATTAACATGGAAAGGCTGGGAGAATCCTCCAGTAAAAAGAAGCACAACAATGCCCTCAAGGCTACAGAAAATACTTCTGAGGGTGAATCAGAAAGTGAAAAGAGTGATGAGAACAGTGAAGATGAGCAAGCTTTTCTCTCCAGACGACTGCAACGCATTCTAGCTAAGAAAAAAATATCAGTCAGGAAGAAAGTACTTCAAGAAAGGTAAAGAATTCAAGAGATTTGAAGGCAAAGAAGTCAAAAGATCTGAACCCATATACTATGAATGTAAGAAGCTTGGACATCTCAAGGTTGTGCCCAAAACTGAAGAAGACTGAATTCAAGACAAAGGATAAAATGGAGAAATTTAAGAAATACAAGAAGAAAGTCATGGCTGCTGCTTGGAACAATGACAGTGATTTAAACAGTGAGTCAAGCTCTAGCGAAGAAGAAGAAGAAAATGCCAACTTGGCATTTATGGCAAATGTCGACGACAAGGTAATTTCTGACTCTTCTTTCACTTCATGCAATGAATCTGATTCTGATAGCTTAGAAGATGCTTTCAATGAATTTTACAGTAAAAATATAAAGACGTTTGAAAGCAATTAAAATCAGTTAAAAAAAATTATGCATGCCTTGAAATAACCAACTCAGATTTAAAATTAGAAACGAAAAATAGAAAAATAAATTTCTGAACTGAAAAGAGGAAATGAACTACTATGTGAAGATGTAAAAACTAAAAATGAAAGGATATCAATTCTAGAAAGTTAGGAAACCATAAGTCAATTTACAAGTGAAATTAATATACTAACAAAATATAATTAATATTTGATAGCCACAATTGAAAAATTTACTAATGGAAGATCTTCCTTAATACTAAAAGGAGCAAGAAGATCAAGAAAGAAAAAGTATGGAATAGGATATACTCCACCAGACAATGAAGAAACAGTTATTCATCCTAAAATCTATCCAATGCCAATATTTGTAGCTAAACAAAATCCTAACCATAAATCAAACACTAACAAAAACAATAAGCCAAACAAAACAATAAACAATATCTCTTGATGCACTCATTGTAACAAACTAGGTCACACCAAAATTACCTGTACAGCCAAACATCTAAAATGGATTCCGAAAAGAAATTGGGTAGATGCTAACCAACTGGGACCCAAAAGAACTTGGGTACCTAAATTTCATTGATTTATTACAGGAAAGCCTTAGAGCATCAAAATGGTACTTGTACAGCGGGTGCTCAAGGCATATGATCGGCAACAAAATGTTATTTTCATTCATCAAAGATGAAGAAGGAATAGTCACTTATGGATATAATGGTAAAGGATCAGTGGTTGGTTGTGGATCAATTGGAAGCAAAGACAAGATATTGATAGAAGATGTTCTCTGCGTCAAAGGACTCAAGCACAATCTAATCAGCATCAGTCAACTATGCGACAAGGGTCATCAGATCAAATTTCAGGAATCTAAATGCCTAATCATTAAGGATGGAGCAACTATTTTTAAAGCCTACAGAGAGAAAAATCTATATGTACTACATCTATAAGAGTTGAAGAATCAAGATATTTGTTTGGCAGCAAGTAAAGAACATAATGCTAAACTTTGACACAGAAGATTAGGTCATTACAGCTTGGAAAGAATCAGAAAACTCATCAAAAATGATCTAGTGGAAGGTCTACCGAAGATGAATTCAAGACTAGACAATATCTGTGAACCATGTGCAAAAGGAAAGCATGCAAAATACTCCTTCAAATCCAAGACAATGGTCACCACCTCCAAACCACTAGAACTGCTTTATATGGACTTATTTGGACCAATGAGAACAACTAGTTTGGGAGGAAAGAATTTTGGATTTGTTATAGTTGATGATTATTCCATATTTACATGGATATCATTTCTTGAGCATAAAGATGACACTTTTGATAGCTTTGTGAAGTTCAGTAAATTAGTTCAGAAAGATAAGAAGTTCAATATCATAAGTATTTGATCAGATCATGGAGGAGAGTTTTAGAATGATAGGTTTGCAGAATTCTGTGATGATCTGGGGATAGAATACAATTTCTCAGCACCAAGAACACCACAGCAAAATGGAGTAGCTGAGAGGAAGAATATAACACTTCTGGATATGGCAAGAACAATGTTATCTGAGTATAATCATCCAAGATATTTCTGGGCAGAAGCCATCAATACAACTTTCTGCATAATTAATAGAGTCATGATCAGACCCATTCTGAAGAAGACTGCATACGAACTGTACAAGCAAAAGAAGCCCAATATCAACCATCTCAGAACATTTGGATGCCCATGCTTCATTCACAACAATGGTAAGAGTGATATTGGTAAGTTGGATCGAAAATCAGATGAAGGTATTTTTATGGGGTATACTTCTAAACCCAAGGGATATAGAGTCTTTAACAAAAGAAGTTTACTAATTAAACATATTGTACATGTTATTTTTGATGCGGCTAACCCTTCCTTGAGAAAGAAAATTGGTAGTGATGAGGAAGATGCAGAAAACATTTCCAAGAAATTGAAGGAAGCAACCATCAAAGACGATGAAGATCCACTCTTGGAAGAACTGCAACAAAAAGATATCATCCATGATGATCTTCCAAAAGAATGGAGATGCAAAAAGGATCACCCAAAAGATAATCAATTAGAGATCCATCAGTTGGGGTAAGAACTAGAGGTAATACCATTCCTTGTGATCACTTAGTATTTGTCTCACAAATAGAACCGAAGACAGTCAATGAAGCACTATCGATGAATCTTGGATTTTGGCTATGCAAGATGAACTTAATCAGTTCAGAGAAATCATATATGGTCCCTTGTTCCTAGACCATCAGATCATCCTATGATTGGCACCAAATGGGTGTTCAGGAATAAATTGGATGAAGCTGGTGTTATCACTAGAAATAAGGCTAGACTAATTGCTCAAGGCTATTCCCAAGAGGAAGGCATAGTTTTCGATGAAACCTGTGCACCAGTTGCTAGACTAGAGGCTATTCGAATCTTACTTGCTTATGCATCTGTACTAGATTTAAATTGTTTCAAAATAGATATGAAATAAGCTTTTTTGAATGGTTTTATAAAGGAGGAAGTTTACGTAGAATACCCTCCTGGTGTTGATGATTCAGACTTTTCAAATCATGTTTTCAAATTGCATAAAGCATTATATGGTTTAAAACAAGCACCTAGAGCCTGGTATGAAAGACTTAGTGCATTTTATTAGACCATGATTTTATTAGAGGTCAAGTAGATAGTACCCTCTTTATTAAATCTAATGCCAAAAATATATTAATTATACAAATCTATGTAGATGACATTATCTTCGGATCTACTGATGAATCTCTGTGCAAGTATTTTGAAAGCTAATGCAGGGAGAATTTGAAATGAGTATGATGGGAGAACTCAACTACTTCCTTGGACTACAAATCAAGCAAAGCATGAAGGAACTCTTATCAGTCAGGTAAAATACACCAAGGAACTGTTGAAGAAGTTTGGTTTTGAAAATGTCAAACCACTGTCCACTCCTATGAGTACATCAGTCAGGTTAGATAATGATCCGGAAGGTAAGAAAGTTGATCAGAATTTTTATAGAGGTATGATTGGGCCATGCTCTATTTAACATCTAGTAGACCAGATATTTTATTTAGTGTATGCATGTATGCAAGATATCAATCTGATCCTAAGGAATCTCATCTAATATCAGTAAAAACAATCTTTAGATATCTAGCTCATACTCATAACTTAGGTCTGTGGTATCCTAAAACCTGTGAAACTAGCTTAATTGGTTATTCGGATGCTGACTATGCTGGATGCAAAGTAGATAGAAAAAGCACCAGTGGTTGTTAATTTCTTACAGGATGCTTGATTTCCTGATCTTCAATGAAACAAAACTTAGTAGCTCTATCAACAGCTGAAGCTGAATATGTAGCCACTGGGAGCTGTTGCACTCAACTCCTATGGATCAAACAACAACTTGAAGACTATGGACTACACATCAAGACCATTCCACTATTATATGACAACACAAGTGCCATAAATCTCACGAAACATCCAGTGCAACACTCAAGGACGAAACATATTGAGGTTAGATATCATTTTATTAGAGATCAAGTAGCAAATGGTAATATTAGTATTTCATTTGTAGACACACTAAATCAGTTAGCAAATATTTTTACAAAAGCCTTACCTGAAGAGAGATTTACGTCTCTTAGAAGGGAACTAGGCATGTGCAATTTGTAATAGACTTATCTATATATAACTAAAATAAAATAATCTATTTCAGAATAAGACTTATCTCTCCCCGCTTTATTTAAGTAAATCCATTACGTTTTTGCGCTATCATCGCCTATTTTGCCGCTTTCCGTATTAACTGCTCTGTTGTTTCAAAAGTTACTTTATGTCCTTCCATTACGACGGAAACCCTTCCCTCACCGATTCTCTCTCTCTCTCTCTCATCCCTTTCGACTCCAAGGTCTGCAAAACCCTCATTGACTCCAGAATCCTTCTTCTCTACTCTCGAGGTTTTTGACTCTCCCCCCTTAAATTTCTTGAGGGGTCTTGTTCCTCTTCCTCCCACTATTCTCCACAACCCTTCCTTGAAAACGTCCATGGCCGCTTCTGGGAGTTCCAGCAGTGTGGGTGGTTACAGCGCCGCCTTCCTCACGGCAGAAGAACTAGAGAGATATCAGGCTGTGAAGATCAAGATATGTGGAAACAAGGCAGTTGATTTGGATGATTTAGAGAAGCATAGAATGCACAGTGTGATTGAAGCCCTTCAGAGGTTGAAATGGACAGGGGTGTGCACCGTTTCTGAACCTAGTTACCCGCATCTAGCCAAGGCGTTCTATACATGTCTGAAATCCTAAGCAGATGGGTCTCTCACCTCCCTTGTCAAAGGTAAATCCATTCACATTACTCATGACTTGTTGGAGAGGCTATTTGGAGTTTCTATTGTAGGGCACAGTTTTGTCAACTCAGTGGATATTCATGCTACGGGCCTAGGGATCATTCGAACAGAGTACAAGTTAAGGGATGGCAAAATAGACATAAATCAGTTCAATGCATTCAACAGAATATTGCACTTCATAGTATGTCAAATTCTGGTACCTTGCAGTGCTACCTTCTCTTCCTGCACAAAAGGAGATGCAGATGTGATGTTTTGGGCTATACAGAAGTAGGATATAAACATGGCACAAATTATTGTTGAAAAGATGAAGTCTGCTACTGAGGTTATATGGGATAAGAAGAATAAGTTAGCAGTGTCTCTTCCTTATGCTCACCTACTTACCAGAATATTTAGACATTTTGAGATTGATTTGGAAGGAGAACTGATGGAGAAGATGGGTCAGCCCATTCACACCAGAAATCTGAAGAAGAGTGGATTCTCCTTGGTAGGAAATGTGTGGACTAAGACATCTGCGGCTGAAGAGGAGGCCATCATTGGAGAATCCTCTACTACTGAAGCTCCACCTGTTCGAGAAGAAGAAGCTGTAGATAGAGAGGATGAGCCTATTGCATCAAAAAGGAGGATTGAAGACATTGCACCAGAATTCATTGAGACCTTTGGGCAATCTTTTGAAAGGGTGATTCCTCCTTCAGATTTTGCACCTCCTACCATCCAAGAGTTAGTTGCTGAAAGTGTTGCTCACATTGAGGGGAAGCAGGTAGATATACATATGCAAGAAACCCCTAGTGTTCCTGTTGTTGAAGCTGTTATTGAAGAGAGTCATGAAGAATCAATTCCAGAGGTTATAGCACCAGGCCATTTTGCAGATGCTCATATGGAAGATGCTCCTTCTCAGGGGGAGTCTGCTACTCTGGGGAAGCCTACTGCTAGTGCTCCTGAAGATCAATTCCAATAAGGTTTAGTTGAAGATACTTTTGAGGATGATGAGCCAGCTGCCGGCTCTGGAGGAAAAAAAAAAGGTGTTGCCAAAAGTATTCCAATGCTCACCAAAAGGGCACACAATAGATCCCGGAAGAAGAAGATCCGTGTTCATCTGGAACTAGTCATTGCTCGGCTGAATGCTCAAGGGAAAATTATGTGCTCTCTGCAGTCTGATGTAACTTCTATTTTTCTCAGCCAAAGCACTCATACTAAAGAGTTTGGAGCAGTCAAGTCTGAGCTCCATGAAGTGAGAAGTGAACTAGGTAGTTTGCAAACCTTGGTAACTGACCTTGCACAATTTGTGAGGGAGCACTTATCACCTCCAGCTCCTCATATTCCATCTGAGTCAATACCACAAGATGTTGTTGGGCCATCCAGGCCTTCTCAATCAGAACAGCCAGACCAGTCAATGCTAGCTGAGCTAGTTGCAGGGCCATCAGGGCCATCTGTAGAGGAATCTGGGCCATTAGGGCCATCCGTGGTAGAAGATGTTGAAGCTAAGCCATCAGGGCCATCAAAGCAAGTGGAATTAGTGGCTGGGCCATCCGGGCCTCAAGTGATTGTAGAGGAAGCTGTTGTGCCCCCAGGGCCCTCTGATCCTCCTGTTCTTCAGACTCTAGCTCCTTCCTCTCCACCTGCCTCCTTCCTCTCTACCTGCCTCTTCACTGCCCCACCTGCTCCTGAGCCATCCAAAAAACCCCTTCCCAAACATATTTCTTCTCCTACCCCTTTCCCTATTGAATCCTCTTCTTCACCTACTCCTTCATCTCCCATTCCTCCTCCAACTTCTGAGGCACCTTCTGACTCTTCTACTGGTCCCCCCTCTGCTGGACCATCTACTCAACCTCTTTCCACTTCATCCTTCTCCTCTCTTCATCCACCTACTCCACCATCTTTCATCACTCTCATTCCTGAGGGTGCCAGTATCATTCGTCATACTGTGCAAGATATCAAAGATGAGTTTGAAGAAGCCATCCTTCGCACAGTTCTATCTGTCTCTGCTCATATCCATAGGACTGATTCTCAGCCCTCTCCCAGTCCTACCACCAAGAAAAGGAAAGTCTCTAAAGAGCTTGTTTTCCCTTCCTCTCAAGCTCTCTTTCCTCCTCTGTGGTACTCTCATTTATCTTTGTCCCTTTCTTCCTATTTTATTTTCTTCTCATTTATTCCTTTTTGCTTAATGATGAAAAGGGGGAGAAAACTTTTCTGAAAAACATACTTTAAAATTTTCCAGTAAATTTATTCCAGCTCTATTATATGTGCAACTCTTCATGTTTTGTCATCACCAAAAAGGGGAAGATTGATGATCAATCCATCTCCATATAATTTTTTTATTTATTAAATGTATTTTTAGTGATTAACAAATCCCTGGAAATTATTGACTAACATCATTTTCTGAAGTTTATCAACAGGTATCAAATTAAACAAACTCAGTGAAGTTCATCGCATATGATTTGTCTAAGTATACATCGACTTCCATTAACAGCTCACAACGATTATTGTTTTACTGGAACATCGATTTCACTTAAGTATCGACTTCATATTTAAAACATCGATTTCAGAAAAAACATCGATTTCACTTAAGTATCTACTTCATATTGGAACATCGATTTCAGTTTAAACATTGATTTCGCTTCTGCATCGATTTCACTTAAACATCGATTTCGGTTCTACATCAACATTACTCAGAACATCGATTTCAGCTTAAACATCGATTTCACTTAAACATCGATTTCATGTAGAACATCGACTTCACTTAAACATCGATTTCGTTTCTACAACGATTTTATTTAAACATCGATTTCGATAGAACATCGATTTCATATGAAACATCGACTTCACTTAAAACATCGATTTCAGTCAAACACCGATTTCATTAGAACATCGACTTTAATTAAACATCAACTTTGGTTCAAACAACGATTTCATTTGAACATCGATTTCAGTACAACAACAACTTTACTTAGAACATCGATTTCACTTGAACATCGACTTCAATTAAACAACGATTTCATACAGAACATCGACTTCTCTACTTTTACATGGATTATGTTCACATCGACTTCATGACAACATGGATTACATTTTCACATGGATTATGATTATATCTCAACATCAATTTCATATTTATATTGACTTTCATTGTACACAGACTGTCTCTAAACATCAACTCTCTTTTATATTGATTATGCTTTAGACAGTTGATGAATATTTCTATTATAATCATTCTAGATATTTTTTAATACATTTCATTCTTCATAATATTCAATATCTTTAAATCACTGTAGATTTCAAACCTTCCCACGAATCATGTTGTATCCTGTGCTCTCTAACATTTATTATGTTGGTACAATATCTCTGCATGTCAGATAATATAAAGCCTTGTAGGATGACAGAATGGAACTTCCTATTTGGTATATCTTCTTCAGCACGACTACTAACATTGACTGACAGTTTAGACGCCTTCAAGTTGTCTATACTTCAGCATTAATTGTGTGCAGGTTTTCAGTGGTCTCACACATTGCAATGATTGGACCTGTTAAAGTGACAGAAGCAAGAAGAGATTCAGACAATCTTCCTCTGTGTATGTGTCTATCCCAGTATTAAATGGATGCAGGCTCTCTTGCTCCCTACATCGAACCAGACACATCTAACGTGCATGAAGGTGAGAGACAACAGATACTTCACTGTACAAATCTTTCAGAGAAGATAAATAGAAGACTGGGACTCCACGCAGAACAACTTCTTGAATAGCTTGAACACCTTAGTCACCTTGAACAAAAAGAAAGAATAGCTCGCTCGTTCATTCAAACAGTCTTCAGCTCTTAGCTCTCCATAGCAACATGCTGAGTTCTTGAGAGCCTGTTGTACATCTGAGAGACCCTTTTTCTGTGCATATCTTTGTCTCTCAGATTCTGCCTCAGATCAAGCAATCTCTATAAGCTTGGTCTAGGGGCCATCCACTCTCTACTCTTTTTCTTGAGTGTTCCTTTTCATGTGTGAAGAGAAGACATGTTGTGGAGTGGGTGGTTGTTCCCTTGGTAAGAAGGAAGACCTGTTGCATCAAGTGGTATAGTGCCTCTTCTTGTAGAGAAGAGAAGGCCAGCTGTGGTTGGATGTGTAAGTGTACTTAAGGGGGACTGTTCCCTTGTTTAGTGAAATCCCAAGTTGTTGCTTGGGGATTGGACGTAGGACTCCTTGTGACAGGAGATCTGAACCAGGATAAAATCCTTGTTGTCTGTATGTTTGATCTCACTGTGTCTTTATTTTATACTAACTCTAACCAGCGAACTTAGTGTCTTCTATCAAAGCATTTTTATTTACAGGAATATTCTAAAAAAAATTTAGCAATCCATTCACCCCCCCCCCCCTATGGGCTTGCAACCTGGTCAACAAGTGGTATCAGAGGCAAGTCTCTTCGAGTAAGTAGATCTCATGATCTGAAGAGCAAAGATAAATGGCAGCCCAAGGTTATGCAAAAGGACAATCCGTCAACAGACCTCCTCTATTCGATGGTGAAGACTACCAGTACTGGAAGATGAGGATGGAGTTCTTTCTTCAAGGACTTGATTTCCAACTATGGACAATAATCGAAGAAGGAGATCTCAAAGTAACTAACGCCAAAGACAAATGGACAGATGAAGATAAGAAGAAACTATCCTAAAACAGCAAACCAAAGAGTATACTGTGTTGTTCACTGATCAAGAAAGAATTCAACATGATATCAACATGTAAGTCAGCCAAAGAGATGTGGGACAAGATGAGGCTCACTCATGAAGGAACTGACAAGGTAAAAGAAACGAGAATTGATATATTGGTAGCTCAATATGAGAGGTTCCAAATGCAATCTGGAGAATCCATCTCCCAGATGTATAGTCGCTTTACATATATTACAAATGGCTTGGCGGGACTAGGAAAGACATATGAAATAGGAGATATGGTAAGAAAAATATTGAGATCCTTGCCAACATCATGGACTCCTAAGGTAACCGCCATAGAAGAAGCTAATGATCTCAGAAGAATGTCCCTCGAGAAACTGATTGGGTCTTTAATGGCTCATGAGATTAACATGGAAAGGCTGCGAGAATCCTCCAGTAAGAAGAAGCACAACAATGCCCTCAAGGCTACAGAAAATACTTCTGAGGGTGAATCAGAAAGTGAAAAGAGTGATGAGAACAATGAAGATGAGAAAGCTTTTCTCTCTAAACGACTGCAACGCATTCTAGCTAAGAAAAAAATATCAGTCAGGAAGAAAGTACTTCAAGAAAGGTAAAGAATTCAAGAGATTTGAAGGCAAAGAAGTCAAAAGATCTGAACCCATATGCTATAAGAAACCTGGACATCTCAAGGCTAAGTGCCAAAAACTGAAGAAGACTGAATTCAAGAAAAAGGATAAAATGAAGAAAAAAATACAACAAGAAAGCCATGGCTGCTGCTTGGAACAATGAGAGTTATTTAAAAAGTGAGTCAAGCTCTAGCGAAGAAGAAGAAGAAGAAAAGGCCAACTTGGCATTTATGGCAAATGTCGATGACAAGGTAACTTCTGACTCTTCTTTCACTTCATGCAATGATTCTAATTCTGATAGCTTAGAAGATGCTTTTAATGAATTGTACAATAAATATAAACACGTTTGTAAGCAATTAAAATCAGTTAAGAAAAATTATGCATGCCTTGAAATAACCAACTCATATTTAAAATTAGAAACTGAAAAATAGAAAAACAAATTTCTGAACTGAAAAGAGGAAATGAACTACTATGTGAAGATGTAAAAACTAAAAATGAAAGGATATCAATTCTTGAAAGTCAGGAAACCATAAGTAAATTTACAAGTGAAATTAATATACTAACAAAAGATAATGAATATTTGATAGCCACAATTGAAACATTTACTAATGGAAGATCTTCCTTAATATTTGATAGCCACAACAAGGATTTTATCCTGGTTCAGATCTCCTATCACAAGGAGTCATACGTCTAGTCCCCAAGCAACAACATGTGATTTCACTAACCAAGGGTACAGTCCCCTTTAAGGACACTTACACATGTAGCTGCAGCTGGCCTTCTCTTCTCTATACGAAGAGGCACTAAACCACATGATACAACAAGTCTTCCTTCTTACCAAAGGAAACAATCACCCACTCCACAGTAGGTCTTCTGTTCACAGACGAAGAGGAGCACTCAGAAAAAATAAAGGAGATGATGGCCCCTAGACCAAGCTTATAGAGATTGCTTGATCTGAGGCACAATCTGAGAGACAGAAAGATTCACACAGAAAGAAGGTCTCTCAGATCTACAACAAGATCTCAAAGACTAGAATAGGTTGCTATGGAGAGCTAAGAGCAGAAAACTATTTTTGAATGAAGGAACGAGCTCTTCTATCTTTTTCTTCAAGGTGTCAAGGTTGTATTTTCATGCAATCCTCAGTCTTCTATTTATCTTCTTTTTGAAGAGGTATCTATTGAAGTATCTGTTGTCTCTAATCTTCAAGCACGTTAGATATGTCTGGTCCGATGTAGGAATCAAGAAAATCTACAGCCATTGAATATTGGGATAGACACATATAGAGAGAAAGATTATCTGAATCTCTTCTTTCTTCTGTCAAGGTGATAGGTCCAATCGTTGCAACGTGTGAGACCACCGAAAACCTACACACAATTAATGCTGAAGTATAGACAACTTAAATGTGTCTAAACTGTCAGTCAACGTTAGTAGTCGTGCTTTAGGAATATATACTAAAGAGGAGGTTCCATTCTGTCATACCTTAAAGTTATACTTTACATGACATGAATATGGTAACTTGAAGATATGTCATTCAGAGATATTGTACCAGATACAATAAGTGTTTGAGTGCACAGGATACAACATGGTTCAGGGGAAAGTTTGAAATTCACAGTGATTTGAATATATTGAATATTATGAAGGATAATATGTATATTCAAGACTATCTAGAATGATTATAATAATATTCATCAACTGTCTAAAACATAATTGTTGTAAGAAGAAAGTCAATGTTGAGATATAATTAAAGTCTATGTGGAGATGTAATCCATGTTGACGTGAAGTCGATGTAAGCATAATGCATGTGGAATTGTAATTGATGTTAAAGCAAGATCGATGTTATAATTAAATCGATGTTCTGGATGAAATCATTGTTGAACTGAAATCGATGTTTAACTAAAGTTGATGTTCCAGTGAAATCGTTGTTGAACCGAAATCTATGATCAAGTGATATCGATGTTTGAACCGAAGCCGATGTTCAAGTAAAGTCGATGTTTTAATGAAATTGATGTTGAACCGAAATCAATGTTCAAGTCAAGTCATTATTGAACCGAAATCGATGTTCAAGTGAAATTGATGTTTGTGACGAGATCGATGTTTCAACCGAAATCGATGTTTTTTTATGGAGTCGATGTAGAACCGAAATCGATGTTCTAATATGAAGTCGATACTTAAGTGAAATCGATGTTCTTTCTGAAATCGATGTTTTAACAAGGTAGTCGTTGTTTGAGTGAAATCGATGTTGTAATGAAACAATAATCGATGTGAACTTTTAATAGAAGTCAATGTATACTTGGACAAATCATATGCATTGGACTTCAAATAACATGAGTGTAGATAACATACTGAGTTTGTTTTATTTGAGACCTGTTGACAAATCTTAGAAAATAATGTTAGTCAATAATTTCCAGAGTTTTGTTAATCACCAAAAATACATATAATAAATAACAAATTATATGGAGATGGACTGATCATCACCGTTGACATATGTTAATCTTATGTCCACGACTCTAGTGGCCGTTGACATATGTTAAGCTTATGTCAACGGCTATGAGAAGCCGTTGACATATGTTGGTCATATGCCAACGGCCTAAGGTAGCCGTTGACATATACTTTTTATGTTAACAATATTTTATAGCCGCTAACATAAAGTTGTTGACAAATCTTATTCTTCTTGTAGTGGTTGCTCGTGTTCTAACTTTTCTAGAAAGGGGCCCTATCTTCTAGCTTTGGCTATAAATTTCCTATCTCAGTATCTTTCTTTTAATGACAAGATGCATATCAATAGCTTATTATCCTAAAGTAGGGCAAATTGAGCCAATTCTATGTTCAGAGTTGTATCTTTGTTTGGAGCATTTCAGACAAGGATCTCCTTTGGAAAAAAAGAGTAGTTGGGATAAGAAGGAAATCTGTAAAATGTGACAGGAAGTATGCGTATAATCAAAGGAAATTTCAAGGCCATGTGTAAAAAAGTAATACTTTAACATTGTTATACATGCTCAGTTAGAAAGAATTTGAGAAAACTTTTTTTATTAGTTTTATGGCTTGCAAAATATCGTTCATTTATCATATTTGGTTTACTATGTAGTTGTTAACAATATGAATCTTTTCACATATGAGTTTATGCAATGGATCAAGGGTATGGAAAATACGGACCATGGGTGGCTCCATAAACCATTCTTCGGAAGCCCTTCTTGTAATAACTCGGATTTCTATAAAATTTTGATAAATAGAGAAGTCTTTATCACATGTGCAAAACTAACACAAAATCATATGAAAATTTAGGATGACAAATTAAATAATGGGATACAATTACTAATAGAGAAATTTGAGTCAAATCAACATGTTTGGGTCAACAAAATTTCAAATTACGACTCAAGGCGATAATGCCTAATAAAGCTTAATACCTATTATTGCACGTGTGGAAACCAATCATCTCACAACAAAATATATATTTAGGGACTTAATAATATTTCTCAACATCCAAAATAGGAATAGGGCCCAAATAAAACCAATTGGGCTAAGAGATAAAGAGGTTGGGAAAAATCCCCATAAATTCATAATGCCTATTGAGGCATTCATAAAGAGGACTAATTAATTTGGGTTAAAATCTAACGTAATGAGTTTCTAAATTGACCAAAGATCAAGTCCTACCATAGGAGGATGTTTCCTAAGGTTGTTGTCACCAAATCAAGTAAAGAGATCCCAATTTTAAGAAACATGGATGGGAAATTTGGAGCCCTCAAGTTTGGGTTATAGTAGGACTCCTAAACAACCCCAACTCTATAAATACCACCCATAAATCTTTGGGGACGAGTTTACAACTTGTTGGGGTCATGAGGAGACGTTCTAGGGCTGCTATAGAGGAAGGGATCGCCCAAACATCGTCTTCTTCCCCAACCAACATCCTGCAAGCAACCTTGTATTTACAGAGACCAAAGGTAGATTTTCTCAGGCTGAAACATAATAAATCATATATGAATGGAAAGCTTATCAAGTCTATCTTGCAATGAATTCATTTTGCCCAATTTGTATTGAGTAGATCATGGGTATTAAGTGTTTTATGTTTGTTGCGTAATTTTAGGCTTTTCTTGTTAATCTTCTGAAACATGTATCCCTAGGTCAAATTGATCCAAATAAAAGCTATAGGGTTCTTATACTTAACATTTACAACAAGTTTCATGTCTGAGTTTCGCCAAAACCCCATTAGAAACCCTATTTTTAGTCAAAAAAAGAAGCTCGCATCATTCTGCGAACATCGGGTTGAAGAACCCTAATCTCCATCCAGACCAATAGACATAGATCAGGGCCCTTAAATGCATCCACCAAGGTGGACACGAATTGGTAAAGGCATCCACCTAGGTGGATGTGATTTACATAGTTGTTCCATCACATTGGTCTTCTCGTTTTACATGTTTCATTGGGATCTAAGTGTTGTAACCACTCAAGATCTGAGATACCAGTTGTAAACACGCCATTTTGACAACATATTGAGTAAATTTCATGTTATACTATAATGCCTCAAAGTGGCTCTCTTCAATTAACCATTTGAGTGATTTTCCTATTTTTTTGGACTTTTCTATGATTTTTAGGAATTTTTCTAGGGCTTTCAAGGGGTCCTCTGTGCGCAGTTGATTCGCGACGGACACAGTAGTCGCAGTTTAAGAAGCTAATTCGTGTCGGGTCATGCCGTTGCATATTGGGTTCCTATTCCGACTTGAACTATGTTTTATAATAACGTCCATTTAAGGCGTCGCGTTTAACAGTTTCCATTTTCGATTTATGGCAATTTCCAAGATCATTTTTAGAAAGATTTTGTTGCTAAATAGAATCATGTCCACATGGTCCGTCGCGTTTCTGACCTTCCATTATTTAAAGATCGATTCCAAGAAGAAGATTGATTCTTTCAAATACGCGACCACTCAGGTCGTCGCGATTCAAAGTTTCCATTTATTAATTTGGATAGAATCAATTGATGTAAGGAAGTGTTATAAACGCGACGGACAATGTCGTCGCGATTCATATACCTACTATAATCGATGTTTGGAAAGGCCCAATCGAAGTAAGGAAGTCTTTTTAAACGCAATGCTTTGGTCGGTCGCGATTAACCTTAATAGGCGACCACTGTGTACGTCGCGATTTACCAATTTTACCCCTATTAAAGGACCCCGAGGCCATTGTTTTGAGAGAGATATACAAGTATTGGCGAAGCTCTGCCGCGTTGGAGAGCCAAATCCCGAGCTTGAAGAGAAGAACTTCCTCCCCTCAAGCTTAATTCAAGTGTTCGTCAAGTGGAGTTTGGTCTTCATCCTTTCAACCTCTTTGGAGCAAGGAGGAGGAGCCTTCCTCTTCAAGAACTACAACACCAAGCTTACTCCAACAGATTTTTCTTCTCTCTTTTGTTCTTTTAATTCTTTTAGTGCATTCATCATCTCACTCCATAGTTACACACCACTTCATTTATTCCATACCTACATTTTCTAGGGGTTTTTACACCACCTCCACAAGGTGTGTCTAATCCCATGCAAGCAAGTTGTAACACCCTCCTTCGACTTCACACAAACACATACATATACCATACATATAACCTTTGATCGGAAGAGGGGTTACGCTGACAAATTTTTGTTATGGGTAGATAAATCTGTGTAATGCTCAATCATTAGCAAACTATTCCACAAAGGCGTCTTTGAACATATTATACTTCACAAGGTAACAAAGTACTAATACTCATTATTTATAAGTGCTAAGTTTCTCTCTCTAATTTAATACATCAACAACTAAAAGAAACTACTAAAACTATGCTATTATTCTTCGTCTTTTCATCGTTTGCAGTGGAATTGGGATTCATGTGTAGCTGAGATTATATACACCTTCAATCTGAAAGGGTTGGAGGAAATAAAGGCATGAGTCGGAAGGATTCAGTAGGTGAAAGTAAGCATATATGAATCAAAAACACATTTGCTCATGAATTTCATACTTAACAGAAACATATAGCTCAAATTGAATTCATAATGAGCCCAAACAAATCATAGAATAAGAGTCATATTTGTCTTTCAGAATTCAGACCATAACTTGTTTTGGAAACAAATTTGACAGGCATCACTGCTCTCAAGAGGTTACTAAATAGACGTAAATATATCCTCAGTGCCTAGGCGATTCCAGCACCTTAGATCTTGTTCATTACGCAAGAACGGGGTTTATTACCCACCATCGTCAGTCCATTGACTTGGATTTACCTACAAACTGTCGCCCTCAGCTGATCACAAGTGGCTGGTGCTACCACAAGTGATCCTAAACCCTCTTTTGAAGAGAGCACTGTCTTCATATCATAAATTTCTTTTCATGAGCATAACAGAAATTGGAAATCCAAAGGTAGTTTTGATTGATAATTAATACAGATATCTTGGTGACAAAGTTGCTCGGAGTTCAATAATATAAGAAAGACAATTGGTTGAGATAGGGTTATGACTCAAAGCTAATAACTTCGGAGGATTTAAATCACATAAGAACCCAAGAAGATGATGATCCACAATTGTCATCACAAATTATTCACATCTCATAAGGTGTTCAAACATATGAACTCTCAGGTGATCAGATTTTATAGACTCAGTTACCGAATACGGGAGAATAGACTCAATCGGAGTACTATTCGTAATTGACAATGTTAAGAATAATTCAAGGGAGGTTAAGGTACATAATGTGGGTAAACTTTGCTGTGGTATGACAGTAAATACCAAGGTAAATAAGTGGGTAGCTTGCTATGCTAATAGGTTGAAGTTTTGACAAGGATTGGAACAAGAAAGATTGCTGAAATTCAGTTCAGGACAACATGTGTCGACAGCCAGGAGGTGGCTGTCGACAGATAGAGGCTTCCAGAACTGGGTTTGCTGGTCTGGGACAGTACCTATCGACAGCAATGGGCTGGCTGTCGACAGCTACTGCTGTCCCAGCAGTTCACAGTTCTGTGAAAGTGAGGTCTGTCGACAGGTAACTTCCCCCTGTCGACAGCCGTTGGTTTTTATTTCAGAAATGACTTAAAGGTCATCCTAAAAACTCTAATCATGGAACCTATGGACCAAGGCATGATTTATATCAATTATAAGAATCAAATTGTAGTTCTCACAGGGGTTTATAAGCTAAACAAGTGAGATGAAGCAAGAGGTTTACAAATCGTACTTGTCTAGCTAGAAGCTAACATGACATAGCACTGAAAGTATGGCCCTTATAACAAGGATTAAATGGAAAGATCCCCACAAAATAAACATTAATACTCAAGGTATTTAAGGCTCCAAATCAAAGTTTGAGGTACAAAACATCTAAATGGAAAGTAATCACACTGTTCTAAAGATATGGTGACTTCTAGAAACACTCTATAACCGGTACAAAGATCAAGGGTGGAAGAAGAAGATAGAAAACAGTCTTTAGAGTGGAACAAGGTTGTTCTTCTCCCATTAAGAACGTGTTTACCAAAACTGAAAGAAAAACAGAATAGCTTTAGGTATATCATCTTGTATGCTTATCAAGAGGATTTTCTTATCATGTGGGGAGGACAGAACCGAATCAATGGGAGATGAATCCTACCTTGCTAAACAAGTGAACTTCCACGTGATCTTGATGAAAGAGCCTAACCCAGTAAAAGAAAACTTCTTCCCAAAGTAAATAACTTGCTAGCAATGGTAGCAACTTCAACAGCAAGTTGACTTCAAGGTAGAAGTAGTTATAGCTGCAGCAAGAGCAGAAACCGAAATAGTTGCAGAAGCTATGAAGCCAGGAACTCCAGCAGCTCCTCCAGCATCACTTCTAGCAGAAAGAAGTAGGAAAGACAAGAACAAAGTACAAAGGGTGTAGAAAGGTGTGTGCGAAGGGAGGGGAGTGGCTTTTATAGACCACATAACTCCTCATGTAGAGGCACGTCGACCATGAGGTGTCATGGTAAAAACCCATTTGTTTTCACCCCAACACGTAGCTCATGTAGGTTTCCTATGGTTTACACGTAGTTACCCATGGTTTTAACCTTATCCTAATGTGTGCTGGCCTCCTCAAGGCCTCACACGTAAGCTCCAAGAAAAACCCAGAAATTGGTCACCGTAATTGACCCTCAATTCAGCTGGCCCAATAATCCCTATGCAAAGATGTTCAAACGACATCCGTTTGTGTTGAAATTTCAACCATAGCCTAATGTGATGGGTTTACAAATTATGGTGATTTTAGTTTAATTTTTAGAATTTATTTTCCACTGGGTGAAAAATCGCCCAAAAAAAAGCTGCGTCGGCTAAATCTCAAAATCCGGTCGTAAAAAATTCTGGATAATTACATATTTGATATCACAACATTTTCTAAGAATTATGGTGTTTTCAAATTTTATTTTCGTTATAGTTTTCCGGTGTCGCCCTGTCAGGGTGCGCACGACCGAAAGTGATACCTGGGTATGATAAAGTGTCTTAAACACTCCCTAAATCCTAAATATCTCAATGTAATTCTAATCAGTTTGCATAAACAAGAATTTATAAGTAAAACATGCTATTTAAAATTCGAGGGTATTACAGTCCCCCTCCAGGACACTACAACACCCAGCACCCCAGCTGATCTTCTCTTCACAACCCGAAGAGGAATTACAACACCATATATCCCACCAGGTCTTCTTCTCTTTCCCGGGAAAGAAGGCAGTCCACTTCTTTTACAAGCTCAGAAGCAAACCTCCTGGTACAAACCCCAGTGCGTGTAACGTCGCGCGATTTCCGGATCCCCGTGGATCCAGGTTTAGTGGGTTTGGTGGCCAATGTGAGGCCCATTAGTGTTGTGTGTTTCTTACTAGATCCTTACCGGGTTTGGTTTGGGTCCGTGTTGGTGTTCAGCTTACTGGACACCAGCAGTGTGTTGGCGTCCATCGATGAGGACGTCGACTGTTGAACTTGGCGTCAAGCTTTGTGGACGTCTAGTTGTGGCGGTCTGGTTAAACGGCCCAAGGGTTGACGTTAACCTGACATGCCTGTGTTTTTATGGCAGACCCGAGCTCTGTTCTTTCTCCTCCTTCTCCCTTCCTCTTCCCCCACCTTCACCCTTGATCTTCTTCGCGAGTTCTGACGGTCGGCGGGAGCTCGTGGGAAGGCCGTAGTGCGCGTGGTAGCGGCAGATCGGGCGGGGAATGATGGATTGGAGCGCGGTGTTCGTGGGACGTTTCTCGGGTTTCGGCGTGATTCGAGGTTCTTCGGGAGTTTAATTGCGTTTCTGAGGTAGGGGTCGAGCCCTGTTAGCTTGTTAGAAACATTAAAACACGACCTAATCACTTGAACCAGCATTTTATTGTATTTTCGGATTAAGTTGCACCATGTGGGTTAATGGGTGGTTTGAGTAATTTAGCGAATGGAGCATGTTGTAATGGGTTGTTTCGGGTTCTGGTATGTTAAAGGAACTGTTTTTATATGTTTCTCTGTAGTTTAAACGGTTGGAAAACCTGTAGAGCTGGATTAGGGTTTCTGCAGGGCTTTAGGCCGGAGAATTTGGCGTCAAGATCGCTTGCCGCCAAGATCACCAGCCGGGATATAGACGGCTAGATCGCTTGCCGTTTACTTCCTTCAAGCGGCAGTCGATGTTTCCGCCAACCTGTGCATGTATTCATGCAGTGTTGTTTACGTAGTTTTCCTGGTTATGAATATTACGTGTTTGTGTGTGCATGGCGATGACCGGTGTGAGCCAGTGCACTTGTTATGCTCTTGGAGCATACTGCTCATGTAATGGGCAAGTTTTACATGAATGATGTGTGATGTACGTAATCGCTTTACGTGGTATGTGTGGTGCGTTGACACCCGTGGCACTCTTGGAGTGCGTTGTCCATGTGTTGGACATGTGGTTTACGTGGAAGACGTGTGGTACACCATCCAGGGTGTAATATACACGTATTGCCTACGTGGTTTGAGTGTGTGTGCTACACACTCTGTTGTAATGTAATTCTGGTGATTTGTCGTAGTAACTGGGCAGTGAGGTTCCTGTGTGAGCCTAGACATGACTATGTGGTGTTTGGGCAGTGAAGGTCTATATCGACCTAGCCCTGGTCCGTTGTTGTCTTTCGAATAATATTATATGGATTTATGAAGGAAGTGGTGTGTTGTTTCGAAGGTCATCTCATGACCGATGATAGGCCAAATATGATTGGCTATCGTGATTTATATATGTGTTAATGTGAGTTAGCTTGGAGGTTACAAGATGACCAATGATAGGCAAGTTTGTGGTTCAGTTATGTGTTGGTGTGGGATAGCTTTGGGGTCACACGGTGACCGATGTTAAGCTAATCCTAACACTGTATATTGTGAATTATAAGTAAAGGCTATATATGTAAATATCGTGGTTTGTGCTAGCCGAGTGTGGTGGTCCGGCGCCTATTCCGGAATGCCTCTCTAGTCGGGTACCCCAGGTTCTTTGTGAGCCAGGCACGTGTGTTTGTTGTGCTCGGGGTTTTGTCCCGGTACTTGTGTTGTACCGTCGAGGTCTGTGTCGTCTTCCTGGACACCCTCACTCCTGAGTTTGAGTTGTACGTCCGGCTGAGGGAAAGACGGCAGTGGGACAGCGACTTCCCAGAGTTTGTTCTTTTGTCGCTTGTAGCGCGCTCGTAGTTGGGGGTACGGACACCAGTAGTCGACACTGGTCCCCAGCTAGTCCTGTTTTCTAGTGCCTCACTTTAGAGTGCTCCGGCCAGAGACTCTAGAGGTGCCAGGCATGGGCCTGCAGTTGTGTGTCTGCAGGTGTGGTGTTGGTTGGTCTCCACAGTTGTTTGACTTCTTCCTAGTGGAGCGGCAGTTGGACCTTTCGTCCGTGACTGCGAGGCTGAGAGGTTGTTCTTGTGTTGTGTTGTCCGGGTTGGATATTGGCCTGATCAGCCAGTAGTCCGTTCCCGTGTGGTGGCGTCGTTCTTTCTGACTCGTGCTTTGCCAGTGACTGTGGTTTGTGAGTTTGTGACTCGTGGTCGAGGTTTGACTTGTTCGAGATGTGCCCTGGTGTTGGCACAGTTGTGACTCAGTTGTGGTTTGTGTGACTCGTCGATTAAGGTTTCACATGTAATATTGTGCCTAATTAAAGGTATAATATAATTATGGTTCAGTGTGGTGTTTATCACCTACTTGTACCCTTGTTCGGGTGTTTGTGTTGTGGTACCTCAGAGTAGCAGGTACTTGTTCCCTTCGTGGGTTACTTTGTAGTTTTGTGGTGGTACATTGTGTACCAACCTTTCCGGGTACTTGTGTGTTGTGGAGGTCTTGTGGTTTGACCTGCCACTTGTTGTATCCTAACTGTTTTAAGTAGATCTTTGTTTATATTTTATTGTGGATTAGTTTGTGATTATTAATTATGTTACCTTTGTGGGTAATTTGCCGATGAGGCTTATGGCCTAGGCATATTGTGGTTTAGTTAAGCTATGTTCCGTGGAGGCCGTGTGAGACCTTCCACTTGTTGAGTTTTACTCTTCTTGGATATGATTCCAATTATAGTTTTAGTGTGTTATGATTGGCTTCGTGTTAGCCAGTTCCATTACCTTTGAATAGTTCTGTTGTAAAGTGGTTTGGAGTATAAAGGACCAGCTCTTTGTTAGCAGTCCTATTACTCAAGTGTTTGAGGTTCGCCTGTGAAGCTTGTAGCCTGGGCAGTGACTTACCTGTGTGGCTTATAGTTTAGGCGACCCGTTGTTGTAGCAGTGTGCCAGTGAGACTGTGGTTTAGGCACTTTGGTTGTTGGGCTGACTAATGATATTATGTTAGTCCTGTAGTCCTACTTTTCTTCTGAGGACTTTATGTTTATTATCATGAGCATGTTGAATTGTTATTTATTGTAATGATGTGAGCATGAAATGGTTTGGCTATTGTTGTTGCCAGTGAGACCCATTGGGGTTGAGGTGTCTGTGGTTACAGTGTTGTTTTGGGTAGCCCCTACTGAGCCAGTGACTTGTTGAGGCTCACTCCCCTACAGTTCTTTTCAGGGCTTGCCGTGTGTTTGGCTTGCAGCGATGTTGTGACAGACTTGTACCACCAGCAGTTGAGTAGTAGTTAGAGTTCTGTGAGCCTGTGCTCCCTCGGGGTATGCCCCAGGTAGTTGTACTCTTTTAATTGGACATGTTTTATTGTAATGGGACAGTTGTACAAATTTGTGAACAGATATGAGCACATGTACTTTCTTGTGTCTTATATTCTTGTGGTTTGTCTTTTATACTGTTACTGGACTCGTGTGTGAGATATCCCTTGCGACACTTCGGTGCGTTCGCGGGAGGCGGATCTGGATATGGAGCCTTAATGGGCATAAATACCCCGGTCCGTCACAGTTGGTATCAGAGCAATGTACAGTTAGAATATGAAAAGACATTGAAAGTATAATGTCCCAATACATGGATTAATGTCCACTGCTGGTAGTAAGTCTGCGGTTTTGTGTGATATGAAGTAGTTTTTACGTTTGCTTTTGGCATGTAAACCGTGTGTTTTTGTTTGTTAAATTGGCAGTTGAGAGCAGTTGCTGTGCCATAATGTGAATAGTGACATAAGTTGTGTGGTAGCATTCTGGCACTAGTGCAGTTAAAGCAGTTAAAGTATAGTATTTAAAAGTTTTCAGTTGCAGAGATTAGAAGAGAAATTTAAAGTAATGCCTTGAGAAGGATATACCTGTTATATGATAATAAAGTGCAGAGTTAGCAGAGACAAGTATAGAATATTTCTGTGATAGATTAGTTTGGTTGTTAAAGATTTGCAGTTAGAGGAATTGAAGAGATTAGCAAGATTGGTTATGGAATTCAGTAAGTTTTAATGAGATAGAAAGTTGGCAGAGACAGGTGCATGGTAACAAGGTGATAAGGAACAGGTCAGTGTGTGTGATAAGTTGCAATTGAGAATCTCAGCAAATGTAATGTAGCATTAGAGATCTGAGTTAGATGATATTAAGAAATAATGTGTATAAGAATGTGATTAGTGTTATGAAGAGTTTGATATGATCAAGAAAGACAGATCAGTTTTAAAAGAGGTATCAGTACATAAAAGAGCAGTGAATTATGGCAGCTAGATTAAATATGCCCGAGATCAGAAATTTGAGGAAAAGTGTTGTTATGGATGATAATGGTAACAGGAAGTGTGATATGAAGATTTGTATAAATAAGTATAGAAATGATCAGTTGAATAAAGAAAGAGAGAAGATAAGGATTAATGTGCAATAAGAATCTGTGAAAATTACACAAGAGGAATATTTAGTTGATGATTGGCAGTTTAGATAAAGAAAAGATATGGATTAGAGAAAGGAAGAATTTAGTAAATGATGAAGTGATAAGATCAGATGAGTCAGAAAATGTCGGTTAAAGTTTGCATATTGGTGCAAAGAAATGATTTAATTGAGCAAAAAGGAATTGTTATTAAAATATTTCAGGGTTTAAATGCTGGAGCAGATTGATTAAGAATATTTGAAAAGTTTATGCCCCAGAATTATGGGAATTAGCCAGAGAATGTCAGTAAAGCAGGAAAGATATATGAAAAGCGCAATATGTCAATAGTGATTTGGCAGATCAGAAATTGCAGTAATTTCTTCAGCAGGAATTAATTGAATGAGATGATTTGAGAAGCAATTGAAGTCAGAAGAAAGCAATTGAAAGTAATATTGTGAACAAAAATTGTGGAGTATTTTGCAAAAGTGTTCAGTGTGATCAGAGTAGCGCAGCGGAAGCAGAAGCAAGAAAGATTTAATATTCATAAATTGTTCAAGCTTTGCTGAGATAAGAAGAAAGTGTAAAGTTTTGCGCAGTGGAATAAAGGAACAGGGTTTATTATGATTTTCTAATCAGAAATTGGCTTTAAATAGTATGAGCAGAATAATATGAAAAAGCAGGAAATTCAAAGATGGTGATTGGTTTTCTTTAAAGAGGTGTCAGTTGTGAATATAAATGCAGATGAGGTAGGATAACAACAAGCAGTGATAAGTGGAAAAAGAAAATAATGGTATGAAAGAATATATTACAGTGTAAGATATTTGAGAAAGATAAAGCGGTCTCGAAAGAAATATTGCAAACACAGCTGGGAAATTGTGGAAGTAGGTTCGGTTCAAGGAGATAAAGCGCCATTGGCAAGGAAGAATCGCCTACAGTTAAAAGCTAAAGAAAGGCAATGGAATTGACAGAACAGAGTAATTGTGAGATGAATTGAAAGGCTGAAGCAGAGAAAGAGTATCCTACTTGTTCTGTGTTTGATTTGTTTATATGTCGAGGACGACATTTCTTTTTAGGTGATAATAATGTAACGTCGCGCGATTTCCGGATCCCCGTGGATCCAGGTTTAGTGGGTTTGGTGGCCAATGTGAGGCCCATTAGTGTTGTGTGTTTCTTACTAGATCCTTACCGGGTTTGGTTTGGGTCCGTGTTGGTGTTCAGCTTGCTGGACACCAGCAGTGTGTTGGCGTCCATCGATGAGGACGTCGACTGTTGAACTTGGCGTCAAGCTTTGTGGACGTCTAGTTGTGGCGGTCTGGTTAAACGACCCAAGGGTTGACATTAACCTGACATGCCTGTGTTTTTATGGCAGACCCGAGCTCTGTTCTTTCTCCTCCTTCTCCCTTCCTCTTCCCCCACCTTCACCCTTGAGCTTCTTCGTGAGTTCTGACGGTCGGCGGGAGCTCGTGGGAAGGCCGTAGTGCGCGTGGTAGCGGCAGATCGGGCGGGGAATGATGGATTGGAGTGCGGTGTTCGTGGGACGTTTCTCGGGTTTCGGCGTGATTCGAGGTTCTTCGGGAGTTTAATTGCGTTTCTGAGGTAGGGGTCGAGCCCTGTTAGCTTGTTAGAAACATTAAAACACGACCTAATCACTTGAACCAACATTTTATTGTATTTTCGGATTAAGTTGCACCATGTGGGGTTAATGGGTGGTTTGAGTAATTTAGCGAATGGAGCATGTTGTAATGGGTTGTTTCGGGTTCTGGTATGTTAAAGGAACTGTTTTTATATGTTTCTCTGTAGTTTAAACGGTTGGAAAACCTGTAGAGCTGGATTAGGGTTTCTGCAGGGCTTTAGGCCGGAGAATTTGGCGTCAAGATCGCTTGCCGCCAAGATCACCAGCCGGGATATAGACGGCTAGATCGCTTGCCGTTTACTTCCTTCAAGCGGCAGTCGATGTTCCGCCAACCTGTGCATGTATTCATGCAGTGTTGTTTACGTAGTTTTCCTGGTTATGAATATTACGTGTTTGTGTGTGCATGGCGATGACCGGTGTGAGCCAGTGCACTTGTTATGCTCTTGGAGCATACTGCTCATGTAATGGGCAAGTTTTACATGAATGATGTGTGATGTACGTAATCGCTTTACGTGGTATGTGTGGTGCGTTGACACCCGTGGCACTCTTGGAGTGCGTTGTCCATGTGTTGGACATGTGGTTTACGTGGAAGACGTGTGGTACACCATCCAGGGTGTAATATACACGTATTGCCTACGTGGTTTGAGTGTGTGTGTGCTACACACTTGTTGTAATGTAATTCTGGTGATTTGTCGTAGTAACTGGGCAGTGAGGTTCCTGTGTGAGCCTAGCCATGACTTGTGGTGTTTGGGCAGTGAAGGTCGATATCGACCTAGCCCTGGTCCGTTGTTGTCTTTCGAATAATATTATATGGATTTATGAAGTAAGTGGTGTGTTGTTTCGAAGGTCATCTCATGACCGATGATAGGCCAAATATGATTGGCTATCGTGATTTATATATGTGTTAATGTGAGTTAGCTTGGAGGTTACAAGATGACCAATGATAGGCAAGTTTGTGGTTCAGTTATGTGTTGGTGTGGGATAGCTTTGGGGTCACACGGTGACCGATGTTAAGCTAATCCTAACACTTGTATATTGTGAATTATAAGTAAAGGCTATATATGTAAATATCGTGGTTTGTGCTAGCCGAGTGTGGTGGTCCGGCGCCTATTCCGGAATGCCTCTCTAGTCGGGTACCCCAGGTTCTTTGTGAGCCAGGCACGTGTGTTTGTTGTGCTCGGGGTTTTGTCCCGGTACTTGTGTTGTACCGTCGAGGTCTGTGTCGTCTTCCTGGACACCCTCACTCCTGAGTTTGAGTTGTACGTCCGGCTGAGGGAAAGACGGCAGTGGGACAGCGACTTCCCAGAGTTTGTTCTTTTGTCGCTTGTAGCGCGCTCGTAGTTGGGGGTACGGACACCAGTAGTCGACACTGGTCCCCAGCTAGTCCTGTTTTCTAGTGCCTCACTTTAGAGTGCTCCGGCCAGAGACTCTAGAGGTGCCAGGCATGGGCCTGCAGTTGTGTGTCTGCAGGTGTGGTGTTGGTTGGTCTCCACAGTTGTTTGACTTCTTCCTAGTGGAGCGGCAGTTGGACCTTTCGTCCGTGACTGCGAGGCTGAGAGGTTGTTCTTGTGTTGTGTTGTCCGGGTTGGATATTGGCCTGATCAGCCAGTAGTCCGTTCCCGTGTGGTGGCGTCGTTCTTTCTGACTCGTGCTTTGCCAGTGACTGTGGTTTGTGAGTTTGTGACTCGTGGTCGAGGTTTGACTTGTTCGAGATGTGCCCTGGTGTTGGCACAGTTGTGACTCAGTTGTGGTTTGTGTGACTCGTCGATTAAGGTTTCACATGTAATATTGTGCCTAATTAAAGGTATAATATAATTATGGTTCAGTGTGGTGTTTATCACCTACTTGTACCCTTGTTCGGGTGTTTGTGTTGTGGTACCTCAGAGTAGCAGGTACTTGTTCCCTTCGTGGGTTACTTTGTAGTTTTGTGGTGGTACATTGTGTACCAACCTTTCCGGGTACTTGTGTGTTGTGGAGGTCTTGTGGTTTGACCTGCCACTTGTTGTATCCTAACTGTTTTAAGTAGATCTTTGTTTATATTTTATTGTGGATTAGTTTGTGATTATTAATTATGTTACCTTTGTGGGTAATTTGCCGATGAGGCTTATGGCCTAGGCATATTGTGGTTTAGTTAAGCTATGTTCCGTGGAGGCCGTGTGAGACCTTCCACTTGTTGAGTTTTACTCTTCTTGGATATGATTCCAATTATAGTTTTAGTGTGTTATGATTGGCTTCGTGTTAGCCAGTTCCATTACCTTTGAATAGTTCTGTTGTAAAGTGGTTTGGAGTATAAAGGACCAGCTCTTTGTTAGCAGTCCTATTACTCAAGTGTTTGAGGTTCGCCTGTGAAGCTTGTAGCCTGGGCAGTGACTTGCCTGTGTGGCTTATAGTTTAGGCAACCCGTTGTTGTAGCAGTGTGCCAGTGAGACTGTGGTTTAGGCACTTTGGTTGTTGGGCTGACTAATGATATTATGTTAGTCCTGTAGTCCTACTTTTCTTCTGAGGACTTTATGTTTATTATCATGAGCATGTTGAATTGTTATTTATTGTAATGATGTGAGCATGAAATGGTTTGGCTATTGTTGTTGCCAGTGAGACCCATTGGGGTTGAGGTGTCTGTGGTTACAGTGTTGTTTTGGGTAGCCCCTACTGAGCCAGTGACTTGTTGAGGCTCACTCCCCTACAGTTCTTTTCAGGGCTTGCCGTGTGTTTGGCTTGCAGCGATGTTGTGACAGACTTGTACCACCAGCAGTTGAGTAGTAGTTAGAGTTCTGTGAGCCTGTGCTCCCTCGGGGTATGCCCCAGGTAGTTGTACTCTTTTAATTGGACATGTTTTATTGTAATGGGACAGTTGTACAAATTTGTGAACAGATATGAGCACATGTACTTTCTTGTGTCTTATATTCTTGTGGTTTGTCTTTTTATACTGTTACTGGACTCGTGTGTGAGATATCCCTTGCGACACTTCGGTGCGTTCGCGGGAGGCGGATCTGGATATGGAGCCTTAATGGGCATAAATACCCCGGTCCGTCACAGTTGGTATCAGAGCAATGTACAGTTAGAATATGAAAAGACATTGAAAGTATAATGTCCCAATACATGGATTAATGTCCACTGCTGGTAGTAAGTCTGCGGTTTTGTGTGATATGAAGTAGTTTTTACGTTTGCTTTTGGCATGTAAACCGTGTGTTTTTGTTTGTTAAATTGGCAGTTGAGAGCAGTTGCTGTGCCATAATGTGAATAGTGGCATAAGTTGTGTGGTAGCATTCTGGCACTAGTGCAGTTAAAGCAGTTAAAGTATAGTATTTAAAAGTTTTCAGTTGCAAAGATTAGAAGAGAAATGTAAAGTAATGCCTTGAGAAGGATATACCTGTTATATGTTAATAAAGTGCAGAGTTAGCAGAGACAAGTATATAATATTTCTGTGATAGATTAGTTTGGTTGTTAAAGATTTGCAGTTAGAGCAATTGAAGAGATTAGCAAGATTGGCTATGGAATTCAGTAAGTTTTAATGAGACAGAAAGTTGGCAGAGACAGGTGCATGGTAACAAGGTGATAAGGAACAGGTCAGTGTGTGTGATAAGTTGCAATTGAGAATCTCAGCAAATGTAATGTAGCATTAGAGATCTGAGTTAGATGATATTAAGAAATAATGTGTATAAGAATGTGATTAGTGTTATGAAGAGTTTGATATGATCAAGAAAGACAGATCAGTTTTAAAAGAGGTATCAGTACATAAAAGAGCAGTGAATTATGGCAGATAGATTAAATATGCCCGAGATCAGAAATTTGGAAAAGTGTTGTTATGGATGATAATGGTAACAGGAAGTGTGATATGAAGATTTGTATAAATAAGTATAGAAATGATCAGTTGAATAAAGAAAGAGAGAAGATAAGGATTAATGTGCAATAAGAATCTGTGAAAATTACACAAGAGGAATATTTAGTTGATGATTGGCAGTTTAGATAAAGAAAAGATATGGATTAGAGAAAGGAAGAATTTAGTAAATGATGAAGTGAATAAGATCAGATGAGTCAGAAAATGTCGGTTAAAGTTTGCATATTGGTGCAAAGAAATGATTTAATTGAGCAAAAAGGAATTGTTATTAAAATATTTCAGGGTTTAAATGCTGGAGCAGATTGATTAAGAATATTTGAAAAGTTTATGCCCTAGAATTATGGGAATTAGCCAGAGAATGTCAGTAAAGCAGGAAAGATATATGAAAAGCGCAATATGTCAATAGTGATTTGGCAGATCAGAAATTGCAGTAATTTCTTCAGCAGGAATTAATTGAATGGGATGATTTGAGAAGCAGTTGAAGTCAGAAGAAAGCAATTGAAAGTAATATTGTGAACAAAAATTGTGGAGTATTTTGCAAAAGTGTTCAGTGTGATCAGAGTAGCGCAGCGGAAGCAGAAGCAAGAAAGATTTAATATTCATAAATTGTTCAAGCTCTGCTGAGATAAGAAGAAAGTGTAAAGTTTTGCGCAGTGGAATAAAGGAACAGGGTTTATTATGATTTTCTAATCAGAAATTGGCTTTAAATAGTATGAGCAGAATAATATAAAAAGCAGGAAATTCAAAGATGGTGATTGGTTTTCTTTAAAGAGGTGTCAGTTGTGAATATAAATGCAGATGAGGTAGGATAACAACAAGCAGTGATAAATGGAAAAAGAAAATAATGGTATGAAAGAATATTACAGTGTAAGATATTTGAGAAAAATAAAGCGGTCTCGAAAGAAATATTGCAAACACAGCTGGGAAATTGTGGAAGTAGGTTCGGTTCAAGGAGATAAAGCGCCATTGGCAAGGAAGAATCGCCTACAGTTAAAAGCTAAAGAAAGGCAATGGAATTGACAGAACAGAGTAATTGTGAGATGAATTGAAAGGCTGAAGCAGAGAAAGAGTATCCTACTTGTTCTGTGTTTGACTTTAATTGTTTTTAGGTGATAATTTGGTTTATTGTGATTTGTTTTATATGTCGAGGACGACATTTCTTTTTAGGTGATAATAATGTAACGTCGCGCGATTTCCGGATCCCCGTGGATCCAGGTTTAGTGGGTTTGGTGGCCAATGTGAGGCCCATTAGTGTTGTGTGTTTCTTACTAGATCCTTACCGGGTTTGGTTTGGGTCCGTGTTGGTGTTCAGCTTGCTGGACACCAGCAGTGTGTTGGCGTCCATCGATGAGGACGTCGACTGTTGAACTTGGCGTCAAGCTTTGTGGACGTCTAGTTGTGGCGGTCTGGTTAAACGGCCCAAGGGTTGACATTAACCTGACATGCCTGTGTTTTTATGGCAGACCCGAGCTCTGTTCATTCTCCTCCTACTCCCTTCCTCTTCCCCCAACTTCACCCTTGAGCTTCTTCGTGAGTTCTGACGGTCGGCGGGAGCTCGTGGGAAGGCCGTAGTGCGCGTGGTAGCGGCAGATCGGGCGGGGAATGATGGATTGGAGTGCGGTGTTCGTGGGACGTTTCTCGGGTTTCGGCGTGATTCGAGGTTCTTCGGGAGTTTAATTGCGTTTCTGAGGTAGGGGTCGAGCCCTGTTAGCTTGTTAGAAACATTAAAACACGACCTAATCACTTGAACCAACATTTTATTGTATTTTCGGATTGAGTTGCACCATGTGGGGTTAATGGGTGGTTTGAGTAATTTAGCGAATGGAGCATGTTGTAATGGGTTGTTTCGGGTTCTGGTATGTTAAAGGAACTGTTTTTATATGTTTCTCTGTAGTTTAAACGGTTGGAAAACCTGTAGAGCTGGATTAGGGTTTCTGCAGGGCTTTAGGCCAGAGAATTTGGCGTCAAGATCGCTTGCCGCCAAGATCACCAGCCGGGATATAGACGGCTAGATCGCTTGCCGTTTACTTCCTTCAAGGGGTAGTCGATGTTTCCGCCAACCTGTGCATGTATTCATGCAGTGTTGTTTACGTAGTTTTCCTGGTTATGAATATTACGTGTTTGTGTGTGCATGGCGATGACCGGTGTGAGCCAGTGCACTTGTTATGCTCTTGGAGCATACTGCTCATGTAATGGGCAAGTTTTACATGAATGATGTGTGATGTACGTAATCGCTTTACGTGGTATGTGTGGTGCGTTGACACCCGTGGCACTCTTGGAGTGCGTTGTCCATGTGTTGGACATGTGGTTTACGTGGAAGACGTGTGGTACACCATCCAGGGTGTAATATACACGTATTGCCTACGTGGTTTGAGTGTGTGTGTGCTACACACTCTGTTGTAATGTAATTCTGGTGATTTGTCGTAGTAACTGGGCAGTGAGGTTCCTGTGTGAGCCTAGCCATGACTATGTGGTGTTTGGGCAGTGAAGGTCGATATCGACCTAGCCCTGGTCCGTTGTTGTCTTTCGAATAATATTATATGGATTTATGAAGTAAGTGGTGTGTTGTTTCGAAGGTCATCTCATGACCGATGATAGGCCAAATATGATTGGCTATCGTGATTTATATATGTGTTAATGTGAGTTAGCTTGGAGGTTACAAGATGACCAATGATAGGCAAGTTTGTGGTTCAGTTATGTGTTGGTGTGGGATAGCTTTGGGGTCACACGGTGACCGATGTTAAGCTAATCCTAACACTTGTATATTGTGAATTATAAGTAAAGGCTATATGTAAATATCGTGGTTTGTGCTAGCCGAGTGTGGTGGTCCGGCGCCTATTCCGGAATGCCTCTCTAGTCGGGTACCCCAGGTTCTTTGTGAGCCAGGCACGTGTGTTTGTTGTGCTCGGGGTTTTGTCCCGGTACTTGTGTTGTACCGTCGAGGTCTGTGTCGTCTTCCTGGACACCCTCACTCCTGAGTTTGAGTTGTACGTCCGGCTGAGGGAAAGACGGCAGTGGGACAGCGACTTCCCAGAGTTTGTTCTTTTGTCGCTTGTAGCGCGCTCGTAGTTGGGGGTACGGACACCAGTAGTCGACACTGGTCCCCAGCTAGTCCTGTTTTCCAGTGCCTCACTTTAGAGTGCTCCGGCCAGAGACTCTAGAGGTGCCAGGCATGGGCCTGCAGTTGTGTGTCTGCAGGTGTGGTGTTGGTTGGTCTCCACAGTTGTTTGACTTCTTCCTAGTGGAGCGGCAGTTGGACCTTTCGTCCGTGACTGCGAGGCTGAGAGGTTGTTCTTGTGTTGTGTTGTCCGGGTTGGATATTGGCCTGATCAGCCAGTAGTCCGTTCCCGTGTGGTGGCGTCGTTCTTTCTGACTCGTGCTTTGCCAGTGACTGTGGTTTGTGAGTTTGTGACTCGTGGTCGAGGTTTGACTTGTTCGAGATGTGCCCTGGTGTTGGCACAGTTGTGACTCAGTTGTGGTTTGTGTGACTCGTCGATTAAGGTTTCACATGTAATATTGTGCCTAATTAAAGGTATAATATAATTATGGTTCAGTGTGGTGTTTATCACCTACTTGTACCCTTGTTCGGGTGTTTGTGTTGTGGTACCTCAGAGTAGCAGGTACTTGTTCCCTTCGTGGGTTACTTTGTAGTTTTGTGGTGGTACATTGTGTACCAACCTTTCCGGGTACTTGTGTGTTGTGGAGGTCTTGTGGTTTGACCTGCCACTTGTTGTATCCTAACTGTTTTAAGTAGATCTTTGTTTATATTTTATTGTGGATTAGTTTGTGATTATTAATTATGTTACCTTTGTGGGTAATTTGCCGATGAGGCTTATGGCCTAGGCATATTGTGGTTTAGTTAAGCTATGTTCCGTGGAGGCCGTGTGAGACCTTCCACTTGTTGAGTTTTACTCTTCTTGGATATGATTCCAATTATAGTTTTAGTGTGTTATGATTGGCTTCGTGTTAGCCAGTTCCATTACCTTTGAATAGTTCTGTTGTAAAGTGGTTTGGAGTATAAAGGACCAGCTCTTTGTTAGCAGTCCTATTACTCAAGTGTTTGAGGTTCGCCTGTGAAGCTTGTAGCCTGGGCAGTGACTTACCTGTGTGGCTTATAGTTTAGGCGACCCGTTGTTGTAGCAGTGTGCCAGTGAGACTGTGGTTTAGGCACTTTGGTTGTTGGGCTGACTAATGATATTATGTTAGTCCTGTAGTCCTACTTTTCTTCTGAGGACTTTATGTTTATTATCATGAGCATGTTGAATTGTTATTTATTGTAATGATGTGAGCACGAAATGGTTTGGCTATTGTTGTTGCCAGTGAGACCCATTGGGGTTGAGGTGTCTGTGGTTACAGTGTTGTTTTGGGTAGCCCCTACTGAGCCAGTGACTTGTTGAGGCTCACTCCCCTACAGTTCTTTTCAGGGCTTGCCGTGTGTTTGGCTTGCAGCGGTGTTGTGACAGACTTGTACCACCAGCAGTTGAGTAGTAGTTAGAGTTCTGTGAGCCTGTGCTCCCTCGGGGTATGCCCTAGGTAGTTGTACTCTTTTAATTGGACATGTATTATTGTAATGGGACAGTTGTACAAATTTGTGAACAGATATGAGCACATGTACTTTCTTGTGTCTTATATTCTTGTGGTTTGTCTTTTATACTCTTACTGGACTCGTGTGTGAGATATCCCTTGCGACACTTCGGTGCGTTCGCGGGAGGCGGATCTGGATATGGAGCCTTAATGGGCATAAATACCCCGGTCCGTCACAGTGCGGTTCTGCTAGACACAAACATCTAGCTAGGTTCTACACTGTATATATAGTCCTACAGCTGGACAAAGATCTTTCTTAGAAAATAAAGAACACGGCTGAGAGTTGAAGCATATGAAAACCAAATAAAAGAAACTCTCAGCTAAAAGACTCTCTCCCCCAGATTACAAGATGCACACAGAGAGAGTGAAGAGAGGAGAAGGAGCTTGAATGCTTGAGTGCTTCAGTTGCTTGAACACTTCTTTTTGGCTCAGGCTCTTTCTCTCTTTTCTTTTGAGTGTATGTGGCGTTAAGGTTCCTCACTGGCTTGTACACTCCGTCAAAGATTTTCAGGAAACTCTATTCTTTTTCTTCAACCTTGCTTCATCTTTTATATGAGCAGCTTTTGAATGGATCCGTTGAAGAGATCCGTTGGAGTTCTAGCCGTTGCTCATCTTCTCTTCATATGTCTTAATCAGACTCTGGTGGTCTTCGAGGTCTGTGGTCATAGAAGAGAGTGTTAGCATAAAAGAGTGTTTATGATAAACAGTGCATACCACTGTGTTTCTGCTAACATGGTAAAAAATAGTAGTTCATATCTTTTTCTGACAAGACTCTAAAATACGCATGCAGCTTTTTCTGTCAGAAGATATTTGACTTTTCATTTGGCGCCTAAAAGCACTTAAACAATCGGTGTTTAAATTGAAGTGAATCGTTGTTTAAGTTACTTATCAAATCGATATGACTAGAAAATGTTGTTCTCACTTAACAAATAGTTATAGCTATCAAATGTTATGAAACTTATCAAATCGATGTGAGAAGCAAATCGTTGTTTCTTACTTATCAAATCGTTATGAGACTTATGAATCGATGTGAGAAGCAAATCGTTGTTTCTCACTTATCAAATCGTTATGAGACTTATCGAATCGATGTGAGAAGCAAATCGTTGTTTCTCACTTATCAAATCGTTGTGAGCCTTAGCGAATCGTTATAGAAGGCAAATCGATGTGAGGGTAAATCGTTGCGCTCACTTATCAAATCGTTATGAGCCTTAGCGAATCGTTATAGAAGGCAAATCGTTGTGGGGCTTATAAAGCCTATTAAAGCCAAATCGTTGTAGCGCTTATAAAATCAACTGAAACCAAATCGTTGTAGCGCTTATTAATTTGGCACTTGAACTAAAATCGATGTATATAGATTAGACATCGATTTTATCATTTTAGTGCGCCTTATCAAATCGTTATAGCTATCAAATCGATGTGTGAATCGTTCTACTCATTTATCAAATCGATGAGAGACTTATCAATTTGTTATGAGATTGATGCGACACAGATGAAACATGATATTCAATTTAATTACTCATAATTTTTTATCATCATAAGTTTTGTTATCACCAAAATACAAGGACAAATAGATAGTGGTTCAACAATCTCTCCCTTTTTGGTGATGACAAAATTTATGAGAATTTTCTGGCAAAAATACTTAATCATGAAAAATGCAGAAAATTCATAGAACATACATACTCTCCCCCTTTTTGTCACTAACCAAAAAGGAAGGATCCTACCATGCATATTCGCCCCCTTTGAGAGTATTTCTTACCATTTAGGGGTTCAACAATGATTAACATTAAAGAATAACTCTCCCTTAGTTTATGCTCCCCCTGAATGAGAGACTCCACCTGAATGAGACTTGCAAATAGTTATTAGTAATGCTGAAAATTTTTAAAATAATTAAATGACTACTCCCTCTTCAAATATGAGTTGGATGAAGAGTTGGCAGTCACCAATGCCTTGAGCATCCTTGATCCTGATGCTCCAAGGCTTGTCCTGCAAACAAACTACTCAGAAATAGGTACCCAAATCTTTTTGGGTCATTGATGGTTAGATGCATAAAAATATCCTTTCGGGATCCATACTAGGTGTCTTGTTGTGCAGGTGTTTACTGTGTGTCCTAATTTATTGCAATGAGAATAACAGTGAATGTAATCTATCTTGCAGTTCTTATTGGCTTTGAAATGTTTGTTTAGAACACAATTTTTAGAAACATTTTTCTTTTGATAAGGCTTGTTTATTTCAGAGGCCTTTTTCTGAGGCATCTTGGTTTCTTTTAAAAATTTTGGTAATGGATATTTTTCAGGAATTATGACATGTTTTCCTTTTTCAGAAGGTATGTAACCAAGCCCTTGTTTGTTATTTCCAGATTTTGATCTGTTTAAGCATAGGGCTAAAGATGTTTTTCCTTTAGTTAATTTTCTAACTGATTCTTTTAAATACATATTTTCTTCAGTTAGAGTTTTTAATTTTTCTTCTAACTCTGACTTCTCATTATTCTTACTTTTCAAATCTTCATATAAAAGATAATTATTATCTTTACATTCTTTTAATTGTTCTTCTAATTGTTCCATTTCTGATTTAAGATCAGAATTAGTGTTTTCTAAACAAGTAAGGTTGTTCTTGATATTTTTTAATTCTTTTACAACAACCTTGTGTTTATCATAAAGTTCATTAAAAACTTCTTCCAAGTCTTCAGACTCTGACCCTGAATCATTGCATGAATCAAAAAATGGGTCAGAATGTACCTCATCTAGTCCTACCATGAGGGCTAGATTTACTTGCTCTTTCTCTGAACTTGAGCTTGATGAGTCTGAGCTTGTGACCTCTTCAGTTTCCCAAGCAGCTGCCATGGATTTTCTTTTGAACTTCTTGTGCTGCTTCTTGGACTTTTCGGTTTGACCAGTCTTTTTGAGTCTTGGACAGTCTGGTCTCAAATGTCCGGGTTTTCTGCATTCATAGCAGACTGGTTCTTTTTCCTTTTTCTCTTTCCTTTGGATCCTTCTTAACCCATTTTTCTTCTTCTTTAAAATTTTTGAAGTTTGGATAGTACTTCATTAACATCACTGTCTTCAGATCCTGCAATTTTTGAGCTAGAAAAAGAAGAAGTGGAAGGAGCCGCTGCAACTTTAAGAGAATTAGTACATTTTTTCTTTAATGAGCTCTCAGATAGTCGCTCCATATTAATTTTATGTGCCATGAGGGAACTAATTAGCTTATCAATAGAAAACTTGGTTAGATCATGGGCTTCTTCAATAGCTGTGACCTTAGGGGTCCATGAAATAGTTAAAGATCTAAGTATTTTTCTCACAGTTTCCTCATTAGAGAGATTTTTTCCAAGGGAGCTCAGACCTACTACTATGCTTGAAAATCTATTATACATTTGAGTAATATTTTCATTAGGAAGCATTTTAAACTGCTCATATTGTGAGACAAGAATGTCTATCCTAGTTTGTTTCACTTTATCTGTTCCTTCATAAGTTATCTGCAGTTTATCCTATATTTCTTTAGCAGATTTACATGCAGATACTCTACTGAATTCTCTTTTAGATAAAGCGCAACATAGATAGTTTTTAGTCTTAAAGTTTAAGGATAATTTAATCTTATCAGGTGTTGTAATGGCAGTGGTGCCTTCAGCAGGAATAATAAAGAAATCACCTACCTCAATTACCTGCCACAGATCAAAGTTTGTGCCTCGAATGAAGCATTCCATCCTCATCTTCCAATATTGGTAATCCTCTCCATCGAAGAATGGAGGTCTGGTGACTGATTGTCCTTCAGTAAATCCTTGAGCTGCCATGGATCTTTGTCTAAGATCGTTGGATCTTCTTTGAGTGTTCAAAGACCCTCTCTGATACCACTTTTGGTCCACTTGGTACGGCAACAAGCTAACCTAGAGGGGGGGGGGGTGAATAGGTTTTCTGCAATCTGAAACAGAAACTTAAAATAGAAAATTATCACTTAAAGGTTTGGTTAGTAAAGAGTAGTAGTGCGGAAGCAAAATAAACAATCACACAAATAACACAAGAGATTTATCCTGGTTCGGCCCTTCCCACATGGAAGTCCTACATCCAGTCCCCAAGCAATCTCTTGGGATTTCACTAACCAAGGGTACAGTCCCCCTCAAGGACACTACAACACCCAGCACCCCAGCTGGTCTTCTCTTCACAACCCGAAGAGGAATTACAACACCCTAGATCCCACCAGGTCTTCTTCTCTTTCTCGGGCAAGAAGGCAGTCCACTTCTTTTACAGGCTCAGAAGCAAACCTCCTGGTACAAACCCCAGTGCGGTTCTGCTAGACACAAACCCCTAGCTAGGTTCTACATTGTATACAGTCCTACAGCTGGACAAAGATCTTTCTTAGAAAAGAAAGAACACGGCTGAGAGTTGAAGCAGATGAAAACCAACTAAAAGAAACTCTCAGCTAAAAGACTCTCTCCCCCATATTACAAGATGCACACAGAGATAGTGAAGAGAGGAGCTTGAATACTTGAGTGCTTCAGTTGCTTGAACACTTCTTTTTGGCTCATGCTCTTTCTCTCTTTTCCTTTGAGTGTATGTGGCATTGAGGTTCCTCACTGGTTGTACACTCCTTCAAAGATTTTCAGGAAAGCTCTATTCTTTTTCTTCAACCTTGCTTCATCTTTTATATGAGCAGCTTTTGAATGGATCCGTTGAAGAGATCCGTTGGAGTTCTAGCCATTGCTCATATTCTCTTCATCTGTCTTAATCATACTCTGGTAGTCTTCGAGGTCTGTGGTCATAGAAGATAGTGTTAGCATAAAAGAGTGTTTATGATAAACAGTGCATACCACTGTGTTTCTGCTAACATGGTAAAAAATAGTAGTTCATATCTTTTTCTGACAAGACTCTAAAATACGCATGCATCTTTTTCTGTCAGAAGATATTTGACTTTTCATTTGGCGCCTAAAAGCACTTAAACAATCGATGTTTAAATTGAAGTGAATCGTTGTTTAAGTTACTTATCAAATCGATATGACTAGCAAATTGTTGTTCTCACTTAACAAATCGTTATAGCTATCAAATAGTTATGAAACTTATCGAATCGATGTGAGAAGCAAATCGTTGTTTCTTACTTATCAAATCGTTATGAGACTTATCGAATCGATGTGAGAAGCAAATCGTTATTTCTCACTTATCAAATCGTTATGAGACTTATCGAATCGATGTGAGAAGCAAATCGTTGTTTCTCACTTATCAAATCGTTGTGAGCCTTAGCGAATCGTTATAGAAGGCAAATTGATGTGAGGGCAAATCGTTGCGCTCACTTATCAAATCATTATGAGCCTTAGCGAATCGTTATAGAAGGCAAATCGTTGTGGGGCTTATAAATCCTATTAAAGCTAAATCGTTGTAGCGCTTATAAAATCGACTGAAACCAAATCGTTGTAGCGCTTATTAATTTGGCACTTGAACTGAAATCGATGTATATAGATTAGACATCGATTTTATCATTTTAGTGCGCCTTATCAAATCGTTATAGCTATCGAATCAATGTATGAATCGTTCTACTCATTTATCAAATCGATGAGAGACTTATCAATTTGTTATGAGATTGATGCGACACAGATGAAACATGATATTCAATTTAATTACTCATAAATTTTGTTATCATCATAAGTTTTGTTATCACCAAAATACAAGGACAAACAGAGAGTGGTTCAACAGGTAAGTAACGCCGCCTTCACTCTCTCCTTCGGTACCCTCGTGTACCTGGCGATCACACCTCCATCTTGTGCACACATGCACTCTTTTGATTTTAAAAAGAATCTTTTTCTTTTTCTATAATTATTCTTTGTGGTGTTTGAAAAAACACATTCACAAATTGGTGATCACGTGGGACTCTTTTTATTTTAGTTTTGGTTACCACTCTTTCGGCACCCACGTGTGCCCCTCCCTTCGACACCCACGTCTGTCCCTTCCTTCATACCCCACGCGGTACAATTCCCCTTCCCTCGTACCCCACGGTGTACCCCTTTGAAATCCCCCCGAAATTATCAAGTTGTGTTTGTGCTTTTCTTTCCCATAAGGTTTAATTAAAAAAAAATCATCATCCTTCTCCCCTCCCCTTTTACTTACGTTCACTTGAAGAAGGCATCATAATTTGACTCTTGTTTCTCTAATTGGTTGGCCATATAGCATGCTTATGTGGTTTACAGATTTCATTTGAACTCTTGGTTGCTGTTTAAATCGTGACGTGTTCAGACGTCATGTTTGTTACTGTTGTGCGACAGTTTATTCCGTCGCAATTCTGTGACAGGCATCACATAGGAGGGAGTTGTCGCAGCGCTGACAGCTTTCGTGAGCTGTCAGATCCACGACCGACTGAACGGTCACGATTTAGTTTGAAGCACGACGACTGAACTCATTGCGTTTCTGTCTGTTCACAGACCGTCAGGATTTCTGTCATTCTGCATTATTACTGCATCTATAGGGCATACTCGGCTGAGGGACCTCCTTCCCTCCATATCCTAGGACCCAAACACCTTTCTCGGTGAGGACGATCTCTCCATTGGGCATTCTGTCTCATTGGACTAGAAACTCCTCATCGGGACCTCCGTAGGTCTCCGTACCCTGTAGATTCCCTCACGGTGGACCGAGCAGGTTGTACCATCCCGGAGACCTGTGCTAGAATATCCTATCATTGAGAAAGAGTGTGCTTAGTGAACCCGAAGTTCTCTTCATACCCGTCTAGGTTCCTACCCATATTGGAGTGAAACCATTTCAATAAAATCCACGTTGAATCATATTGAAATAATTGAATTGGACGTAAGCAACCTCTAAGTGATTGATTAAAAGCTATTAACTTCTCCTCTCAAACTTGTTTGAGTAGTTGGGTATTATAAAATTTTGTATGCTTAAATATCATGTTGCTTCGTTCAGGAAAATCAATTGGAATGGCTAAATATGAAGATATGGCTTACCATGATGAGGTATATGATGAGACTTATGATGAACAACTTGCACAACTCCCCAATGAACCTTATGTTGATCAATCCAATTCACAAGTCCATGCGGTGGACTCACAGTCTCCCCATCACTCCCCGAGGCATGTTACTAGAAATACCTCTGCCTCTATTGATTTGTCCCAACTAGTAGACATGCTCAACAACCTCCAACCCTCCCAACTTCGGGAAGTCCAACGTGCTTTGAAGGGGAAATCTATCCCCGAACCTGTTCAATTCGTCCACCCAAACACGGGCGCAATTCATGTTGAAACCACTCATGACCCGACGGTCAGAGCATACCCTGCCCCCTCGCGGGCCTATTCTTTCATACACTCTCGCCCCCACAGCCCTATTGGGAGGCCCTCCCTTGTTCGGCCAAGTCCCTGCACGGCAAGGCCCACTTACCCCCTTCGGACTCTAGCACTTACTTTTGTGCCCGCTGGCGCCCCTCCCTGTCACCACTCCATCCAAGTGAGCGCACCCCAACCTCATTCTCCCAGGGTGCTTCACAAGCAGTCATCCTATCAACTCACCCAAGCACTCTTGGAAAAGGTGAGTAGATTGGAACAGGACCTGAAAAGGGTGTCCACACCCAAAGACTCCCTCGAACTGGCTCTTCCTTCTATGCCAGTCTTCTATCTTCCTCCCTCCGAGCTGTCGGTCTACCGCCGTTACAATGGAACTGGAAACCCCTTCGTACACATCAAAGAATTCATGTACAAATCTTCTTTCTGGAAAAATGATACTAGAGCCCTTGCGTTCCTATTCAAATGATCACTAGATGGTCCTGCCCTAGAGTGGTTCTATTCTCTGGAACCCGCTGATGCTGAAGATTTCGAGGCTGTACAGAGAAAGTTCCTACAAAGGTACAGAGACCGGGTCGGTCCTTCCCTATCTATCACCGACCTCATGGCTGAAAAGATGAAGGCGGATGAGGATTTCTTGCACTATGCTGACAGGTGGAGGGCAATGGCTAAGAAGTTGAGGGATCCATTGTCTGAATCTGAGCAAGTTGAGATGGTGACTGCAAACGCTACACGTCAGTTCAGACACATTCTAGCGATGAACAAGTTGAATGCCATGGAAGAGTTATATGAGAGAGCAAGATATATTCAAACACAGCTGAAAGACTCTCCGATCATGGCTATGTTTGAGTCAAAAGCTAGAACAGTGAAGAAGAGCAATGGCATTCCCCAAGATGGTGGTTCGACAACTGAGAGGGTCATTCATAACGAGCAAGTGAGTGCTATGGGCAATCCAAATTCCACTACAAACCGCCCAAACTCCAATCCCAGGCCTCAACAACCCCAATGCCCAACAACCTCAATTCAGGCCAAATAACCCCCCTATGCTCAGAACCCCAGCTCCATAGCAACAACAGCCTCCACCACAATACCAGCAAGCTCCACCACCCCCTCAACACCGCCAAGCTCCACCTCAATACCATCAAGCTCCACCTCCTCAATACCAACAATAGCCACCACTTCCACAACACACCCAACAGTACAACCAAGTACCTCCTCCAAGAAGCTATGACCCTCAACAGCCTAGACGCCCCCCTAGCGCAAGAAGACCCCAATACCCTCCATTGCCAGAGACTCTCCCCGACATTTCAATGCTCTAATGGCCGCCAATGCGCTCACTCTACCAAGGGAACGGCTACAATGGCCACCCAATGTCGACACCTCTCACTATTGTGGATTCCATAGGGGACCAAGGCACACCCTAGAGGCATGCTTCCATTTCAAAGACTACATTTATGTTTTAAATGACAATGGAGGAATAGATTGGGAGGAGATGAGAAAATATATAACAGAAATGAAGGCAAAAGACCGCCCAGGCAGAACATGCAGCAACAATAGCCACAGCAGAACCAGCAACCTGCACAACAACCACAAGCTCTCATGCAGCAACCCAACATGGGAATTGTGTAGAACCCACTCCTGGAGCACCCGGCTCCGAATCAGCAAGTGAACGCCATCAGATCGTCTCCTCATGATGAAAGAAGGCCTGGAAGGCATACAGAAGCACCCCCTACCTCTACCCCCCAATCTACCTTCACACTACCTCCCTTTATCCGCACACCCACACCTTCCAACCCACTACCGTCTTTTCTCCACCTCCCTACAACTTATGCACAACGTCCACTACCATCTAGTCAACCACTCATCCGCCAACCACCTGTAACCTCCACGCCGCAACACCCTAACCCGCAAGCTCCATTCCTACGCAACCCAACCACCATACCACCTCAGCCCACCCAACCAGTAAACTAGCCCAACAACTGTGCACAGAAGAACCAGCAGCAACCCCAGCAACCTGCACAACAACCACAAGCTCTCATGCAGCAACCCAACATGGGAATTGTGCAGAACCCACTCCTGGAGCACCCGGCTCCGAATCAGAAAGTGAACGCCATCAGATCGTCTCCTCATGATGAAAGAAGGCCTGGAAGGCATACAGAAGCACCCCCTACCTCTACCCCCAATCTACCTTCACACTACCTCCCTTTATCCGCACACCCACACCTTCCAACCCATTACCGTCTTTTCTCCACATCCCCACAACTTATGCACAACGCCCACTACCATCTAGTCAACCACTCATCTTCCAGCCACCTATAACCTCCACGCCGCAACACCCTAACCCGCAAGCTCCATTCCTACGCAACCCAACCACCATACCACCTCAGCCCAACTGTGACGACCCAATCAGTAAACTGGCCCAACAACTGTGCTAGTTGGTAGACTTCTCAGCAAGGTCACCCACCTTAGGACTACTCCCAACTGAGCACGCTTAACTTCAGAGCTCTTTTCCTGCTTGAGCTCTGAAAAAGACTTGTCCGAGTTGTTAGTACGTAGTCTACTGATTTAGTCCATTTAACATATTCTAATATGAGGTGTTACAATCTACCCCTCTTTATATAAGTGAGGTCCTCATCGCTACTCACATATAGCACATAATCAAACCCCAGGCAGGATTCTAGAGGTGGCCCCCATAAGCTCAAGAGGTGCCTCCCATTATGTAGCACTTTGTGTCATTATGGCCTCAAGCGGTGGCTCCCATAGCGTAGCACTTTGCCCTGTGTGGCACTTAGTTCCTACACTTCTGGCTAGGCAAGGCTCTGATAACATTTGTGACGACACAACCAGTAAACTGGCCCAACAACCGTGCTAGTTGGTAGACTTCCTAGGAAGGTCACCCATCCTAAGACTACTCCCAACTAAGCACGCTTAACTTCAGAGTTATTTTTATGCTCGAGCTTTGAAAATGACTAGTCTGAGTTGTTAGTAGTCTACTGATTTAGTTTATTTAACATATTTTGATATGGGGTGTTACACCAACCACCCACTCATACGCCAACCTCCCACCACTGCCATCTCACATCCATCCACGTCGAACCCCCCTATTCTCCGCACACCACCAACTGCTCCCATCATTACCCCTAACCCCCAAGCTCCCTTCTTACATACCACCACACTTGTGCCAAATCCTATATCACCCCCAAATGCGGTAAGTATTTAACTACCGCATCAAATGTTCAACACCCAACAGTCCATCACCCATCCACCTTCCAATATGCCAGCCATAACACACGTAGCGGGAGATGATACTGAGGAAACTCTGGTACTCTGGAGTGGGTGTATATTCAATAGGATTTTCCCTCAGCATCAATATCAGGCACCCCTAAAGCAGAAAGAAGAAGTTCAAGCTGAAGAGTCCATTCTCGGGACTCAATATGATCTGCTCAAGCATTTGGATAAGATGCTAGCCCACATATTTATACTAGAATTGATTAAAAGGTCACCGGTACATCAAGAAGCTCTCATGCAATATCTACAAAAGGTTATGGTGAATGATGACCTGCCAGTGAACCAAATCAGCTCGGTCCTGACCCCCACAAGCCGGCATCCGGCCATCGAGTTCCACGAGCATAAGCTAGCACCTGTGGAATCTCAATAGTATGCCTTGTGCTTAACAGTTAATATCAACGAGACCCGCATGTCGCAATGCCTGGTGGACACCAGAGCCTCCATTAATGTGGTCTCGTTGGATACATTAAACTTGTGCGGGGTAGCATTACAGTCAGTCCAACCCTCCTCCATCACTGTCACCGCCTACGATAACACTAGTAGGCCGCCAAAAGGAGTGGTCGCCTTGAAGGTGGGGTTGGGTTCATCCATCACCGAGATCGATTTCCATATTCTGGACATCGACCCGAGTTTTCGGATGATATTGGGCAGGCCATTTATTCAAGCACTTGGCGCCATCACCTCTACTATCCACCAATGTCTCAAGTTTCCATACAAGGGATTGGTTGTCAAAGTGGCTAGCAAACCAACAATTTTGGAAGTGGATGCCATGACTGATAATTCTGTCCCTTCTATATGAACAAGCAATCAACCATTGATGTCAGTGCTAGATATGTACGGCATGCAATAAAACCCAGTACATTCACCATCAAATACTGTACTGAAAAGAAGCAAATTAATGACCGACAAGGGCTAGCAGATCATGCTGAAGACGGGGTACCAGCCAGGAAGAGGGCTAGGTGTGCACTTGCAAGGTAGAACCAAAGCTATGTCAGGTAGGAAATCAAGACCTAGGGCAGTAGTAGGATACAAGCCAAAGGAGGACTATGAGCAGAGGGCAGCGTCAACAAAACCATGGGCCACAATGATGTCAACAATGAAGACTGATAGGCAGCCACTCACATGGTCCCTTTATCACCATTTCAAGAAGGGGCCACTGCAGCCAAGGGATGCACAACATACTTTAGTCATCACATCTGAGCTCTCACATCAAGACGTGCATGATCATCAGTTTGCACGTCGCATTGCCCCTTTGGCCACATATAGGCGTTAGAAAATCTCAGGCCCCAGAAATAAAGTAAAATGGGTGACCTTGAATGTGAATGGTACCGTTAGTTCGACATGAACGACATTTCCATATCTCTCAGTCGACTCTTCATGCCAACAGACATAGAGTGGCCGCCACTGATCCATGACCTCTTGGAGAAGCCCACAACAATCGCAAGCAAGTGGCAGTTGTTAAACGACTGGACGAACGAGGGGGAGCCGAACGTCCCTTTTCAATAAGGCTTTACTGTAGACAGGCTCTGGGCGAGCCTTTTCTCCTTGGGCATCTCACCCACCTTACTTCAGGCCACCACGTGGCCTCCCTTCCTCTCTCTCAGCATTCCTCGGGCACTGACACCCCGTTTCACAATCTCCCTCCTCTCCTCAGAGCAGACGGTGTCACGCCCCGATATTTAGCAGCAGAATAAATACCGGGGGACGTGAACGATACAAACAGGTGTATCACAGTTGAATAACGCAAAGTTACAATTGAATATAATAACACATTCGAGACTATAATAGGGGCACCAAACATATACCTTATTTCATTCCATTCAACTAGATACAACCTCACATAAGAAGAATCAACTGAAAAGTGTTTATTAACCAAATAACAAGGTTTCTCTAATACATTGACTACTCAATTGTCTATTTCTAAACTGTCATCTATTTCTAGGACGGGTGCTCGTCACTCTTGCCCAGTCCCATCTGACTCCACGGGTTCTTCATCACTACCTGAAAAAGGGCAGGATGATAGGGGTGAGCGAACTAGCTCAGTAGGATTTACATCTCAATAACGTGCGGGTACTAATATACATGATCAACATTTTAAATAGGCAGATATGCATGTGAATATGCTGACAATGCATGCTTTTCTAATAAGTTGAATAGCAAAGTAGAACGGATATCATGTCAGATCAAATGTCGAGTTCCATATACAATGGACAGATAATTCAAGAATAAAATCATGTCAGAAGAGATTGGCCATATTCAAGCAGAGCTCATGTGTTCACAAGAGTAAACGTATCATATCATGTCAAGTCAAGCTTATCATGTCAAACAGGAGGCACATTTTCACAATCTTGCATGTTAGTGTGCTATGCCAAGCACCAAGAGTCCATACTCCCGCGGTTAACAAGTACGTTGGGGCGCTCCTCCCCAGGACCGGACAGGGCCCCTATTGCACAGGCATTAGATCAAGTTTTGGACCGGAGTCCCACGTTGTGCCGAACAAACATATTCATATTATGGCCACAGAGTTTCAATGACAAGCTCATAGTAAAAAGAACATGATCATTCATAGAGTCAAGGAATGACAAACAGCTCAAAAGAACAAGGCAGGATAACGACGTATCTTATGTTTCATAATTCATTAATGTCTTGACATGAGGGTGTTTCAAAAGACAAATCATATGCAGAACATGTGCTCTCAATTTCCCAAGAAGGGTGTGCCTATTCGTGCAAAAGTGTAAGTGATGAATCACGGATCTTTCCTAGCATGTATGCGTATGACAAATAATTAATTGAACACCGGAAAACATGTAACTATTGGAACTCATATGCAAATCATGACCTTAACACCACTAACATGTCCATACTAACATGTATTCATCCCCACATTCATATCATATTCTTATCTTATTAATTGACAATAAGCAAGATCACAAGGTAATCCAATAAACATAAGGACAATCAAAATTACACATTAGAATCATATTCATATCATTACTATTTTTCAATGGATTGATTTATTTTAGGTCCATGCATACTATATAACATCATGCACAAGCTAGTAGACATCATGAGATGATTAGACCTAAATTATGCAAATTTCTTGTAAGGTGGTGTCGACACTAGATCAAGTGGTGTCGACACCATGCTCCAAACACAAGACAAAATCATGCAAAATTGGTCAAGTAGTGTCGACACTAGTTCAGGTAGTGTCGACACAGTGCATCAAATACAAGGCAAAAAGGTCAAGTAGTGTCGACAATAGAAATACCACAATCAACTATCACTCCATCTACGGGCACTGCGCGATGGATTAACTTCCATAAGAAGATAGAAGCCTTAGGAGAAATAGCAGAATGTCATAGCTTATTTCGAATGCCTTAGACTAATCGTTTATTTCACTTGTTTGTTTCTTTCATCTTGCAAGGCAAGCACAAGCTAAAGTCTTCTTCGCCGACCGGCCTATTGGAGAAGTAAGAGTCAACTCACAATCACACTCCCGCGATCTCGAGTGATGGTAAGTAACTCTGCATTTGCTCTCTCCTTCGGTACCCTTGTGTACCTGGTGATCACACCTCCATCTTGTGCGCACACGCACTCTTTTTATTTTAAAAAGAATCTTTTTCTTTTTATATAATTTTTCTTTCTGGTCTTTGAAAAAACACGTTCACACCGATCACCCACTAATATACTTGAACCCTGAACTGTCACCCACGAGCTGAAGCTCGGAAGGGTTAAAGAACGATGTCTAAGGAAGCTATGTAAGAGAATAAACCATATAAGACAAACACCATTCCTTTTTTTTAAATAATTATTTATTAAGTAGTAACCTATTGCAATCATGGGAGTAAATCCTTGACATTATCCGTAGAAATTGTTCTTGAAAATTCTTGTAAATCTATTATCGCTGGATGTAGAACTCTTAACCTTCGGATGTACGGCAGAGAGCCCAACCAACTGAGCCACTCCTTATCTACACCTCAGAGCTAGTACAGTAAAGGAAAGTACAACTGAACGTACTCAATAAACTAGGCTAGCAGTTGGGCAGGACCACTGGAGCGACTCTGCACCTCCACCCCCTGAACAAATGGTGTCTCACCTGAATGAGAAAGGAAGTGTTTCTCAACTCAAGGCCCAATAGGGACACTAGCCCCACTAATAAACAGTACGCTAGTAACAAGTGCTGGTACTGTAATCACGAGATTTTCTCCCTAAATAATGATGATGAAAAATAAAGAAAAGAGATCGTGATCGCCACCAAAGTAGTTGCAAAAAGATGAATATGTGAAGGGACTGCTAACTACTTTGGAAAAGGAAGAAAGTTGCAGAAGAGTACCTGGTCCTGTGAACGCGACAGGCCCACCATCGCCTTATGGTGAAGACGATGAGGGAGGTGCCGCCTTCTGATTCTCAGAACGCGACGTGCTGACCGTCGCCTTCTGCAACAGAAGATGAAGACTATGGATTCTCTTCTTCCTGCTCCTCAGTCGGCCAAGGGGCAAGAGCATCACGCTGCTACTGTCTTCTAACACCTGCCAAGAACATAAAAACAATGAAACACCCATTAGACAAATGTTTGATGTAGAATCTATCCCAAAACAACAAGTAAACACGAAATAATTGGAGGGAACTCATGTGGGGTGGGGTTTTAACCCCTTTGGGTGATTAAAAGTGGTGTGTGGGGAGTGATCTAATGCAAATCTATGAAGAAAATAGATCTAAACATGCATGTATGAAGAGAAAAATTAAGAAGAATAGGAGAGAGGAAGCGTAGATGGGAAGAAATCGCCCTGGAGGGCACTTCCTAGTCGTTTGGAGGCTGAGAGGTCTTCTAGGAATTCGCAGCTCTCTGGGAGAGGAAGAAGCGGACACCGGCCTTGCTTTAAACTGTGCCATATGAAGAGTTTTATAGGTGATTATTCCTGAACAGACTGGGAGAGGAGACATGAGCTAGAGTCCGACTTTGGGTAAGTATGCTCGTGCAAGGGGAGTCAGAACGTGGCAAGGAAGGTCTCCTCTGAGTTTGGAAGGATTTGAAGATCTCTAGACCCACCAAAAGACGGATTATTCATGAATAGAAAGGGTCCAAGTCTGACTAGGAAAGGCCATGTTGCATGGAAACCATAACGCGACAGCCTCATGGTCGCTATCCGATCGCGACGCTTCGATACGTCGCCTTCCATAGAAGGAAACCTTTTAAGCATTTCTGGCCATTTTTCAGGGAATTAAGATGCCAAATGAGAATGCGACATATCGAGGTGTCGCCTTCTGAAGGAGATCGATTCAGGCTTGAAGGCAAATCGATGTGAGGAAGAACACGACATGAAGGACGTCGCCTTCTGAATATGAACGCGATAGGGACATTGTCGCCTTCATAGTCCTTCAGCATATGGCTTATTCAAAGTGTCTGATCTCTTTGCATGGGTACTGGATTGGCATGCAGTTTGAGGTGTTGGACTCATAACTTAAAGAGCTACGAAATGATGATGAAGACTGATTGATATGACCAAGAAGAATCCACCAGGGCAATGAACTAATGAGAAAGATACCATGATTGGATAAAGCCAGCTTTACGATGATGAGCCAACATGGGGCATCAATGATATGACAAGGAATTTGGCTTGACTTATGGGCCAGAAATGGGTGTCTACAGAATGCCCCTCCTTGATGCTTGCTTTGCAAGGAAGTGGAGCGATAGTGGAGAAGAGATGGCATGAAATGACGATGTAGCGGAATGAAGTGGAATGAGATGAAAAGCGGGCATCAAGGTAAAGAGACACCCATTCTGAACGAACAAGCTGCAAGAATTATCCGGCGATCTTCGAACATGGCTGGAACAGAGTGCAAGGATGGTTCCAAATCTGGGACGAATAAAGATCAAAAGAAAAGAAATGATCAACCTCTTGATGAAGAGGCACCCTGGCCATCTTAGGCTTGCAGTTTTCGTTCATTAGGGGATAGGTGCTGTCCTGGCAGGTCGATTCGACTCTGGCCTTCGAACGATTCACGGCTAATGAGAGGATCAGTGGGGAAGGGATGACTGATATAATGAATGGGGATGAGAGGAATCCTAAATAGGAACCATACTGCCAACTGGACCGAGCAACTAGCTCGAAGAAGACTTTCAAATTCGGAATGGAATGAATTCCTTGTCTGAGAAATGAAGATCTGGTTGAGACATCATTGCGAAGCTGGCTTTGACTAATCATGAAGCGTGAAGCTCAAAGATCCTAAATGATGCATGCTGGGCTAAAAGAAAAAGAAATCATAAAATAAAATACAAAGAAAAGGAGAAAATAACAAATACTCAAGGATAATATTGCTAGACAAAATGAGCAAGGGTCAAGACACTTCGTATCCCCGGCGTGCGATAGAATCCATCGTCCCCAAGTCATACCATCTAACGGCCTGTCCAACAATTAACAGTGTGCACTTAGATCATCCTCATTTTTGGTGAAGGGGAACTCAGATCCTGAAACATACTGAGAACCATCTGGTCCTTGAGATGATATAGTAGAGTAGATACCATATAATAATGCAGAGATAAGGTGAGAAATACTTACCTGAACTTACCTGACGAGCCGTCTTTTGATTTTCTGATTTTCTGATTTTTTTATTTTTCTGAGTTTTCTGATTTTTATGGATTTTCAAGATATAAAGTAACAAGATAAAACTCAATTTGCACCAAAGTAATTGAAGAATTTAAAGCATAAGTGCAAGCGCATCTCAAATTGGCAATAAGAATCACAACAATGCAAAGGAATCAGCCAACAGGTGTTCAAACACAGAACGTGACGATATTCCTGTCGCTACCTGAACATGGACGCGACGACGAGCCTGACGCGACCAGGTGGCGACGTGTCGATACGTCGCGACCTCAGTTTTTGTGCCCAGAGCTCAGTTAGCCACCCGAGGGCTCCATGTTTGGCTCTCACTTGGACTCCTAGAGTTCTCTAGTCATGTTCTAACTCCTATCAACCCTTCTAAACTCTCTCCCACCATGAATAGGAGTTCTCAATGCCTATAAATAAAAGGGGAGAGGCCAAATTCGAAGTTCACACCCTCCCTTCTTCTCTTCAAGTCCTCAAGGCTCCCATGCCCATGAAGAGAGCTCCAAGTGCTCCCATGGGTGAAGAGGCTTCCTATGGAGGTCCCAAGCACGCCCGGACGTCCTACAGCGAGCTCCTGAGGCTGACGGAGGTCCCAAACCATCTAAGTAGCAATGCCAACATGAGAGAGGTATGTAAAATAGTCTTTTCAATTTTCTGTGATTTTCAACTCCAAATTTCTCTATTAATGCATCTTCTTCTTCTCCTCCTTTCTTTTTCTTTTTCTTCTTCTCCTCTAGCTCTTCCCCGGCTCCCGCCGATACTCTAAACTCACTTGGATAGCACCCATGATCAAATCCCTACCTATGCATGTGATCCACACCTTGAGAGGGTGGGGTTTGGGGGGTATCTTGATAGCCGCCCACAATTACCATAATATTTCATTTGATTGGCATAGCATCACCGCCTTGATAGAGTTATGGCACCCACAAACCCATACTTTTCTTCTCCCAAAGTTTGAGGCCACCATCTTACTTGAGGAGGTTGAAGCATTCATGGCTCTACCCAAGACCATTCGGGGGGATGACAAAAAGACTTGCTATACTGTTGAGCCCATTAACCCAAAACTTATCCTAGGTGAATTCATGATGGATCCCAGCGATGTGTATACCATGATTAGCCCTCAACATATTCACCTAATTCCCTTGTCTAAGTGGGTCATATCTCACTATAAGAATAAGTGCGGGAATTACCAAGAGATAGCCAAAGCTGTGGCTATATGCTTGTGTGGGGTAGTTCTCTTCCCGTCCGGAGATCACCTCCTAGACCATGCAAATCTGAGTGCCATTAGCGGGGTATGGCGGGGACTCTCCCTCTCTCATGTGGTTTTAGCCTACCTCTACGCGGGGCTCACATCGGCGGCTTCAGGGGGCTCACTCAATGGCTCTATGATCCTCTTAAAGTGCTGGTTGGGAGTGAGGATAAAGTTTAGACCTGTAGAAAACCCCACTACGGAGATCCGGATCTTTGGGTGCCACCCTTTGTGCTTCATCGGCAGAGCGGCCAAATTCTCCGATCGTGTTGTGTGCAGGACAACGGATAAGAAGACTCGAAGTGCATGGAGGCTATACCTCAACACACTTTCGATAGAGCACTTCGCCATGGACATAGCGGCGCTACGCGGAGTGGACATACGACTTCTCCTTGGGTACGGACTGGACCTCAGCTTGTGGGGAACATGGCGATGGTTCTTTACAACTCACATAGGTGCTATCTTCAGACTGGGAAGCCTAGGACGAAGCTTCTTCAGCCATCGCACTTGCCTCCTATGAAAGCGAGGCACTTGGGAGATCCGGAGGACGAGCAAGCCGTGCAGAGCACGCTAGCAATATGGCGTGTGTGTGCCACTCACGCTCTACCACCCACAGTGCACGAGGAGCGCGATACATATCTGGCGTACCTCAGAGAGTACAGGGAGATCCGGCCACGCGGGGACCAGGAACTTGCGAGAGAGACATGATTGTACTTTTTTGGAGATTTTGAGAGATTTGATGTGTTGGGAGTGTGAGAGTGATGTATCAGACACTTTATGATGATTTTCAATTTTTATGTGATGTATGCATTTGAAATTTGCAATGAAAATGCGGATTTTTGGGAGTTCTGTGAATAGACTGAGAAGGCGACAGCACCGTCACGACCATGAACGCGACAGGTCAATGGTCGCAACCCAGATTATGACCAGAATGCGACAGCCTTGCTGTCGCGACCATAGGCCCGAGGCAATTTTGAATTCTGACCCCCACGCACCTTCCCCTTTTCCCTCGTCTCTCTTCTCTCTCTTCCTTCTCCCCTTCCTTCTCCGGCGACAGAACTCCCCACCCCTTCTTCTCCGGCGACAATCGACCGACGACGGTGATGACTTCCCCCTTTCTCTCTCCTTCTTCCGGCCTTCCCCTTCTCCTTCCTTCTTCTCTTCCTCCCCAAGTGACCCATGGCGATGGAAGGCGGTGGAGGCGATGGCGATGGTGAAGGGCGCACGAAGAGGTCCAATAGGACCACTAGCCAGCGGCGGACGGTCGAGGACCCCTCTATAGCGACGGGAGAGGATGCTCCGGCCCTCCCCATGGAGGTGGACACCCTAGAGATGCCAGACGAAGAAGAAGCGGCCGGCCCCAAAAAGGTAGGCCAAAACCCTAGCTTTTCTAGCATGATTGATGGGGGGACGGGTGGATTGAGGTGTTTAGCACCCATATAAGGCATTTATCCCAAGGTGGAATGGCCGGGGAACGGCTATTGGCCGCCCCTAGTCACCCTGTGAACACGACAGGTTTCCTGTCGCATTACCAGGGAGAACGAGACACAGGGGTTGTCGCGTTCAGAAGCAACATGAACGCGACGCCCATTGTGTCTCCTTCAGAAGGCGACAGGGGGCCTATCACGATCTTAACATACTGCTTATTCTGTGGATCCAAACTGATCTTTGTGCTTATGTGACTATTTTACAGAGCGAGCTATGGTCCCGACTGGGGTGGGCTGTCGTCGGGCGATCTATCAGGGATTGTCGGACATCCAGAGGACACAGTTGGAGCAGATGGGGTTCGGCCCCTTTCTTAGGTTAGAGGAGCTTACGCTTGATGTGGCGCTGATTCAGGCACTGAAGGAGCGCTGGGACCCCGAGTGCCACACCTTCCTCCTCTCGTGGGGTCACATGATCCCCACATTGGAGGACGTGGCACAGATCACCGGCCTGAGGGTGGACGGCCAGGCGGTGACAGGGGTGACCTACACATGTTACCAGGAGATGGTAGAGAGGCTCCTGGGGTTGGAGGTGACGAGGGAGAGATCGTCCCTCGTACTGAGGACGAGGTTGTAGGCGAGCCTGGGATTAGCGGATGCTCGCCATCAGACGAGAGAGGGCCAGGCGGAGTACATGGCCCGACTGACGGCGGACGCCAGAGCAGCGCTGGCGGAGGAGGAGGGAGCAGCGACAGATATAGACCTGAGATGCTTCTTGATCCTCGTGATCGGAATGTTGATCCTGGGGACCAGAGGGGACCCAGTGAGTTGCAGGTACCTGCCCCTGCTAGAGGACATGACCCAGGTGGGGAGTTATGCATGGGGTGCGGCCCTTCTGGCCCACCTTTTTGACAGCCTGGGTACCTCCGGTAGGGAGACGAGGGTGGCTGGTTTCTTTCCCTTTCTACAGGTACGCTTCTCACCCTTACCCTTTATTGCTTTGCTGCTTATTATAATTGACTATGATACTGATTACGTTGTTTTGCAGGTGTGGGCCTATCACTACCTCTCTTCCCTAGGCCGGGGAGTACTGAGGCGGCCGGGCGCTGTGCCACTCTTGCAGTGCTGACGGTTTCACCGCGATGAGCGGTCCCTGCACCTGCAGGTGACCCTCATCCAGGATGCGCTGGATGTCGTCCCCTTTGGACATGTGAGTATACTTCTGCCCCTTGCAACCCTTCCTTTCTTTATTACTGACCATCGACTAATGAATTTCTATATGTGATGGTGTGCAGGTCGAGTGGACCCCTACGCTGGGGATGATGACGCCGACCAGCTGTGGGTGGAGCAGGGCCGCCCCCACTTCAGTAGGGAGATCTGGCTCCATGCCTTCAACACGGTGGTACCACTCCACCTTTGGCTGGACGCGTGGACGTTGGGGCTCCACCAGGCGGTGGTGGAGTTCCCGACCCAGCAGAGGCTGTGGGAGAGGCCGGGTCACAGCTTCCAGGGCATCAAGCAGGTCACTGACTAGAGGGAGCAAGCCCGGAAGCAGCCTGAGGACTGGCAGCAGCGGGGTCGAGTGGTGACCTCCGAGGCCACCAGTGACGAGGACTACTTCCGTGCTTATGCACGGAGGTACGGGGCCCACGTCTACAGGGGGACCCGACGACCGGTGAGTGCTACTAACCTAGCCTTTTCTAAATATTTTAATTGTTAATTCCTTGGCTAACCTGACATGTGTTTGCAGCTCGACCCCGAGGGTCGGATCACCTCCCTCGAGGGCGTCCTCCACTCCACGATCCAGCAAAGGGATGACCTCCAGCGGATTGTGACCGAGCTGGTGAGTGCTTTACTTCTTGCTTCTTCTAGTCTTCACTTCAGTTGACTGACCCGTATTTTTCTTTGCAGCGTGACGAGCTAGGGCACACGCAGTAGATGGTGGGGGGTGCTTCCACCTCCCGAGATGAGCCTGGCCGCTCCGTGCTGGAGGGTCAGTTGGCAGAAGCGGTGACCCGGGCGGAGGATGCCATGGCCTAGTTGCGTGAGCAGGTGAGTTATTAATTTCCTGCCCCTTGTTTTTTATTTTCCTTATTGACAGATGTTTGACTTGCAAGAGGCAGAGTTGAGGGACGCTCTAGCACGGACGACCGTGCTAGAGGCGGAGATGGCAGAGGTGCGCCTACGCCCCCAGGTGGATGAGGCGACGGGGTTGCGCCGAGAGGTGGACGAGCTCCGGTCGCGGCTGGGGAGAGAGCGCGAGACCGTCCTGGTACTCAGGGAGGAGATGAGGGGGCTGGAGAGAGCCCTATCGCGGGTCGGACGTAGTCGTTCATCGGCCAGCAGGAGCGGTGCCCCTAGCGCCTCAGCGGGGCACTACTTGACGGGTTCCTCCGGATGATGGAAGAATGAGGAGGAGGGACGACAGCTCGAGGGAGCGGCCGAGGGGAGCACGATGGGGCCGAGGGAGATGGCCCCTCCACCATCTCGCCCGCCTGAGGGTATAAGGGATAGTGGTTGAGGGCTTGTACTTTTGCCTTTTGTTCATGATGATATAATAATGATGTAAATATGGAATGAAATGAAATTTTTTGTTTATGGAATGTGATTGTGCCAGTGACGAGTGAAATATGAGTGCCGCTTTCTTTCTTCTGCTGTGACCTGCACACTTAGGACAACCACGAAGACAAGTTAGATATGTTCTTCGACTTAGCCCCTTGCCTTAAATATTACAAGTGACCAATCTTGATAAAATGGTCAAGGGGCTAAGCCTTATTAAGTAGGCGAAAAGACATAAGTAAATGAATGACATGCATGAATGAGTAAAGTGTTTTTTTGGGAATTTGAAAACAATTTTTTTTAGTTTTGAAATATTTGATTTTTTGGAGTTTTGAAGTTTTTGATTTTTTGGAGTTTTTGAAATATTCGATTTTTTTGTTTTGATTTTTTTTAGTTTTGAAGTATTTGATTTTTTTTGAAGTTTTGAAATATTTGATTTTGTTGAGTTTTGAAATATTTGATTTTTTTGGAGTTTTTTGAAAGATGCCTAAAGCCGACGTTAGCTCTTCCTAAAATAAGACCCGCGAGATGGAGGGGACTCGCCCTTTTGGGCCACAACACATAGACCAGTTTGAACGCTGGTTTGGAGTCTTGATCACCTCCTCTTCTCACCAAGGACCTCACTAAGGTAGGACGTGCATTTAGGGGTGACATGCCTTGGGTGATTGCCCTGGTTGACGGTGCGGCTAGTTAGGCCATACCTAAGAGATGATCCGATCTTATAGAGGGAAATGGAAGACTATTTAAGGAAAGTCTAATGCAGGTTTGAGGGCTTTGGGTTCGGCTTCTTCCTGCAGCATACCCTTCAAAGATTAGGTTGTTGCGTAAGGACTTTGTGGTTTTTTCTTATGGATTTGCACTATCTGGGGCATGCATACGACCGAGCTCAAGAGCGACCCGCGGGGACTTTGCCACTCTTTGCCATGCCCCTATTCTATCATGTATGTTTATTCATTCTTTTGCTTTTTGTTTCTTTGCCTTTGTTATTCAACCGTCCCTGTTTGAGACTTCCTCTCGTCATGGTGTGCTGAAGGTTGACAACCTTGCCCTTACGACCCTTGCCCCTACACTTTGACCGATTTGGAAGAGAACGATCATCGCATCGCTAGAGTAGGGCCCGCATAGCTACGGTATCCACCAAGAGTAGTCGCCTGGGCTTGCCGTGTGTGTGTGTTGGTCCTAACTTAGGTCAACCCTTGACGATTGGGGAAGAGACTTCGGACTCTTATCACGGGGTTATCCCTAATCTAAGTGTTGTGGCCTCACGCCTACAGACCTAGGGATAGAATCTCTTGAGGTACAACCCATTCCATGGATGAGACAATCTATGCCCTCAGCGTTGGTTAGGAGGTAGGCATTTCCTGAATACACCTCCTTCACCACGTACGAACCTTCCCAATTTGGTTGTAATTTAGACCTTGGACCTCCAGTTTGATAAAGATGTGTTTCAAAACCATATCACCCTCTTGGAATTTCCGTTCAATTACCTTCTTTTCAAAAGACCTTGAGATTCGCCTTTGGTATGAGAGCACATGATCGGCTGCCATTAGTCGCCTTTCATCCAAGAGTTCCAATTGGACTAGCAACGCCTCTTGACGTTCGTCAAGATTAAGTTCCTTATCTAATTAGACTCTTAGCGAATGGATCAAGATATCGTATGGAACTATTGCTTCCATCCTATAAGTGAGAGCATACGGGGTTTGTCCCGTGGGAGTACGGACAGAAGTACGATAGGCCCATAGAGCCTCTATTAGCCTTTTTGGCCAATCGGTGAATTTATGCGATTCACAAGTTTTCTTCAAGATTTTAAGAAGGGTTTTATTAGTTGCTTCAGCTTGGCCATTGCCTTGTGGGTAATATGGAGATGAATGATGCAGAGTGATATTGTATTTCTTACAGAGGTCCAGAAGTTCTTGAGAGATGAATTGCGGCCCGTTGTCTGTGACGATGCTGCTTGGCACTCCGAACCGCGAGATGATATTCTTCATGATAAAGCGGCACATTGTGGATGCTTTGATTTCTGCAAACGCTTCTGCTTCTGCCCATTTGGTATAATACTCAGTTGCTGTCAGGATGAAGGATTTTTGTTTGGTTTGAGCATTAGGATCACCAAGGGGGCCAACAATATCAAAAGCCCACATGGAGAATGGCCAAGGTGTGGAGAGTGGATGAAGTGAGGATGAAGGAGCATGAATTTATCAGCATGGAGTTGACATTTGACACACCTACGGACATAGATGGCACAGTCTTCTTCTAGGGTTGGCCAGTAGTACCCCTGCCTAATGATCTTCTTAGCAAGTATCTGACTGTTGGCATGCCCTCCGCATTCACTAGCATGGGCTCCTTCTACCACCTTCCAACCCTCGTCATCATTAAGACATCTCAAAAGAACTCCATTAAGAGCCTGCCTGTACAAAACATCTCCAATGGCTGTGTACCTTAGGGCGGCTCTTCTTATGGCCTTGCGATCCTCTGAATTTGCCCCTTCGGGATATGACCCATCCTTACAGTGATGCTCGATCTCAAAATACCATGGCGATTCTTCTTCATCTAAGATTTCCTCAAGCTCAGCTAGCATGACATGTTGCGCTCCTCCCTTCCTAGCCTTCTCTTGTAAGGTTGTCCTAAGGTTGTTGAACCAAGGATCCTGGGTAGATGGAACATCGAGCCGTTAGACGACAATTGTCTCGGTCCAGTGGCTCAGAGGGAAGGATAGAGAAAGGCTAATGATGCCAAGGTGTCAGCCATGATATTTTGTGAGCGAGGAGTGTGGACATAGATAAGCTTGCGGAACTGCCTTGCCAGCAACGTGACCAAGTCTTGGTATGATTTAAGCTTTGGGTCATGAGTGCGGTAAGTTGAGAGCACTAGCCGCAGAACAAGCTGAGAGTCTCCTATGATTCTAAGGTGGGATGCACCCAAGATATAAGCAAGCTTAAGACCAGCGAGGAGAGCTTCATACTCAGACATGTTATTAGTGGTGGAGAAGGTGAGCTGAAAAGCGATGGGGATGGTAATACCCTCCGGGGTGAGTAGCACGACTCCAATGCCCCGTCCCTGAGAGTTGAGTGCACCATCAAAGTGGAGGGACCAGAAGGGATCTCTGGAGATGACCGAGAGCTATTCGTCGGGAAATTCCTCTCGGATGGAATCGTTGTGAGGGAGTGGCAAATGGGCAAGGTGCTCGGCGATGGCATACCCTTTGATGGCCTTTTGGACCACAAAAGAGATGTCGAATTGGGAGAGGAAGCTCTGCCAGTGCGTAAGCCGATCAAAGAGGACAAGTTTTTCTAAGAGGTACCTGAGTGGATCCATCCTTGAGATCACTTGACCTCGTGGGCAAGAAAGTAGTGCTTGAGTTTTTGAACTACGCACACGAGCGCGGCACAAGTTTTGTCCGCGGTGGTGTACTTGGATTCTGCGGTGTTGAAAAGCCTAGAGAGATAGTATGCTGCCCTTTGTTTTCCTGATTCATTGTGTTGTGCAAGGACAACACCTAGGGAGTCCTCAATGACTAAGAGATATAAGATTAGTGGTTTCCCTGGTACAGGAGGTTGCAAAACTAGAGGATTCATGAGATACCTCTTCAAATCATCGAAGGCCTCTCGACACTTGTCATTCCATTCGAACTTTGCCTCTCCTTTCAAGAGATCATAGAATGAGCGGCATCTTTGTGAATGTTGTGATATGAATCTTCTAATGAATTGTAGACGCCCAATCAAGCCTCTTAGTTGTGAGATATTCTTTGGAGGTGGCATTTCCGCAATGGCCTTGGCCTTGTTTGGATCGATCTCAATTCCCCGCTTACTAACTATGAAGCCTAGCAACTTTCCTGATGATACCCCGAACACGCACTTCTTCGGATTCATTCTCAATTTTTACTCCCTTCATCTTTACAACACCTTGACAAGGATCTCGGGGTGCTCTCTCCTAGTTCTTGACTTCACCAAGTCAAGAGAACATGTATAGTTGTGCATATAGCTTTTAGATTATTTAATTCTGTGTAATAATGTCCATTTATGATTAATAGTTCGAAGTTATTCAAGACAGTACTTAATTAGGGTTAAACAAGGTTTAATAGACACAAATAGTAGGGCTAAAATGATAAAATTAGGGTTCTGGCCGTCACAGTCAGATCGCGGCGCAGGGGTCTGTCGCGTTCAGGTCACGACATAGGGTCGAGTCACGTTCAGAATCAGGTCGCGACATAGGGTCGGGTCGCGTTCAGAATCATGTCGTGATGGGGTCAATGGTCACTTTCAGGTCGCGCCACCAGGACCGGTCGCGTTCTGCTGAGCTGGGCGCTGGGGTGAACCGGAAGGCAGGTCGCGACCAGTCGACCTATCGCGTTCAGATCACGACGGGTCCTGGTGTTGCGACCCCCTCTGAGGTCGCGGCGGATCGGGCCATCGCGATCTCAGGGAGTGGCCCGAGCACCAGAAAAGGGGTTTTGCCTTTTTTTCAGGTGGGTCTACATGATACAGGGCTATTCAAAATTTGATGTAAAATCACTCAGTGATCCAAAAAGCATGAAACCAAGTTTAAACGAGAGTAGACATGAAGATCTATCACTGATCATGATTAATTAGAAAATAGTCATGTATAGAGCATGCTTTGACTAGGTTACATTTCGGTGACCTAAACATCCATAGTCATAGATCAACGAATTATTTAGCGATGGATACATGATGAAAATTAGGGAAACTAGAGGCGTTTGAAAGCTAACATGATGTAGTATTTATGAGAATTTTTGCATGGTATGGGTCAAGTATGCACAGGGTTTGAAAGCAAACATGAAGGGTCGGGTACATGGATATGACAAGGTTTCAAGGAATTAATTCTCCCTCATGGGTGAACAAAATAGAGCGAAACCAGAGGGCTGTTGAAAGGGATCATGAAGACTACCTAGGGTAATTTTTACACGAATTTAGCTTGAGAGATTGCCAACCTTTCGTTGAAGTAAAGAAAAACCCTAGTTTGGAGATGAAATTAGAAGAACCCTCCTTGCTCCAAGCCTTCTCCTCCAAGCTCCTACGTTCTCCAGCCTCTCCCTTCGTCTCCCAAAGTCTCAGCAACGCAAATGAGGGCTGATAGGGCCGAATTAGGGTGTTTTGATGGCTAATAGAGTCCTAACCATTCTAAGAGTCCTCCTTTTCCTTAAACTCTGAATTTTCCTTATTTATCCCAATAGGATAGGGGAGAGGTCCAATTTCGTGGCCAAGGGTTTAGGTTGAGGTAAGGACTCTTGTTTTGGATAATTATAGTTTATTTAACACTTATCTTACCCCTTTTATAATTATGATTATTTTAAATGCAAATTTCACATAATTACCTCCCATCTCATAATGGGCTCTTCATATTTGGGCCCAACAATTCATGTTAGGACCATTATTAAAACTCATCACTAATTTTAGCTTAATGGGCTTTAATTTAATTCCCTTAAATTCTATTTATTCATCCTTTATTCTAATTAAATCTATTTATCTCATTTATTTAATTAAATGTTTATTTTATTGAGATTTTAAAAATCAAGGGTACTACAGAGCACCAGTTGTACGCCAAATTCAGTAAGTGTGAATTTTAGCTGAAAGAGATTCAATTTTTGGGGCATGTCATATTAGGAGAAGGAGTTGCAGTGGATCCAACAAAAGTGGAAGCAATATTGAAATGGGAAGAGCCGAGAACAATATCAGAAATTAGAAGCTTTCTAGGTCTTGCAGGGTATTACAGAAGGTTTATTCAAGATTTTTCCAAGATAGCAGCCCCGATGACTAAGTTGACGAGGAAGGGAGTGCCTTTTATATGGTCTTCTGAGTGCAGGCGCAGTTTTGATGAATTGAAAAAGAGGCTTACCACGTCACCAATATTGGAGATTCCATCAGGCAATGGTGGTTTCGTGTTATATACAGATGCGTCCAGGAGAGGACTAGGGGCAATACTGATGCAGCATGGTAAAGTGGTCGTATACGCTTCCAGGCAGTTAAAGAAACATGAAGAGAATTATCCGACTCATGATTTAGAACTGGCAGCAGTTGTATTTGCTTTGAAGATTTGGCGGCATTACTTATATGGAGAAAGATTTGAAATATTTACTGATCACAAGAGCTTAAAATATTTTTTTTTTTCGCAAAAAGATTTGAATTTAAGGCAGTGTAGATGGATGGAGTATTTGAAAGATTATGACTTCAGTTTGGGGTACTATCCAGGCAAGGCAAATGTGGTAGCAGATGCCTTGAGCAGGAAAGCTGTTATGAATCAACTTATGATCAGAGAATGGAAATTATATGAAGATGTGGCAGAAAGTTCATTGTATGTGCCGAACAGTCAACGAAGAGAAATTCTAGCAAGCAGCACAATAGAGCCTTCTCCTAGCAAATAGTTGAAGCTCAGAAGACAGATGACAGCTTGGCAGATATTGTAAGGATGGATGAGGTGACACTGGATAATGATAGTATAGTAAGACTGAAAGGCCGATTGTATGTGCCACCTGATGCAGAGATTAGACAGAAAGTGCTAGAAGAAGCCCACAGATCAAGATATACCATTCATCCAGGCAGTACAAAAATGTATCAGGATATGAAGAGGCACTTCTGGTGGCCGAATATGAAAAGAGAAATTGCAGAATTTATAGCAAGGTGCGCCATTTGTCAGCAAGTAAAAGCAGAGCATTAGAGGCCAGGAGGGCTATTGCAGCCATTTCCCATTCCGCAATGGAAGTGGGATGATATAGCTATGGATTTCATAGTTGGTTTGCCCAGATCAGCAGGTCATAATGGCATTTGGGTCTTTGTGATAGATAGACTAAAGTTTGCAGATTGTTGCCAGTCAGCATGTCATGGACAGTGGACAGGCTAGCCAAATTATATATTGAAAGAATTGTACCATTGCATGGAATTCCAGTCACCATTATCTCAGATCGGGATCCCAGGTTTACATCAGGTTTTTGGAGGAGTTTGCAGAGGGTGATTGGTACTGAGTTGAGAAACAGTTCAGCATATCATCCTCAGACAGATGGACAGACGAAGAGGACCATCCAAACAATAGAAGACATGTTGAGAGCTTGTTGCTTGGTTTGGGGTGGTATTTGAGAGCGTCATTTAAGCATGGTTGAATTTGCATACAATAACAGTTATCAAGCAAGCATCGGAATGGCACCTTACGAGGTATTATATGGCAGACCGTGCAGGACACCGCTTAATTAGCATGAAGTAGGAGAGAGACAGGTTATGGGTCCAGAGTTAGTCAGGCAGTGTGCAGAAATAGTTAAATTCATCAAGGAAAAGCAAACACACAGAGTCGTCAGAAAAGTTATGCAGACACCAGACGCAGGCCTTTACAGTTTGAAGTTGGAGATTATGTGTTTTTGAAAGTTTCTCCTACTATAGGCATACTTAGATTCAGCAAGCGAGGCAAGTTGAGTCTGAGATATGTTGGACCATTTTCGATAAAAGAAAGACTGGGTGAGACAACTTACAGGTTAGATCTGCCAGCTGACTTTACAGATGCCCATGATGTATTTCATGTTTCTATGCTCAGAAAATATATTAAAGATCCGTCTCAAGTGGTTAGCTATCAGAGGGATGACTTAAAGCCAGACATGACCATGCCAGAATATCCAGTACACATTACAGGTCGTAGAACCCAAAGGCTCAGAAATAAAGATATTGATTTAGTGAAAAGTAAGATGGGAAAATAGGCAGGGCCGTGAGGATACTTGGGAATTAGCAGAGGAAATGATGAAGACGTATCCATACTTGTTTGAGTAAGCTTTAAATCTTTTAGGTGATAGTACCATGTTTGATTTAATTAAAAAAAATTGGTATTGGATTCCTCTTTAAATTTCGAGGACGAAATTTCTTTTAGGTGATAGTAATGTAGCGTATTGACCATTTGGATCCCCGTTTACTAGTTGTGGTAGCCAGTGTGTGGCCAATGTCATGTGTAGCAGGTGCTTACACAGGTTCCAGGGCGTCGTGGGCCGGCAGGTTGGGCCCAATTCGCCTGTTTGTTCTCTGTCTCTTATCGCAACAGAGGAGGGCGTCACGTTCTGAACGCGACGGTCTTGAGTGTCGCATTCATGGAACCGTTTCTTTGGGTCATCGTCTGCATGCGCACCGCGTGTCGTGCGCGGGGCGGGCATGCTGACATCAGCAGTGTGAAGGCGACGGGCAGCTACGTCGTGATTAGGTCGCGCCGGTAGCCTGCGTTGCGATCTTAACCGAGCTGTGTTTTTAAGTAAGTTTTGGCCGAACAGAGCTTTTGCAAGCTCTGCTCAGCGAGGGAAGGGGGTTTTTGCCGTGGAGAAGGGCGATCTGACGTTTTGGAGGTGTTCCTTGTGTGTTCTCTCCGCGAGGACGCTTTGTGGAGCAGGGGAAATGCCGAGTGGATCTCGTTCTTCGCGTATTGTGCGAAGGTAGGGAGTTCCCACATGTTTTGATCCATGAATGGTGTGTGTGGTATGATTAACGTGTTATTTGCTTTCCAAACATTAGATATCATGCTAGGGCTCACATTAAAGCATGTAGAATGAATGGAAACACGAGTTTGTAGGGGTTTTGGGGGTGATCCGAAAGAGGGTTTCCGGATTAGGGTTGCGCCTGTGAAGGCGACGGACTCTTCCGTCGCGACCAGGTCGCGACACGTCTACCTGTCGCGTTAAGGGTTTTGATCACGTCATATCGGGCTGTCACGATCTTAAGGCGACTTGATACATCCTCGCGTTAGCAGCCGATGGGTGGTTTTGTGTGTGTGTGCATGCTAGTGTGGCTTATCTAATTATTGTGAATTGTGTGCATGGCAATAGTGAGCGGTGCATGGGCACCTATAGCGCTCGAGGAGCGTGTGGTGTGTGGTTTGCGTGGTATTCACGTGGTTCGTGCGGTGTGCACGTGGTTTTGTGTGCGTGGTGAGTAGTGTTACGCCTCTCGTGGTTACCTCTTTAGTTGGGAGCCCCAGGTTCTGTGTGAGCCAGGCACGTGTGAGTGTTTGGGGCTTGTCCCGGTACGGTGGTACCGTCGTGGTCTGGTCATCTTTCTGGACACCCTCGCTCTCGTGGAGAGTTGTCGTCCAGCTGAGGGAAAGATGACGGTGGGACAGTGACTAGAGAGTTTTGTATTTGTCGCTTGTAGTGTGCTCATGGCTGGGGGGTTACGGACACCAGTAGACGTACTAGGCCTCGGCTAGTCCTAGGTTCCAGTGCCTCACTTTAGAGGGCTTGGGCCAGAGTCTCTAAAGGTGCCAGGCATGGTCCTGCGACAGTGTGGTCGGCAGGTGTGGTGGTTTTTCTGGTCTCCACAGTTCTTTGAGTTGGTTTGGTGGAGCGACAGCTAGACCCTATGTCCGTGGCTGCGAGATTGAGAGGTAAACATGTGTGTTTGTCCGGGTCGGTTGCTGGTGTCGCGAGCCAGGCTACGCGGCCCGAGTGTGGAATTTTTTTACTTAGCTCGTACGCTTGTTTGGGCTTTTCCGTTTATTTATTAAAGTTGGTTCTGTGGTCGGCAAGCAGTAAGTAGGTTTATAGCTTTAATAACCTGCTTAGATAGTTTTATAAATTGCTAGCGTCGCTTCCTGCTTTAGTTACTTCTGTTGTGGGTTTGCTCAGTTTCTGAGGGAGTTTCCCTACTGAGCCAGTGACTTGCGAGGCTCACCCCCCTACTCCTTTCAGGTGAGGGAGAGCAGGAGGCTTCCTATCTGTCTTCTAGTTCCAAGCCGCACTGTAGCGGAGCAGGGTCTGCACCATTACCAGCAGTGTAATTCCCTTTCTTTATACACCTCGGGGTATGCCCCAGGTTTTTGTTGTACTGGTTTATGGTTACAGTTGAGGAACTAGCTTTGTAAAATCATGTAAATATTTGTGAGATGAAATCTTATATATATTTCAGTTGTTTCCTTTATATTTTTACGGACATGTGTGAATGATATCCCATGCGAAGCTTCAGCTCGATCGCGGGAGGCGGAGTCGTGTTGGACTCGTTATTAGGTTAACGGGTATGTACGACATGGTCCGTCACAGCAATGATCTGAGCATAGGATCGTCTTCCCGAAGAGGACGCTCCACCCTCCACACCAGCCAAGGTAGCCCTACCATCTGTTGGAGACGCCATAACCGGTAAACCACTGGCCACTGGCCGGTGGCCAACCCCCAGCAGGAACCGCAACCCAGATACCCAGAGCTTCATGCATTTACCTTCTCATGTCATATTCACATGCACTTTTACCTTTGCTTTCACATGCACTTATTCTCACATTTATCATATTCACATTCACTTACACTTAGTTTCACGTAGCTTTCACATAGTTTTCACTTTTCACAGTCACATATCACTTCACTTGTACATACCTTGTGCCACATTCACATATCACTTTACACATTATTCACATATTCATTTTTTTTTACACAAGCCGAGACACAGCCCAAACTACCACTAGAAAGATCACACAATCACATACATATACTTAATCGCCAGGAAAAACGATCAAGTCTTGGTTACTACGCAGAACTGGAGGAAGCCCTTCCCACCATTACCAGTGGAACTTGTCTACCTCTAGGATTTCACACGACCCGTTGCCCCGGGTATCACATAACACAATTGAGCCTTTTCGTAGGGGCACTGCTACAGTATGGCTTCACGCAATCTATGGTGGCAGTGTCTCATTAGCACAACTTTTACCTTTCACATTATCATGTTATTCATGCACACATGTCACATATTCTCTCTCTTTCCATGCACATGCACACATATAACATGAAACATATATTAATCACTTCTAATTACTCAGATTAATCATGAACAGTAATTAACAGAACCTAATCATGATGCTAATCATGTTTTTAAACATGTTTGGGACTTATTATTATTAAAACATGGTATAAAATCTTCAGAAATTCACAACTAATTCTACAGTGATTAGAACATGCTCAAATTTTAACCACCAGGTAGATATACAGAACATATCAGTAATTTTTCATAATTTTCGGAGAAGTACAACTATTTTTCATAATTAAAGTCAGAAATCAGGTTATTATTCATAAAAGTACTAATTATTCATGAACAGAAATAAAACTAGATTAAAAAGCCCTAAATCATGCTTACAGTAGTCTAGCAAACGAAAATACAGAGTTTAAAAATTTTATAACATGCATCCAATAAGAAAATCAAATTTATCAAGTGTTTACATACTTTTTCCTATAAACAAAATTTCAAATAATTACTATAATTAACAAAATTGAATCCAAGGTTACTCAAACTCATCATGATGATTAAAAGGTCAAGACAAAATGAAAATAACTCAAAAACCATCACAGAATCTCACAAAACCATCATAAATGGCAAAACTGTAAATTTCTGGACAAGATGAACTTGACTGCCAACTTGTTGTAGTCAAGTTCAGGTTAACGGCCAACTTGTTGCCGTCAACCTCTCAAACTACAGAAAGTGCAGACCGAGGGCAAGAAAACGTGGCAAACGACATCGAAACAATTTTTTAAAAATCTAGAAAAATAGGGAAACCATAGGGGACAAGTCCGCGGAGAGAAACCCTAAGTTACTTGCCTCAAGAAAATTCTACAACAAGAGAATTTAGCCTATGAAGCCCTCTTTCGCACCCAAAAGAGGTATCCTCCAAGCACGATCAAATCCTTCGTCCTTAGCACGATCCGGCCTCGATCACTTTTTCCAAAGCTTCCTCTCAGGTCATGGAAGCTTTCTCTTCACAGCAGCAACCTCGAACAAGCAGCAACATGGCCGATCTACCCTCGGGATTGCCCTCTCTCTCTCCTCTCTCACAACCCCAAACCTAAGCAAGAGAGCAAAAGTTCTCTCCCAAAAATGAACACTCTCTATATATAGAGAGCCAAGGTCGTGATTGGGGTAAGATCCTTGCCCTAAAATGACTCTACTTCTTCAAACCTATCCAAAAAAAAACACAAGTTTCGGAGGAAAATTCGGACTGGAACACGTAGAAATTGACGTCAACAAATGTTGCCGTCAACAGAAATATTGACGTCAATCATTGTTGACGTTAAGATTCCAAGAAACATTGACATCAAAACATGTTGACATCAACACAAAATAGACGACAATCAACCACATCTTGACGTCACAATGCTTGACGTCAAGAGCCCCCTCGTAACAGACCCTTGATTCGGCTGAAACACGTCGTCCGGGGTCCCGAACTCTGACTAAACGAATTTCTAAAAGCGCAAACATGTAGAAAACTTGATGGGCATTACACTCTCTCCCCCTTAAAAATATCTTCATCCTCGAAGATCGGATCAAGTACCTGTGGTGACATCGTCGGCGTCGTCTCTGGCTAATGCATACACTCTGGCCGGTGCTTGTGGTCTTGCTGCTGGCTTCGTTGTTGCTGCTATTGGAACACCTCGTGGAACAAACATCTTCAGCTTCAGACTCTCTAATCCGATGATCTGGGCTGCCACACTTGAGACATCTTCATGCCTTTGTCCAACAAAAGTCTCCGCCATGACGCTTGCTGCAGTGTACACACTCAGGCTTCTCGCTAGCTATAGAAGCTACTGACTAGGGTGCTGACTTTGTTGGTACTTTAACTGGTTGCGGGTCTTCCACGAGCCTCTTCATCTTCTTGTCTTATCGCTGGAACGGATATGGTAACCTCTTCATCTGAGCCTTCTTCTCTTCTTGGTACAACTCCATCTCACTCTCCTACCTGCAAGCTGCGCTAAGAGCCACATCCATAGTCCTATGGTCGAATGCTACAAGTCTGGCTCTCAATGATGGTCTGAGCCCCATCACAAACTTCTTTATCTTACGCCTCTCATCAACAACTATGTGCGGTGCAAACCTTGACACCTCTGCGAATCTGGCCTCATAGTCTAAGACTGATGATAACTGCACAATTTTTAGTATTAAATTTCATACATATAGTTGATTTTAGACATCATTGTCTGTAAATAATGTGCAGTTTGATTTTAAATTTCATTTCATCCATAAATAAATTTTTGAACATTTTTAGTTAAAATTTTGGGTAGAACACATATATAGTTAGATTTTCATTGAATAAAGTCAATACTTCTTGAATAGTAAAGTGTTCTCACTTTTTACATAAATAATTTTTTCGTAAACATCTTTCAATTCTTGTAAATAGTAGTTGTAAATAAATCAAATTTGTACTTAAATAAATCATGCCACATATACCATCTAATCCCATTAAATAAATAAATATTTTTAAACACCCCAACCACATCTCACCAAAAAACTGGCCACGTACCCCATTTAACTCCATTTAAAAACCCTTGTTCTCTTCTTCTCCACCAGATCGACGGAAGCAGCTAGAAGCTGCTGAGATGGAGCCCGGCCGTGAGGTGCGCGGTGGTGCATGCGGCTGGTCGGTGAGCAGCAGGGGCGTACGGCCGGATCATGCAGGGGCGGTTGTGTGAAGCTGTTGTGGGCTGTACGATGGCCAGGGGAAGTAGATCACCTGGTGCGCTGGGAGCCTGGTGCATACAGAAGCTGTCCTGCACAGCAATGGGAGGACCAGGTGCGCTGGAGACCGGGTGTGTGAGGCTGCTGCGCATCTGATGCGGATCGGAGGCGGGATGAAGCAGATGGAGCCCGTGCGGCCGGATCTTGGGCATGAGAAGCTCAAGCGTGTGAGGCAGGCGCCGGCGTGTGGAGCAGAGCTGCTGAGCTGGCATGGCGGTACGATGCAACTGGCGCGGTGTGAAGTTGATCTGGTGCGGCCGTTGCTAGTTCGTGCGAAGCTGATGGCGGGAAGCGGATTTGGGCACCAGGGCGACTGGCGCGATGGTGTGTGCTGCTGACCGGAGCTGGGAGGTGTGTGCGGTGCAGTGGAGCTGTGGCGTGCGTGCAGAGCAGAGGCTCCGGGCGCCTATATAAGGACCCTAAGGTCCTCAGAGCAGGGGGCTTCTCTAGTTCAGATTTTTAGGATTTGTAGTTTTTTTTTCTCTTCTGTAAAGCTGCTGGGCAGAGGAAGGAGACGGGTTCTACTTGGGGGGGATTTGTTGCTTCTCTTCTGTTCGTTGTTTAGTTCTGGGAGGGTTGGCTAGTTCAGATTTTTTGGCTTTTCTCTGGCATTTTTCTTCGGTATTTTTTTTTCCTTCAGATCTGGGAGAGGTAGACAGTTCAGAATTCCAATGGGTTTTTGGTTCAGAATTTTTGGGTTTTTTTTTAGTTTTTATTTCTTTTTTTCTTCTGCCATTTCTCTGTTCTTCTATAGCTACTTAGAAGAGCCACGAGTGCTTTCAATTTTTTTTTCTTCTATGCATTGTAAGCTGCTGTGAGAGATCCGTTTATTGCATTTAGATTCCATTTTCTTCTGTGTTGAAGAGCTCAATCCAGTGGTGTTTATTTCAGTTCTTCTGAATTTTCTTTCTTCTGTGTGTGAGAGATCTCTTCCAGGGGCTGCTGGGAGCGATTCCCATTTTTGTGTGTTTAGATTGTCTATTTCTTCTGCATTTACATGGTTCGATCCAGTGGCGTTTGTTGCATTTAATTCTGATTACATTGCTTCTGTGTTTAGGGGAGACCGACCCAGTGGAATTATTGTTTTCATTTCTTCTTTCTTTTGTGAAATTGAACTGGTTGTGTTTTGGGAGAAATCGATCCAGAGCGTTTCCAGACATCGGGGACTTCTTCTTGTCTTCTGCATCTGAAGAATCACGGAGGTGTATGCTGTAGATCAAGGCCAGGGCAACCAAAGGGATCTATCCTTCACTCATTCTGGGCTGTCCGGCGTCTGAGAGCATGACCATCTGAGGTCTGTGGACTGTGGAGCTTTCGGAGGTAGCAGATTTGAGAGATCAGAGTCTGGTTCTTTCTTTTCTGTTTTCCTTTCTTTGAGATTTCTATTCCGATTGGTGTTTTTAATCTTGCATCTGGACAGATCATGAGTTGAAGTTGCAATCTACATTTCTTTTACTGTTTTCTTACTAATTCATCCCTCGAGTTGTGAGGGTACAGTGTTGTGTTCTTCTTGCTATTCTGAGGTTTAGTGCAACTTGTTTTCTCTTTGTTCTTCATCCCTCGAGCTGTGAGGGTACATTGATATCATTTCTCTTTTCATTTCAATTCAGCTTGTTCTTTCATTAAATTTGATTTGTCAAGGTTGTAAGGAATTTTATGGGTGCAATTTGCAGAATTAATTCTCAGGTAGTGTTATTTTGGTGAATAAGTGTCTGTTAGAGTCGTTCTAGAAAGCAGTTCTCAAGTCAAATTCTATTCAGCCTTCTACTCTCACCACTTTATTAGTTCATTTTACTATTTTAAATCTGTGAGACGTTTAGAGAAGGTGAGTATATTGATTCGTGCACGGAACTCTAGACAACGGAAGTGTACAATCAATAATGACGCGTTCATCTTGGCGCCGTTGCGGAAGGTGTTAGAGTTGATTTAATTACTTCATTTGATTTTATTTCATTTTGACATTGGGCTTTTAAGACTTGACATTTGAAGACCCATTGGAGGAGGAGAGCTTGCTGATTTGTTTTTGCATTTTATTTTCATTCAGAAATTTAGATAGGAGAGTGTGAGTGGATCTTGTAGTGAGGCTTTCATGTATTCTCTGTGCATGTACAGAGATTTCTTTCTAGTTGGCATGTAATAATTGGCATTTTGGTGGTTTGAAGGGTTTGGAGTTAGTTTATAGTATCACGTTATATTTTTTTTAGTTAAGTTTCATTTCATTTAGTACAAAAAATCAAATAAAATAAAAAAAAATCTAAATCTAAAAAGTTTTCAAATCGCTCTTTCATGTAAGCCGTTTGTTTTGCAATTAAAATTTTCATCTTCTTAAGATTAGAATCACTTGTTTTAGGACATTCATCATTTAATTGCCATTTTAATTCCATTTCTTTTCTGCATTGAAGAGTGCGGGGGAAAGGTAAGGTTTCTAACTCTTGTTTCATGCATTAGACTTAGCATTAGAAAATCTGTGTTTGGACTTGATTTGTTGCATTTCACATTTGTAAAAGGGACTGCTTAAGGGCATCACCCTTTAGAAATAAAAAGATAAGGTGAGGGATTTCATCACCCTTTCCTTTGCCCAAAAATCACAAAAATCTTTCACATTCTTGCATTTTCCTAAACTTTTAATAAAAATCAGTAGACTTGGCCCTAGGGTTCATAATTAGATTTATTCTTTTTTAAATTCAAAACTTCTCTTTAAGTCTGGTGTCTAGGATTAGAGGTTAAAAAGCTTATGCTTAAGTGAGCTAGAGGTTATTTAATTGGGTCCTTGCGAAAGAAAGGGGGGCCTCCCTCTACTCCACCTCTTACCTGGCCGGTACAAGAAGAGTTAGGATTGGACTTAAGCAAGCATAAATCCGATTTTGAGAAAAATAACATAGGTCCAAGGAACACTTAGTGTTTAGGTTAAATTGTTTTGAAAGTGTTTGCTTATTTGTGTTTGTTCATAAAAATTCAAACATCAATAAAATTTTAAAAATTCAAAATTCATAAACAGAAGGCTTTCCAACTGTGCATGCTTGGTAGACGCTCCTTGAACTTAGATTTGGCTCAACCTATAGACGAGATTGAAAGATTCTTCCATAGGATGGCCAACCAAGACCAGAAACCAAGTTGCTAGGATTGTAGTGGAGGTCGCACCTAGACAGATGAAGGAATACTTCATTCCTTCTGACTATCAACCTGTTACTTGCATCAGGCCAGAAATTCCTACAAATCACTTTGAAATCAAGCCAGGAACCATTCAGATGTTGCCATCCTTCTATGGCAATCCTAATGAAGACCCCTATAAGCACATAGATGAGTTCCTAGAGATTTGTTCCACTGTAAGAATCCAAAATTTCACTGAAAATGCCTTGAGACTGACCCTATTTCCATTCTCTCTAAAAGATAAGGCCAAACATTGGTTAGGAACCATAGGGAGAACCATTAGAACATGGCCAGAAATGCAGCAGGAGTTTTTGAAGAAGTTTTACCCCATTGGCCGCACCAACACCATGAGAAGAGCAATAACTGGATTCTCCCAACACCCGGGAGAGTTAATGCATGAATCGTGGGAGAGATTAAAGGAGTTGCTTAGAAAATGTCCCCACCATGGTCTGTCGAGGTGGCAAATTGTCCAAGCTTTTTATGAAGGATTGACAGAATCAAATAGGCAGATGGTTGATGCTTTGTGTGGAGGAGCATTCATGACTAAGAGCGAGGATGAGGCATATAATCTATTTGAAACATTGAGTGAGAATTCTATCAATCATGCCGCACTCCACTCTTATGAGAGAGCATTAGGACCATCAAAGAAGGCAGGGTTGTATGAATTAAGAGGGAAAGAAGAGTCAGATTCGAGGGTAGAAGACCTATTAGCTAGACTTGATCAGAGATTGAGCAGAAGTTGGAACAAAAATTCGATTAATTACTGTCTTTGGCTGGGCAAGCCACACCCAAATTTTCTCAATCACCTAAACTTGTTCTATGTGTGCTAGCATAGCGCACCCCACCAATGCTTGTCCCACTACTGCCCAATTTCCTCCTTTCATTCAAGAACAAGTTCAAGCTGCCCAAGGTTTCTACAAACCCTCCTATGATCCATATTCTAACACATAACCCTGGTTGGAGAAATCGCCTGAATGTTTCATGGAAAAATCAATCTGAACAAGTGTCTCAACCTTCTTTTAAGCAATCCATGTATGGTAAATCCTATCCCAATCAGAATTCGAGATTTGGCCAATCTTCTTATTCCAAACCTCCACAAGTCCAAGAAAATCAAAACTCCAATCAATTTGCTTACACCAATTTTCAGCAACCTTCATATCAACCACCACCTCCTCAGTCCAATTGGGAAGATAAAATAAATCAACTCCAAACATGATGGCGACTCTATGCCAAACTGTGCAAGAACAACAAAATCAATATCAAACTCAAAACCAAAATTTTCAACAAAATTTGACAAGGATAGAGTCCCAGATTGCTGAAGTATGTCAAAGGAGGGAATCAGGTCAGCTGCCAAGTCAAGTTGTAGCAAACCAGGAACAACCCTCCCGATTTTATCAGAATCAGTAATACCATCAAGTCAGAGGTACAGACCACCTGCTCGACCAAATGCACCTCCACCATCAAACACACAACAAGCTTTTGTCCAGAACATTCAGCACCACAAAACTAAATCAACCTATAAACATCATCCTGCCAAGCTAGGGGCCCCAAGTAGAAATGTTAAACTGTGTCTACTTTAAGAAGTGGAAAACTAGGATAAATCCTCACCCACACATGTCACATTGAATGAGGATAAAGAAATAAAAATGAACTTGAAATTGAAGAAGAGATTGAAGAAAATGTTGAAAAAGAAAAATCCAAGGGAAAAGAGAAAATAATTGAAGAACCTTTATACAAATCAAGATGAATGAAGACCCAAGCTGTTACATTCCAAGAGTTCCTTTTCCTGAAGCTTTAAAGCCAAAATCTAAAACAAACCAACTGGTAATGAAAACTCTTGGAACTTTTTAAGCAGTTCACATCAACATTCCTCTTCTCGATGCTATTAAACATGTGCCTGCTTATGCCAAATTCTTAAAGAAATGTGTACTCCAAAACGTGAAGTGAGAAATAAAACTGAAACAATCATTCTTCCATAAATTGTGAGTACCATTGTCTTGAACCAACTCCCTAAAAAGATCAAAGATCCAGGCACTCCACTAATTCCTTGCACCATCGGTGGAGTCACTTTTGAGAGAGGCCTTGTGGATTTGGGAGCCAGTGTCAATCTCTTACCTTATGTTATTTTTGATAAATTCAAGTTTGGAGAATTGAAACCCACTTCTGTTGTCCTTCAACTAGCCGATCGTTCTGTCACCACTCCTAAAGGCTTAGTTGAGGACGTTATTGTGAAAATAAATGATTGTTACTTCCCTGCCGATTTCATCGTTCTGGACATAAACACTCCTCAAGATTTAACTCAGTCCACCATCATCCTTGGTAGACCCTTTTTGGCCACAACTAAAGCTACATTGATTGTGCTACTGAAATGATGGATATATCATTTGGGGATAGGCAGGTTAGTATCAATATTTTTAAGGCATCTGGGCATCATGTGAAGAGAGAGAGTTGTCTAGTGGTAGACTCCTTTGGAAGAATCTTGTGGGAAGAAGCAGTAGACAAACCCTGTGCTCTAGGGTTTGAGGGAGAGAAGGACAATTTAGTTCCATGTTTCAGGATAATGATCCATCATTTCATTAGAGTGTCCTCCTAAGGTTGAGCTACAACCACTCCCTCTAGTTCAAAAGAACATCTTTTAGGAGAGAATGAGACTTGGCCATCATAATTGCTAGCAATCTTGTAAAGCCAAAGCCAAATCCAAAGCAAAACATTCCATGATAAACACATTCACAAAAAAATTTTTCAAGTGCATGATAAGGTCTGGATATTAATTCTAGGCTTCGTTTGTTTCCAGAAAAATTGAAGTCACGATGGATGGTCCTTACACAGTTGTCAAAGCTTGTGACAATGGTGCTGTCATTATTCTTGATCCTAAAACTGGACAATCATTCACTGTTAATGGGCAAAGTTTAAAGCATTCTTTGAAAGCCCATCTTCCTTGAAATTGATTCTACCAAGCTAACTGAGCCAAATGGAGCCTAATTGCGTCCGGCTGAAGACGATAAACTTAGCACTTGGGAGGCAACCCAAGTGTACAGATTTCTTTTATCAGGTAATTCTCTGTCTTTCTTTCTTTTCCTGTAAATAAGTAGGGGGGAGAGGTAGAATAAACAGCATTCATAATCCTCATCCTAACCAATGCTTCGTTTCTTTCTTTATTGAGCATGTGCAAATAAAAAGAAAATTTCACAATGTTTTCATCTTTGAATAAAAATTTGATTGGCATTGCAAAAACTCAGACTATGTGTCTGATCTTTAACCATTAAATTTTGTAGTGTCACAATCCTTTGCAAACATCTATGTTATGTAGCCTCTCGTAAAGGTTACATATACTTCTTGTCTACCTTATGTAAGGATTTATGGCAAGAGGCTTTATACACACCACTACACAGCCACTTAGACTAACTGAACCTGAATGTAGCAAATTTGTAAGGCTAGTAGGAGAGAGGTGATTGGTTTCTCCCTTCCCCTTAAGTGAATTGCGAAGAAAGTGAAGGCATGTGATCAAGGAACTTGACTGTCCATCCTTCCTTAAAGAGAAAAATAAACGAAAAGGAAAGAAAAGAAAAGAAAAGCAAAGGAAAAGAAAAATATATCCATGAAAAATGCCCCGATCTGAGTAAAGGGACTCGCTACTCTTGAAAAGTGATGGGTTGTGCAGTATTGTGGATGAAAAAGAAAGAAAATTCTGAGTGCACAAAGTGCAAATAAAGAGGCAAAGTCCTCAGCTCAGAGAAATAATCCTCAAGAAGTTGGGCAGAATGGAACTAAGAGAAACAACTCAATCTGACTGAGCAAGGATCTTATTCCACAATTCTTTTCTTCTCCCTCGAATTAATCTAATCTCAATTACTAGCTGAGGCAGAGAAGCTCCAGAAGGGCAGATGCAAACTCTTAAGTGAGCTATCATTTGTGCACTAATTTCTTGCCATAAGCCTTACAATTAGGAAAGACATATCTCCACATTAATCTTTACATGATGGCTATTTAGCATGAGACATTGCATCTTCTAGTCCTACATTTGGAGTAATTTTTATTGCTAAGGGACTAGTAATGTTCAAGTAGGGTGGAGTGATAACTGTACAATTTTTAGTGTTAAATTTCATACATATAGTTGATTTTAGACATCATTTCTCTGTAATAATGTGCAGTTTGATTTTAAATTTCATTTCATCCATAAATAAATTTTTGAACATTTTTAGTTAAAAGTTGGGTAGAACACATATATAGTTAGATTTTCATTGAATAAAGTCAAACTTCTTGAATAGTAAAGTGTTCTCACTTTTACATAAATAATTTTCTGTAAATATCTTTCAATTCTTGTAAATGTAGTTGTAAATAAATCAAATTTGTAGTTAAATAAATCATGCCACATATCCATCTAATCCATTAAATAAATAATATTTTTAAACACCCCAACCACATCTCACCAAAAAACTGGCACGTACCCCATTTAACTCCATTTAAAAAACCTTGTCTCTTCTTCTCCACCAGATCGACGGAAGCAGCTAGAAGCTGCTGAGATGGAGCCGACCGTGAGGTGCGTTGGCGGTGCATGCGGCTGGTCGGTGAGCAGTAGGGGCATGCGGCCGGATCATGCAGGGGCGGTTGTGTGAAGCTACTGTGGGCTGTACGATAGCCAGGGGAAGCAGATCGGCTGGTGCGCTGGGAGCCTGGCGCATACAGAAGCTGCCGTGCACAACAATGGGCGGACCAGGTGCGCTGGAGACCGGGTGTGTGAGGCTACTAGCATCTGATGCGGATCGGAGGCGGAATGAAGCAGATGGAGCCCGTGCGGTCGGATCTGGGGCATGAGAAGCTCAGGCGTGTGAGGCAGGCGCCGGCGTGTGGAGCGGAGCTGCTGAGCTGGCATGGCGGTACGACGCAACTGGCATTGTGTGAAGCTGATTCTGGTGCGGCCGTTGCTAGTTCGTGCGAAGCTGATGGCGGGAAGCGGATTTGGGCGCCAGGGCGACTGGCGTGATGGTGTGTGCTGCTGACCAGAGTTGGGAGGTGTGTGCGGCGCAGTGGAGCTGTGGCGTGTGTGTAGAGCAGAGGCTCCGGGCGCCTATATAAGGACCCCAAGGTCCTCAGAGCAGGGAGCTTCTCTAGCTCGGATTTTAGGATTTGTAGTTTTCTTTTCTTCTCTTTCTGTAAGCTGCTGGGCAGAGGAGGAGACGGTGTTCTACTTGGGGATTTGTTGCTTCTGTTCTGTTCATTGTTCAGTTCTGGAGGGTTGGCTACTTCAGATTTTTGGGTTTTCTCTGGCATTTTTCTTCGGTGTTGTTTTTTTCCTTCAGATCTGGGAGAGGTAGACAGTTCAGAATTCCAGTGGGTTTTTGGTTCAGAATTTTTGGGTTTTTTTTTTGTTTTTTATTTCTTCTGTTCTTCTGCCATTTCTCTGTTCTTTTGTAGCTACTTAGAAGAGCCACGAGGTGCTTCATATTTTTTTTTCTCTATGCATTGTAAGCTGCTGTGAGAGATCTGTTTATTGCATTTAGATTCCATTTTCTTCTGTGTTGAAGAGCAATCATGTGTGTTTATTTTGTTCTTCTAAATTTCTTTCTTTGTGGTGTGAGAGCCTTCTTCCAGGGGCTGCTGGGAGCGAGATTCATTTTTGTGTGTTTAGATTGTCTATTTCTTCTGCGTTTCATGGTTTTAGGTTTCGATCCAGTGGGGTTTGTTGCATTTAATTTCTGATTACATTGCTTCTGTGTTTAGGGGAGACCGACCCAGGGGAATTGTTGTTTTTCATTCTTCTTTCTTTTGTGAAATTGGACTGGTTGTGTTTTGGGAAAATCGATCCAGAGGGTTTCCAGAGATCGGGGACTTCTTCTTGTCTTCTGCATCTGAGAATCACGGAGGTGTATGATGCAGAGTAAGGCCAGGGCAACAGGGGATCTATCCTTCACTCATTCTGGGCTGTCCGGCATCTGAGAGCATGACAATCTGAGGTCTGTGGACTGTGGAGGCTTTCGGAGGTAGTAGATTTGAGAGATCAGAGTTTGGTTCTTTCTTTTCTGTTTTCCTTTCTTTGAGATTTCTATTCCGATTGGTGTTTTTTATCTTTCATCGGACAGATCATGAGTTGAAGTTGCAATCTCATTTCTTTTACTGTTTTCTTACTAATTCATCCCTCGAGTTGTGAGGGTACAGTGTTGGGTCTTCTTGCTTTCTGAGTTTAGTTTAGTGCAACTTATTTTCTCTTTGTTCTTCATCCCCGAGATGTGAGGGCACATTGATATCATTTCTCTTTTCATTTCAATTCATCTTGTTCTTTCTCTTTAAATTTGATTTGTCAAGGTTGTAAGGAATTTATGGGTGCAATTGCAGAATTAATTCTCAGGTAGTTTATTTTGGTGAATAGTGTCTGTTAGAGTCGTTCTAGAAAGCAGTTCTCAGTCAAATTCTATTCAGCCTCTATGTGATAGACATGCTCTCACCACTTTATTAGTTCATTTTTACTATTTAAATCTGTGAGACAGTTTAGAGAAGGTGAGTATATTGATTCATGCACGGAACTCTAGACAACAAGAATGTACAATCAATAATGCCCGCGTTCATCTGACATGGAACCTTAAGTCAACGCCCAGAACTCTTGCTCCATTTGTCCTGGATGTGCTTAGGAACAAACTTAGCTCAAACAACCGCACGAACTCTTCCCAAGTCACAACTAGCTCCAAACCCTCAAACTATGTGCGAAGAACGGAAGTCCACCACACGTCTGCTCGCTCCTGAAGCATGTACGTCGCCAAGCTGACCTTGTCATCCTCCGCACACCTAATAGCTGTAAATATCTTCTCGATCTCTCTAAGCCAACTCTCTGCAACCAACGGTTGACTCTCCCCCTTAAAAGAAGGCGGAGCCATTCGCTTAAACTTCTCAATGATCGACACACCTCCTACACCATGGTTTCGTTGTGCCAGTCCTAGAACCTGAGCCTGAAGCTGCGCCTGAAGAGCTGCCTGTGTCTGGTTGATAAAGAAATGACCATATAATGAGATAGCGCAAAATGAGATAACGTGTAAAGAGATAACGTGTATGGTTGCACCGCAGTGCACTAGACGAGTACGGCAATAGTCACTTTAGGACAGTAGTCGTTTCATGATAGTACAATATGTATGAACTCCTCAGACTAATACTATAACAGTCAGTGCAAGTACAGTAATAGCACCGAAATGATACAGTACGTCTGAACTCCTTAGACTAATAGTATAACAGTTAGATGTCTAGCCAAAATAGTATAGTCAGAACCGGTGCAATGCAGAACACCGTCAATAGCCCCTGCAAGTATTTTCGGGTGGCTCTCTGCCCCCAGGACTAGATTGGAGCCCCTCGGACACTCTCGTGCCCTGCACAGTATGTATTCAAGTCAGTAGGGTCATCGGACCCATATTATGGTGCTAAACAGTCATGTATAGTACAAGCAATAGGAGCCACAACAGCTCAAGAGTCAAAAGAGAGTACTAGATGAATATACGAGATAGTAGAGTGAACGTGAATAGATGAGAGTACAAGGATAGTAGATGAGATAGGGGTATAGTCGTAAAGCAATGATAAATCACGATAGTACGGTTGCACAGCACCAGGTCGGGTACCGGCAATCTGGTAGAAGTCACATCCGCCCCACTAGCCATGCTGCGTACACGAGCCAGGTGGTCCGGCGTGATCACAAGATAAGAGAGATCTTACTAAGGCCGTTTGGATCGTACTGATCCCTAAGTGTGTAACTGGATTTAAAGTACAACCAACTCGTCGGCTAAGGACGTGCGCCAAAGCCAAGAAGACTTACGGAGGCCTTGAAAAGAGTCCCTGGCCCCAGTCGGGAGTATTCCCGATGGAGAGTGGTCCAAGTCAAGAGAAAGTGGGTAGAAATTGGTCTGTCGTGCCTCAAGTGCTCGAAGGCAGAGGGATGCGATAACGGTGTACAAATCACGCGAAATAAAATGAAGACATGTGTCATTTAAATAATAGGGAAATTAGGTAATTAATTTCACTTAATTACCAGATACATTATTGAGAAATTTAATAGGGTAAATGGCAAACATTAAAGATATGTGTGTGAGAGTGTAAAGAAATTATGAGAATATGATAAGTCGTGCAAAAGATTTTTAAATAATTAAATTTATACAATTATTGCCATTTATTAATTTATCAAGTCGAATTAACCATAACATGGTTTAATCATGGCTTATTAAGGGTCACATAGCCTAACAGCAAGGGTATATGCATAATTTAAAGTTCTAGCAGAAATTTTAAAGAGGCGACGAGGATGCCCGCCGCGACAAAGACGCGACGGGGTGAGTGGTCGCGACATCGTGAAAAACGTGACGGCTTAGGTAGCCGCGTTCTTAACGCGATGTGATAGCGGGGCGCGATCTGGCTGATATCGCGGCAGGTCGCGCCGTCGCGATATCAGGAGAGTCCGGCCCTTTTTCCCTTTTTCCAGGACGAATCCTGTTTGACACATGGTACTTGTAAATTCAGTATAAAATCATATGATGATCCAAAAATCACGAAATCAGTTTTAAACGAAAGTAGACACGTAGATCTATCAACATGAATGGTTAATTTGAAAATAGACAAGGTTTAGGCATGCTTTGATCGGGTTACTTGTCAGTGACCTAAACATGCGCAGTCAAGGTTCAACGAATTAATTACGATGGATACATGATGAAAATTTTCAAACCAAGGCGTTTCGAAAAGCTAACAAGATGTAGTATTTATGAGAATTTTATCATAGTATGAAGTCAAGTATGCACGAGGTTCACAGCAAACATGAAGGGTCGGGTGTATGATCTGACAGAGATTCAAAGAATTAATTCTCCCTCATGAGAGATCGAAATAGAGCAAAACTAGAGGCGTTTGAAAGATAATATGATTTAATATTAATGAGAATTTTATCATGGCATGAGGACATGTATACTCGAGGTTTAAGAGTAAACATGAGAATTTGTGTTCATGATAATAGTAGGGTTCAAGCAATTAATTCACCCAAGTGGATGAGCAAAATACAACAAAACTAGAGGGCTTTTGAAGAGGTTTATGAAATCTACCTAGGGTAATTTTTTACACGAATTTAGCTTGAGAGATTGCCTACCTTTCGTTGCAAGAATGAAAAGCTAGGGTTTTTGATGAAGAACGAGGTGAAATCTCCTTGTCCAAGCTCTCTCCCAAGTCCTTGCTCCACAGCCGTCCCCTTCGTCTCCCAAAGCTCCCACCACGAGCTATGGGGTGGTAGGGACAGATTTGGGGCATTTTGTTTGATAATAGAGTCTAACACTTCAAAACTCTCTTCTCCTCTTCAAACTCCGAAATTCCACAATTCTCCTTAATTTCTTGCCATTATTTACCTAATAGGATAGGGAGAGAGTTAATTTTGTGGGTAAAGGGTTAGGGTAGGTTAGGACTCTTGTAGAGATATTTATAAGCTAGTTTAGTCATTATCTTACCTCTTTTTAATTTATTAAAATATTAACTCCGAATTTACACATTTTTCTCCTACTTTTCTAACATTTATCACTTAGTTGGCTTGGGGAGAGATCTAATTTCGTTGCTAATGTGTTAGGATGGGATGTGGACTCTTTTTAAGATAAGTAAGAGTTAAATAGTCATGATCTTAACCATTTTCTATTTATTACTATTTTTAGGTACGAATTTAACCCAATTACTTCCCATCTCATGATGGGCTCTTCATATTTGGGCCCAACAATCCATGTTATGACCATTAATAAAACTCATTACTAATTTAACTTAATGGGTATTGATTTAATTCTAATTATTCACCCTCTATTCTTATTTAAATCTATTATCATACTTATTCAATTAATTCCTATTTTAATTCAATTATATTATTTATGTCAATATTCTTAACCTTCATCATTTGGGCTCTTACTCTAGGCCCAATAACTCATGTGAGCCTAATTGTAGAACTCATGTTCTTACTTTACTTAATGGGTTTTTAATTATCCTTTTCATTAAAGAATTTATTCATGGGCCAGATTGTCATTGGTCCAAATATCATAATGGACTATCATCCCATATTATTTAAAGTCTACCCACATGTATTTTTATTATAATACACTTGGCTCATAAAATAATAGGTCCCTTCGACTTATTCCTTAACTATGCTAATAAGCCATAAATTCTTAAACTAAGTCCAAATGATTTGTCTATGCCCAAATTCCATGATGGGTCATTAGAGAGTATTATTTAAAGCATAACTACTATTTTTACAGAATTTTTATATGGGTTTATACGCATGCAATAATGATGCGTACCTTTTTAACTAATTGAATTTATTAATAGATAAAATTTTTATTTATCTATAATTTTTAATTAATAGATTTTCCGGGGTACTACAGCATGAATGTGCCATAGTCGACCAACGGTAGCAGGAGTGGCGCAGGTGGTCCATGAGCTACTAGTACTCTCTGTTGCTCACCTGTAGTCCTCCTTGGCTCCTCATCTTGAATGGGTATACTCGAACAACGAGGTCCTTCCAGCTATAGCTTACAAAATAAATACCAAGTTAAGCTCCATTTATTACTACACCTCTATATTCTCATGCATTCATTATCACTTTTCTAGTCCTATCTTAGTATTCCATGGATCTGGCTATCCACTACAAAGACTTTGAGATGTGAATTAGTTGATGGCTATCCATGTATAATCTCAACCCGTAGCTTTGATACCATCTCTGTAATGGCCCACTTCCACCCAATACGGTTATACCAACCCACATCGGATGAGAGCAAGTCGCTACAGGAAAGAAAACCCCAACGATAGTCACATGGGCTGAGATATATACAAATAGAAAGGAATATTGCAGCGGAAAATGAACAACTCTTATTCCATCAACTTTATAATCCACATACCACTATCTATATAGTCCAAGCAAAAGAAACAACATAATATAACATTCACTCAATATAGCCAATTTCCAAATACAATAAACCGAAAGTCCATATATAATAACATCACATACTAAGAATAAAGTATAAATATGTAATCTACTCTTCACACTCCATGTCGGATCTCACTAACTCCTCGGCTATTAAGTCCCCGACTCTTCCTGAAATGTTAGCAAGGGTGAGTCTACGCAATAGACTCAGGAAGCAACTTAGAATTGCAAACCACGCACTTACCACACATGCTTCTAACATTTAACATTTTAATAACTATCACATTATCATTAACTTACTAGTAATAACAATTAACTAACACATGCTCATGCTATAACATAGATGATTAAACATGGAATCTATTAACACAAACTATGCTAACTCATGTACAATAAGAATTCTAAACATGGTCACTTATAACATGGTGTCACAACATGAGAGTATTCATATAATCACATGCTTGCAATTCTTACTTTCACATAACACTAACACATGGCTTATATTAAAACTTATTAAAACATGATACTACTAACATGCTCATCAAGTAATTTCTAACTCAGGGACATAATTAACATATTACTACACTACACTAAACATGATATAAACACATATTCACAATTAGCATTAACATCATATTAACACATCATTACCTTCTCATGACATATTCACATGCACTTTTACCTTTGCTTTCACATGCACTTATTCTCACATTTATCATATTCACATTCATTACACTTAGTTTCACGTAGCTTTCACATAGTTTTCACAGTCACATATCACATCATTTGCACATACCTTGTGCCACATTCACATATCACTTTACACATTATTCACATATTCATTTTTTTTACACAAGCCGAGACATAGCCCAAACCACCAGTAGAAAGATCACACAATCACATACACATACTTAATCGCCAGGCAAAATGATCAAGTCTTGGTTACTGCGCAGAACCGGGGGAAGCCCTCCCCACCATTACGAGTGGAACTTGTCCACCTCCAGGATTTCACACGACCCGTTGCCCCGAGCCTTCCCATAGGGGCACTACTACAGTACGGCTCCACGCAATCTATGGTGGCAGTGTCTCGAACAAGCAGCAATATGGCCGATCTACCCTCGGATTGCCCTCTCTCTCTCCTCTCTCACAACCCCAAACCCAAGCAAGAGAGCAAAATTTCTATCCCAAAACGAAACCTCTCTATATTAGAGAGCCAAGGTCGTGATTGGGTAAGTTCTTTGCCCTAAATGACTCTAACTACCCTTCAACCTATCCAAAAAACCTACAAGTTTCGGAGAAAACTCGGCTGGAACACGCAGAAGTTGCAGAAATATTGACGTCAATCGTTGTTGACGTCAAGATTCCAAGAAAACTTGACGTCAAACATGTTGACATCAACAAAAAATAGACGGCAATCGAAATTGCGTTAGATTAGTTGATGTCAAGAAATGTTGATGTCGACCACATCTTGACATCACAATGCTTGACATCAAGAGCCCCCTCGTAGCAGACCCTTGATTCGACTGAAACACGCTGTCTGGGGTCCCGAACTCTGACCAAATGAATTTCTAAAAGCGCAAACATGTAGAAAACTTGTTGGACCTTACATCAGTCACCTACCCTAGAGGAGATCGAGGTTGTGCAGGAGTTTCCATATGTGTTCTCTGATGATTTTTCTAGATTTCCACCAGCAAGGGAGATAGAGTTCACTATAGAGTTGCTTCCAGGCGCCTCACCTATCTCTAAGGCTCCCTACCGGATGTCACCTGCGGAGTTAGTTGAGCTGAGGAAGCAGTTGCAGGATTTGCTTGACAAGGGGTTCATTCGCCCTAGTGTGTCACCATGGGGCGCACCTGTGCTATTCGTGAAGAAGAAAGATGGTTCCCTCAGGCTGTGCATCGATTACAAGAAGCTCAATCAGGTGACAGTGAAGAACTAGTACCCCTTGCCGCGCATAGATGGTTTGTTTGATCAGCTACAGAATGCATCTGTGTTTTTAAGATAGATCTGTGGTCCGCTACCACCAGTTGAGGATCAGGGGAGATGTGTCCAAGACTGCATTCAGGACCCGCTATGGACACTATGGTTTTTCTTGTGTGCTTCTTTGTCTGACTAATGCCCCTGCAACATTCAGGGATCTCATGAACAGGGTGTTTAGGCCATATTTGGATAGTTTGTAGTGGTGTTTATAGATGATGTGTTAGTCTATCCCTTGATGAGGCTACACACCGTGAGCATCTGAGGATTGTCGGAGGTTCTTCGAGAGCACAAGCTGTATGCTAAGTTCAGCAAGTGCGACTTCTGGATGTGCGAGGTTCACTTCCTTGGGTATATTATTTCAGGCGTTGGAGTTGCTGTTGATCCAGCGAAGGTTCAGGCGGTGTTAGAGTGTGAGACTTCGAGGACACCATCCGAGATCAGGAGTTTTCTTAGGTTAGCAGGCTATTATAGGCGATTCATTGAAGGCTTTTCCTCTATTACTGCACCTTTGACTAAGCTAACCAGGAAAGGGGTCAAGTATGTGTGGTCTGATGATTGTGAGAGCAGTTTCCAGATGCTGAAGACGAGGCTAACATCTGCACCCGTGTTGATCTTGCCTAGTTGTGCCGAGGGTTTTGCTATTTATTCTTATGCTTCCCAGATAGGCCTTGGATGTGTGTTGATGCAACATGGTAAGGTAGTTGCCTATGCTTCTCGCCAATTAAAGGAGCATGAGCGTAACTGTCACGCCTCGACGCGGAATATCGGAACGCGAGGCAGTTGCAAGTAACGGGCATAGAGCGAGTACGAGACATCAAACATTGGACAAGAATAAATACTAAAGAAAATTCATTCATTAATAATCCTTCAAAATGTCTAGTTAGACCACTATTCAGAGCCAATCTATAGGGCCCAATTACATTGAAATAAGCAAAAGACTAAACTACGACTCGACCATAATGCTAGGACGCTAGAGTACTCATAACATCACTCCTGATCGTCCCGTCCTCTTAATGTATAGTTCATCCCGGTCTCACCTGAGAACACAATGAAAATAACGCAGGGTGAGCGATAACGCCCAGTAGGACTTAAATCTCAATAGTCAAGCAGGCTTTAATGATTAATGAATTAAAAGGCAGAGTAACTAATGATAGAGCGAGAGAGTCAAGTAAAAAAGATAGCAGGATAGCACGTGAACGAAATAGCACAGGTTTCAAATAGCACGAACGTTAATTATAGCACAATAGTAAGATGGCCAAGCACAATAGCACAAAGTATAGTAATAGCACAACGAGTATAGCATAGCACTTTTTGTCAATAGACAACGAGAGAATATAGCACTTTTGATTGTCATTAGATTAATCTAGATAGTATGGCACTTGGATGTAATGCCGACATCCTGATCATTTAACTACCTCCATGGGCAAATGGCACTTTCGGCGCTCTCACCCCGGACCAGATCGGGCCCCATTGCGCTGGCATTGGTTATATGTTTATCGTAGACAATCAGTCAATGGCAATATCGAGTACTAAGGAAATAGATGAGAGCACTATATGAAAGATGATATAGTAAGTGAGCGTGAAAAGATGAGCGAATAGAGCATAGATGAGAGCTAGTGGACATTGTACGTAACTCGTCGAGAAATCAGGTGATAGTAACAGTTGCACAACACGCCACGCACTTGTGTGGCAGTCAGGTGGGACTCACGACTCTACCACTGGCCATGTTAAGCACAGGTCCAGAGCCGGCGTGATTCAGATAAGAGCGAACTTCTAATAGCCGTTTGGATCATATCGATCCCTAAAGGGTAATATTGTTAGGATACAACCGCTCGTCGACCATGTAGGAATCCATGGACATAGGAGACTTACGGAGACCTTGAACAAAGACTCACTAGTCGGGCAGAAGGAATATCCGATGGAGAGTTCGTCCAAGTCAAGAAAGTGTGTATATAGAAACAAGTGCTCGACGTTCTAGAGGAGTTCTAGAACAGTGGAGCGTGGGTATCGGTGTTCCAAAACATCGCACGAAAACGTACACAAGTATAATTAAGCATGAGGCAATTTAATTACATAAATTACCAGAGAAATTATGTAACATGTTCATGCCAATTAAGCCATATTTGGATGGTTTCACAGTGTGCGCAATGTGTAAGATAAATCATAGAATATGATAGTCATGTAATTAACTTGAATTACTTAAGATATTTCAATAATTTAACACTTTGTTTTTCTCTGTGTGCAAGACAGTAACATGATATGGGGTTTATGGTGGAACAACAAGACTTGCAAAAGACTGGTTTTCAGGCCAAAAACTGAGATCGCGATGTAGCCCAGTAAGGATCGCGATGGGCTCAGGACAGAACGCGACAGGACCCTGTACAGATCGTGACAGGTCCATCGGAATAGGTTCACATATCGCGACGTGGTCTTGCAAGGATCGCGACGGTTCGGTCAGGTCAGGCGCACGGATCGCGACAGCAGTGCCCATCGCGTTCAGATCGCGACGGTTGATGCTGTCGCGACAAGACCTCTGAACGCGGCCTATCGGGCCGTCGCGTTCACAAGGCCTGCGCCTGAGTCCGACAGGGGGTCAGACATGTCTTGGATTGCGGTCCAAGCTTACCCTCTTTGACACAGGGTGCTTCAGGACGTCAGAACAAATCATACAGTAGATGAAAAATCATGAAATCAATTGTAATCGACTCTAGACAGGCCAAAGTACATGCAGTAAATAGGAATTTGAATACTACAAAGGTTTCGGCATGCTTCAGTCACATTAAACAGGAAGAACATGGAACAGTAATCAGTTGGAGTAAAAGAATTAATTTGCCGACTAGGGTAGATGAAAATTAAGGCTTTCAAGGGTAAAAGAAAGCTAACATCCATCAGTACCTCCAATAAAATTTTCGAGGCCTGAGGTGTAGTATGCATGGAGATCAAGAAGTATGAAGAGGGTTCGGGGTCATGTAAATTGCAGAACTTCGAAATTCAGAAAGATTGTATTGATGGAAAAATACGAAATCAGAGGGCATAGTTACATATGATCGGGACAACCTACAGACAAAATTTTTAGGATTTATGCTCGTGAGAATGCCTACCTTTCACGTTTTTCCTCTCTAGGGCAAGAACTTGAAGAACTCGGGGAAGAACTTGGGAGATCCCTCTTCTCCACGAATGTTTCTCCTCTTGGCCTCTCTTCCTGGTCCAGCAACCCCTTGGCACGAGCTAGGGCCGGCCATGAGGGTTTTAGGAGAGTAATTAAGCTTCTCCCCATTCCCTTTCCTAATTGGACTCTAATTCCCTTAATTCTGAATTTCCTCTTTTCCTCTCCCCTTTTTAAGCAAGAGATCTCCTAATTGGGTTGAGAGAGAGGATATTTCGTGGCCAAGCAATTGGGGTAGGTTTAAGATTCCAATCCAACCCAAATCACTTATTTTTAATGCATTAAATACCCTTTTTTATTTAAGTAATATTTTAGTTACGAATTTGGATATTTTTCTATTATTCCCCTTTTAAAATCTCTATTTTAGCCCACTAATTTCTAATGGGTCCATTTAATAAAGCCCATTACTTATTTTCATTTGATGGGTTTTATTTAATTCTCTTCTCTTTGATTTTCTAATTAATTTAATTAGTTTTCTCTTATTTAATTTTCCAACTATCAAGATTTTAATATTATGTAAATTTTTAAATTTTTAATTCCTCAAAAAATCGGGTTACTACAATAACTATCTGACCCATGATTTGGAGTTAACGGCTGTGGTCCATGCACTGAAGATCTGGAGACACTATCTTTATGGTGTCAAGTTCGAGGTGTTTACTGACCACAAGAGTTTGAGGTACCTTTTCTCTCAGAAGGAGTTGAACATGCGGCAGAGAAGGTGGATAAAGTTCCTTAAGGACTACGACTTTGAGCTTCAATACCATCCACGGAAGGTAAACATTGTGGCAGATGCGCTTAGCAGAAAGAGGTCCTTACTTCGACAGGATTGGAAGATGCTAAAGGATGTGATATGTGTTGGATCGAAATGGCACTATAGATGTCCTAGAGGGGGGGTGAATAGGACTTCTTGGCTTTAAAAATTTTCTTCTGAAATTCCACAACACTAAATAACTTCGTTAGTACTTAGTGTGGTGTGTGTGATTCAAGTGTGAACTAGGCGGAAACAATCACACAAATATGCACAAGGATTTATCCTGGTTCGGCCCTTCCTACATGAAAGTCCTACATCCAGTCCTCAAGCCAACCACTTGAGATTTCCACTATCTACCAATAACATGGCCTTCTCTCACCCTTGAGAGGTAATACAAACCCACTTGCTCCCAAGCAAGTCTTCCCTAAACAGAAAGAACTGCCTTCCACAAGGCCTTCCCTTCACAAGAGGGGTAAGCAGGAACACACCTCCTACTGAAATTACACAGAAGAAAGAAATAAATGACTCTTGTGTGTTTGCTTCAAGAATGAGCAAAAACACACAATTTAGAAAGGTTAACAGATTGGAGTTGAAACTCAAATCCTTTCTGAATGAGCAGGGTGGACTTCAGAAAAAGTATGCAATTACATATTGCCACCCGGACACAAGACTTCTGTGGAAACAAGGAGAGCTGATGAGAATCTTGCTGAAAGGGGAGCTCTCCAACTTGTGGCTTGGAAGAGGGCTTGTGAGATTTCTTGGCTTGAGAGAATTGTAAGTATTCAGCTCACTAGAGTTGAATTGCACTTCATATCTCTATATGTATTCTTCTTTCAAACTTCACCTTCTTTTATATAGCTTCAGAATATAGTCGTTTGAAAGATGGCCGTTGGAATTTGCCTGTTTGAAGAGAGCTCTAGGATCCTTTAGATTTTGCAAGGCTTGTTGTCTATGGGTCCTTCTGTCTTGCTTCTTTCCAATGTCTTCAGACGAGGGTTGAGGCTTCACAGCTAGAGGATCAACTTCTCATTAAATGGACTGTGAAGGTAGCATGCTGAAAACGTGCTTCAATAAATGTCTGCAGCAAAGACAAGACAAAAGGAAAAGTATCTCCATACCTTTGAGATAGGTGAGTCAGAGAGAAAAAGAAGAGGTATGGAAACCTCGTATAGGCATGCTTTTCAGATAGAAAGAAGGACAGACAGTTGTACTAAGAAGGTAAGGTATGGGTCTGACAGTGGTAGGTGAGCCTCTATCAGATGCCATGCACCTGAAATGTAATAAATGCACTATCTCTTATGTATCCACAAAATCCGGATCATTTTCATGAAGCAAACAACTCAGTTTGAATAAAGAGTTACAGAAATAATCTAAACATTTTTGGATGAATAGTTTAAGTATAATATGTCTTATCTTGTCAGAAAAATAATAAAATAATCATATTTTGATGGATCAGTAAAATATTTGATCATTGAAAAGTTTATTAGAAATAATGTCAAAAGATGATTAGGAAAAAAGATTACACTAATTGTTGAACTGGAAGGTTCAGAGAAACACTAAGTACAGAACTGACAGTGAAGTCGGATACAAAGGAATATGCAATTCGACTATGGAAGTTGAAGAATGATTCGACTTCAATAGATATTACACTAGAATACAAGTCTAGAATGAAAAGAATGATTCGACTTCTGAGAAAGATTATAATTCGACCCTAGAAGTCGAAGTTGAAACTAGAATAATTCGACTATTGGAGAAGTTAGGATTTGACTTCTGAGGAAATAAAGGCATTTCGACTTTAGAAGTCGGATACTGAGGAATTAGAGTTCTGAAGCATTTGACTGTAGGAGTCGAAGTTGACAGTCGGATTATGTAGTTAACTTTATGAAGTATTCGACTGTATAAGTCGGAGTTGACAGTCGAATTACGAATATTGGTGTGGACTTAGAAAAATCCTGAGTGGTTTTTTAACTTTGATTCTGAAGGAGTCGGAGTTAGCAGTCGAAGTCTCAAGTCGGATTCAGTATGACATAGGGAGAGTATGTGGACATAGAAAAATCTTGAGATAGAGTTTGTCACACTATTGTATATATATATTTTTGTGATATGTAATTGATATATTTACTCTGTAGAAAGTCTATTTAAAAATGTTGTCATAGCAAAAACATGATATATGCTAAATCTACAAAATCTTAGATTTTCTTAGGGGTAGTTGCTCAACAATTCTCCCCCTTTTTGTTAATGACAAAAATCTTTAAATAGATAGTTAAAAAATAAATTTGAGATGAATATACTTTCCTGGAGAGTCGATTTAGCAATTTGTTCTTACTATTTTCTCCCCCTTTGTGGCATTAACATAAAAGGTAACAAATACACAAGAGAGATATGAATAAGCAAGTAAGAAGGATCATAAACTACATTCAGAAAAGAAAAAAAAGATTAAGTGCATGATAGAGTGTTTAGGACTTTGACAGAGAACTTGGCATATACAAGGAGCGGGGAATCTGATCAAAATAGGGCTTGAGATGATCCCAAAGCTTCTCCTCATTTTCATAGAAGAAGTTTTCAAATAAATTACCATCAATATTGTAGGTAGGACTGATGGAGGGCAGCTTCCTATGAGATTTGATATGGCGCTTATGGTACCAGAAAAGCTTGTTGTGGTAAGCTCGCCGGCCCAAAAGAAATTTAAGGTGAACAAACTTCCTAGAGGCTGCTAGATGAAGAAAATCATGCACTGTAATATTCCAGTGCAAGCCTCGGGACACAGCTGCTTCCTTAGCAGATAATATACTAGGTACCTTTGCTGCCACTTAGGACCAATGTTCTTCTTCAAATCCTTATAGCTTTTGGATAGATACTCATAGCAGGAAAGCTTCATTCTTTCACAAGCTGCATGGTCTGTAGGGTAAGCTGCTGCCCACTGATCTAAGGAGAACCTTTCAGACTCAGCAAAACAAAGCTGGAAGTCTAACAAGTGATGAGAGTTCTTTGAAAGCTATAGAAATACAAATCGCTGAAAGAATAATTTTAGTTTGTACTTGATGTTGAATCTGGTAGCAATCCAGATGTGCCTGTTAAAAACTGGTTCAGAAAAATCTTTTCTGGATGCAATGGCACCTACAAAGGATGGATACAACTCGGATGGCAATGCTACAGTCATGGAGGGATTGATTTCTCTTTGACCTTTAAGCAAATTCTCCCATTGGCCTTTGGACACATCAGGCAGTCCCAACTTGAATCTAGAAAAATTAAACTCTTTCATTTTGGTGAACTTGGCTTGAGAGTCTCGGATGAGGAGTCCAAACAGGTCATAGAACCTCAGATTCATGTAGAGATGAATATCCAAAAATTTGTTCCTAGATTGGGTTTCCTGATATTTGGCTGCTTCTCCTGGATAGAGATCAAGGAATTCTTTGGGATTTAGGCTATGGCATTTTTATGTGACTTGGGTAGAGCGAATAAGAGTAGGAAGCCAGTGTTCAAATGTGAAACATGTCATCTCATGAACTTCAAGAAAAGCTCTAATGGCTAGATATTCTCTGAACAAGTTCATATAGTGTTCAGAGTGATAGATGAAGGCATACCAAAAAGGTGGAAGAAGCTTTGCTGGGTTGTCCTTCAACTGAGTCCCACTTGAAGATGAAAGCTGAATGCTAGGAACAATTTCAGATAGCTCAAGAAAGGATTTTCCAGTTGCTGCTTTAGAAGCAGTGGGAAGACAAGAAAAGAAATGCGCAGGTTGTGTGTGGAGAATGGGAATATGTGCCTTGGAAGGTTTGAATTGATATTTCATAGGATAAATTTTGAATTTAACCTTCTCAGTGGCAAGAGATTGATCCTTTGGAATAGATGTGGGGGGAAGAGGATCAACAGAGGTGGAGAGTGGAGGAAGTTTTGTAGTGGAGGGAGTGGAAGCCGAGGATGCAGTAGGTTGAGGTTGAGATGTTGCAGGCTGTTGAGGCTTCGGATAAGGTTCAGCAGTGGGAGTTGGAATAGAGGGAGATGGCCTAGGTTGAGAAGGAAAGATAGGTTCACCATTTTTGAGCAGCTTTCTTCTCACTTTCCTCTTGAAGGTCTTGACCTTGGACCTATCATCCTCTACAGACTTAAGGGGTCTCTTGGGCCTAGACTCCTGCTAGGGTTCCTGCTCCTGCTGAATCTTCTCAACTACTGCTGCTGCTGGAGGCTCTTCTAAAACTGACTCTTGCTACTGCTCAACCTTCTGCTGAAATACCACAATAGCTAGTTGAGAGGGAACTACTTGTGGTTCTAGCTCCTGGTCCTGCTGCTGCTCAGATAGGTGCTCAAACTACTGAGATTGTTCTTTCTCAGATTGTTGCTGCTCTGCCTGTAGCTCAGGCTCCTTTTGTTGCTCATGTACTAGCTCTTCAGGCTCTAACTCTTGAGATCCTTGTTGTTGTTATTGTTCTTGAGCTTGCTCTTTTCGCTGTTGAGGGGATGAGGGCCCTGAAGGCTGAGAAGTGCCCTGTTGGCACACCAACTGAAGTAATAGATCCTTAATCTATTTGACTTCATCAGTAAAACCATCAAATTTGGCATCAATGAATTCCACTTGTAATTGAAGAATTGAAATGCTTTCCTGCTGCTTGTTCAATGAATCTAAAATGGAATGCAAATGGTTACTACTCTCCCCCTGAGACCTTGGCCGGGTCTCAAACTGAGAAGGGGAGTAATGATACTGCCTTTCCTCAAAATCTTGTTCCAATGGAGTAGATGCAGGGATATCATCATGTGCTACTCCTTTTCCTCTTATATCTCTTAAAACTTCATTTATTGTTTCTTCAGGTGCATCTGATTCAGGAAGTGAAGAGGAAACATGAAACTGTTCTTGTTGCTCTTGAATCTGAACTGGGACTTCTGTTCTGACTTCTTCTTCTCTGGGTTCTACTTCCTGCTGAGCTCCTTGAGAGGATGAGGCGATATGTATCTCATCTGGATATATTTCATGAGAACACTGAGGCACTGAATCTTTCATCCATAAATTCTGACTTTTATTGATTACGGTGTAATGGCTTCTCCTCAAGGTTGACAATCTAATTTTCTCCTTGATTCCAACAGAGATTTCTTTACTCAAATCCACTGAGAACCTTTTAAAAATCAAGGTAAGCAGAGGTCCATAAGGAAGGGATTCCTGCAAATCTTTTGAAGCTATCATCTTTTCAAAAATAACTGCGGGCAAATTTACTCTATGCCTCTGAATGGCCCAAAACAACAAATTTCCATCCCTGGAAGTTATGGAGGAATGGGTTCCTGCCCTTGGAGTCATAATATTTGAGATAACTGAATGGAGGAGTCTCTTTTCCGCTGACAGTTCATTTACTAGAAGACCTTTTTTGCTGACTATTCCCAGACTGCCAATAATCCTCAATTTCTGCTTTTCTAAAGGCACAACCTCACTAAGCTTGTGCCCGGAATTTGGACATTCCAAAATTTCCACCAAAAGCTCTTCAGATACAGTGATCTTGGTCCCTTTGACATATCCGGACACTGAGTTTCTAGAGGACACTTGAAGGGAAACATAGAAAGCTTTAATGGCGTTTTCTACAGGGGATTCAGAAATTTGACAAAACTTGGTCCAGTTTCTTCTACCCAAGACAAACTACCACTCAAATGGGAGAAGTCTACCACTTTCCCTGGACAGATAGGAATCTTAGCAAGACGTTGGAGTTGCTCAGGAGTCAACTGGGCGTCTTCCGGAGCCCTAGATGAAGCCATCTAGATAGAAGGATGTTGAGAGGGCTCAGGGAACTATCAAAGGAAAGAGAGAAATGTAGTAGGGAGTTCAAGGAACCTACCTTTCTTCAGAAAAAATGGAGGTTTCGAAGTTGCCCAGAAGACCTTCGTCGGAGAACAGTAAAAGGCGCGAAGAGGAGGAAGAAGACAGGGGAGTTGGAGACGAAGTTTGAATAGGGTGTCTTCGCACAAGGCAAGGGTTTTCTTAAATAAAGAGAGAGAAAGTAACTGACCAGAGATTTCAGGGTGAACGGACGAGATTGATTGATTGGACCGTTTCATCATAAATGCGTTCGTTTAAAAATTAGTTTCAGTTATACAATTTTTAATTGAAAGCGCCTTTTCAAACTTTAACTTAATAAGTCGGATTGTGTATTCGACTTTATCAGTCGAATGCAGGATTTATACATGAGTCGAATTGTGTCTCCGACTTCACCAATCGCAGTGCTGAGACTTAGAAATTTTCACAAGAAGGTTTTCACAGACAATCCAAAAATGAGATATTTCACAGTAGTTTCTTAACATACAGCTCAAGTATCATTTTACTTTGGCAATTTAATCAGGATTGCACATACCTATTTCTCTTTTAATAGATGTGAATCTATCTTCAGGAAGAGGTTTTGTAAAAATATCAGCAAGTTGATTTTCAGTAGATACAAATTCAAGTAGAATATTGTCATTACTTACATGGTCCCTGATGAAGCGATGTCTAACCTCAATGTGCTTTATTCTTGAGTGCTGGATAGGATTCTTGGTCAAGTTTATTGCGCTTGTGTTGTCACACAGCATTGGAATTTCTTGAAGTTGATGACCATAGTCTTCCAATTGATGTTTGATCCACAAAAGTTGAGTACAGCAACTTCCAGCTGCAATGTATTCAACTTCTGTAGTGGATAATGCCATAGAATTCTGCTTCCTGGAAGACCAAGAAATCAAGCACCCTGCAAGAATTTGACAAGTACCACTAGTGCTTTTCCTATCTATTTTGCATCTAGCATAGTCAGCATCCTAATATCCAACTAACTTGAAATCTGAACATCTGGGATACCATAATCCTAATTTACTGGTATTTATAAGATACCTAAAAATTCTTTTAACAACAAGAACATGAGATTCTTTTGGATCATCTTGGAATCTTGCACACAAACAAACACTAAACATTATGTCTGGTCTACTAACAGTAAGATAGAGTAGTGATCCTATCATTCCTCTATAGACCTTTTGATCTACTTTTTTACCAAGAGGATCACTATCTAACTTAATTCCTGAGCTCATGGGTGTTCCTAATGGCTTACATTTGTCAAAACCATACTTAGAAAGTAAATCTAAAATGTATTTGGTTTGACAAATGTAGTTCCTTCCTTGGTCTGTTTGATTTGCAACCCAAGAAAATAATTAAGCTCACCCATCATACTCATTTCGAATTCACTTTGCATCAAATTTTCAAAGAACTTACAAAGTGATTCATTAGTAGAACCAAAAATAATGTCATCAACATATATTATTCCATCTGAATATTTCTTTATAAATAGTGTGCTATCAACTTTACCTCTTACAAAATCATGTGATATAAGATAAGCACTCAATCTTTCATACTAAGCTCTTGGGGCTTGTTTTAGACCATATAATGTTTTCTTTAAACAGAAAACATGATTAGGATATTTAGTATCTTCAAATCCTGGTGGTTGCTCAACATATACTTCTTCTTTTATAAAACCGTTCAGAAAAGTACTTTTGACATCCATATGAAATAAGTTAATATTAAGAGAGATGCATATGCTAATAAGATTCGGATTGCCTCTAATCTAGCTACTGGGGCATAAGTATCATCAAAGTCTATGCCTTCCTCTTGGGAATATCCTTGAGCTACAAGTCTGGCCTTATTCCTGGTGATTGCTCCTGATTCATCCATTTTATTTCTGAAAACCCATCTGGTTCCAATGACTGGATGGTCAGAAGGTCGAGGGACAAGAGTCCATACTTGGCTGCGTTGGAACTGATTAAGTTCCTCTTCCATAGCAAGGATCCAAGATTCATCACCCAGTGCATCATCGATTGTCCTAGGCTCAATTTGAGAAACTAAAGCAGAAAAATCACAAGGAATTTGCATATCTCTTGTTCTTACCCTATCTTGAGGATTACCTATGATATTTTCCCATGGATGATCTCGATGATACCTTAGTTCGCTAGGTAGTCCTTCTTGTGGTTCTTCTTGCTGTTGAAGATCTTCTAATGGAGGATCTTCCTTTTCTTCTTCTTTTTCTTCTTCTTCAAGAGAAGTTCTTTCTAGATCCCTGCACAAATCTTCAACACACTCTTCTTCTTCTTCTATTCTTTTAATAGAAGGGTTAGTTTCATCAAATAAGATATGCACAGATTGTTCTATAGTTAATGTTCTTCTATTGAAGACTTTGTAACCCCTAGGCTTTGAAATATATCCTAACAGAAATCCTTCATCACTTTTAACATCTAATTTTCCTAAGTTATCCTTACCATTATTTAAAATAAAACACTTACAGCCAAAAGGTCGAAGATGACTGATATTGGGCTTCTTTTCCTTGTAAAGCTCATATGGGGTCTTCTTTAGAATAGGTCTAATCATGCACCGGTTGATGATGTAGCAGGCTGTATTGACTGCCTCTGCCCAGAAATATCTTGGTAAATTGTATTCGTTCAGCATAGTTCTGGCCATATCTAGCAGTGTCCTATTTTTCCTTTCTGCTACTCCATTCTGTTGAGGTGTTCTTGGTGCTGAAAAGTTGTGTTCAATTCCATTGTCTTCACAGAACTTCATGAACTCTTCATTCTTGAATTCTCCACCATGATCAGATCTGATACTTATAATCTAAATTTTTTTGTTTTTCTGAACTACCTTGCTGAATTTCAGAAATGCTTGAAAGGCTTCTGATTTGGCTTCCAGGAAGGACACCCAAGTGTATCTTGAGTAGTCATCCACTATCACATAGCCATACACTTTTCCTCCAAGGCTGACTGTCCTTCTAGGTCCAAACAGATCCATGTGAATTAACTCCAAAGGTTTGGAAGTTGTAACAATTGTCTTGGACTGAAATGAAGTATTGGTTTGCTTTCCTTTTGCACATGCTGAACATATTCCAGACTTCTTTACTTTCATCTTTGGAAGACCTTCAACTAGATCATGTTTTATCAATTTCTTGATGACTGAAGTGCTTGCATGACCAAGTCTTCTATGCCACAAATTAGACTCTTCACTTTTGGTGGTTGTAAGACATAAGTTCACTTCTTTTAATTCTTCTAACTATAATGTGACAAATTCTTCACTCTTTGAGCTTCGAACACAATCTTGTTGTTCTTTTGAATAACACATTTATCATTCTGAAAATTTACTAAATGGCCTTTATCGCATAATTGACTGATGCTTATCAGATTATGCTTTAAACCTTCTACATATATGACATCTTCAATCAAATTCTTTTCCTTAGTACCAACTGTCCCACATCCTAGCACTTTTCCTTTTCCATTATCACCATAGGTGACTTGATCAATTTCATCTCTAAAACTTGTGAACAACTTCCCATCTCTTGTCATATGCCTTGAGCATCCACTATCTAAATACCATTTGGATGCCCTCAGCCGACCCTGCAGATAAAATCAAGTTGTAACTTTTGGTACCCAAATTTGGTTAGTTTTAGGAATCCAACGTAAGTGTCTAGTGGTGCATGTGCTGACAGTGTGTCCTAATTGATTACAGTGATTACAACATAATTCAAAGGCATTCTTAATATGTGCAGTGTTGTTAAATTTCTGTTTCTGTTTGTAAACATGCTGATTTACCTTTTTAGAATTTTTAATTCCTTTTTCTGCTACAAATTTAGGGGTTGGATACACTTCAGGATGAATAATATCATCTTCATTCAATGGGGGTGTGTATCCTAATCCATATTTCTTCTTACCTACCCTAGATCCTTTTATCCTAACAAATAAGGAGGTTTTGCAGTTGGAAATCTTTTCTATAGTAGCTTTCAGGTAATTATTTTCCTCTTTTAGCTTTTCTTCATCCTTAAGTTCCTTAAGGTTTGATTCCATTTCCAAAATCTTACTGTTTTTTTTTTAATCTTCGCACAGCAATTCATTAGCTCTTTTGGTTTCAGTTAAACTTTTATTTAACCTTCCTGCTTCACTCTTTAGAAAGGTATTAGCCTTTTCTTGATTTAGTAAGTTTAGTTTAACTATTTTCATTTGCTTAATTACTGTTTTATATTTTTCATACAGTTCATTAAAAGCATCTTCAAGATTGTCAGAATCCGATTCAGAACAGGAGGTAAAGGAGGTTTCGGAATTTACCTGCTCTAGTCCTGCCATGAGGGCTAGATTTGCCTTTTCTTTCTCTTTGGATTCCGAGCTTGAGGATTCTGAACTGGTAGCTTCTTCGTTGTCCCATGTTGCTGCTATTGCCTTCTTTTTGTATTTTCTGAATTTTTTTTCTTTGCCTTTCTTCTTGTCGGATCTTTCTGCTTGATCCTTTTTCTTTAGCTTGGGACATTCGGAGTTGTAATGTCCAGGTTGGTTGCACTCATAGCAAGTTTGCTCCTTCTTCTTATCTTTCTTGAAAATCTCTTGGAGCTGAACTTCTTTTTCTTTGCAAGGATTTTCTGCAACTTTCTTGAAAGCATAGCCTCGTCATCACTATCATCGGACTTTTCTTTAGAATCTTCAGATGAAGAGGAATCTGCAATATTCAAAGCATTTGACATTTTCTTTTTCAAAAAAATTTCAGCAAATCTCTCCATATTAATTTCATGAGCCATGAGGGAACCAATTAGCTTATGAATGGATAATTGAGTTAAATCATGTGCTTCCTCAATGGCCGTAACTTTAGGAGTCTAAACATTAGTAAGAGATCTTAAAATTTTCCTAACTGTTTCTTCATTAGTTAAGAGTTTTCCTAGAGAGCTTAATCCTACTATTATGTTTGAAAATATGTTATACATCTGAGTTATATTTTCTATTGGGAGCATTTTGAATTATTCATATTGTGACACAAGAATATCTATTGTAGTTTGCTTAACCCTATCAGTACCTTCATATGTCACTTGGAGTTTGTCCCATATTTCTTTTGCTATTCTACAAGCTGATAGCCTATTGAACTCTCTTTTAGAAAGTGCACAACAAAGATAGTTTTTAGCTTTGTAGTTTAATGACATATTTCTTTTATCAGCTAGTGAAAGACCAGAAGAGGAGGTCTCACCAATGATTTGGAAATCACCTTGTTCTATTACCTGCCATAGGTCGAAGTCAGTTTCTTCTGATGAAGCACTCCATCCGCATCTTCCAATATTGATAGTCTTCACCATCAAAGAATGGTGGTCTTGTAACAGATTGGCCTTCATAGTTGTGAGCGTCAGCTGCCATTTCTTCTCAAATCTTTTAGATTCTTCTAAGAAGACCTCGCTCTGATACCACTTGTTGGATCGAAATGTCACTATAGATGTCCTAGAGGGGGGGTGAATAGGACTTCTTGGCTTTAAAAATTTTCTTCTGAAATTGCACAACACTAAATAACTTCGTTCGTACTTAGTGTGGTGTGTGTGATTCAAGTGTGAACTAGGCAAAAACAATCACACAAATATGCACAAGGATTTATCCTGGTTCGGCCCTTCCTACAAGGAAGTCCTACATCCAGTCCTCAAGCCAACCACTTGAGATTTCCACTATCTGCTAATAACTTGGCCTTCTCTCACCCTTGAGAGGTAATACAAATCCACTTGCTCCCAAGCAAGTCTTCCCTAAACAGGGGTACAAAGAACTACCTTCCACAAGGCCTTCCCTTCACAAGACAGGTAAGCAGGAACACACCTCCTGCTGAAATTACACAGAAGAAAGAAATAAATGACTCTTGTGTGTTTGCTTCAAGAATGAGCAAAAACACACAATTCAGAAAGGTTAACAGATTCGAGTTGAAACTCAAATCCTTTCTGAATGAGCAGGGTGGACTTCAGAAAAAGTATGCAATTACAGATTGCCACCCGAACACAAGACTTCTCTGGAAACAAGGAGAGCTGATGAGAATCTTGCTGAAAGGGGAGCTCTCTAACTTGTGGCTTGGAAGAGGGCTTGTGAGATTTCTTGGCTTGAGAGAATTGTAAGTATTCAGCTCACTGGAGTTGAATTGCACTTCATATCTCTATATGTATTCTTCTTTCAAACTTCACCTTCTTTTATATAGCTTCAGAATATAGCCATTTGAAAGATGGCCGTTGGAATTTGCCCGTTTGAAGAGAGCTCTAGGATCCTTTGGATTTTGCAAGGCTTTTTGTCCATGGGTCCTTCTGTCTTGCTTCTTTCCAATGTCTTCAGACGAGGGTTGAGGCTTCACAGCTAGAGGATCAACTTCTCATTAATGGACTGTGAAGGTAGCATGCTGAAAACGTGCTTCAATAAATGTCTGCAGTAAAGACAAGACAAAAGAAAGAGTATCTCCATACCTTTGAGGTACGTGAGTCAGAGAGAAAAAGAATAGGTATGAAAACCTCGTATAGGCATGCTTTTCAGATAGAAAGAAGGACAGACAGTTGTACTAAGAAGGTAAGTATGGGTCTGACAGTGGTAGGTGAGCCTCTGTCAGATGCCATGCGCCTGAAATGTAATAAATGCACTATCTCTTATGTATCCACAAAATCCGGATCATTTTCATGAAGCAAACAGCTCAGTTTGAATAAAGAGTTGCAGAAATAATCTAAACATTTTTGGATGAATAGTTTAAGTATAATATGTCTTATCTTGTCAGAAAAATAATAAAATAATCATATTTTGATGGATCAGTAAAATATTTGATCATTGAAAAGTTTATTAGAAATAATGTCAAAAGATGATTAGGAAACAAGATTACACTAATTGTTGAACTGGAAGGTTCAGAGAAACACTAAGTACAGAACTGACAGTGAAGTCGGATACAAAGGAATATGCAATTCGACTATGGAAGTTGAAGAATGATTCGACTTCAATAGATATTACACTAGAATACAAGTCTGGAATGAAAAGAATGATTCGACTTCTGAGAAAGATTATAATTCGACTCTAGAAGTCGAAGTTGAAACTAGAATAATTCGACTATTGGAGAAGTTAGGATTTGACTTCTGAGGAAATAAAGGCAATTCGACTTTAGAAGTCGGATACTGAGGAATTAGAGTTCTGAAGCGTTCGACTGTAGGAGTCGAAATTGAAAGTCAGATTATGTAGTTAACTTTATGAAGTATTCGACTGTATAAGTCAGAGTTGACAGTCGAATTACGAATATTGGTGTGGACTTAGAGAAAATCCTGAGTGGTTTTTTAACTTCGATTCTGAAGGAGTCGGAGTTAGCAGTCGAAGTCTCAAGTCGGATTCAGTATGACATAGGGAGAGTCTGTGGACTTAGAAAAATCTTGAGATGGAGTTTGTCACACTATTGTATATATATATATATATTTGTGATATGTAATTGATATATTTACTCTGTAGAAAGTCTATTTAAAAGTTTTGTCATAGCAAAAACATGATATATGCTAAATCTACAAAATCTTAGATTTTATTAGGGGTAGTTGCTCAACAATATGTGCTATGACCAAGCTAGATCCACAGTTGTGTCATGCTTTCGTAGCATAGTTGTCTATCTGATCCACTGTATTGGACGAGGTGATTGAGCAGCAGGGAGCTGATCCTAGGCTTCAGGAGATGGTGGGCAAGGCAGGCATTACTCGAGATGAGGACGGTATCATCAGATTTCAGCACCGAGTATGTGTACCAGATATAGTGGAAGTTCGTGAGCGAGTACTTGCAGAAGCTCACAGGTCTCGGTTCTCCATTCATCCAGGCAACATCAAGATGTACCCGGATTTGAAGAGATCCTTCTAGTGGTCGGGCATGAAGAAGGATGTGGCAGAGTTTGTATTCAGGTGTTTGGTGTGTCAGCAGGTTAAGGCCGAGCATCAGAGACCATCAGGCCTTATGCAGAAGATGGAGATACATGTATGGAAGTGGGAAGCAATCACCATGGATTTTGTGACGAGTTTGCCCAGATCAGCAAAGGGCAATGACTCGATTTGGGTAGTTGTAGACCGTTTCTCCAAGACTGCTCACTTCTGCCCATGAAGAAGAAATAGTCTGTAGAGAGCTTGGCTAGGCTGTATGTTGGCAGTATTGTGAGACTGCATGGTGTGTCGAAGTCTATTATCTCTGACAGAGATCCGCGGTTTACATCAAGGTTGTGGCAGGGTCTTCAGGAAGCTTTGGGTTCTCAGTTGAAGCTTAGTTCAGCATTTCACCCTCAGACAGATGGCCAGTCTGAGAGGACGATTCAGACGCTCGAGGACATGTTCAGAGCATGCGTGCTTGATTGGAAGGGCGATTGGGAATGTCACCTACCTCTTGTGGAGTTCGCTTACAACAACAGTTTTCATGCGAATATTGGCATGGCTCCATTCGAGGCTTTGTACGGTCGACCCTGTAGATCTCCTTTGTGCTGGGAGGAGACTGGTGATAGACAGCTAGTTGGACCTAAGTTGGTGCAAGAAACATCGGATAAGATTCAGCTCATCAGGCAGAGGTTGGTTGCAACGCAAGATAGGCAGAAGAGCTATGCCGACAACAGAAGGAAGGACTTAGAGTTCGAGGTTAGCGAGCATGTATTCCTCAAGGTTTCACCTACTCAAGGCGTGGCTAGGTTTGGCAGGCATAGCAAGTTGAGTCCGAGATTCATTGGCCCGTTTAAGATTCTCAGGCGGATGGGCAGTGTGGCGTACGAGCTAGCTTTACCCCCAGCGCTAGCTAGTGTGCACCCGGTCTTCCACGGGTCTATGCTCAAGAGATACATGCGAGATCTGTCACATGTTATCCGTCACGAGCCAGTGGAGATTCAGTCGTACTTGTCTTATGTAGAGCGACCAATAGCTATCCTAGATCGGAAGGTTCAACACCTCAAGAACAAGGCTATTGCATCCGTGAAGGTGTTGTGGAGAAATTTCTCACGGGAGGAGGCTACATGGGAGCTTGAGGACGCCATGGAGAAGCAATATCCGCATTTATTTGGTTAGTATTTCTGTTCTAACTTCGAAGATGAAGTTTTCTTTCAGGAGGAGAGGGTGTAATGATGAACAGTCTACCCCATGTAATTTAATATATTACATTTCTATTTTGGTGATTAACAAAACCATGATATTTTGGTAAATTGACTATTTTCTACAGGTCTTAAGTACAGGAAATAATACCAAAGGAAAAACAAGTCAAAACAGGTAAGCATTTTCACACTGTATAAATAGCATCATATTTCGTCTTAAGTACACATCGGTTTCTTTTGTAGATCACAACGATTACAGTAGAACTGCAACGATTTCCTCATAACGGTCTCTTAAATGCCTTAACGATTTCTTCATAGCTTGAAACATCTTTTGACTTCAATAGAAATCGTTACCACAACGTTTCCTTTAGTGATCGTAATGATTTCGATAGTCATCGTAACGATCTTGCTATCGTAACGATTCCTTTAGTGATCGTAACGATTTCGATAGTCATCGTAGTCTTATCGCAACGATTTCTTTAGTCATCGTAACGATTCCTTTAGTCAACGTACCGATCTTGCTACCGTAACGATTCCTTTAGTGATCATAACGATTTCGATAGTCATCGTAACGATTCCTTTAGTCATCGTAACGATCTTGCTATCGTAACGATTCCTTTAGTGATCGTAACGATTTCGATAGTCATCGTAACGATTTGCTTGTCGCAACGATTTCTTTAGTCATCGTAACGATTCCTTTAGTCATCGTAACAATCTTGCTATCGTAAAGATTCCTTTAGTGATCGTAACGATTTCGATAGTCATCGTAACGATTTGTGTGTCGCAACGATTTCTTTAGTCATCGTAAAGATTCCTTTAGTCATCATAACGATCTTGCTATCGTAACGATTCCTTTAGTGATCATAACGACTTCTTCAGTCATCACAACGATTTGCTTTGCATAACGATTTGTTAAGTAATCATAACGATTTGTTTTGCTTAACGATTTGATAGTAATCATAACGATTTGATATTGAGTTATAACGATTTGCTTATCTACACACAATGATTTCATAAGTCACATTTGCATCGATTTCGACTTAATATATGACTTATCTCTGATAGCGTTGAATAGTCAAAGTCTTAGCATGAACCTCCATGACTGCTGTGCATTTAATGAAGACAGAACATATCTCTGCATGCATGCAGATGATATCTTTCCATTATCGTGCATACTCTGTTAACATCTTTTAGAACAAGCTATTTGGCATTACTATTTTGGTGAATATTCACATCAACGTTTACTGACAACAAGAGACAGCCTAGCTGTCTACTGTTCTAGCATTTAATGTATGCAGGGCCCTAAAGACATTCTGTCATACAACGTTGGACCATATAGATGCCAGAAGATCCTATCTCTTTGCGTGCACAAATGGATAAAAGACTGTTGACTGGAAGCTTCCAAGTATCAAGCAGTCTAACGTCTACCAAAGCTAGAGACAACTGATACTTTAACGAATACTTTTCAAATTGAAGATATAAATACAAGACAGCAGGCATGCATGAGACAAACCAACGTATACTACAAGCAAGTTTTAGCAATTCAAATCTTCTGTGAAAATCCAAGAGCCAAGCGTCTCATTCCTGATCGGTCTCAAGCTCTTTAGCTCTCTGTGCTGCAATAGAAATCTTGAGAGAGAGCCTGTGTAGTTCTGAGAGAAACCATTGTGTAGATCTCCTTCTCTCAGGGCTATTTTGCTTCAGATCGTTGCTTGTTAAAGCTTGATCTAGGGGCTTGATTTCATTGTTCATCTTTACTGTGTTATTCCCTTCTGTGGTGAAGGAAGACCTGGTGGGGTATCCAGGGTGTTGTAGTTCCCTTCTGTGGTGAAGGAAGACCTGGTGGGGTATCTAGGGTGTTGTAGTTCCCTTCGTGTGAAGGAAGACCAGCTGAGCTGGGTGTTGTAGTGTCCATAGGGGGAATATACCCTTGTTAGTAGAATCCTGAGTTGTTGCTTAGGGACTGGACGTAGGACTCCTAAGGAGAGGAGGTCTGAACCAGGATAATTCCTTGTGTTGTGTGATTGATTTCTTGTGTGACTATTGTTTATACTAACCTTCATCGAAGAACACCTTTGTGTGTATGTTTTAAGTACAGGTACTGACTAAGTAATTTTTAAAAGACCCATTCACCCCCCCCCCTCTGGGCTTGTCAACTGGGCAACAAGTGGTATCAGAGCGAGTCTCTTCGACAAAGAAGAAGATCTAACGATCTGAAGAGTAAAGATCCATGGCAGCCCAAGGTAACATTGAAGGTCAGTCTGTCAATCGACCCCCTCTCTTCGATGGTGAAGATTATGCTTATTGGAAAACCAGGATGGAGTATTTCCTGCAAGCTTTCGATTATCAAATTTGGTCCATAATAGAAGAAGGTGATCTCCTAGTCACAAATGAGAAGGCTCAGTGGACAGATGATGACAGGAAAAAGATTTCCTTGAACTGTAAGGCTAAAAGCATTCTATGCTGTGCTCTGAGGAAAAAGGAGTTCAATAGAGTGGCAGCCTGCAAATCTGCAATGGAAATGTTTGAAAAGCTCAGAATTACCTATGAAGGCACAGACAAGGTGAAGGAGACAAGAATTGACATTGTTGTTACACAATATGAGAGATTTCAGATGCAATCAAGTGAGTCCATAACTCAAATGTTCAGTAGATTTACTGATATTACAAATGGGTTGGCTGGTCTAGGAAAAACTTATGAGATTGGAGACATGGTAAGGAAAATTCTCAGATCCCTACCATCCTCATGGACCCCAAAGGTCCATTGAGGAAGCCAATGATCTAAAAAGGATGTCCTTGGAAAAACTCGTCGGGTCCCTTATGGCCCATGAAATAAATATGGAGAGATTAGGAGAGTCCTCAAGCAAGAAAAAGCACCCCAATGCTTTGAAAGCCGAAGAAGAAGAATCAGAAGCAAGCTCAGATGACAGTGAAGGCATTGAGTATAGTGAAAATGAAGAAGCAATGCTATCAAGAAGACTGCAATGAATTCTAGCTAAGAAAAAGAAGTTTCAGTCTGGCAGAAGGTTCTTCAAGAGAGATAAAGAATTTAGGAAGCCAGAAGGAAAGGATCTGAAGAAAGGAGAACCAATATGCTATGAGTGCAAGAAGCCTGGACATATCAAGGCAGAATGCCCAAAGCTTAAGAAAGATGGACACAAGAAAAAGGACAACTTCAGACGATTCAAGAAGTACAAGAAAAAGGCAATGGCAGCCGCTTGGGAAAATAGCAGCGACTCAGACAGTGAGTCAAGCTCAAGCAGTGATAAAGAAGAAGTCAACCTGGCGTTCATGGCAAATACAGATGATAAGGTAACATCTGACTCCTCTTTTGATTCCTGCAATAGTTCTGATTCAGATAATTTAGAGGAAGCATTCAATGAACTATATGATAAATATAGAGATATATCTAAATTATTGAAAGCTTGTAGGAAAACATTGCTTGCTTAGAAAACACAAACTCGGATCTAAAATCAGAAAATGAACAGCTAGAAAAATAGTTAACTGAACTTAAAAGAAGAAATGAGTTATTATATGAAGATCTAAAAGATAAGAAGAACAAATAATTAAATTGGAAAAACAAGCAAGCTCAGATGAACTGAAAACAGAGATAAACTCATTAACAGAAGAAAATAAAAAATTATCTAGCACATTAGAAAAATTCACAAATGGTAAAAACTCCCTCATATTAAAAGGTGCTAGAAGATCAGGTAAGAAGAAGAATAGATTAGGCTATACACCCCCAGATAATGAAGAAACCATAGTTTATCCTAAAATATATCCAACACCAAAATTTGTACCTGAACAAAACATTGCATACAAAGCATATTTCAAATATATAGAAAAAGTAACTAAATTATCCTGCTGTAGTCACTGTAACAAGTTAGGACATATCATAACAACATGCCCAACAAGACACAAGAAATGGATAATCAAAAGCGAAATCAATGATACTAACCAATCAGGACCCAAAAGAACTTGGGTACCTAAAGCTTAGTGTTTTCATTTCAGGGAGGCCTTAGAGCATCAAAATGGTACCTGGACAGTGGGTGCTCAAGGCATATGTCAGGGAACAGGAAAATTTTCTCTCAACTAAAAGCCGAAGAAGGAACAGTTACTTATGGAGACAATGGAAAAGGCACAGTTATTGGTACTGGATCAGTTGGCAGTAAAGGAAAACCCATAATTGAAGATGTTCTTTGTGTAAAGGGTTTAAAGCATAACCTCATAAGCATCAGCCAACTTTGTGACAAGGGTCACCATATAAAGTTTCAAGAATCCAAGTGTATTATCATGAAGGATGGAGTAGTTATTTTTGAAGCAAATAGAGAAAAGAATCTGTATGTTCAGTATCTTGAAGAACTGAAAGATCAAGATGTCTGTTTAGCAGCAAATAGAGATCAATCAACTGAATTATGGCACAGAAGATTAGGACATTGCAGCTTAGATAGTATGAGGAAATTATTAAAGAAAAGCTTAGTGGAAGGTCTACCAAAGGTTAGCACAAAAATGGAAGGTATTTGTAGACCATGTGCAAGAGGAAAGCACACTAAGAGCTCCTTCAAGTCAAAGACCATGGTAATCACCTCAAAACCCTTAGAACTTCTTCATATGGATTTGTTTGGGCCAATGAGAACCACTAGTCTTGGAGGAAAGAATTTTGGGCTTTTCATAGTTGATAACTTCTCCAGATTTACATGGGTATCATTCTTAGAACATAAAGATGACACATTTGAAAACTTTGTCAGTTTCAGCAAGAAGGTTTAGAAAGACAAGAAATTCAGCATTGTTAGTATTCGATCAGATCATGGAGGTGAGTTTCAGAATGAAAAATTTGCAAAATTCTGTGAAAATGAAGGAATTGAGCACAACTTCTCAGCACCAAGGACACCACAGCAAAATGGAGTTGCTGAGAGGAAGAACAGAACCTTATTGGATATGGCAAGAACAATGTTGTCAGAATATGATCTGCCAAGATATTTCTGGGCTGAAGCAATAAACACAGCAAGCTATATCATCAACAGAGTAATGATCAGGCCAATCCTAAGGAAGACTGCCTACGAGCTGTACAAGGGAAAGAAGACAAAGATCAGTCACTTCAGGACATTTGGATGTCCTCGCTTCATCCACAACAATGGAAAAAGGGACATTGGTAAGTTAGATGCCAAATTAGATGAAGGTATCTTCATGGGGTACACTTATAAACCTAAAGGCTATAGAGTATTTAACAAGCAAACTTTATTAATTGAACAATCTGTTCATATCATTTTTGATGAAACTAACCCTTCCTTGAGAAAGGAAGAAGATAGTGATATTGATGATGCAGATAAATTGTCTGAAAAACTAAAGGACACATCAATTGAAGACAAGGATGATCCACCCCTGGAAGACATGCAACAAAAGAACATTACTCATGAAAATCTTCCAAAGGAGTGGAGATACAAGAAAGATCACCCACCTGAGAACATTATTGGTGATCTATCTATAGGGGTAAGAACAAGAGGTAATGTAATACCTTGTGATTACTTAGCATTTGTTTCTCAAATAGAGCCTAAGATAGTCAATGAAGCTCTTTCTGATGAATCTTGGATAATAGCCATGCAAGATGAACTTAATCAATTTAAGAGAAACCAGGTATGGTCACGTGTTCCCAGACCATCAGACCATCCAATTATTGGCACCCAGTGGGTGTTCAGAAATAAATTGGATGAGACTGGTGTGATCCTAAGAAACAAGGCCAGACTGGTGGCTCAAGGCTATTCCCAAGAGGAAGGCATAGATTTCGATGAAACCTATGCACCTGTAGCTAGACTTGAGGCTATTAGGATTTTACTTGCATATGCATCTGCTCTAGATTTAAAGCTATTTCAAATGGATGTGAAATCCGTATTTTTAAATGGTTTTATTAAGGAGGAAGTGTATGTTGAACAGCCTCCAGGTTTTAATGATACAGAATTTCCAAATCATGTTTTTAAACTTCATAAGGCATTATATGGTTTAAAGCAAGCACCAAGAGCCTGGTATGAAAGGCTTAGCTCTTTTTTATTAAACCATGGTTTCACTAGAGGACAAGTAGATAGCACTTTATTTATAAAGTCAAAAGTCAACCACATACTAGTTGTACAAATTTATGTAGATGACATAATTTTTGGGTCTACTGATGAGTCTCTTTGCAAGTACTTTGTAAAGCTCATGCAGGGAGAATTTGAGATGAGCATGATGGGGGAGCTGAACTACTTCCTTGGATTACAAATCAAGCAAGGAGGAGATGGCACCCATATCTGTCAAGCTAAATACACCAAGGAGCTCCTGAAGAAATTTGGATTCGAAAATTCCAAACCATTGTCAACACCAATGAGCACATCAACAAGAATGGATAGTGATAAAGATGGTAAGAAGGTAGATCAAAAGATCTACAGAGGTATGATAGGTTCTCTACTTTACTTCACTGCCAGCAGACCTGATATACTATTTAGTGTATGCATGTGTGCTAGATATCAAGCAGATCCTAGAGAATCTCATTTAATTAGTGTTAAAAGAATTTTCACATACTTGTCTAGAACTCATGATCTAGGTATTTGGTATCCAAAATCATGTGAAATAAATTTAGTAGGGTACTCTGATGCTGACTATGCTGGATGCAAATTAGATAGAAAAAGCACCAGTGGTTGTTGTCAATTTCTTACAGGGTGTCTGATATCCTGGTCCTCCAAGAAGCAAAATTCAGTAGCACTCTCAACAGCTAAAGCTGAGTACGTGGTTGCTGGAAGTTGTTGTACACAACTCCTATGGATAAAGCAACAGCTTGAGGACTATGGAGTTCACATCAAGTCTATCCCACTGTTGTGTGACAACACTAGTGCCATAAACCTAACCAAGAATCCAGTACAGCACTCAAGAACCAAACACATTGAGGTTAGATATCATTTTATTCGTGATCATGTAGCTAATGGTAATATAGAAATTTCATTCATTGACACAAATAATCAGTTAGCAGATATCTTCATAAAAGCCTTGCCCGAAGAAACTTTTACATCTCTCAGAAGGGAATTAGGTATGTGTAAATTGTGAAAGAATTATCTGTTAAAACTGAGAAAGAAAAATTTAGATCTCAAATTATTTATTCTCTTTAAAATTAAATAAATATCTCGTCCATTTCTCTTAAGCAAATATTCATGTCGGTTCGCCAGTTTGTAAATGTTTATTCTTTCGAACTGGAATTTTATCGTTTTTCGCCATAAAAGCACAACCCTTTTTCGAAAAAAGGCATGTATCCTTTATTTCATATTCCGTAATCTATGTGGGAACGATTCCTCTTCCTTCTATCCCCTTCGTCCTCCTGCCTGAGGCGATAAATTATCGACCCCAGCATGACTTCCCTCAGATTTGAAGGCTTCAACCTCTCCCGCCAGAAATTTCTTGAGGGGTTCCTTCTCAATCACCCTTCCAGTCCTCCCGAACCTTTCCCTGTTAGATTCCATGGCCTCTACAGCTGTTTCGGGCAATGTTGGGGGCTACGGAGCTGCGTTCCTCACAGTAGAGCAGCAAAGTAGGTTCGCGTCTGTCAAGGCAAAGATCTGTGGTAACAAGGCAGTGGATTTGGCAAACTTAGAGAAAAATGGCATGGGCAATTTGGTTGAAGCTCTACAAAGGCTGAAATGGACAAAGATCGCAACCCTATCTGAAGTAAGTTATCCGGATTTGGTTAAAGCTTTTTATGTGTGCTTGAAGACTGAGGCAGATGGGACCTTGACTTCCATGGTCAAGGGTACCTAGATCAGAATCACTAGAGATCTTTTGGCATCTCTATTTGACGTTTCTACCACCGGTCACAGTGGCATCCACTCAAAGGACACTAATACCAAGGGTTTAGGGATTATTGGTCCAGAGTATAAGCTGAAGGATGGGAAGCTGGATATTAACCAGCTTAGTGCTTTCAATAGATTGCTGCACTTTATTATTTGTCAGATTATTGTGCCTAGAAGTGCATCGTTTTCAACCTGCGCCAGGGTAGACTCAGACCTGATGTACTTGGATATCCAGAATCAGGAAATTAATACAGCTGAGTTGATAATTGAAAGGATAAAGTTTGCCAGCTCTTAGTTGTGGGACACCAAAAGCAAGTTGAATATCTCACTACCTTATGCCCATCTCCTGACAAGAATTTTCCAGCATTTAGGCATTAACATAGTTGGTGATGTGTCTGAGAAAATGGGCCAAGCCATTAGGTCTAGAAATTTGAAGAAAAGTGGTTTGTCACTGGTTAATGGTGTCTGGTCAAAGGTTGGCACAGTCGAGGGTGAAGCCATCGTTGGTGAAGCCCAAGAGGATCTAGAACCAGCACCAGCAGTAGCAGAGTCACCAGCAGCATCAGCAGTAGTAGTAGAAGAGGCACCAACAACAACAATATCAGAAGCAGCAGTACCATCAGCAGCAGAGGAAGAAGCAAGCAGAAGAATTGAGGACAATCCTCCTGAGTACATTGAGCCCTTTGGGAAATCTTCAAAGGATCCTCCTCCTTCTTCCCAAGCAGGCTCTCTACTTAGGGAGGTACTGGACTCCATTTCTCAAGGGGAGCCAGTTTCAAGTGATCCACATGTAACTAAATTTGTGGCAGATGGCCACTCTGAAGAAAGGGTCATGGAAGAAGCTCCAGGCCAGCAGGAGAAAGTTTCAGCACAAGACAATGCTGTGATGGTAGATGCTCCCATTGAGGGGGAGCAATCAGTGGCAGAAGATGGTATTCAGGGAGAAGATGTCGTGGAAATCGGCCACACTGAAGTCCCTTCAGGAGAACTCCCAATGCAAGAAGAAGCTGTCGCAGCAGCCGCACAATCTAATATTCCCACGGGCAATGTGCCTGTTGAAGAAGAAGTGGTGGTTGAAAAGGAAAGTGAACCTCAGGGAGAGGGAAATCAAAACCCCCTAGAGCACCAATTTCAAGAAGGGGAAACAACTAGCTCCTCAGAATCTGAAGCTGATGATGGTGATCAACAGGCACCTGTGGACCATGCAAGTGAGAAAGGAAAGGGAGTTACTTCAGAAGTTCCTCTCCTTGTGAATACTCCACATCAGAGGTCCCAGCGACAGAAAATTGTAATACATTTGAAGCCTGTGATTGAGAGGTTGGACACTTAGGGAGAAATTCTGTGCTCATTGCAATCTGATGTGAATTCCATTTTCATAAGACAGGCATCGGCAAACAAAGAGCTATATTCAGTAAGAAATGCTATGAAATGGTTCAACAAGGAGATGGGAAGCATGAAGTCAATGCTTTCTGAAATTTTGAACGTTGTTGGAACCCAAACTCCTCCTCCTCCACCTCATGCTACTCTGAGGAGTGCAAAAGATGTTCCACGGCCACCAGGGCTGGCAGCAGCAGACCCTCAAGCAGAAGTCAATGGTTCAGGGCCATCAGGGCCAGTTGATCAAGTGCCAGTGTCAGGACCATCAGGGTCTCATGAAGCAGGTCTCATGAAGCAGGATCAGGGCCATCAGGGCCGGATGAGTCTGAGCAGATCTTAGCAGAAGAAGCAGCTGTAGCTCCAGAGCCCCCAACTCCTTCATCCACTCAGACCCCAGTTCCTCCCTCACCACCCTCTTCCTCCACAGTTCCACCTGCACCTCAAACCTTCAAAAAACCACAACCCAGAGTCATCTCCTCACCCGCACCTTTTACTTCTCAATCCACTTCATCTCCTGCATCTTCCACACCTCCTTCTCCACCTCCACCATTTTTTGAGGTTCCTCCAGTCTCCTCTCAGCTGGAGCCTCCTCCTCTTCCGGTCCACCCTCCTTTGGACCATCTACACCAACTTCCTCCAACCCTTCTTTTCTTCATCCTGAACCTCCTCCATCTTTCATCACCATTCTTCCCAGGGAAGCTCAGATTGCTGGTCCCTATCTTGAGACCATCAAGGATGAGTTTGAAAATGCCATTCTTGGTTCTGTTCTCAAGGTTGGCAAGCATATTCATGAGACAGATCCCTCCAGTCACATCCATAAGAAAAGGAAGACATCCTTTTCCTCTTCAAGTATTTTATATCCTCCTCTGTGGTTTTCTCTCTCTGAAGTCACCAAGAATAGACCTCTCTACAGAGAATACCTCACCAAAGTTGTTTTTGCCTCTCTTTTCAACCTTCCTTATCTAAATCTTACTGATCATCTAAACACCATCTTACCCTACACCTCTCTGTCCCCCTCCCTCAGAAAGAAAATCTTCTCATCAACTCAATCTCAATCTGAAGAACAATGGGGTCGCTCCAATAAAGAGCTCTACAACATATTTCTTCGTGCCAGATCTGATGTTTTTCCCCAAGGGATCAGTCTCTAACCCTGTACGAATGGTTCCTGATCCATCATAACAGCACCTTTGCCCGATTCATCCATACGGAAATCAAGATGACCAGGCATTTCAAAATGTTCAATGATTATAGATACCTTCATCGTTTGCCAGAGGTTCAGCTCAGTCAGTTCAGACAAGCTATCAAAAATCTTGGCCCTGATTGCCGCACTGAGGCCCTCCAAGTAGATTTTGCCACTCTTCAGTTGCCAGAGGCTACTTCTCTTCCTCCTCTGTACTCTGTGCTTATGGACACCTCAGTAGGCTCAGTCATTTTTTAGCGTTTTGCCAGAGTAATGGGCAGAATCAAAGTGAAAAAGGGTTGTATGGTCGCTTTCTCCAGATTTGTGTTTCGCGAATACCATTTAGGCCATGTCAGTGCTGAAGATCTTGCCCCTGCCTTGTCATAATGTGAAAGATTGACTCCTGCTCATTGGACCAAGATCTATCCTCTCTCTGCACAGCAACTTTCTTAAGTTAATGTGTCTCGTGCTAGGGAAGGTCAACCTGAAATCTCAGCTGCTACATTTCTGGACATGAACTCCATTCACACTGTACATGATCCCTATCTCATTTGGGTTGAACGATACAAAGTGTATGTCGCCATGTGCCAGACCATGAAGCATCAGCAGGTTTTCTACCCTATCTCTGTCGATCAATTCCTTGCCTGTGCCAGTTTTGGTAAAGTCAACTTCTACAAAATGTCCATGGACCGAGATGCTTATGCTGATTTCTTGGATAAGCAATTGACTATTCACCTCCATAGGATGGCTTAGTTTTGGTAAAGTCAACTTCTACAAAATGTCCATGGACCGAGATGCTTATGCTGATTTCTTGGATAAGCAATTGACTATTCACCTCCATAGGATGGCTTCCTCCATGGGAGCATCCTACTCTGTAGGTTCTGGGGCATTCAAAATGTATTTTGAGAAGCAGGAAGAGCAGGCCTGGGAAATTATTTCTCATTTTGCCTCTCTTTTATCCCCTGCCTTCTATCTCCCTGTACCCCCTCAGCACTAATCTAGTGAGCTTTATTCCTTATCTTTTCTTCTCTCTTCTTTGTCGAAGTATATCTTTTTGCTTAATGACAAAAAGGGGGAGAACTATTACAAGCTCTGAAATACATACCTCTGAAATGCATACTCTTTTCATAGATTTCAGAATTTATTTATATAGAATTTTGTGTGCTATTTGTTGAAGTTTTGTCATCACCAAAAAGGGAGAGATTGATGAACAGTCTATCCCCATGTAATTTAATATATTACATTTCTACTTTGGTGATTAACAAAACCATGATATTTTGGTAAATTGACTATTTTCTACAAGTCTTAAGTACAGGAAATAATACCAAAGGAAAAACAAGTCAAAACAGGTAAGCATTTTCACACTGTATAAATAGCATCATATTTCGTCTAATTACACATCAGTTTCTTTTGTAGATCACAACGATTACAGTAGAACTGCAATGATTTCCTCATAACGGTCTCTTAAATGCCTTAACGATTTCTTCATAGCTTGAAACATCTTTTGACTTCAATAGAAATCGTTACCACAACGATTCCTTTAGTGATCGTAGTGATTTCGATAGTCATCGTAATGATTTGTTTGTCGCAATGACTTCTTTAGTCATCGTAACGATTCCTTTAGTCATCGTAACGATCTTTCTATCGTAATGATTCCTTTAGTGATCGTAACGATTTCGATAGCCATCGTAACGATTTGCTTGTCGCAATGATGTCTTTAGTCATCGTAACGATCTTCCTATCGTAACGATTCCTTTAGTGATCGTACGAAATCGTACGATCTTGCTATCGTAATGATTCCTTTAGTGATCGTAACGATTTCGATAGTCATCGTAATGATTTGCTTGCCGCAACGATTTCTTTAGTCATCGTAACGATTCCTTTAGTCATTGTAACGATCTTGCTATCGTAACGATTCCTTTAGTGATCGTAACGATTTCGATAGTCATCATAACGATTTGCTTGTCGCAATGATTTCTTTAGTCATCGTAAAGATTCCTTTAGTCATCATAACGATCTTGCTATCGTAACGATTCCTTTAGTGATCATAACGACTTCTTCAGTCATCACAACGATTCGCTTTGCATAACGATTTGTTAAGTAATCATAACGATTTGTTTTGCTTAACGATTTGATAGTAATCATAACGATTTGATATTGAGTTATAACGATTTGCTTATCTACACACAATGATTTCATAAGTCACATTTGCATCGATTTCGACTTAATATATGACTTATCTCTGATAGCGTTGAATAGTCAAAGTCTTCGCATGAACCTCCATGACTGCTGTGCATTTAATGAAGACAGAACATATCTCTGCATGCATGCAGATGATATCTTTCCATTATCGTGCATACTCTGTTAACATCTTTTAGAACAAGCTATTTGGCATTACTATTTTGGTGAATATTCACATCAACGTTTACTGACAACAAGAGACAGCCTAGCTGTCTACTGTTCTAGCATTTAATGTATGCAGGGCCCTAAAGACATTCTGTCATACAACGTTGGACCATATAGATGCCAGAAGATCCTATCTCTTTGCGTGCACAAATGGATAAAAGACTGTTGACTGGAAGCTTCCAAGTATCAAGCAGTCTAACGTCTACCAAAGCTAGAGACAACTGATACTTTAACGAATACTTTTCAAATTGAAGATATAAATACAAGACAGCAGGCATGCATGAGACAAACCAACGTATACTACAAGCAAGTTTAGCAATTCAAATCTTCTGTGAAAATCCAAGAGCCAAGCGTCTCATTCCTGATCGGTCTCAAGCTCTTTAGCTCTCTGTGCTGCAATAGAAATCTTGAGAGAGAGCCTGTGTAGTTCTGAGAGAAACCATTGTGTAGATCTCCTTCTCTCAGAGCTATTTTGCTTCAGATCGTTGCTTGTTAAAGCTTGATCTAGGGGCTTGATTTCATTGTTCATCTTTACTGTGTTATTCCCTTCTGTGGTGAAGGAAGACCTGATGGGGTATCCAGGGTGTTGTAGTTCCCTTCTGTGGTGAAGGAAGACCTGGTGGGGTATCCAGGGTGTTGTAGTTCCCTTCATGTGAAGGAAGACCAGCTGAGCTGGGTGTTGTAGTGTCCATAGGGGGAATATACCCTTGTTAGTAGAATCCTGAGTTGTTGCTTAGGGACTGGACGTAGGACTCCTAAGGAGAGGAGGTCTGAACCAGGATAATTCCTTGTGTTGTGTGATTGATTTCTTGTGTGACTATTGTTTATACTAACCTTCATCGAAGAACACCTTTGTGTGTATGTTTTAAGTACAGGTACTGACTAAGTAATTTTTAAAAGACCCATTCACCCCCCCCCCTCTGGGCTTGTCAACTGGGCAACAAGTGGTATCAGAGCGAGTCTCTTCGACAAAGAAGAAGATCTAATGATCTGAAGAGTAAAGATCCATGGCAGCCCAAGGTAACATTGAAGGTCAGTCTGTCAATCGACCCCCTCTCTTCGATGGTGAAGATTATGCTTATTGGAAAACCAGGATGGAGTATTTCCTGCAAGCTTTCGATTATCAAATTTGGTCCATAATAGAAGAAGGTGATCTCCTAGTCACAAATGAGAAGGCTCAGTGGACAGATGATGACAGGAAAAAGATTTCCTTGAACTGTAAGGCTAAAAGCATTCTATGCTGTGCTCTCAGGAAAAAGGAGTTCAATAGAGTGGCAGCCTGCAAATCTGCAATGGAAATGTTGGAAAAGCTCAGAATTACCTATGAAGGCACAGACAAGGTGAAGGAGACAAGAATTGACATTGTTGTTACACAATATGAGAGATTTCAGATGCAATCAAGTGAGTCCATAACTCAAATGTTCAGTAGATTTACTGATATTACAAATGGGTTGGCTGGTCTAGGAAAAACTTATGAGATTGGAGACATGGTAAGGAAAATTCTCAGATCCCTACCATCCTCATGGACCCCAAAGGTCCATTGAGGAAGCCAATGATCTAAAAAGGATGTCCTTGAAAAACTCGTCGGGTCCCTTATGGCCCATGAAATAAATATGGAGAGATTAGGAGAGTCCTCAAGCAAGAAAAAGCACCCCAATGCTTTGAAAGCCGAAGAAGAAGAATCAGAAGCAAGCTCAGATGACAGTGAAGGCATTGAGTATAGTGAAAATGAAGAAGCAATGCTATCAAGAAGACTGCAATGAATTCTAGCTAAGAAAAAGAAGTTTCAGTCTGGCAGAAGGTTCTTCAAGAGAGATAAAGAATTTAGGAAGCCAGAAGGAAAGGATCTGAAGAAAGGAGAACCAATATGCTATGAGTGCAAGAAGCCTGGACATATCAATGCAGAATGCCCAAAGCTTAAGAAAGATGGACACAAGAAAAAGGACAACTTCAGACGATTCAAGAAGTACAAGAAAAAGACAATGGCAGCCGCTTGGGAAAATAGCAGCGACTCAGACAGTGAGTCAAGCTCAAGCAGTGATAAAGAAGAAGTCAACCTGGCGTTCATGGCAAATACAGATGATAAGGTAACATCTGACTCCTCTTTTGATTCCTTTAATAATTCTAATTCGGATAATTTAGAGGAAGCATTCAATGAACTATATGATAAATATAGAGATATATCTAAATTATTGAAAGCTAGTAAGAAAAACATTGCTTGCTTAGAAAACACAAACTCGGATCTAAAATCAGAAAATGAACAGCTAGAAAAATAGTTAACTGAACTTAAAAGAAGAAATGAGTTATTATATGAAGATCTAAAAGATAAGAATGAACAAATAATTAAATTGGAAAAATAGGCAAGCTCAGATGAACTGAAAACAGAGATAAACTCATTAACAGAAGAAAATAAAAAATTATCTAGCACATTAGAAAAATTCACAAATGGTAAAAACTCTCTCATATTAAAAGGTGCTAGAAGATCAGGTAAGAAGAAAAATAGATTAGGCTATACACCCCCAGATAATGAAGAAACCATAGTTTATCCTAAAATATATCCAACACCAAAATTTGTACCTGAACAAAACATTGCATACAAAGCATATTTCAAATATATAGAAAAAGTAACTAAATTATCCTGCTGTAGTCACTGTAACAAGTTAGGACATATCATAACAACATGCCCAACAAGACACAAGAAATGGATAATCAAAAGCGAAATCAATGATACTAACCAATCAGGACCCAAAGAACTTGGGTACCTAAAGCTTAGTGTTTTCATTTCAGGGAGGCCTTAGAGCATCAAAATGGTACCTGGACAGTGGGTGCTCAAGGCATATGTCAGGGAACAGGAAAATTTTCTCTCAACTAAAAGCCGAAGAAGGAACAGTTACTTATGGAGACAATGGAAAAGGCACAGTTATTGGCACTGGATCAGTTGGCAGTAAAGGAAAACCCATAATTGAAGATGTTCTTTGTGTAAAGGGTTTAAAGCATAACCTCATAAGCATCAGCCAACTTTGTGACAAGGGTCACCATATAAAGTTTCAAGAATCCAAGTGTATTATCATGAAGGATGGAGTAGTTATTTTTGAAGCAAATAGAGAAAAGAATCTGTATGTTCAGTATCTTGAAGAACTGAAAGATCAAGATGTATGTTTAGCAGCAAATGGAGATCAATCAACTGAATTATGGCACAGAAGATTAGGACATTGCAGCTTAGATAGTATGAGGAAATTATTAAAGAAAAGCTTAGTGGAAGGTCTACCAAAGGTTAGCACAAAAATGGAAGGTATTTGTAGACCATGTGCAAGAGGAAAGCACACTAAGAGCTCCTTCAAGTCAAAGACCGTGGTAATCACCTCAAAACCCTTAGAACTTCTTCATATGGATTTGTTGGGGCCAATGAGAACCACTAGTCTTGGAGGAAAGAATTTTGGGCTTTTCATAGTTGATGACTTCTCCAGATTTACATGGGTATCATTCTTAGAACATAAAGATGACACATTTGAAAACTTTGTCAGTTTCAGCAAGAAGGTTTAGAAAGACAAGAAATTCAGCATTGTTAGTATTCGATCAGATCATGGAGGTGAATTTCAGAATGAAAAATTTGCAAAATTCTGTGAAAATGAAGGAATTGAGCACAACTTCTCAGCACCAAGGACACCACAGCAAAATGGAGTTGCTGAGAGGAAGAACAGAACCTTATTGGATATGGCAAGAACAATGTTGTCAGAATATGATCTGCCAAGATATTTCTGGGCTGAAGCAATAAACACAGCAAGCTATATCATCAACAGAGTAATGATCAGGCCAATCCTAAAGAAGACTGCCTACGAGCTGTACAAGGGAAAGAAGACAAAGATCAGTCACTTCAGGACATTTGGATGTCCTTGCTTCATCCACAACAATGGAAAAAGGGACATTGGTAAGTTAGATGCCAAATCAGATGAAGGTATCTTCATGGGGTACACTTCTAAACCTAAAGGCTATAGAGTATTTAACAAGCGATCTTTATTAATTGAACAATCTGTTCATATCATTTTTGATGAAACTAATCCTTCCTTGAGAAAGGAAGAAGATAGTGATATTGATGATGCAGATAAATTGTCTGAAAAACTAAAGGACACATCAATTGAAGACAAGGATGATCCACCCCTGGAAGACATGCAACAAAAGAACATTACTCATGAAAATCTTCTAAAGGAGTGGAGATACAAGAAAGATCACCCACCTGAGAACAATATTGGTGATCCATATATAGGGGTAAGAACAAGAGGTAATGTAATACCTTGTGATTACTTAGCATTTGTTTCTCAAGTAGAGCCTAAGACAGTCAATGAAGCTCTTTCTGATGAATCTTGGATAATAGTCATGCAAGATGAACTTAATCAATTTAAGAGAAACCAGGTATGGTCACGTGTTCCCAGACCATCAGACCATCCAGTTATTGGCACCAAGTGGGTGTTCAGAAATAAATTGGATGAGACTGGTGTGATCCTAAGAAACAAGGCCAGACTGGTGGCTCAAGGCTATTCCCAAGAGGAAGGCATAGATTTCGATGAAACCTATGCACCTGTAGCTAGACTTGAGGCTATTAGGATTTTACTTGCATATGCATCTGCTCTAGATTTAAAGCTATTTCAAATGGATGTGAAATCCGTATTTTTAAATGGTTTTATTAAGGAGGAAGTGTATGTTGAACAGCCTCCAGGTTTTAATGATACAGAATTTCCAAATCATGTTTTTAAACTTCATAAGGCATTATATGGTTTAAAGCAAGCACCAAGAGCCTGGTATGAAAGGCTTAGCTCTTTTTTATTAAACCATGGTTTCACTAGAGGACAAGTAGATAGCACTTTATTTATAAAGTCAAAAGTCAACCACATACTAGTTGTACAAATTTATGTAGATGACATAATTTTTTGATCTACTGATGAGTCTCTTTGCAAGTACTTTGAAAAGCTTATGCAGGGAGAATTTGAGATGAGCATGATGGGGGAGCTGAACTACTTCCTTGGATTACAAATCAAGCAAGGAGGAGATGGCACCCACATCTGTCAAGCTAAATACACCAAGGAGCTCCTGAAGAAATTTGGATTCGAAAATTCCAAACCACTGTCAACACCAATGAGCACATCAACAAGAATGGATAGTGATAAAGATGGTAAGAAGGTAGATCAAAAGATCTACAGAGGTATGATAGGTTCTCTACTTTACTTAACTGCCAGCAGACCTGATATACTATTTAGTGTATGCATGTATGCTAGATATCAAGTAGATCCTAGAGAATCTCATTTAATTAGTGTTAAATGAATTTTCAGATACTTGTTTAGAACTCATGATCTAGGTATTTGGTATCCAAAATCATGTGAAATAAATTTAGTAGGGTACTCTGATGCTGACTATGCTGGATGCAAATTAGATAGAAAAAGCACCAGTGGTTGTTGTCAATTCCTTGCAGGGTGTCTGATATCCTGGTCCTCCAAGAAGCAAAATTCAGTAGCACTCTCAACAGCTGAAGCTGAGTACGTGGTTGCTGGAAGTTGTTGTACACAACTCCTATGGATAAAGCAACAGCTTGAGGACTATGGCGTGCACATCAAGTCTATCCCACTGTTGTGTGAGACCACTAGTGCCATAAACCTAACCAAGAATCCAATACAGCACTCAAGAACCAAACACATTGAGGTTAGATATCATTTTATTCGTGATCATGTAGCTAATGGTAATATAGAAATTTCATTCATAGACACAAATAATCAGTTAGCAGATATCTTCACAAAAGCCTTGCCCGAAGAAAGGTTTACATCTCTCAGAAGGGAATTAGGTATGTGTAAATTGTGAAAGAATTATCTGTTAAAACTGAGATAGCAAAATTCAGAGCTCAAATTATTTATTCTCTTTAAAAATAAATAAATATCTCGTCCATTTCTCTTAAGCAAATATTCATGTCGGTTCGCCAGTTTGTAAATGTTTATTCTTTCGAACTGGAATTTTGTCATTTTTCGCCATAAAAGCACAACCCTTTTTCGAAAAAGGCATGTATCCTTTATTTCATATTCCGTAATCTATGTGGGAACGATTCCTCTTCCTTCTATCCCCTTCGTCCTCCTGCCTGAGGCGATAACCTATCGACCCCAGCATCGACTTCCCTCAGATTTGAAGGCTTCAACCTCTCCCACCAGAAATTTCTTGAGGGGTTCCTTCTCAATCACCCTTCCAGTCCTCCCGAACCTTTCCCTGTTAGATTCCATGGCCTCTACAACTGTTTCCGGCACTGTTGGGGGCTACGGAGCTGCGTTCTTCACAGCAGAGCAGCAAAGTAGGTTCGCGTCCGTCAAGGCAAAGATCTGTGGTAACAAGGCAGTGGATTTGGCAAACGTAGAGAAAAATGGCATGGGCAGTTTGGTTGAAGCTCTACAAAGGCTGAAATGGACAAAGATCGCAACCCTATCTGAAGTAAGTTATCCGGATTTGGTTAAAGCTTTTTATGTGTGCTTGAAGACTGAGGTGGATGGGACCTTGACTTCCATGGTCAAGGGTACCCAGATCAGAATCACTAGAGATCTTTTGGCATCTCTGTTTGACGTTTCTACCACCGGTCACAGTGGCATCCACTCAAAGGACACTAATACCAAGGGTTTAGGGATTATTGGTCCAGAGTATAAGCTGAAGGATGGGAAGCTGGATATTAACCAGCTTAGTGCTTTCAATAGATTGCTACACTTTATTATTTGTCAGATTATTGTGCCTAGAAGTGCATCGTTTTCAACCTGCGCCAGGGCAGACTCAGACCTAATGTACTGGGCTATCCAGAATCAAGAAATTAATACAGCTGAGTTGATAATTGAAAGGATGAAGTTTGCCAGCTCTTAGTTGTGGGACACCAAAAGCAAGTTGAATATCTCACTACCTTATGCCCATCTCCTGACAAGAATTTTCCAGCATTTAGGCATTAACATAGTTGGTGATGTGTCTGAGAAAATGGGCCAAGCCATTAGGTCTAGAAATTTGAAGAAAAGTGGTTTTTCACTGGTTAATGGTGTCTGGTCAAAGGTTGGCAAAGTCGAGGGTGAAGTTATCGTTGGTGAAGCCCAAGAGGATCTAGAACTAGCACCAGTAGTAGCAGAGTCACCAGCAGCATCAGCAGTAGTAGTAGAAGAGGCACCAACAACAACAATATCAGAAGCAGCAGTACCATCAGCAACAGAGGAAGAAGCAAGCAGAAGAATTGAGGACAATCCTCTTGAGTACATTGAGCCCTTTGGGCAATCTTCAAAGGATCCTCCTCCTTCTTCCCAAGCAGGCTCTCTACTTAGGGAGGTACTGGACTCCATTTCTCAGGGGGAGCCAGTTTCAAGTGATCCACATGTAACTAAATTTGTGGCAGATGGCCACTCTGAAGAAAGGGTCATGGAAGAAGCTCTAGGACAGCAGGAGCAAGTTTCAGCACAAGACGATGCTGTGATGGTAGATGCTCCCATTGAGGGGGAGTAATCAGTGGCAGAAGATGGTATTCAGGGAGAAGATGTCGTGGAAATCGGCCACACTGAAGTCCCTTCAGGAGAACTCCCAATGCAAGAAGAAACTGTCACAGCAGCCGCACAATCTAATATTCCCACGGGCAATGTGCCTGCTGAAGAAGAAGTGGTGGTTGAAAAGGAAAGTGAACCTCAGGGAGAGGGAAATCAAAACCCCCCAGAGCACCAATTTCAAGAAGGGGAAACAACTAGCTCCTCAGAATCTGAAGCTGATGATGGTGATCAACAGGCACCTGTGGACCATGCAAGTGAGAAAGGAAAGGGAGTTACTTCATAAGTTCCTCTCCTTGCGAATACTCCACATCAGAGGTCCCAGCGACAGAAAATTGTAATACATTTGAAGCCTGTGATTGAGAGGTTGGACACTTAGGGAGAAATCCTGTGCTCATTGCAATCTGATGTGAATTCCATTTTCAAAAGCCAGGCATTGGCAAACAAAGAGCTATATTCAGTAAGAAATGCTATGAAATGGTTCAACAAGGAGATGGGAAGCATGAAGTCAATGCTTTCTGAAATTTTGAAGGTTTTTGGAACCTAAACTCCTCCTCCTCTACCTCATGCTGCTCAGAGGAGTGCAGAAGATGTTCCACGGCCACCAGGGCTGGCAGCAGCAGACCCTCAAGCAGAAGTCAATGGTTCAGGGCCATCAGGGCCAGTTGATCAAGTGCCAGTGTCAGGACCATTAGGGTCTCATGAAGCAGGATCATGGCCATCAGGGCCGGATGAGTCTGAGCAGATCTTAGCAGAAGAAGAAGTTGTAGCTCCAGAGCCCCCAGCTCCTTCATCCTCTCAGACCCCAGTTCCTCCCTCACCACCCTCTTCCTCCACATCTCCACCTGCACCTCAAACCTTCAAAACAACACAACCCAGAGTCATCTCCTCACCCGCACCTTTTCCTTGTCAATCCACTTCATCTCCTGCATCTTCCACACCTCCTTCTCCACCTCCACCATTTTTTGAGGTTCCTCCAGTCTCCTCCTCAGCTGGAGCCTCCTCCTCTTCCGGTCCACCCTCCTTTGGACCATCTACACCAACTTCCTCCAACCCTTCTTTTCTTCATCCTGAACCTCCTCCATCTTTCATCACCATTCTTCCCAGGGAAGCTCAAATTGCTGGTCCCTATCTTGAGACCATCAAGGATGAGTTTGAAAATGCCATTCTTGGTTCTGTTCTCAAGGTTGGCAAGCATATTCATGAGACAGATCCCTACAGTCCCATCCATAAGAAAAGGAAGACATCCTTTTCCTCTTCAAGTATTTTATATCCTCCTCTGTGGTTTTCTCTCTCTGAAGTCACCAAGAATAGACCTCTCTACAGAGAATACCTCACCAAAGTTGTTTTTGCCTCTCTTTTCAACCTTCCTTATCTAAATCTTACTGATCATCTAAACACCATCTTACCCTACACCTCTCTGTCCCCCTCCCTCAGAAAGAAAATCTTCTCATCTACTCAATCTCAATCTGAAGAGCAATGGGGTCGCTCCAATAAAGAGCTCTACAACATATTTCTTCGTGCCAGATCTAATGTTTTTCCCCCAAGGGATCAGTCTCTAACCCTGTACGAATGGTTCCTGATCCATCATAATAGCACCTTTGCCCGATTCATCCAGACGGAAATCAAGATGACCAGGCATTTCAAAATGTTCAATGATTATAGATACCTTCATCGTTTGCCTGAGGTTCAACTCAGTCAGTTCAGGCAAGCTATCAAAAATCTTGGCCCTGATTGCCGCACTGAGGCCCTCCAAGTAGATTTTGCCACTCTTCAGTTGCCAGAGGCTACTTCTCTTCCTCCTCTGTACTCTGTGCTTATGGACACCTCAGTAGGCTCAGTCATTTTTTAGCGTTTTGCCAGAGTAATGGGCAGAATCAAAGTGAAAAAGGGTTGTATGGTCGCTTTCTCCAGATTTGTGTTTCGCGAATACCATTTAGGCCATGTCAGTGCTGAAGATCTTGCCCCTGCCTTGTCAGAATGTGAAAGATTGACTCCTGCTCATTGGACCAAGATCTATCCTCTCTCTGCACAGCAACTTTCTTAAGTTAATGTGTCTCGTGCTAGGGAAGGTCAACCTGAAATCTCAGCTGCTACATTTCTGGACATGAACTCCATTCACACTGTACATGATCCCTATCTCATTTGGGTTGAACGATACAAAGTGTATGTCGCCATGTGCCAGACCATGAAGCATCAGCAGGTTTTCTACCCTATCTCTGCCGATCAATTCCTTGCCTGTGCCAGTTTTGGTAAAGTCAACTTCTACAAAATGTCCATGGACCGAGATGCTTATGTTGATTTCTTGGATAAGCAGTTGACTATTCACCTCCATAGGATGGCTTCCTCCATGGGAGCATCCTACTCTGTAGCTCCTGGGGCATTCAAAATGTATTTTGAGAAGCAGGAAGAGCAGGCCTGGGAAATTATTTCTCATTTTGCCTCTCTTTTATCCCCTGCTTTCTATCTCCCTGTACCCCCTCAGCACTAATCTAGTGAGCTTTATTCCTTATCTTTTCTTCTCTCTTCCTTGTCGAAGTATATCTTTTTGCTTAATGACAAAAAGGGGGAGAACTATTACAAGCTCTGAAATACATACCTCTGAAATGCATACTCTTTTCATAGATTTCAGAATTTATTTATATAGAATTTTGTGTGCTATTTGTTGAAGGTTTGTCATCACCAAAAAGGGGGAGATTGATGAACAGTCTATCTCCATGTAATTTAATATATTACATTTCTATTTTGGTGATTAACAAAACCATGATATTTTGGTAAATTGACTATTTTCTACAAGTCTTAAGTACAGAAAATAATACCAAAGGAAAAACAAGTCAAAACAGGTAAGCATTTTCACACTGTATAAATAGCATCATATTTCGTCTAAGTACACATCGGTTTCTTTTGTAGATCACAACGATTATAGTAGAACTGCAACGATTTCCTCATAACGGTCTGTTAAATGCCTTAACGATTTCTTCATAGCTTGAAACATCTTTTGACTTCAATAGAAATCGTTACCACAACGATTCCTTTAGTGATCGTAACGATTTCGATAGTCATCGTAACGATCTTGTTATCGTAACGATTCCTTTAGTGATCGTAACGATTTCGATAGTCATCGTAATGATTTGCTTGTCGCAATGATTTCTTTAGTCATCGTAACGATTCCTTTAGTCATCGTAACGATCATGCTATCGTAACGATTCCTTTAGTGATCGTAACGATTTCGATAGTCATCGTAACGATTTGCTTGTCGTAATGATTTCTTTAGTCATCGTAAAGATCTTCCTATTGTAACGATTCCTTTAGTGATTGTAACGATTTCGATAGTCATCGTAACGATTCCTTTAGTCATCGTAACAATCTTGCTATCGTAAGGATTCCTTTAGTGATCGTAACGATTTGCTTGCCGCAACGATTTATTTAGTCATCGTAACGATTCCTTTAGTCATTGTAACGATCTTGCTATCGTAACGATTCCTTTAGTGATCGTAACGATTTCGATAGTCATCATAACGATTTGCTTGTCGCAATGATTTCTTTAGTCATCGTAAAGATTCCTTTAGTCATCATAACGATCTTGCTATCGTAACGATTCCTTTAGTGATCATAACGACTTCTTCAGTCATCACAACGATTTGCTTTGCATAATGATTTGTTAAGTAATCATAACGATTTGTTTTGCTTAATGATTTGATAAGTAATCATAACGATTTGTTTCGCATAACGATTTGATATTGAGTTATAACGATTTGCTTATCTATACACAATGATTTCATAAGTCACATTTGCATCGATTTCGACTTAATATATGACTTATCTCTGATAGCGTTGAATAGTCAAAGTCTTCGCACGAACCTCCATGACTGTTGTGCATTTAATGAAGACAGAACATATCTCTGCATGTATGCAGATGATATCTTTCCATTATCGTACATACTCTGTTAACATCTTTTAGAACAAGCTATTTGGCATTACTATTTTGGTGAATATTCACATCAACGTTTATTAACAACAAGAGACAGCCTAGCTGTCTACTATTCTAGCATTTAATGTATGCAGGGCCCTAAAGACATTCTGTTATACAACGTTGGACCATATAGACGCCAGAAGATCCTATCTCTTTGCGTGCACAAATGGATAAAAGACTGTTGACTGGAAGCTTCCAAGTATCAAGCAGTCTAACGTCTACCAAAGCTAGAGACAACAGATACTTTAACGAATACTTTTCAAATTGAAGATATAAATACAAGACAGCAGGCATGCATGAGACAAACCAACGTATACTACAAGCAAGTCTTAGCAATTCAAATCTTCTGTGAAAATCCAAGAGCCAAGCGTCTCATTCCTGATCGGTCTCAAGCTCTTTAGCTCTCTGTGCTACAATAAAATCTTGAGAGAGATCCTGTGTAGTTCTGAGAGAAACAATTGTGTAGATCTCCTTCTCTCAGAGCTATTTTGCTTCAGATCGTTGCTTGTTAAAGCTTGATCTAGGGGCTTGATTTCATTGTTCATCTTTACTGTGTTATTCCCTTCTGTGGTGAAGGAAGACCTGGTGGGGTATCCAGGGTGTTGTAGTTCCCTTCTGTGGTGAAGGAAGACCTGGTGGGGTATCCAGAGTGTTGTAGTTCCCTTCGTGTGAAGGAAGACCAGCTGAGCTGGGTGTTGTAGTGTCCATAGGGGGACTATACCCTTGTTAGTAGAATCCTGAGTTATTGCTCAGGGACTGGACGTAGGACTCCTAAGGAGAGGAGGTCTGAACCAGGATAATTCCTTGTGTTGTGTGATTGATTTCTTGTGTGACTATTGTTTATACTAACCTTCATCGAAGAACACCTTTGTGTGTATGTTTTAAGTACAGGTACTGACTAAGTAATTTTTAAAAGACCCATTCACCCCCCTCTGGGCTTGTCAACTGGGCAACATGTAAGGCCCTCAATTTCTGTGCATATTATATATATTTTGATGTTTATGTGTTCAGCCCGAAATCCCTATTTAACGTCAACATCCCTTGACATTAAGAGCATGTTGACGGCAACTTTTGTGCCGTTGACTGTGTGGCCAGAAGAAATAGACGTCCACATCGATTGACGCCTATTTCTAGTTGACGGCAGCTATGTGGCCGTTTACTTCTCCGGTTGCGTTTGGGATTTCAGATCTGAAACTGCCCCATTTCCTCCAGAGTTCGTTTAGGAAACGTATCCCCAATGGTCAGGACTCTTAAGACCTAGGTTTACCCCAACTCTATTGTCTATTTAACCTAAACATCTCGGTTAGAAGAGGGCTTTTCTCACCTAGGGCTATTTAGGTTTCGGGGTGAGAAAAGGAGAGTGTTTGTGAGGGCTTGATCCGGCGATTGGAAGGCTTCTCTGGCGATCTTCTACGTTTAGGAGGTTCTACTAGAAGTGGAGGAGCTCTCCTAACTCTGGGGGATCGATTGCACGAGCGTGGAGGTCAGATTAAGGCGAAGGACATCACCTCTTTGGCTTGGCCAAGGAGGGCTTCATCGCCAAAATCTGATCTTCAGAGGTTTTTAGAGAGGCAAGTAATTTAGGGGTTTCGTCCCTAGACCTATCACTTAGAGTTTAGGTATTTTTCGAGATTTTTAGATCGTGTCTTGGACCCCCAAATTCTGTGTTTTTCTGTGTTCGGTCTGCACTATCTGCAGACAGGAGGTTGATGGCAACCTTGTTGCCACCAAGTTCTTGAGTTAACGGCAATCGATTGTGCCGTTAACCCACCTTGACGGCAAGCCCCTTTCCGTCAAGTTCATCTGGTTTTTACAAGACTGTGGATTTAATTGTGTGAGGTGATTTTTGGGGATTTCTAGATGTTTGCACATGTTATAAAATTTATGGATGTTCAGGTATGATATTAGGTTAAAACCACGAATTTTTGTTAATTTTTTGAAAATAATTGTGAATTATATAATTTCTGTTAAGGGTAAAATATGCAGGTTTGATGGTTCTAAATTCAGAATAAATAGTCAAGATGTATGATAATGCTACAGAAAATTTACCTGAAACTAGAGTTACTATTTTCATGTTTTGAGACTATTAGACCCGATTGATTACTATTTATCTTGTCAGATTGAATTATCTTATTAAATTGCATGAGATCCCTGTTAAATGTTAAAAATAGAGTTACTGTCATGAAAATTCTGAAAAATTATCCATATGATATGTTCCATGCGTAGGGTTTATGGTTAACATTTGGGACTGTTTTGATATATGTAGGTACTATTTGCAATTATAAAGGTATTAAAAGCCATATTATGCATGATTATTCAAGAAACCGTAATTTCCTATGATTAGTATCATGTTTAGGTACTGTTATGCATGATTTAATACTGTTAGATAGTCATGATAGGTTTTGTAAACTAAAGTATATGTATTTGAATGGTATGCATGTGAATGGACCAAATAGTGCATGTAAAATGATGTAAATCATGTGATTAATTGAAATAATGTGATTAAGTGAAATGTGTGCCGAAATTGACACTGCTACCATAGAAGGCTGTAGAGCCGTACTATAGAAAAGTCCATATGGGAAGGCTCAATGTGTATGTGATATCCTGTGGGCATCAAGATGAAATCCTGGAGGTGGACAAGTACCACTGATTAGGGTGGAGAGGGTTTCTCTCGGTTCTGCGCAGTTATCAAGATTCGTCACTATAATGCCTAGGTGATGGGTATGTGTGATGTGATATGTGTGTCCTTCTTTATGGTGGTTCGGACTATGTGTTACGGCAAAAGAAAGATAATGTGTTACAATGTGAAATGTGTGTGAATGTGCAAAGTGTTCATGTGAAAGTGATGTGCTAATGTGTTACAATGTGAAATAATGTGAAACCATGTGATCATGTTATATTTATGTTAAAATAGCAAGACAAATGTGTGATTATGTGATATAAAAGCATGTGAAAAGTTATAGATATCATGCTAGGTTTGTTAGTAACCATGTATTTAATTCCATGATCAAGTTAATTGGAAAATTGTTGTGAATGAGTTGTATTTGATACCATGAATCAAGTTAAAGACCATGTGTAGAAAACATGTTATAGGTTACTTATTTATACTTGTTGTTATGACGTGAATCTTGTGGTAAGGTTATTTTTTTATTGTTAAGAGAATAGCATGAATGTGATATGTGTAAGGATGTGCCAATGGGTTACTTGCTGAGTCTTTGTGAAGACTCATACTTGCTTTAACATACAGGTGAGACAGGTGTCCCCGTACTTGAGAAGGACATTGTGAGGAGCGACTCCGAGCGAGAGGAGTAGCGAGATTGTGGAGGACTAATGCATAGCTTGTACTTTCTTTTACTAGTATGTGGGCAATGATGTTATGTTATAAACTTGTATAATTATGGACTTTGTTTATTTTCATTGCTACTATATAGACTGTGGAATGTGTGAATGATGGTGGAACAAGAATCTCTTTCAATTCCGTTGTAATTATTTTGTTATTTATGTACATCTCTACCTACTGTGTTGTGTTGGGTACATGTCCCACTATGACGGCACACTTTATATCGATGTGGATTAGTATAATCGTATCGGTATAAAGAGGTTCGTTACTGTCATGCTCCACCAATTTAGCAGCGGAATAAATCGGGGAGGTATAAACAACGTGTATGGTAACGTAAATTGCGCATACAGTCGCAATTATCAGAGCATCTAATAAACAATAATTGCAATAAATTCCTTATTTTATTGTTAAATCACCTAAACTATTACAACCACTAATTCTGAGCCAAAACATAGGGCTCAATAACATCATTACATTGAAAAGGATAATTAAGCAAATATCAAACTCTAAGGTACTAAGGACACTCCATCGCTATGACTCCTGGTCGCTCATCACTCCAGTCCATTCCCGTTGGTGTGCGTAGGGCCATCATCTGACTTACCTGAAACACATATAACAATAGCGCAGGGTGAGCGATAGCGCTCAGTAGGAGAACTATCAAGTATAGTCGAGAGAAAGATAGCACACGATAGCAAGAGAATGATAGCACTTTCAAAAGAATAATTGCAAAACTAGCATGATAAAGGATTGGCCATATAGTGAAAGAATATGTAACGTCTGCAAAAGGGTGCAATAGCACCTCCCTGGTCAAGCATCATGTCAACCCAGAGATATAGTAAAATGATTGATTGATTGTCATACATTAAATTGTGATTGTTATTAAATGGCGCTGGGTGCATGCCGTACACACTCTGATCACGTTACCCTCGCGAGGAAATAGCACTCTTCAGGCGCTCTCCCCAGGACCAGACCGGGCCCTATTGCTTTGCAATATAGCACTATTTTGTTATTTTAGACAATCAATTGTATGGCCAAATAGTATACCAATAAGAGATGAAAGTAATAGACGAAATTGATGAGAGTACAGAGTGAAAGTGAACATATGAGAGTAACGAGATAGTAGATGAGATAGGGGTATAATCGTAAAATAACGTTAAACCATGATAGTAATAGTTGCACAGCACCAGGTCAAATACCGGTAGTCTGGTAGAAGTCACAACTGCCCACTAGCCGTGGTATGAACACAGGCTAGATGCTCCGGCATGATCACGAGGTAGAAGAGAACACACTAAGGTTGTTTCGATCATACTGATCCCTAAGGGTGTATCGGGTTTTAGGGTACAACCAGCTCGTCAGCTAAGGACGTGCACCAAAGCCAAGAAGACTTACGGAGGCCTTGACAAGGATTCCCTGATCCAGTCAGGAGTCTTCCCGGTGGAGAGGTGGTCCATGCCAAGAAAGTGTGTAGAAAGCTAGGGTCCATCGTGCCTCGAGTGCTCGAAGGCCGAGGGAAGCGGTAACAGTATATAAAACGCGCGAGTAAACGAAAACAAGTGTAATTATTTAAATAGGGAATTTAGTAATTTATTTCACTAATTTACCAGATATATTATTGAGTGAATTAATAAGGTCTCATGGCAAACATGAATGTTTAGTGTGTGCATGTGTAAGAAATCAAGAGCACGTATGGTTGTGCACATGTCATTTAAAACTAATTAATATTATGTGAATATTACCCATTAATAATTTATAGGTCGTACTGTTCATGATGGTGCTTAATTAGGGTTTAACAGGAATTGATGGGGGTTAAATAATAGGGGTATGAAGGCAAATCAGGGTTCTGGCCGCTCTATTGGTGTCGCGACGCAGGGTACTATTGCGATCAAGTCACGACAAGGCGGACCGGCGCGTTCAGATTTCAGGTCGCGACGGGGTTAACAGTCGCAATCAGGTCGCGACGCTATGTCCGGTTGCGTTCTGCTGAACTGGGCGCTGGGGTGAACCGGGGGCAGGTCGTGGCATGTCGACCCGTCGCGTTCAGAACGCGATGTTTCTTCCTGCCGCGACCTCCTCTGATATCACGGCAGATCGGGCCGTCGCGACACCAGAAGGCTGCCCGAGCCCAGAAAAGGAGATTTTCCCCTTTTTGGGTGGGTTACATCCCTTCCAAACATGATATCAGTCACTTCAAAAATTATGTAACTAATTTTAAATGAGAGTAGACATGGAGATCTATCACTGGTCCCGATTAATTAGAAAACAGTCATGTATAGAGCATGCTTGACTAGGTTACTTTTCGCTAACCTAAACATGCACAGTCAAGGAACAATGAATTAATTCGCCACGGACACAAGATGAAAATTAGGGCAAATAGGGGCGTTTGAAAGGTAGTATCAAGTAGTATTTATGAGAATAAATTCGGGGCATGGGATCGAGTACATGCAAGGATTTAAAGTAAACAAGAGGGTTCGGGTGCATGGATATGACAGAGATTGTAACATTTAATTCGCTCTCATGGATGAACGAAAAAGGGTGAAATCATGGGCTTTCGAAGAGGATCATGCAAGCTACCTAGGGTTAATTTTACATGATTTAAGCTTGAGAGATTGCCTACCTTTTTGCGCTGTGATGGAAACCTACGGTTTAGACGAAGAAGGTGACGAAAATCCCTTGCTCCAAGCTTCCTCCTCTCCTTGCTCTTCGTCCTCAACTCCTCTCCTCGTCCTCCAAAGCTCCAATAGTCATTCTAGGGTTGCTAAGGCCGAAATTGGGGTTGTATTGGGTTGCTATAGAGTCCTTCTTTCTTAAAACTCATCTTTCCCTTCAAACTCGTAATTTCTACATTTATCACCCAATTTATTACCTTTATCTACCTAATAGGCTTGGGGAGAAGTCTAAATTCGTGGATAATAGTTTAGGATAGGATTAGGACTCTTTTTTGGATATTTATAACCCTTTCTAGTATTTATCTTACCCTTATTTAATTTATTTACTAATTAACTCCGAATTCTCACATTTATCTCTCCATATTCTAGCATTTATCCTCTAATTGATTTGGAGAGAGATCTAATTTCGTGGCTAATGGGTTAGGATGGGATGAGGACTCCTTTTTAGGATAATTATGGGTTATTTAATGATTATCTTAACCCTTTTCCATTTATTATTAATTTAAGTGCGAATTTAGCTTAATTAATTCCCATCCCAAGATGGGCTATCCTCATTTGGGCCCATTATTTTATGCTTGGATCATTAATACAACCTATTTCTAATTTACCTTAATGGGTTTTAGTTTAATTTCATTTATTACAATTTATTTACCCTTTATTCTAATTTCTCTCATTTATTGACTGATTTCTTATTTTATTTCAAGTTAATATTATTTATCCCCATATTCTTAACCTTCATCATTTGGGCTTTTGCTTTTGGCCCAATAACTTATGTGGGGCTTAATTGTACAACCCATGTACTTACTTTACTTAATGGGTTTTTATTATCTTTTTATTAAAGAATATATTTATGGCCAAATTTGTCCATTGGTCCAATTATCATAATGGGCTATCAACCCATTTTGTTTAAAGATTACCTACATGTTTATTTAAATTTTTAATTCACTTTGGCTCATAAAATAATGGGTTCTCCGACTTATTCCTTAATTACGACAGTAAGTCGCATAAATTCTTAAACTAGATCCAAATGATTTCTTTATGCCTAAATTTCTTGATGGGTTATTAGATAATATTATTTAAAGTAAAATTATTATTCTTACATCATTTTTATATGAGTTTTTACTCATGTGATAATGATGCGTACCTTTTTTAACTAGTCTTAAATTTATTAATTGATAATATCTCAATTTATCTTTATTTTTGAATTAATGAATTTTCCGGGGTACTACATCCTCCCCCACATAAAAAGAATTTGGTCCCCAAATTCATATGATATGATACGTCTATCAATTTATCCTGAATATTTCATTTCATTATCTCCCCCACTTAGGGATTTGCTATCGAGAAAATAATATGAACTTTAAACTAAGGGTTTAGTGATAATATCTTGTCTACCTTCATTGGCATGATTTAAATCCACAAGGGCTTGTAAGCGTCTTTGGCGTGGAGTTTGGTTCTTCTTGTAGACGCGAGATTTGGCCTATCTCCGCGTGGTTCATGGCCCAATAAGGCTTGGTTTGACCGCTTGTTGACTTGCCTCAGATTCCATGTAGACGGCAACATCGACTGCCGCTGAGCTCTGGTTGGCGGCATAGTCCCTTGACGTCGATTCAGGTTGGCTTCCACAGGGGTTGACGTCTGCATGGGGTGGCGGCAACATCGTTTGACGTCAACCTAGTTTACTTGGTCTACGCAACTGCCCGAGATTCCAGCCCACTAAGCGCCCTCTCCTCGGCCATGCAGCGCATGGGGCCATTCCCAACGGGCAAATGGGCCACCTTGGCACCCCCTTGACCCAGTAAAAGCTTACATGGCCCCCTCTCATTGGCTCAAGCTTTAACACATGGATTGCCACATATTTAAGTGTGTTTTCTCACACTTGAGCATCCAAGGGTCCCTAGCTACGACCCTACTGCCTATATATATCACTCCTTGGCCTTCTAAGTGAGGGAGGAGATGTTGGACGCCCAAGCTTTGTTTCTTTGAGAGAAGAGAGAGAAAGTGCACCCTAGCTTCCACTCTTGTTCTCCCTCTTTCTCTCAACATCTGGAGCATCCAGGAGGCTTCACTCCGAGCTGGAGGAGCCCACCAAAGCTACTGGCAACCACTGCAATGAGGATCATCTCCCTCCTCCTCCTCTCTTTCACTTTCCTCTCTCTTTAGCTTTACATGTTACACACACACCCACACACATCCTAGGCACGTAGGACACCTACCTACACACCTAAAAGGGGTTTTCCAAACCAAAAACGGAGGGAAGAAGGGTGGTCATAACACTTGGCCACCCCTCTTCTCAAGTCCGCAACCGGCACGGGGCTCTCCTTTTGGGCCTTCTCTTTTCGTTTTGGACATTTACTACACTGCATATAGGTCTAATAGAGTCTTTTCTTTGTGGCAGGAACACCCAAGCAAGACCGTGGAGCTTCTTCTCTTTGGCCGGCAGAAGAGAGGAAAGTTGGGATCCCATCGTCTACCGTAGCGCGAGGCACGTCACCGACGCAATCATAGTACCTCCTTGGGCACAGGTAAGGCCCTAGCGATCACATCTTGCTCATTACCTTGTTGGTTTTCTTCTTTCTCTCTTTGATCAACTTGGTCAAACTGGGGTCAAAGAAGTCAACCAGCCATCATCCAACGCCAACGAGGGAGCGGCAACGTTCGGGAACCTCCGGAGATAGAAAGTGCACGCGAGGGCGCAGAACAGAGCGTCCACAGCTCCGCTTTGGCGAACATGGTGGGACCACTCCTGCTGCCATGGTTTTCAGTCTATACACAGGTAGACGTCAAGAGATCTCGCCGCCTGCCCAGGTCAACGTCCATATCTCTTGTCGTTCATTTATGTTCAGCGTCAACATCTGATGTCGTTTACTTCTAGTCAGCGTCAATCGATCATGCCGTCTACTTGTTTCTGAAGAATTGAACGTCCATACAATTGCCGTTTATTTCCCAGAAGCATGTTTTTGGACTATTTTGATTGATTTTTCTTTATGTTTGCTTCTTGTCTGTTCTCTAACGGTCCTCAGTCACGGGGGGTCCTTATTTCTCTCCTGTTCTAGCCTCCCCACACATTTTAGGATAGCCCCTCCTTGATTCACAACTTTTTACTCGGGGATTCCCTCTCGGGTAAATCGAGTTGGCTTTAAGGAGAACTTCATAAGTCCCTAAATTCCTTGGATTCCCTGATGGTATGGGGCAGAAGGACCTTTCACCTTCCCATTTAGTCTGCCTATTCATCCGAGTTTGAGTGAGGATCGAGAGAACCGGCCCTTACAAGTCTAATTAACACACAACTACAACATCTAAAAATTTTGGGGACGTTGTTTGATAACGTTGTTTGGTAGAAATCTATATTTCTCCTTATAACAGTGTAATTAATCAACTTAACCATTTTAAAATCAGTAGGTTGTGTTGCTAATGGACTCTTGATTGAAGTCTGTTAACATGACTAACAATCCGACTTTTGAGTACGAAGATAATATTCATGATGAATTTGTCAGAATGGTCAATGCTAACTTGCAACCCGAAGAGTCAGTCCAATCCTCTTCTCAAGCTGATAATGAGGAGAGTGTGAGTTTGAGGGTCAATCCCACGTATGCTCAAGAAGTTCAAGAAGACCCCGAATTTTCCAAACTCCTCTCCCGTTATTCGCCCGAGGACATCATTTCAATGCTTTCTAAGCATACTGTACGGACAATGGCCTCTCCTTCCTCTCCATCTCCATCTCCTTTCCATACTTCTTCATCTAGGCCCATTCCTAGGCCGGTCACCCCATCCTGGGTCCCCATCTCCACTCCTATTCCTCCTCCCACTCCTTTACCTACTCCCATTCCACCTCCTCCTTCTGTCTATCCACCCTATGTCCAACCTACACCCCCCCGCTCAATCCGAATCCATCTCCCGATCGAAGATGGAGGGTCATGTTAGGAGACTCTTAGCTGAGTCCTTGTCCCTCTCCAAGCCTCACTCCCTCCAAAACTACTGCAAGCTCCCCAATGCCTACTTTCCTCCGGGTTTCAAGGCCCCGAAATACCGCAAGTATGATGGGACCACCGACCCCCAATTCCATCTTTCCGGCTTCACCATGGATTCCCACCGGTGGTTGTACGATCGGGTCCTCTTAGTCCACCTCTTCCAACAATCGTTAGAAGGGGAGGCTTTCAGGTGGTTCACCGCCTTACCCGCATCGGATCTTGTAAATTTTGACATTGTCTTCAAACGCTTCATCTCCCACTTTTCATACATGGCCACTCAAGTCCCTACACTTCCCGACTTGGTGGCGGAAAATATGAGGCCGGATGAAGACTTTGTCACATTCGCCAACCGATGGAGATCCATGGCTTCAAGGGCCGACATCCCCAACCCGGAGTCCCAAGCCATAACAATGATAGTCACTAACAACACCCCTTTGCTCCGTTCTATATTGATGCTAAGTGAGTTCCCCTCCTTCGCACATCTTTATAACCGAGCTAGGGTGGTCCAAAATCAAATCAAGGACTCCTCTCTTCAGCCATTCTTCGAAGGGAAGCCCAAGGGACGCAAGGCTCCCGCGGCACCTACCACAGAGGGGGTGACCGTCAATGAGTCCGTCAGTGCTTGCAGTCAGCCATTGAGGCCTCCCAACAAGCCTTACAATCCGCCTTCCAATCCTCATCAATTCCCATCACACCCTTCTAGGCCTTACTCCGATGTTCCTCCTCCTTCGGGCTATACCCGTCCCGGTCCTAGGAGGTCTCATTATCATGCCCTCCCCGAATCCCTCGAGGACATATTCTTTGCCCTCATGTCCTGCGACGCTATCTGACTCCCCCCACAAAAGGAGAGTGTCAATCCGAGGGCCGATACTTCAAAGTATTGTCCCTACCATAGGTCTCCCGGTCATGAACTCCATAATTGCTTCACCTTCCGAGACTGGGTGTATGACATGAACGACCAAGGTAGGATTAATTGGGAGGACTTTAAGGTTACCATAACCAAGTCTAGGTATACCAAAAGGGACCTTGGTATTGTGCAAAACCCTCTCCCCAACCACCAAAACAACAATCCCTCCTCCTCTAGGTCCCAGGAAAAGGTCAATACCATGACACATTCGGAACCTCGGGTCGTGAGGAGAGAACAACAATGGGGGGTGGAAGGTTTTGAGGAGTGGTACCCATGTCCCTCCGTAGAGTCTCAGGAGCCCTCCACCACCGTAGACGCCATCCTAAAAGAGTGACCCTTAGTGCTTATCCCACCCGCTCCTCAGGATGCCTATCCTTCCATTCCCATTCCCCCTTCCTATGAGTCATCCATCCATAGCACCAAACCCCTCCAACTCATTCTCCCTAGGTCCCAAGAGGACGTTCATGTCACACTTTGGAATTGGATTGTTCCTCCGCCCCCTCGGCCATCTCGAGATGAGGAGGATAACGGACCCCCACCACCTGCCGGCACCGAATATGATATTCTGCAACACTTGGATAAGACTCCTGCGAGGGTGTCTATTTTAGAATTGATTCGGAGATCGTCGTCCCATCAGTCCACCCTCCTCCAATTCCTTCAAAAAATCATGGTCAATGATGCCCTTCCTCCCAGCGGAGTAACCAATGCCATCCCCTCCCACACCTAAGGACCCTCCATCTCCTTCTCGGACAAAGACCTTGCTGCCCCCGAGTGTCGCTCCCTTCCTCTCTGCCTCACCGTCACCCTCAACGGGGTTTCGGTGGATTCCACTCTCATTGACACCGGGGCATCCATTAATGTCTGTCCAATGAAGACTCTCAAGCAATTGGGTTTGGGAGAGGATAATCTCGAGAAAATCTGCTCCACCATTGCTGCTTATGACAACTCCAAGAGGGTTGCCAAAGGTAAAATTGCTCTTCAACTAGAGATTGGACCCGTCACCATGTCATCCGAGTTTCTAGTTTTGGACGTCGATCTGGCCTATAAGGCCATTCTTGGTCGTCCTTGGCTGGAACAAACTCTAGGGGTCCCTTCCACCGCCCATCAATGCTTCAAATTTCCATACAATGGCTGGGTTATCAAAATCAAGAGCATTCCTACCGTGGAAACTCTCAACTCTAACACTTCGGAGCAGATGCCACACTTGTTCATTCCAACAAGGGGAAGAAGCATGTTATGTTCATCTTTGATCTCCCCTCTCCCCTTGATTTGAACCAACCTCCTCTCTTGGATGAAGAATATGAGACCACCATGTGTCCCCAAGGGAAAGGTTGGGAGGTGATGGCTAAGATCGTCTATATTCATGGCCGAGGATTGGGTAGGGACAAGTAGAGTCCTGTCAATAGTGTCCAAGTCAAGATGTTGTTGGCAAGGGCTGGTCTAGGTTTTCACCCGGACCCAATTCATCCGGATCCATTCATACCCTATATATGAACCTCTTATCTGGACCCTGAAGGAGCACTTCATTCAGGGGCCCATCCAGCCAGGAAATCGGGAGCCTATGGTGGAGGAGTTGTCCGACTCCGAGAGCGAAGAAAAGAAGAAGCTACCGAAATCGAGGAAGTCTGCGAGGACTTCGGCCTTCTCTCGCTCTTTGATTCTAACCTTCTACCTACATCTCCGTCCCCATCTTCTTCATCTTCCCCCTCAACCAAGGTGTGCTCGGCACACGATTCTCCACCCACTTCTTCCCCCTTCCTTTCTCAATCTGTCCTTCCTCCATTCCTCACCTGGCCAGTCGGGGCATCCTTGGGTCAACAACTCATGGTTCTAAGCCTTGACTCCCAAAAAAAAATGCCAATTTTGAAAGGTGGGAATGCGAGGTCTCCGTCGAACACCCTTCCTCTGTGGACTCTCTTCTGATCGGCCAAAGGCCGACGCTTTCCAGCTTAAATCCCCATTCTCGCCCGTCTAGGGGCACTTCTTGTAAGGCCCTCGAATTTTGTTGCATTATTATATTTCGTATAAATAATTCAAGTTGTGTATGCATAGATGTACATATCTATGTATGTATTAACTAGTTATACTTATGCATGCATGTGTATAAATTAGTTGTAAATAATGTATGAATGGTATGATGGTAGTGGGTACATGATAGTATACATATTGCATGTATGTAGGTATAAGTTGTGCATGGTTTCTGTATGTTTTTGAGTTCTGGCCGAAGGCCAACTAGGCGTCAAGATCAATGGACGTTTGTGTTGTGTCGGCGTCCACCATATGGATGCCAACACTAAGTCCAGCGTCCAACGATGTGGACGTTAATTTCTCTGATCTGCATGAGTTGCAGAGCCCGAATTTCCGGGAGCAAGCTAGCTCACCCATTGGGGAGCTGTCCCCAACGGTCTGAAAGGGTTCACATCAACCCCTACGGGACAGGAGAGGCCTCTCTCCTATATCTGAACCCGAGTGCAACCCTAAACCCCATTCTCTTGACCTCTTTTGAGAGATAGAGAAAAACCCTAACTGCTGTGAGCAAAACCCCACCTTTGCAACCTTTAATCCGGTGATCTAAAGCTTGTTCCGGCCATCTACCATGATAAGGAGGTAACTGGAACATCAAGAAAGGCATCCCCGACCTCGATCTGCTGTGGAGATTGCTCAAGAACCCGGAGGAAGGCAATCTTGGGAGCTTCTTGGGACTGCCCAAGGATAGCATCACCAACCCATTTAATCCCTTTGGAGAGTTTTTGAAAGGCAAGTAACACTTACACTTCATCCATGTAGATGTCTAGTAGGGTTTTACTATTTTTACAGATTTTAAATCGTGTCCTGGATCCCCCTTTTCACCTGTATTTGGAGTTCGGTCTGTGCTCTTGCGCAAACAGGAACTTGGCGTCAATGCCTTGCCGCCAAGATCTTCAGTCGGCGTCCAGCGATATTGCCGTCCAATTCCTTGAACGGCCAGAGACTGCCGTTAAGTTCGTCTGGACAGAACAGTGAGCTGTTCTGCCCTTCTCTATGACTATTTTCGATGTGTTTTCGTGATGAGGATATATTGTAACCTATTATGACATGTAATATTGATGTTTGGATGTGTGGTGAGATCCTTGTGATTTCTGTGATTTGGCATAAATGATTTTATTATGGAAAATGTTTGCATGATGAGACCTAGACCATGTTAGTTACTGTTTGTGCAATCCATGTGGAGTTTGGATGCCCTAATTTTGCTAGACTGAGAGTAAGTAGATCAGTCCATGCTCTGAATTTTTAGGAATTTCCCCATGCTCACATGAATTACTGTAATTTCTGGAATGGAATTAGAAAACATGTGTAGGTCGTGTAAAATTTCCAGTAAATTGTGTACTGTGTAATAAACTCGGGAAAATTTCATGTGGTGTTGTGTAGGTTGGGTTCAGAGTTATGATCTGTTAAACTGAATTTTCATGTTATGCACCATGATAAATTGAATTTCGAATAGATGAGAATTGATGTTAAATTTTCTATAATTACATTATCAGTTAGAAAAATGTGAAATTTTGCATGATAGATCATGAACTTGTACCCAGCATGTGGTTAAATTTTCAGCCTAATTGGACAATTGTATGATGCAAAATGAATTTCCCATGCGAAGTTATGTAATGATGTAGGCTTTTGTGAAAGTGATTTAAATTGCGTGTACCTGATTATGCAAGATACTGAATGTGAAATCTCTGTCATCTGAAGTACCATGTTAGGGAAAACAGAGCCACATGTGTGAATTAGAAAATGAAAAGATGTGTGAGCGTCAGGTGTAAAATGTGTGTAAAAATCGGTATGTGTAATGTGTAAGACTGTGCTAAGTGTGATACTGCTTCCATAGAGGGCTGTGGAACCGTACCATGGAAAAGTCCCCATGGGAAGGTTCAATGTTGTGATCTAAGGGCATTAGGATGAAATCCTGGAGGTGGACAAGTACCACTGGTTAGGTGGACTTGTTCTCCCGTCTGCGCAGTCCAAGAGTCTGTCACTATATTGTCTAGGTGGCGTCTATGTGTATGTGATGTGGATGTGTCCTTCTTATGGTGGTTTGGACTATGTGTCACGGCACTAAAATGTGAAATGTGAAATGTGAATGTGATCATGTGTAAATTGTGTAATGTGAACATGTGTAAATGTGCAATGTGTAAAAAGTGAACGATGTGAAGGAAGAAATTGTGCAAACATGTGAAACTAATGTGTTAGATAATGAAATGGTGATCCATGATATGTTAATGTTAAACTTGTGTCATAACAGCAACCTAATCGTAGTTATGAAATGCTTACATGTGTACAAATTCGTAGAATCCATGCTAGTAGCATTTCTTACTCATGTGTAAATGTTTCCATGTTTAAGCGCCACCATAATATGGTTATTGAGATTGTAGCTCTTATGTGATGGGTTGTGAATTCCTAATTCATGTCAAACACAGCAAGCTAAGAGTGTATAAAACGACAATAGGCATGTGTAAGAATGTGTAGAAATCATGATAGGAAGGCCTCATTTCATGTATGTAAGCATACCATTTGGTTGCTCTCATGTTTGCTTATTGGAGGTGAAACCTTTATGTGATGGAATAAGTAGAAGCATGTGATAGGACATTTAATTGGAAAATCTGAAATCAGACCATGTGTTTAATTTGGGTAGAATTACCATGATAGTTGTCTCTTAGTGATGTCCAGCATGCTACATGTTTTGTCTTGTGACTTGGGATGAAAAGCTGCTATGATATATGCATGTATGATATGTGGCGGTGTTATTTGCTGAGTCTTTAGACTCATTACTTGCTTCGGCGTATAGGTTTAGTTGACGACGCTACACTGTTAGAGGAGGCAGTGGAGAGCGACTCTGAGTGTGGAGACTAGCTCTTTGGAGTTCACTTGTGACACTTTGTGATTTCATAGTATGTATTGTAAGGCAGTGTATGAGAATTATCATGTAATCATGGACAACTATGTATTTTATTTAGCACTTCTTTATGTGGATTATGTGGACTTTAGATCTTTAATTGTTTCATGGATCATGTTGTTAAATGTGGATGATGAGATGATGAAAGATGGTTCTTTTACTTCCGCTACTCTGCATTTATATTTATGCATCTCAATCGTATGTTATTGTTTGGGTAAATGCCCCACTGTGATAACGTTCACTATACCGACATGGGTTGGTATAACCGTACCGGTATATGAGGGTCGTCACCTGGATTGGTATCAGAGACGACCGGTTGAGATTGCACATGAATATACATAAGTCATCATCTTCATTACATGCTAAGTCTACATAGAAATGTCCACATATGTAGAATTGATTAATAATAAATGAAAAATAGATAAGAAAACGGTTAGGAAATAAAGTAATGTAGCTCTATTGATGGCTGAAATTTATTGCAGCCATGGCTTCGAGAGGTAGGCGTGGTGGAGCGCCGGCCCGTGAGGACGAGTCGAAACGTGAGGAGCGGGCTGAGCAGCAGGCCCCTGCACCTCAAGGTCCTGTGCTTCCCCCACCGCCGCCCGTGGATTATGGAGTGTTCATGCAAGGTTTGGTGCAGCCATGCAGACGCAGCCCCACACCCAGACTGCACTCCAGGCTCAGTTGGAGGCTCGGTTAGCATAATTAATTCAAGAGTAGTCTGTTTGTTTAGGACGAGTCGAAACGTGAGGAGCGGGCTGAGCAGCAGGCCCCTGCACCTCAAGGTCCTGTGCTTTCCCCACCGCCGCCCGTGATTATGGAGTGTTCATGCAAGGTTTGGTGCAGGCCATGCAAGACGCAGGCCCACCCCAGACTGCACTCCAGGCTCAGTGGAGGCTCAGGTTAGCATAATTAATTCAAGAGTAGTCTGTTTGTTTATTGGTTAATGATATGTTGAATGCATATTGCTTGTTGATTGATGTAGCAGGCCTCCAGTTCCAGCTCAGGACCATGGGTGGACCCTCCATCATGGAAAGATTCAAGAGGATGCTGCCACCCTCTTTTCGGGGGAGAGCGATCCCTTACTAGCTGAGAGTGGATGAGGGAGATTGAAAAGATCTTCCGAGCTGTTAGGTGTGCGGATGAGGAATAAGGTTACATTAGCCACCTACATGCTACAGGTATGCTTTATATGCTGTATGTTCTGTTAAGTTAGATTTGTTTTAGATGGTGCTTATGAACGGTGTACTGCAGGAATAGCTGATGTGTGGTGGGCTTCATTGCTGCGTACCTGTTTTGAGGACGGTGCGATTGATGTTGCTTGGGACGAGTTCGTGAGGCTCTTTCGGGCCAAGTTCGTCCCCGAGCATATCAAGATCGGATGGAGTAGGAGTTCCTCTCTTTGACTCAAGACTCCATGACCGTGCTAGAGTATGAGGCAAGATTCTCTGAACTCTATAAATATGCACCTCATATCGTGACAGATGACGCAGAGGAAGACAAAGAAGTTCGTGATGGGCCTGAAGCCATCACTGATGACGAGGCTAGTGGCGTTCGACCATCGCACTTTGGACGAGGCCCTCACCGCTGCTTGTAGGAAGGAGGGTGAGATGGGAGCAATACCTAGAGAGAAGAAGGTTCTTGCAGAAGAGACCTGCAGCTACTTCCAGCGACAGGACAAGAAGAAAGTGGTGTACCAGACACAGCAATGATCGATAGCAGTCGGCAGTACTCAGGTACCTTCTGTACGTTCCCCTGGTGTGAAGAAAGAGTGGCCCCACTATGGAGACACATGGTGGTTCCGAGTGTTGAATGATTTCCGGGAAAGGCCTGAAGTGCGGAAGTAGCGACCACAAGATCAATGGATTGTCTGAGACTTCAGCAGGAAGTCCAGCGCGAGCGCCAGCCCAGCAACGGTAGCGGCAGCAGCGCCAGCTACAGAAGACCAGGAAGACCTCGAGCCCCAGCTCGAGTGTTTGCTTTAGCGCGAGAGGATGCCGAGCAGGCGGAGCATGTCACCGAGGTACGGTTTTACTTCTAGGGTGCACGCTCGGTTTTGTTTGATACGAGTGCTACTCACTCGTTCATTTTCGAGCAGTCGCTAGACAGTTAGCCCTAGAGTCAGGCATCGAGTCTGAGGATTTAGAGGTCCCTTGTCTGTGCACACCCCTGCGGCATGGTATCGACTAGGAAGTACATTCCGTCGTTACCTGTGTGCATTGATGATAGAATCCTAGAAGGGTGTTCTTCTTACTAAAGATGAAAGACTTTGATGCTATTCTTGGTCTGGATTGGCTAGAGGAGCACTATGCGTTAGTGGATTGTCGTCGGAAGAGGATTGTTCCGTATTCCTGGTGAGGACGAGTTCTCTCATCCCTTGCAAGGAACTTGCGGGAAGATTGGTCATCTCTGCCATGAAGGCGATGCGCATGGTAAACAAGGTTTGTGACGCGTTTCTCGCCAGCGTGGTAATAGTACCTAAGGCTGATGAGTCACCTACTCTTGCAGAGAGATTGAGGTAGTGCAGGATTTTCCAGACGTCGTTCCTGATGATTATCTGGAATGCCACCGTAGAGAGAGAGAGTTCACCATAGAGTTGCTTCCGGGCACCTCTCCGATCTCGAAGGCTCCATATCGGATGGCACCTGCGGAGTTAGCCGAGTTAAGAAGCAGTTGCAAGAGTTGCTAGATAAGGATTTATTCGCCGTGTTTCCCCTTGGGGCGCACCTGTATATTCGTCAAGAAGAAAGATGGGTCACTCAGGTTAGCATTGACTACAGAAGCTGAACCAAGTGAGTGAAGAACAGGTATCCCTTACCTCATATTGATGATTTTGTTTGACCAGGTTGCAAGATGCAACAGTCTTTTCTAAGATTGATGCGATCTGGTTATCATCATTGAGGATTAGGAGTGAGGATGTGTCCAAGACGGCGTTAGACCCGTTATGGACATTATGAGTTTTTGGTTCTTCCTTTCGGATTGACCAATGCCCCTGCAGCGTTTCATGGATCTCATGAACAGGTGTTTAGGCCTTATTTAGATAGCTTGTGTGTGGTGTTCGTTGATGATGTGCTGGTCTACTCTCCGGATGAGGCCACACACCATCAGCATTTGAGGGTAGTGTTAGATGTCCTTCGTGAGCACAAGCTGTATGCTAAGTTCAGCAAGTGCGATTTCTGGTTGCGCGAGGTTCAGTTCCTCGGGCATGTTATCTCCGGTGCTGGTGTAGCCAGTGATCCAGCGAAGGTCCAGGCAGTTATGGATTGGGAGACTCCCATGACCCCTTCAGAGATTCGGAGTTTTATTGGTTTTAGCTGGTTACTATCGGCGATTTATTGAGGGATTTTCATCAATCGCCGCCCCATTGACTCAGCTCACCAGAAAGGGAGTGAAGTTTGTTTGGTCCGAGAAATGTGAGAGTAGTTTTCAATTGTTGAAGACTAAGCTCACGTCAGCTCCGGTGTTAGTCTTACCGAGCGGTGTAGAGGTTTTGCTATCTACACGGATGCGTCTCGGATTGGTTAGGTTGTGTGCTAATTGCAGCAGGAAAGGGTAGTGGCTTATGCTTCTCGTCAGTTAAGGAGCATGAGAAGAACTATCTGACTCATGATATGGAGCTCGCAGCAGTGGTTCATGCACTAAAGATCTGGAGGCACTATCGTTATGGTGTCAGATTTGAGGTGTTTACCGACCACAAGACCTTGAAGTATCTTTTCTCCCAAAAGGAATTAAACCTGAGGCAGAGAAGATGGATTGAGTTCTTGAAGGACTATGGACTTCGACCTTCAGTACACCCTGGAAATGTAATGTCGTGGCGGATGCTCTGAGTAAAAGGCCATCTCTCCAGCAAGACTGGAAGATGTTAGAGGATGCGGCTTGCGCGTTGACTGAATTAGAGCCATCGCTATGCCAGGCTTTTGTAGCTCAATTTCCCTTAGGTCCTCGGTTTTGGATGAGGTGATCGAGCAACAGAAAGCCGACCTTAGACTCTTAGAGTTAGTGGGCAAGGCAGGCATTGCTCGGATGAGAACGGTATGATTAGATTCCATCACCGTGTTTGTGTCCCTGATTTGGTAGATGTCCGTGAGCATGTGTTAGCGGAGGCTCATAGATCGCAATTCTCTATTCATCCAGGTAACACTAAGATGTACCAGATTTGAAGAGATCCTTTTGGTGGTCCGGTATGAAGAAGGATGTAGCGGATTATGTGTCTAGTGTCTGGTGTGTCAGCAAGTAAAGGCTGAGCGACAGCGACCATCCGGCCTTATGCAAAGGATGGAGATCCCAGTGTGGAAGTGGGAAGCTGTCCTATGACTTTGTTTCGGGTTGCCTCGATCTAGAAGGGGCAATGACTCGATTTGGGTAGTGTAGATAGATTCTCGAACTGCTCATTTCTTGCCTATGAAGAAGAAGCAGTCAGTAGAGAGGTTTTAGCGTGATTTGTATATTAGTGGTGTTTAGATTGCATGGTGTGCCGAAGTCGATCATTCGGATCGAGATCGAGATTTACTTCGAGATTGTGGAAGGGTCTTCAGGATGCTTTAGGTTCGGAGCTAAAGCTCAGTTTGGCATTTCATCCCTAGACAGATGGACAGTCTGAGAGGACTATCCAGACGCTCGAGGATATGTTGAGGGCGTGTGTGCTTGATTGGAAGGATGATTGGGAGCGTCATTTACCTCTAGTGGAGTTCGCATACAACAACAGCTTTCATTGAGGATATTGGTATGGTTTCCATTTGAGGCGTTGTATGGTAGGCCCTGTAGATCTCCTTGTGTTGGGAGGACCGTGATAGGCAGTTGATCGGTCCGGAGTAGTTCAGGAGACTTCGGATAAGGTCCAGCTTATCAGGAGAGGCTTGTTGCGGCGCAGGATATGCAGAAGAGCTATATCCGGGCGCAACGTGAGGAGAGGATTTGGAGTTTCGAGGTGGGTGATCATGGTCTTCTTGAAGATATCACCTACGCGTGGTGTCGTCAGATTTGGCAGGCAAAGTAAGTTGAGCCCTAGATTCATGGCCCGTATGAGATTCTCAGACGATTGGGCAGCGTGGCATAAGAGCTAGCTTTACCCCCAGCTTTGGCTAGTGTTCATCCTGTTTTCCACATTTCTATGCTCAGGAAGTATGTCCGAGACCCATCTCATGCTAGTCATGAGCCAGTGGAGATTCAGCCAGATTTGTCGTATGTGGAGCAACCAGTAGCTATTCTTGACCGGAAGGTTTAGCATCTCCGGAACAAGGGTATTGCGTCGGTGAAAGTTCTATGGCGGAACTTCTCACGAGAGGAGGCTACTGGGAGCTTGAGGATGCGATAAAGAAGAAGTATCCCCGTTGTTTGAGTAGTTTGGTTTAAACTCGAGGACGAAGTTTCTTTAAGGGGAGAGGGTGTAAGGCCCGAATTTATTGCATTATTCTATTTCGTATAATAATTCAAGTTGGGTATGCCAGATGTACATATCTACGTATGTATTAACTAGTTATACTTATGCAGCATGTGTAGTAAATTATTGTAAATAATATTGAATGGTATGATGTGGTAGTGGGTACATGAAGTATACATATTGCATGTATGTAGGTAGAAAGTTATGCATGGTTTCTGCATGTTTTTAGTTCTGTCTGAAGGCCAACTTGGCGTCAAGATCAATGGCCGTTTGTGTTGTGTCGGCGTCCACACATATGGACGCCAACACTAAGTCCAGCGTCCAGCGATGTGACGTTATTTTCTCTGATCTGCATGCATTGCAGAGCCAGATTTTTCGGGAGCAAGCTAGCTCACCCATTGGGGAGCTGTCCCCAACGGTCTGAAAGGGTTCACATCAACCCCTGCGGGACAGGAGAGGCCTCTCTCCTAATCTAAAACCCGAGTGCAACCCTAAACCCCCCTCTCTTGACCTCTTTTGAGAGATAGAGAAAAACCCTAACTGCTGTGAGCAAAACCTCACCTTTGCAACCTTTAATCTGGCGATCTGAAGCTTGTTCCGGCATCTTACCACAACAAGGAGGTAGCGGAACATCGAGAAAGGCACCCCTACCTCGATCTGCTGTGGAGATTGCTCAAGAACCCGGAGGAAGACAATCTTGGAGCTTCTTGGACTGCCAAGGAGAGCATCACCAACCCATTAATCCCTTTGGAGAGTTTTTGAAAGGCAAGTAACACTTCACTTCGTCCATGTAGATGTCTAGTAGGGTTTTACTATTTTTACAGACTTGTAAATCGTGTCCTTGATCCCCCCCTTTTCACCTGTATTTGGAGTTCGAGTCTGTGCTCTTGCGCAGACAGAACTTGGCGTCAATGCCTTGCGCCAAGATCTCCAGTCGACGTCCCCAGCGATATTGCCGTCCAATTCCTTGAACGGCCAGAGACTACCGTTAAGTTCGTCTGGACATAACAGTGAGCTGTTCTGCCCTTCTCTATGACTATTTTCGATGTGTTTTTCGCGATGAGGATATATGTAACTTATTATGACATGTATATGGTTTGGATGTGTGGTGAGATCCTTGTGATTTCTGTGATTTGGCATAAATGATTTTATTATGGAAAATGTTTGCATGATGAGACCTAGACCATGTTAGTACTGTTTGTGCAATCCATGTGGAGTTTGGAAGCCTTAATTTTGCTAGACCGAGAGTAAGTATATCAGTCCATGCTCTGAATTTTGGAAATTTCCCCATGCTCACATGAATTACTATAATTTCTGGATGGAATTAGAAACCTTTGTAGGTCGTGTAAAATTTTCCAGTAAATTGTGTACTGTGTAATAAACCCGAAAATTTCATGTGGTGTTTGTGTAGGTTGGTTCAGAGTTATGATCTGTTAAACTGAATTTTCATGTTATGCACCATGATAAATTGAATTTCGAATGAGATGAGAATTGATGTTAAATTTTCTGTAATTACATTATCAATTAGAAAAATGTGAATTTTTGCATGATAGATCATGAACTTGTACCCAGCATTGGTTAAATTTTTAGCCTATTGGACAATTGTATGATGCAAAATGATTTTCCCATGCGAAGTTATGTGAATGATGATGCTTTGTGAAAGTGATTTAAATTGCGTGTAACCTGATTAATGCAAGATACCGAATGTGAAATCTCTGTCATCTGAAGTAACCATGTTAGGGAAACAGAGCCACATGTGGGATTAGAAAATGAAAAGATGTGTGAGCGTCAGGTGTAAAAATGTGTGTAAAAATCGGTATGTGTAATTGTAAGAGACTGTGCCAAGTGTGATACTGCTTCCATAGAGGCTGTGGAACCGTACCATGGAAAAGTCCCCATGGGAGGTTCAATGTGTTGTGTCTAATGGCATAGGATGAAATCCTGGAAGTGCACGTACCACTGGTTAGGGTGGAGACTTGTTCTCCCGGCTGCGCAGTCCAAGAGTCGTCACTATATTGCCTAGGTGGCGTCTATGTGTATGTGATGTGGATGTGTCCTTCTTATGGTGGTTTGGACTATGTGTCACGGCACTAAAATTTGAAATGTGAAATGTGAATGTGATCATGTGTAAATTGTGTAATGTGAACATGTGTAAATGTGCAATGTGTGTAAAGTTGAACGATGTGAAGGAAGAAATTGTGCAAACATGTGAAACTAATGTGTTAGATAATGAATAGTGATCCATGATATGTTAATGTTAAACTTGTGTCATACAGCAACCTAATCGTAGTTATGAAAATGCTTACATGTGTACAAATGCGTAGAATCCATGCTAGTAGATTTCTTACTCATGTGTAAATGTTTCCATGTTAAGCGCCACCATAATATGGTTAATTGAGATTGTAGCTCTTATGTGATGGGTTGTGAATTCCTAATTCATGTCAAACAGCAAGCTAAGAGTGTTAAAACGACAATAGGCATGTGTAAGAATGTGTAGAAATCATGATAGGAAGGCTCATTTCATGTATGTAAGCATACCATGTTTGGTTGCTCTCATGTTTTGCTTAATTGGAGGTGAACCTTATGTGAGGGAATAAGTAGAAAGCATGTGATAGGACATTTTATTTGGAAAATCTGAAATCATGAACCATGTGTTTAATTTGGTATAATACCATGATAGGTTGTCTCTTAGTGATGTCCAGCATGCTACATTTTTTGTCTGTGACTTGGGATAAAACCTGCTATGATATATGCATGTATGATATGTGCGGTGTTATTTGCTGAGTCTTTAGACTCATTACTTGCTTCGGCGTACAGGTTTAGTTGACGACGCTACACCGTTAGAGGAGGCAGTGGAGAGTGACTCTGAGCGTGGACTAGCTCTTTGGAGTTCACTTGTGACACTTTGTGATTTCATAGTATGTATTGTAAGGCAGTGTATGAGATATCATGTAATCATGGACAATTATGTATTTTATTTTAGCACTTCTTTATGTGGATTATATGGACTTTAGATCTTTAAATTGTTTCATGGATCATGTATGTTAAATGTGGATGATGAGATGAATGAAAGACATGGTTCTTTTTCTTCCGCTACTCTTCATTTATATTTATGAGCATCTCAATCGTATGTTATTGTTTGGGTAAATGCCCCACTGTGATAACGTTCACTATACCGACGTAGGTTGGTATAACCGTACCGGTATAATGAGGGTCGTCACACTTCCCCTGTACATAGTTTTGTACATAGTCCTGTGCATAGGGTTTAGATTCTAGTTAGATTCAGGCTTAGAATTAGGTCTAGAGTTCGGTCTAGGTTTAGAAGAGTCGGGTCCCTCTCAGCCATGCATTCGCAAGGAGAAGGGTAGGCAAGTTCTTGCTTGTTATGTTATGGCCTTGGCTGAGAGGTGTCTTAAGTTAAGTCAAGTCCCGGAGTTTCTTGAGGAGCCTGCCCTTGTAGAGACTGATTTTGAAGAAGGCGACTCTTTAGACGACGGTTTAGGAGTCTATCTGCTAGATTTTGATGAGAAAGATGAGCCGGGAGATCTTGGATCGGAAGAAGAGGACCCAGTGAGCTCCTATGTGGATGGCACGAAGAGGTTCGACGAGCCAACCATGGCTGCGGATGAGCCAACCAAAGAGGTCAACTTTGGCACCAAAGAATCTCCGAGAATAGTTTTGATTAGTGCCACTTGAGTGTAGAAGAAGAAGAAGCTATTGTAGCTATCCTCAAAGAATTTTCCGATGGTTTTGCCTAGTCCTACGAGGACATGCCAGTGCTCGACACCTCTTTGGTCGAGCATCGGTTGGTCTTAAAAGGCGACGCAAAAGCCGTCAACAGCCAAGTTCATTAGGGTTGTGCTTTATCCACAATGGGTAGCTAATATCGTCCATGTGATTAAGAAGGATGGTAAGATTAGAATCTGCATAGATTTCCGTGACCTTAATCGTGCTTGCCCAAAGGACGATTTTCCTCTTCCCCACATAGATGTTCTAGTGGACAATATTGCTGGTTTTGAGATGTTGTCATTCATGGATTGTTTCTCTGGATATAACTAGATTCATCTGGCAGAGGAAGACCAGGAGAAAACTTCTTGTTGGATCTCTGATTTTGATGATAGCCAAATGTGATTCATTAATACTTTGAAATCATGCTTATCATGCTTACATTTTTATCTCACAATTTTTCCTTCACATTTACAGCTCAAAAGTACTCTGTGGTGTCGACACAACTCAACTGTGTGTCGACACTAGTGCACTGTCCCAGCACAAAGACATCAGTAAATACTCAGTGGTGTCGACACAGCTCAACTGTGTGTCGACACTAGTGCATTGTCCCAGAACAAAGTCATCAGTCATTACCCAGTGGTGTCGACACAATCTGGTTGTGTTTGACACTAGTTCCAGACTCCAGAAGACATTTTTGTGATCACTGGACAGGTGTCGACACATAGGTAAGGTGTGTCGACACAGTCTGTCTAATTTTTCTTTCTCTGTTTGATGTAATTAACAAGGACACGTGAAGCTTTGGGAAAGGCTTTTTGGACGGAACTTCTATGCCCACAGATCCCAAGATATTTATGGACCCATGGGCTATAAATACCCCTTATCCACTTGGCCTTACAAGAAGTCGAGCCATATACTTCTGTTCTTCCAAGACTCCAGAGAATTCTGATCAATTCTGAGGAAGGCTCCAACCTGGCGAATTGCTCCCAGATCTAAAGGAACAGAGGTTTGCATGCCTTAGACGATCCAATTGAAGAAGAATTTCGATCCATGTGAGTCTCTTCTTGGAGCTGAAGCAGAAACTGATCCCCATTCCTGAAGCGAACAGGGATCTTCGAACCAGTCCTCTTCAATTTGGAATTCAACTGCTCCGACTGGTTTCTCATTTCAATCTCATTCTATACTTTGTGTTTTTGTGAAGTGGGCAATCCTTGTGCCCAATTTCACGTGTGTGTGATTGAATCTGAGATTTCGTATCTCAGAGTGTGTGTGTTTCTTTGTGACTTTTCTGAACTGGCAAGATAGCCACAATTGTGGTGTGTGTGGACGGCGGATGTAGGATACACTGTTGTGTAATCCGAACCACCCTAAATCTTTGTGTCATTGTAGTTTGCTTGTCTCTTGCGCTAGATGCTTTGATAGGTTCGTCAAAATCCCATCTCTAGCTTGTCTAATTTGTTTAGAATTGCCATTAACACTCAGATTTCACACTCGATTAAGTTTCTCTCAAGTTTCTGTTGAAGTGATTTTTAAAATTTGGAGAAATCTATTCAACCCCCCCCCTCCCCTTCTAGATTCTGGTAGTAGTGTTTTCCGCAACATTTCACTTCTTTCACAATGCCTTGGGGACCTTTGTTTATGTTGTGATGCCCTTCAGATTGAAGAATACAGGTGCAACTTATCAAAGGGCAATGATGGCGATTTTCCACGACATGATGCATGTGCACATGGAGGTCTATGTGGATGATGTCGTGGTTAAATCTAGGACTAGACATGGCCATGCTGAGGTCCTCCGGGCAGTTCTCCAACGGTCTAGGGAACATAAGCTCAAAATGAACCCCAAGAAGTGTGTCTTTGGAGTTTCTTCAGGGAAGTTGCTCGAGTTCATAGTTAGCAAGCGGAGAATTGAGATTGACCCCAATAAGGCCAAAGCAATAATCGACATGCCTCCTCCTAGGAACATTAAGGAAGTTAGAGGGCTAATTGGCATACTTCAGTTCATTAGGAGATTTATCTCTCAGCATTCCATCTGGTTGCAAGCCCTTTTATGAGATGCTTAGAGGGGAGGCTAAGTTTGATTGGAACGACAAATGTCAAAAGGCCTTTGAAGAGTTGAAAAGCTATTTGTTCAATACCCCTGTTCTCGCTCCTCCGGTTCCGGGTCGGCCTTTATTGCTCTATGTGTCAACCACTAAAGATTCCACAGGAGCAGTTCTGGCCCAGTATGACGACGAGAAGAAGGAGAGAGCGGTGTACTACTTATCCAAGTTATTCAATAAAGTTGAGAAAAAGTACACTGCCATGGAAAGAACGTGTGCGACCGTCGTCTGGGTTGCCCAGAAGTTGAAGCACTATTTCCTAGCTCATGAGGTGAAAGTTCTGGCGCGTATGGACCCAATTCAGTACTTGCTTGAGAAGCCCGTCTTGACAGAGCGGTTGATGAGGTGGCAAAGTTTCCTCAACCAATTTGATATCACCTATGTCACCCAAAAGTCAATCAAGGGGCATGCTATTGCCGAGCATTTGGCCCACCACCCCTTGCCTTCGTACTCTCTCGTCGATGAAAGCTTTCCGGATGAAGCGTTAGGAGCCATATTGATGGTGAACCTTCCTGGATACTTTACTTCAACGGAGCTCTTAATTCCAAAGGTGTGGAATAGGGGCAATCCTCCTCTCACTGGAAGGGGCAGTCATTCCGCACGCCTACCAACTAACCTTCCTTGCCACGAACAATGTGGCCGAGTATGAGGCACTCCTAGTTGGGCTGAAAATAGCATTGTTGCTCGGAGTCAAGGAGTTAAGGATAATCGGAGATTCACAATTGATTCTCCGGCAGTCTCTTAGCAAGTACCAGACCCAGGATCCCAAGTTGAAACCATACTAAGATTTAGTTTGCAAGGTAATCCGGCAGTTTAGAAAGCTCACTCTAGTCCACACTCCTAGAGCTCAAAATATTCTAGTAGACTCACTCGCCTCCCTGGCTTCTTCCATCCCTATCCCGTTAGGGAGGTCTTCCAAAGCCGTCTCCGTCCAAAGGTTGAAAGTCCCTTCTCATGCTGATCCTTGGTTCTCTCAACTCAAGTCTCCCTCCCTTCGAGTCCATGCACTCTCTAAAGAGCCATAAATCGATCTCGATGATGGCCATCCTTGGTACTTTGACATCAAAAACTTTCTCAAAGATGGATCCTTCCCCGATTATGCCACCTCTGCTGACAGACGGGCCATTCGCCGCATCTCGGAGCATTACAAGATCATAGGTGGCATTCTCTACAAGAAATCCCTCAATGGGGTTTATCTCCGTTGCCTTGATGAAATCGAATCTCAAAGTATTGTTGAAGCCACTCACTCCAGTGAATGTGGTGGCCATGTCAATGGTAGAGCAATTGCCCAAAAGTTGCTAAGACAATATTACTGGCCTACCATGGAAGAAGATTACACTCACTTTGTTCGTCACTGTGCTAAATGCCAATTACACAGTGACAAAATCCATGCTCCTTCCTCTTCTCTTCATCCTCTCATTGCTCCATGGCCTTTCGCCATGTGGGCGTTCGATGTGGTCGGTCCACTCGAGGACAGAACCGGAGAAATCCGTAAGAAGTCCTTCATTCTGATCGCCACTGAGTACTTCACGAAGTGGGCTGAAGCAGAAGCATTCATAGAGGTTAAAGCTTCAATGGTGGTCAAGTTCATCAAGCGCAACATTCTTGCAAGATTCGGCGTGCCTCGGGACATCGTCACCGACAATGGACTGCAATTCACTTCACAGGAGCTCCGCGACATGTGTGGTAAATATGGTATTAACTTGCATCATTCATCCTCATATTATCCACAAGGTAATGGACAAGCGGAAGCTACTAATAAAACTCTCATTAAAATCATAAAAAAGACTTACAAATCGCATAACAATGCTGACTGGCCAGACCGCTTAGTTGAGGCTCTTTGGGCTTACCGCACCTCGGTTCGAACTCCTACGAGGCAAACCCCATATGCTTTGACATACGAATCAGATGCGATACTCCCATATGAGATCTTCGTCCCTTCACTTTGAGTTCAATTGGATTCCGAACTTGACCCCGGTCAACGTCGGGAAGCTTTATTAGCACAACTTGAACTCTTAAACGAAAGGCGAATGATAGCGGTCGACCATGCGCAAGTTTATCGCCAAAGAATTGCACGTTTTTACGCCAAAAGAGTGCTTGAGAGAAATTTTGAAGTGGGTGAAATGGTTCTAAAGCGTAAAATCATTAAGGCACCAGGTCCCAGGAGTAAATTGCAAGAAAATTGGGAAGGTCCGTTCGTTGTCAAAGAAGCATACTCAGGAAACACTTATAGGTTAGTGGACTCCGAGGGAGTCGAGTTGTCACATCCTTGGAATGCAGTCTATCTCAAAAAATTCTACCCTTAGTCAGTCGGTCAAGTCTGTCATTCATCACTTGTCAATGTCATGGGTTTGAGACTTTGCTTATTCGCTTGGCCATTAGTAAGGTAGGGTCTCTTCACACACCACACGATGTTGGAGTACTATCCTTTAGATGGAAAATCATAAGTACACTCGGACGGTCTAATTTGGTCAATGTATCCCCTCTTCTCTTCTCACTCGGTCAAGTTTGGAAAAAGGGGCAAACTACAAGTAGGGGACCATCCACTCTCACCTAAAAGACAAGGTCACCATAAACAGGGGCAGTCAAGAAAATACAAGGGCAAAATGCCAAATTAAGCCTAAAAGGGCAAAGAAAAGCCAAAAATGTCAAAAAATGTAGCAAAAAATACGTACCCAGAAAAAGACTGACCAAATCAAGGAGGTAGCAAATAGTACGTACCTCCACCAAAGAATCAAAGTAAAAAAAAAAACTACCCCTGAAAATAATTGTTGACCAAGTCTTTTAGTGTGAGATGTTTGTTTGGAAACAAAAAGTGGTTTGAACCAAATCCTCACGTGACTTCCTATTTATTTCTTCCAATTTCTCCCTCTATGGGCAATTTGACCTTCTAAGACCTTCCATGGTGGAAAATATCAAGAAGGCTAGGGGCAATCTCCAATGTCAAGAATATCATGCACGATCCTCTTTACTCATGGGTCCTGTGGCTAAGTAGATTATGAGTACCCTATACCTTGACTTGTGATGAATATGTGTCTTAAAGTCCAAAATCTAAAAAAAATAGAAAATGAAAAAAGACAAAAAGAGTCTCTCGATGTAAATAGTTTTACCATGTATATATCTATTCTCTTATTTTGATAAAAAAATCAAAAAAATCAAAATCCAAAAAAATTAGTGGTACCATGTACATATACTAACATTATTTTCCTCATTTTCTTATTCAAAAAAAAAACAAAAAAAATGCATGTACATATTTCCCTTCAATAGTTTATTTGTGTTCTTATCTTTAATTAGAAATTAGTCCCTTGACCAGATCTCAAGAAAGGTACATCTCTTAGGCAAGGGGCTAAAGACAGATCTACACTAACTTTTTTCCTTTAAGTGTTGTGGATGCAGGAACCAAAGCAACAATTCAAACCATTCAAGCACAAAGTCCACAAAATCCACTAAGGGATAAAAGTTTGGTACATATCATGACAGGGGCATACCCCTAGTGGTACATCTGGAGCCTCGCTCCTCACTCCTCTCTCCTCTCCCCCTTGTTAGGCCTCTGCCTACACAAGCTACTCACCTCCTCCTCCTCTCTCTCCCGACGCCGGTCTGGGAGGGGAGGTCTCGTCGCTGTCGAACCCTCTGGCCGTAGCCCTCCTCGCACCAACGATGGATCCCCCAGAGACACAATGTCGTCAAGTGATGCGAAGGCTGACCCGGTCCTCGCCTGCGCCTCCGGATGGGCCTGCCGCTGCTGCTCCCGGCGCTTCTTCAGCACCCGGTCCTTCAGGATCTCGTAGTCTGCGGCAATCCGAGCTCGGGCTCTCTCCGCCTCCCTCTCTCTCTCCCTCACCTCGAGCAGGCGACCCCGCATGGTCGCTCGGTCCTCCCTCATGTCCTCTAGGGCCACCCCCTGCTGCTGCCGCTGCACATTGATAAGAAAATATGTTAATCAATCACATCATGTGCAGAAAAGGGAATGACTCGATGACTTACCTCTTCCTCCAGCTCCTAGACCCTCGTCTCTAGCTCCTGGGTCCTCGTTTGTAGCTCCTGGACCCTCGCCTCCGCCCGGTCCAGGGCCTCCTACAATTGGACCGCCAAGTCCCCACTAGCTGGCTGCACGGATGAGCTCTCCCCTGCATCCCGGCTCACCTGTACCCACTCTAGCTCCTCTCTCTACATTCAAATACCTTGGTCAAATCAAATCAAATCAATTGTGGTCAAGGGTGAGTTGTGTCTTACCAGTGTCCGCGTCTTGGCGCGGAGTCTCTCCGTCTCCACCCCCTGCTCTGCCAATCTCCCCTCCAGGAGACGCACCGCTTTTGACTCTGGCATCTGTCATTCACACTTCAAGGTTAGAATAAGTCAATTAAATGACAAGGTTTAGAGTTAAGAGTTATCACCACTCGCCGGTCTAGCCGGAGTCGCCCGGCGTAGCGCGCTCGGTAGTCCTCCAGGTACGCCGAGCTATCCTGAAGGTCGGTCTGCCGGAGGATCCGCTCCCCTCCGCCTCACTAGTACTCAACTATGCTCCCGTGCTCCTCCCCCCAATCACGATCCTCGGCGAAGAACCATCGTCGGGAGTGCCCCTCTCTCCCTAGAGAGGGTACCTCTAGGGCCGGCTGGTGCCAACCCAAGGTACGTACCACCAACTCTAGATAGAGGGGCTCGCACGTCCAGAGGCATAGTAGGAGGAGGTGGCGGTTGAAGAGTGGGCGACCCGCCGCCACCGCCGGATGAGACGTGTCTGCCTCCCCCAGGTAGGGAGTCCAAACCACCTGCAAGAAAGAAGAACACTGGTCAGTCACATCAAATGGAAATTTGAAAGCAAGAAAGAAGGAGTGCTAGTTGAGATTCATACCTTCGTAGGGGTAGAGATCAGCCCAACTCGTACGTCCTCGACGCGCTGGTCCGTCCTCTCGTATCCGCGCCACCTCCCTACCTACCATGAGAGGGACCATGGCCTAGCTCCCCTCCCTCTGTACACCGCGTCCCATAGGGAGTAGTGGTATCCCCAAATCTGCAAGGCAAAAGAAGAAATTTTAGTCAGGCAATTTAACAATTTAATTCAATGAAGAGCATTAAAGAAAATTTACATACCTGTAGAAAGGGGGTGAAGCCCCCGTGCTCTGAGAATGCCGCGAGCTGCTAGGAAGGAGTGAGAAGAGGTGTCCTAGCATCGCAGCGCCCCATGCATATCTCCCTGCCTGCTTCAGAATTGTAGAAGCACACGAACTTGTAGTTCATCTGGGATGACTACGTCAGAAGACGAGCCGTCCAAAAAGGTAAGACCGAAGATCCGGACCAACCTCTCCTCACTCCGGTCCCCCAACTGGATCGACCTCTGAACCCCGGTGCTGAACTCCTCAAGGGTCTCCAGGGGTCCTCTCCTCCCTCCCCTCAGTCCTACTGCCTCTGATAGTGATCTGAGCAGAATGCTCCAGATCGGTCTCCTCCTCCCGGCCACAAACTCTAGCCCCAGCAGCTCCACCACGAAGTCATGATAGTCTCTCGTCTCGTGTCCCACTACCGGCTCTCCCTGAACCGGTATCCCTGTCAGATACGCCACATCCTCCAATGTGGGTATCATGTGTCCCCAAGGCATTATGAATGCCTTGCAATCCTCTTCCCATCTCTCCCTCAACGCCTCGAGGTACGGGACATCCACGTGGAACGGGCACACCGCCAAGAGGTGTCCAAATACCATCCGTGCTATCCGCGTCTACTGGGCCTCTGGCAGCGCCCGATACCATGCCCAGCACAAATCCCACATCACCCGGCTCCTCATTCTGCCTTTTCCCTGCACAAAACACAGAAAGTCAACGTCAGTATCGACTGCCGTTAAGAAAATGTTGACGGCAAGGGGCATGCCGTTTACAAATATTTGACGTCTACAGATTTTCCGTCAAGATCATGGGTTAACGTCCTATCCCTTGCCGTCAAGTTCCTATTGACGCAACGGTGTGGACGTCAAAAGGAACCCGACGTCAACCGATGTCGACGTCAAACTCCGTTGACCTGACGGCGCTTCCCCTGTTTCCGTCCCTTTCTATCCCACTTTTTCTACAACCATTCAGGAGGTCAGCATTAGTGTGGCCTACCTTGGGTCGTCGAGGTCCTCTTGAGGAGCCTCCGCCTCCGTCTCTTCTCCCCCTCCATCATCCGCCATTTCCTCCCCCTCAGGTCTGCTGTCGCCGGCCTCCTCCATGGCTATCTCCTCCTCCGCCGTGTTTTCCTCTACTGCCGAGCCCCCAGTCGCCTCTTCCTCCTCCCCCGTCTGGCGAGATTGGCTCCGCACCGCCTGTCTTTTCCCTCTCGTCATCTTCGGTCCAAGAAACCTCGTTTAGTCCGAGAAAGAAGAAATTGGAGGAGAAGAAAAAGTGGATAGAAAATAATGGAAAATCAGAAGGCAAGAGAGTGTGAGAAAGGGTGGGAAGGCGAGAAGAGGTGCCTTGCATTTGAAAGAAGGTGAAGCGGCACCAGAATGGCCTCGGGAAGGTAAAGCGGCGTTTTGAAGTTGGCGTTAAGGCAGTGGCCGTTGGTTTGCGCTTGACGGCACCCATGTAGACGTTCATCGCTTATTGACGGCACACAACGCGGCCGTCTATGTCTGGCCCCGAGGTAACCCTGTCAGATCCGTACTCCGGTCAACGACTCGGGGGTGGACGTCTACCTTCCTTTAGACGTCCATCGACCCAGCCGTCTATCCTCTGTCTGGCAGTTAACGGCCTCCTTGTGGACGTCTACTTAGAGTTGGCGGTGTTCGATGTGGATGTCAATAGCTCGTCTTCAGTCTTTCACAGAACACTCAATCTACTCAATTGAAGGCAATTTGACACTCCATTGGGTCCATTCCATACAATTCAAAGCCATTCAACATGACTTCACTCCATTGAGGACAATTCAGCACATCTAACACAAATATATTCATTGTTTATTCATCAAACTTGTGTTACACTTATTGGAATTGACAAAGTACATCACTTTGCTCTACGAGCCACAAAGAAATCACAAGAAATGGGGCGAATTGTGTCAATGTATTCCTCATACTTCCAGATGTCTTCCCAATTCTCCTGTAGTGCTTGTCCCACTTTCTTGCTCACTGTGTATTTTTTCCCAATCCTTCTTAGCTTTCTTCATGAGCTTCTCGTTCCTCCCCGAGATGATCTTGTCGGTGCAGTGAGATGAAGCTGAAATTTCATGTGGTATTCCGAGCTGACACTGGCACCGGTGTGGCTGGTACACCACCATCCGATCAGCCCCAACTAGCCACAAGTCTCTGTCCTCCCTGGTGCGCACTCTGAACTCAATTGTCCTCATGAACAGTGGCCTCACAATGAAGTCCTCCACTGGGAAGTAGCCTAGGTAATCTCACCAGGCATCTCTGCTCTTCAATGTGTGCTGTCACACACTTGAACTCATCCTCTGGCTCATACCACGCTCTGCTTCAATGCACTGAACTCCGAAGGAAGATTCTGGAGGGGGTAGGTTACTTCTCAGCAAAATCAAACTTTAGATGAGCTTCCATCCATACCTAAAGCAGGAACAAGCTCCCGCATGTGCGTCCGCCTAAGCTCATCGTGGTCAGGGAGCTGTAAAGGTGCCCAGCACTGCAGGGGGCAAGTGACTGCCCATGCCATAGCAGAGACAGGATCCCCACGTGCTCATATAGGAGGAAGTCGCCGCTAGTGGGGAACAAAAAACCACCCGCAGGCAGAGTGTCAATCCCTAGGTCTCTCTCTCTCCGCCAATCTCCTTCGCATGCTGGATCAGCCACCCGGCCAGCCAGTCAAGAAGATCCGTCTTGCTTGTTCGTCATTCTCAACACCGCCTCACCTCTTACGATGTCTGCCGATAATCGGATCTGCAGGATTCCCACGGGAGGATAGGGGTCGTCACGTCGTGCCTCCATCACCGTCCCACTCAAGAACCACTCCACCTCTTCTAGCAACACACACACACCTCGAATCCCTAGAACACGAACCTGTGTGTGTGTGGATGCCACCGCTCCACGAGCACCCCCAGGGCATCAAAACCCCACCACATCTCCTTCATGTTCTTCGCTAACACCACCATGAAGCTCAGATTCCAAGCTCCGATAAAGCTCCTCATGTCTAGGGTGATGGCATTCATCAGGTTAACTAGCCAGGAGAAGGCCCGCACCTAGCCTTGTCTTGGGAAGGTAGGTACCTCCTGCACATCCAGGGAGTGCTGTGAGAGAGAGTTTGGGGCATTTTTAGCATGAAGAAGATCAGAAATAGGCATTCCTTCCCTCCCCGTTGGCCAGTCGAGTGCTCAAATGCTCCGGAACCTCGCTCAGAATCCCCGGGTTCACGCTCGTGGACATTCCAGTCAATGAGGAGGCCAATTTCGCTGCTTCAGTTCGTCCCAAAGTCCTCTGGTTCGGAGTTGAGGAAGGAGAGGACGGAGGAAGAAGATAGGAGAGTCCTTATGGACTTCCATGAGCTATTTTTTTGGTCTGATCCGCTGGCATGTTAACGTCCACATCGTGACATCTGTGTACAATTGACGGCATCATGTGTGGACGCCGGATTTTGTAGACGGCAGTCTTTGTTGACGTCAACTGTAACTTGGCGGCAATCGATATGGACGTTAAGATCCCGGAATTTTCAAAGCTTTATCGTTCATATGGCCATTATCTTTCATCTTGTGCTTCAAGTTATTCTTGCAGATGTTTAAGCACAAGCTGTGCTCCAAATTTAGGAACACTCATGCGACCGTGAGTGTTACACAGGTATGTCTAACGTAGGATTAGTCACCAGAGGCGAATAACTTGGCGACTGTGAACCCAGAGTTCCCCTTCACCAAAAACTATGACGGGTTTGCGATCTCTCAGTTATTCATATGGCCTTAAAATTTCCTCTGGTTCTAACTTGCATTTTAGATAGGGAACCCACACCAACATGCATTTAGGATTTCACTGCTAACATTCTCTTACTAACTCAAAAAAAAATGAAGATTTTCCTCAATCAAACTGTGGCTCCCCAGCTCAAGTGGTCTACCGTGTTAGCACCACTTTCTTGAATATCTGAGCCGATTTCGGGTCTTTGTTGCCCCCCTTCTCCACTTGTCCCACCATGCACATCACAAGTAATCATTCCAGTCTTCTTGAGTTCATGTGAACCTTTTGCTAGTCATGAGCTTAATTCTGGACTTCTGGCTTTCCAAACATTGATTCCAGTTAGAATCTTTTGATAATCCTTTGAGAGATCAATCAATCCTTCTATCTCCACAACCCCCTAAATTTGGACAGACGTCCTTATTAGGTCAGCGGGACCAAAATGGACTCCGGTTGTGAGATCCCTTAATTCAACCGTCATATTACAACTCCTTTGACTCAAACAACACCAGAAACTAATCAAAGTCCTACACGGCAATGCCAGGGACCCTACCGTTGGGTCGCAGTTGTAGTTACACGGGTAGATCCACCCTTCCTCTTACCCACCTTTGTCTCTCAAATGATTCGTCACTTGCTTCTAGCCTAACTCATTCGTGTGGCTTGCTAGATTCCTATCCTCGAGATGGCCCTTCCATTAAATCTCTACGTCCTTGGTTTTTCTGAGACACCACCTTTCAGTCCGCTCTGCTCCCTTGCAAATCGGATGTCTCGGAGGGGCATTTGTAGACGCGAGATTTGGCCCATCTCCGCGTGGTTCATGGCTCAATAAGGCTTGGTTTGACCGCTTGTTGACTTGCTTCGGATTCCATATAGACGGCAACATCGACTACCATTGACCTTTGGTTGGCGGCACAGTCCCTTGACGTCGATTCAGGTTGGCGTCCATAGGGGTTCACGTCTGCATGGGGTGGCGGCAGCATCGTTTGACGTCAACCTGGTTTACTTGGTCTACGCAACTGCCCGAGATTCCAGCCCACTAAGTGCCCTCTCCTCACCATGCAGCGCATGGGGCCGTTCCCAACGGGAAAATGGGCCTCCTTGGCACCCCCTTGACCCAGTAAAAGTCCTACTGCCCCCTCTCCATTGGCTCAAGCTTTACACATGGATTACCAACATGTTTAAGTGTGTTTTCTCACACTTGAGCATACAAGGCTCCCTAGCTGCGACCCCACTGCCTATATATGTCACTCCTTGGCCTTCTAAGTGGGGAGGATGCTGGACGCCCAAGCTTGTTTTCCTTGAGAGAAAGAGAGGAAGTGCACCCTAGCTTCCACTCTTGTTCTCCCTCTTTCTCTCAACATCTGGAGCTTCCAAGAGGCTTCACCCCGAGGAGAAGCCCACCAAAGCTGCTGCCACCCACTATAATGAGGATCATCTCCCTCACTTCCTCTCTTTCACTTTCCTCTCTCTTAGCTTTACATGTTACACACACACCCACACACCTCCTAGCACGTAGTACAACCTTCCTACACACCAAAAGGGGTTTTCCAAACCAAAAACGGAGGGAAAAGGGTGGTCATAGCACTTGGCCACCCCTCTTCTCAAATCCCAACCGGTACGGGGCTCTCCTTTTGGGCCTTCTCTTTTCATTTTGGATGTTTACTACACTGCATCTAGGTCTAATAGAGTCTTTTCTTTATGGAAAGAACACCCAAGCAAGACTGTGGAGCTTCTTCTCTTTGGCCGGCCGAAGTGAGGAAAGTTGGGATCCCATCGTCTACCGCAGCGCGAGGCACGTCACCGGCGCGATCATAGTACCTCCTTAGTCACAGGTAAGGCCCTGGTGATCACATCCTGCTCATTACCTTGTTGGTTTTCTTCTTTCTCTTTTTGGTCAACTTGGTCAAACCGGGGTCAAAGAAGTCAACCAGCCATCATCCAACGCCAACGAGGAAGCGGCAATGTTCGGGAACCTCCGGAGACGACAAGTGCTCGTGGGGGTGCGGAACGGAGCGTCCACACTTCTTTCTTGGGCAATTGATGACTCGATGTTGTTGACTTCCACAACGCAAGCACCTACCCAATTTCTTCCAACAATTATCAACCTGATGCCCTGGCTTTTCACAAAATTCACAGACTTCCTTCTGCTCCATTTCCCATTTCATTCTCTTATCATCGTTTGGTTGATTCTCTATTGTCATAGAGTTGAGATCCTTGGTGTTAGTGGATGGTTCCTTTAGAAGAGGGCAGTCTTGTATCCGATGCTCCAAACTGCCACAACATAGACATGCACCCACTCTTCGCCAGCATTCGCTAGCCACATGTCCCGGTTTATTACAATGAAGGAAGATGACCTTGCTACATTTCTTTTGGGTATTTGCCTTCCTGTCTTGGTTGTGTCTTCTCTTCTTGTTCTTTTTGGTCATTTTTCTAATTTTCTTGGTCGTTCTCAAGGCTCCTTCTAGTAGTTGGGCGGCTTGCCGACATGCCCGAGCTAGCTTTTGAGCTGACCTTATCTCGTCTTGCAGCGACGTACGTTCGACGTCCATTTAAGAGTTCCTTCAAGAATAAGGTTGGCATTAGGATGATAAAGTAATATTAAGTTGATACACACATATATATAGATAAATGTATTCAAATATTAATCATGGTTCTATCCAATCCTCACATAGGTATGGTGGTTGACTTAGACATGTGTCAGGACAATTCACCTAGAACATCCTAGACTTAAATATCCTAATAAGGACATCCTAAGCTCTGATACCAACTGTCATGCCCCGCCAATTTAGAAGCGGAATAAATCGGGGAGGCATGAACAACGTGTATGGTAACGTAAATTTCGCATACAGTCGCAATTATCAGAGCATCTAATGAACAAGAATTGCAATAAATTCCTTATTTTATTATTAAATCACCTAAACTATTACAACCACTAATCTGAGCCAAAACATAGGTCTCAATAACATCATTACATTGAAAAGGATAATTAAGCAAATATCAAACTCTAAGGTACTAAGGACACACCATCGCTATCACTCCTGGTCGCTCATCACTCCAGTCCATTCCCATTGGTGTGCGTAGGGCCATCATCTGACTTACCTGAAACACATATAACAATAGCGCAGGGTGAGCGATAACGCTCAGTAGGACTTAATATCTCATAAAATCAGGCATGTTTTAAGTGATTAATGTCTTATCAGGCGGGATAACTAGAGAGAACTATCAAGTATAGTCGAGAGAAAGATAGCACACGGTAGCAAGAAAATGATAGCACTTTCAAAAGAATAATTGCAAAACTAGCAAGATAAAGGATTGGCCATATAGTGAAAGAATATGTAACGTCTGCACAAGGGTGCAATAGCACTTCCCTGGTCGAGCATCATGTCAACCCAGAGATAGAGTAAAATGATTGATTGATTGTCATAGATTAAATTGTGATTGTTATTAAATGGCGTTGGGTGCATGCCATACACACCCTAATCACGTTACTCTCACGAGGAAAACCACTCTTCGGTGCTCTTCCCAGGATCAGACCGGGCCCTATTGCTTTGGCATATAGCATTGTTTTGTTATTTTAGACAATCAATTGTATGGCTAAATAGAGTTCCAAGAAGAGATGAAGAGTAATAGACAAATAATGAGATAGAGTACAGAGTGAAATTGAACAGATTAGAGTAGGAGATATATATGATATAGGGGTATATAATCGAAACAACGTTACCACGATAGTAACAGTTGCCAAGTCAAGAAGACTTACGGAGGCCTTGACAAGGATTCCCTGTCCAGTCAGGAGTCTTCCCGGTGGAGAGGTGGTCCATGCCAAGAAAGTGTGTAGAAAGCTAGGGTCCATCGTGCCTCGAGTGCTCGAAGGCCGAGGGAAGCGGTAACGGTATATAAAACGCGCGAGTAAACGAAAACAAGTGTAATTATTTAAATAGGGAATTTAGTAATTTATTCACTAATTTTACCAGATATATTATTGAGTGAATTAATAAGGTCTCATGGCAAACATGAATGTTTAGTGTTTGCATGTGTAAGAAATCAAGAGCATGTATGGTTGTGCACATGGCTTTTAAAACTAATTAATATTATGCGAATATTACCCATTAATAATTTACAGGTCGTACTGTTCATGATGGTGCTTAACTAGGGTTTAACAGGAATTGATGGGGGTTAAATAACATGCGTATGATGGCAAATCAGAGTTCTGGCGGCTCTGTTGGTGTCGCGACGCAGGGTACTGTCACGATCAGGTTGCGATAAGGCGGACTGGCGCGTTCAGGTTTCAGGTCGCGACGGGGTTAACAGTCGCAATCAGGTCGCGACACTATGTCCAGTCACGTTCTGCTGAATTGGGCGCTGGGGTGAACCGGGGGCAGGTCGCGACATGTCGACCCGTCGCGTTCAGAACGTGACGTTTCTTCCTGTCGTGACCCCCTCTGATATCACGGCGGATCGGGCCGTCGTGACACCAGAAGGCTGCCCGAGCCCAGAAAAGGAGATTTCCCCCTTTTTGGGTAGGTTACATCCCTTCCAAACATGATATCAGTCACTTCAAAAATCAATATTAAACCATGTAGTGATCCATAAATTATGTAACTAATTTTAAACGAGAGTAGACATGGAGATCTATCACTGGTCCCGATTAATTAGAAAACAGTCATGTATAGAGCATGCATGACTAGGTTACTTTTCGTTAACCTAAACATGCACAGTCAAGGAACAATGAATTAATTCGCCACGGACACAAGATGAAAATTAGGGCAAATAGGGGCGTTTGAAAGGTAGTATCAAGTAGTATTTATGAGAATAAATTCGGGGCATGGGATCGAGTACATGCAAGGATTTAAGTAAACAAGAGGGTTCGGGTGCATGGATATGACAGAGATTGTACATTTAATTCGCTCTCATGGATGAACGAAAAAGGGTGAAATCATGGGCTTTCGAAGAGGATCATGCAAGCTACCTAGGTTTAATTTTACATGATTTAAGCTTGAGAGATTGCCTACCTTTTTGCGTTGTGATGGAAACCTAGGGTTTAGACGAAGAAGGTGACGAATCCCCTTGCTCCAAGCTTCCTCCTCTCCTTGCTCTTCGTCCTCAACCCTCTCCTCGTCCTCTAAAGCTCCAATAGTCATTCTAGGGTTGCTAGGGCCGAAATTGGGGTTGTATTGGGTTGCTATAGAGTCCTTCTTTCTTAAACTCCTCTTTCCCTTCAAACTCGTATTTCTACATTTATCACCCATTTCTTGCCTTTATCTACCTAATAGGCTTGGGGAGAAGTCTAATTTGTGGATAATAGTTTAGGATAGGATTAGTTTTTAGGACGGATGGTGGATGGATCAGATCTAGAAAGGGGGGTTGAATAGATCTACCCAATTAACGCGGAAGCTTAAGCATTTAAAATTACTTTGAATCAAGATCAATCACCCAAACAATTTACTGATCTGAAGTGTGATTAGTATGTTGTGAGCAAATCAATTAGTAGTGTGAACGAAATCCCTATGCATGCATCTAGCGTAAAACAAAGTCAAACCACAATTCAAACCATTGCACAGAGGATTTTAGGTGGTTCGGAAATCACCTCCAGTGACTCCTACGTCCACCCCTCACACAGTGAGGCCACCACTCAAACCTTGAGTACAACTCACACTGGAGCACGACGACTCCAAACACCCTTGAGCACGACGACTCAAGAAACACCTGGAGCACGACGACTCCAAACTGAGCACGACGGCTCAACAACAACTGGAGTACGACGACTCCAAATTGAGCACGACGGCTCAAACCACACAGTGAGTGCGACGACTCACAAACCAGAGCTCGACAGCTCACAGTACAAAAGATAGATCAAACACAAAGAGATCAGATCCTCTAGCAATGATCTGATTCAAGACAGTTTCGTACACATAAATTTGTACAGAACTTCATGCACAAATCTCATTGACGAAATAAGGAAGAACAAACTCAGAAATAAAGCAAATAGATGTAGAAAGAGTGTTCTTCGATGAAGAGGCCTTGCAGAGACTTCAATTGAGGAGGCTTGATGGAAATTGATGGAGATTCTCCTCAATTGGCGATGCTCTGCTTTGATGGCATCTGAAATGCCAGAAATCCTTCTTCTCCTGAGCCTCTTCAGTTGGATCTGCTCCCTTGCCTTGCACAGCAACCTTCTCTCCAGGGATTCCCCTTGATTCCCTTGTCCTTCCTCTTGAAAGGATGGCTTGTAGCTTCTGGAGATGGAGACAGATCTGGAAAACCCTCTTTGGCCGCCAAAAGGCTTCTTCTGGAAGTGTATGGGCTCTCTTGCCTTTGGGGTACAAGGAACATGGGTATTTATAGCCCCATATGTCCATAAAGTGCCTTGGGGCATGGGCACAGAAACCTAGGTCAAATCCCCTAAATCCCAAAGCCCACGTGTACAGAGAAATTCACGATTTTGACTTTCAGCCGAGTGTGTCGACCTGCCCTGATCTAGTGTCGACCTACTGTCCCATTTCTGCAAAACTGTTCTGCTGGAAACTGGATCTAGTGTCGACCTGCCCTGATCTAGTGTCGACCTGCCCTTCTGGAATCTGGGACTAGTGTCGACCTGCTTTGATCTAGTGTCGACCTGCCCTTCTGGAATCTGGGACTAGTGTCGACCTGCTTTGATCTAGTGTCGACCTGCTGTCCCAGTCTGACAACTGGGTCTTCTGGAATCGGGACTAGTGTCGACCTGCTTTGATCTAGTGTCGACACTACCAAGACAAAAATGTGCAAACCTGAAAATTTAACACATAAACCATTAGTACAAGATATTATCATTAAAATATGATATATTAAACATCAAAAACATGTTGTTTAAGCATTATTGTGATATGTATAAAATGTGTAACATGTTCAACATATCATCATCAAAATCACAACATGTCATAATATCTCATCATTAAAATCACAATATGTCATCATCAATATCACAGTATGTCATTATCAAAATCAAGGTAAGAGTGATGTTCATTGGATGTCATTAAATTACAACTTTAGGAAGTTCCAAAACACACTCAACCCAACAATCTCCCCCTTTTTTATGATGACAAAACATATGCACAATCTCTCAACATCTTGACTCCCTTGACTGCAATAATTCCCCCTTTTACCATATACACACTTTGACCTTTCTCCTTTAAAGAACTTCTCCCCCTTTGAAGGCTTTTCTCCCCCTTTTTGGAAGGCCCTTTTCTCCCCCTTTTTGATGTGCCCTTTTCTCCCCCTTTTTGACAGCATCAAAAGGATAGACAAGAGAGAGAAACAAGATTGTAGGAGATCAAGAAATGAAATGTAGGGAATAAATGGTCAGAGGTATTCAAAATAAGTGAGGCAAAGTGATATTATCAGTTGAGAGAAATTATTGTGTTTTGTTATTGTTCAACAAGTTTAATCACAAAACACCACTCAACACAAAGATAGCAAATTATAATGATCTGAATATGGTTAAAATAATGATGCACATGTGAAATAAAGTGACCTATATGAGTGAGCAGAAGTATTTAACAAGGACGTTAGGAGCTTTAAGTTTAACACAATATAAAATAATAGGTCTAAGCACAGTAAACATGAACTTAATTAAGGTCTTAAGCTTTTCTATCCTATCTTTTTTATTTTCCTTCAATTTTCACGAGGAAAGAATACAAGAATAAATTAGTTAAATCTCACTTTTCAGTGCAAGAAATCACATTGATCAGATGTAAGACCTCCTGATTACTCAGTGGTTTAACTTTCATTATCTTATACAGAGTTGAAAATTTTGATTTCCACTTTTTGACGCAAACAAATCACTTGTTAGGTGAAATGGCCAGGTTACTCAGTGGTTCAAGCATTTGCATTGCTCTGTTTGTATCTTTCCAGATTGATCATTTTTCTTTTGACATTTTACAGGAATATTTTTGCTTTGACTAGAAAAGTCATGACTATGATTTAGAAAAATTATTCTTAACATGCGGTAAAAATAAAGCTTAACACATACACATGTGAAATATTAAAGCCACTCATGTGCCTATAATAGTGTTTTTGCAAATCATTTTAAAAACATTCAGTATTATGATTGCTTAACCTTGAAATGATACTGAATCTTTGAAATTAAACTAAATGCACAATGAGTTTAGTTTCAATGTCTAATTCTCTCATAAGAAATAGCACAAGGACTCAAAATTCTGATGATTTTGGGGTTCAGGGAGACAACAATTGTCAAGAGAAATTAGTGAAGAATAGACAATAACTCCCCCTCAACAATACTCCCCCTCAACAATTGCATAAAGGATCTTGATACTTGGCGGAGACATATACTCACGCATAGTGAAAGTGTCCAGACAAGCTTAACTTGTCTTTCTTCAAATCACTATTTGATATACCAGAATACCATGCAATGTGAGAGTGAGGAATTTATGAGCAAGAATATTTGTCAACAAACTGAATGGGAGTTGATGATGAATCATATATGACAGAATATTTCTTCCAGCAAATTTCTCCAGCATTTCACTCAAAGATTCTTTCGAATTTACTCCCCCATAAGATATGCATGATATGAAATGATCATTTAAGCAATTCGATATGTTCATTCCAAGCAATTTGCACAGAAAGAGTATGAACATGATCAAGCATATATCAACAGGCAATTTATTGAAGGAAGAATTTTGCAAAGACTCAAAATAAAGTTTTTGAGATTTTCATTTTGCTTGATGACCTTTATGCAGAAAAGACTATTGATACTTGGCGGAGAATTTTTCTCACGCATGATGATAGTTTCCAGACAAGCCTAACTTGTCCTTTCACCTTTCACCATTTATACCACATAGTCACTGCAAAAAGGGTCATTATACTTTATTTTTAGCATGAAATTCATTCCATTTATTGAAAAATATTTTTGCACTTTTTCAAATTCACTCCCCCTTAATATGTGCATGGAATGAAAAAGTAGCAAGCAATTCACACATGATTATGAGCACAATTAGCTTTAAGCATAACATGACTTTTGGTACTTGGCGGAGTATTTTACTCACGCATAATGATAGTTTCCAAACAAGCATAACTTGTTTTTTTCACATGTCATCATTTGATATACCAAGAAGTCACAGCAGTTAGTATGCACACAGACTCATGGAATAGTTAAGCATGCATGATAACACAAACATGATTCCAATTGTTATGACACAAGTTCATTGTTGGGAGTAGCATTGAAACACATTTCTCATTTTTCAGATAGAAATTAACCATTCGTTTCAATTCAGGCAATTCAAAATTGAAATAATAAAGAAGTTTTACCTTAATGGTCTTCATTTCTTTTTCAAAGATTTTACTTGTGTTCTCCAATCATTTCTAGCCTTGCACAGCCAATATCTTGAATCCATTTACAGTGTATGGCTGCAAGACTTCTCAGCTTGCTGATCAAGCTGGTTTTGGGACCCACACTTGTTTGGGTCCTGCAATGAAATCAATGTTAGATTGCAACAAAGATTTCTGAATCCAAAATACTTTTAATTTTTGTATAGATGCATTTCTTTCATTGATAGAACTATGAGCAAATTAGTTCCAGATTTTCTTTTTGCCTTGATCAATGCATCTATGTTTTCATGAAGTTTTCTATTTTTTGGATTTTTAATATGAGCAAAACAAAATGATTTTGTGCAACATTTCTATGCCTATACACATGAATTTCTGAACATTTTCAGTATGAACATGATGTTTATTCCTATGTGTATGAGCATGTGCATTAGACTGGAATTTCTGAGCATGCACAACAAAATCATTTCTGTACCAACAGTCCCTAAAATATGACCAATTTTATGACAATGAAAGCATTGGACTGATTTGGCATGTTTATTGAAATTTTGATTTCTATTCCAGCAATGTTTGGCAAGATGACCATGTTTATTGCATTTAAAGCAAATGAGAGGATTTCTTACCTGGACTTACCTTGGCATGTATGCATTTGCTGAAATATCCTTTTCATGGGAGAGGCTTACCATGAGAGAAGAAGGTACCTTTTGATGGCTCTTGCATGATGTGAATTTGAACTTGCCTTGGAGCTTTTTGGACTGATGGAGGAAGTAGATTATTCTTCTTGACATCAGCATTTTTCTTCTTCTCTTTCTGTTTCTGAACAAGAACTTTCACAGTTTTTTCATTAGATTATCAAGTTCTTGTTCACAGCAGTTTTAACAGAAGTTATTGTGTTTTTATTTTCATTTTTCTTATTTTAACAGAAGCAAGACTTTGTGTTCTTCATTCATTTTGAATCTTCTATTTTCAGCTTTTAATGCAACAACTTTGTTTTTCTGATGTTTAAAGCTTGTTTAGCATGACATCCAAACCATTTTTCATATTGTTCTTTTCATTTTTAAGTGAGCAATTTGTTTTTCCAAATCGGCAATTTTATTACTCAAATTGCTACATTCATTGTCCAATGGTTTGTCATTCACCAAGCCTTCAATCTTTCTTTTTAGATGATGATTTTCTTCAACAAGTTGTTTGCATCTCTCATTTATTTGATGATCATGAGTCATGTTAGAATCTGTTTGTTTAATTGATCATTATCAAATTGGAAGTTTTCATTGAGATCAATCATTTTCCATTTTCATTTTCCAGATCAATAACTTTTGATTTCAATAGCTCATGGTTTTCTTTCAATCCATTCAATTTAGTTTCACAGATTTGGACTTCATCTTCCAAATTCTCTTTTTCAGAATTTAATTTCTCAACTTCACCTTTCAAATTATCATTTTCTTGTGAAAGATCTTTATCATTGTTTGGAGCAATTCAAGTGTATTTTCAATTTTTCAATTTCTTTATGGCATTGTTTTAAGTCTTTTCAATCTTTATTCTTATGTTCAGCTTTGCATTAAGATTTTGCATCTTTCACAGAATTCAATCAATTCAACATAGATATGCTTTCATCTGCATCAGAATCAAATTAGAATACATAAGTGGATCTAGAATTGATTTACCTGACCTTGTAGACCCATTTGAATTCTTGTGTTCTGAAGAGGATGCAGAATGCTCTGAGCTCATGGATTGCTGTTAGAACCAAGGTTTTTTGAATTGTTGATTTTCTGGATTCATTTAAGCTATTCTTTGCCATTGAGTGCTTGTGAATTTCTTTTGCTCATTTTCTTTGTGAATCCTTTCCATCACTGCTGTTGGCCATAAAGCATAACTCTTCATTTACTGAACTTGAAGAGTTCTCTTCTTCATCCTCACTTTGGTCTTCATCCGACCAAGTTGCAATCATGGCTTTTGGCTTCTTCAATTTGTTGTTCTTCTTGTATTTGTCCTCTTTGATCTCAGGACACTCACCTTTCATGTGTCCTTTCTTATTGTACCTGTAGCAAACAATATCTTCATCAGTTTTTTTATTTCTGCTAGCATTAAAATTTGAAGAAGGAGCATTCCTTTTACTAGAAGAATATTTTTTCTTTCCATTGAATTTTCCTCTTCTTGATTTTAGAAAATTTCTGAATTGATTAGTCATGATGTCAAGTTCATCCTCATTAGACTCAGACTCATCAGAACTTGATGTTTCTTGATTTTTCTGTTTGTTGCTTGATGAAGCCTTAAGTGCTACTGGTTTAGCTTTAAGCATATGTTCTTCATTTCTCTTCAGATTTATTTCATAAGTCATTAAAGATCCTATGAGTTCATCCAAAGAGATTTTGGATAAATCCTTAGAATCTTCAATCACTGTAACCTTTGTGTGCCAAATAGATGATAGAGAGCGCAAGGTTTTTCTTACCAAATCAGCATCAGTGTATTCCTTACCTAATGCCTTCAGTCCATTGACAATTATCATAAACCTAGCAAACATTTCAGAAATCGATTCATCAGATTTCATCATAAACAATTCATATTCAGAAACAAGTATGTTTGCTTTGATTTCCCTAACTTGAGATGTTCCCTCATACATTAATTCAAGTTTATCCCATATTTCTTTAGCAGATTTACACATGGATATTCTTGAATATTCTTTAGGGTGGACTGCACACTGAAGCATGTTCATGGCACTATAATTAAGAGTATCTTTCCTAATTTGCTCTCTAGTTCAATTCTCCTCATCTTCATGATTTTCATAAGGACCCACTTCAACTATCCTCCAAATTTCATAATTTTGAGCCCTAAGAAAAACTTGCATGCGATTTTTCCAGTATGAATAATCAGACCCATCAAAATATGGTGGTCTATTAATGGAATGGCCTTCAGCTACAAATCCTCGAGAATCCATCAATTAGAATGAGATGGTGAAAGAGCAAGCAAACATTCAAACAATTCAAGCAATTAACACAGAGATCAAACAGAAGCAATCAAATCAGATCAGTAACATTAACCCGCTCTGATACCAATTGTTAGGAACGGATGGGTGGATGGATCAGATCTAGAAGGGGGGGGTGAATAGATCTAACACCAATTAACGCGGAAGCTTAAGCAATTTAAAATTACTTCGAATCAGAGATCAAATCACCCAAACAATTTACTGATCTGAAGTGTGATTAGTGTGTGTGAGCAAATCAATTAGTAGTGTGAACGAAATCCCTATGCATGCATCTAGCGTAAAACAAAGTCAAACCATTGCACAGAGGATTTTAGGTGGTTCGGAAATCACCTCCAGTGACTCCTACGTCCACCCCTCACACAGTGAGGCCACACTACTCAAAAACCTTGAGTACAACTCACACTGGAGCACGACGACTCCAAACACCCTTGAGCACGACGACTCAAGAAACACCTGGAGCACGACGACTCCAAACTGAGCACGACGGCTCAAACAACAACTGGAGTACGACGACTCCAAATTGAGCACGGCGGCTCAAACCACACAGTGAGTGCGACGACTCACAAACCAGAGCTTGACAGCTCACAGTACAAAAGATAGATCAAACACAAAAGAGATCAGATCCTCTAGCAATGATCTGATTCAAGACAGTTTCGTACACAGAAATTTGTACAGAACTTCATGCACAAATCTCATTGACGAAATAAGAAGAACAAACTCAGAAATAAAGCAAATAGATGTAGAAAGAGTGTTCTTCGATGAAGAGGCCTTGTAGAGACTTCAATTGAGGAGGCTTGATGGAAATCGATGGAGATTCTCCTCAATTGGCGATGCTCTGCTTTGATGGCATCTGAAATGCCAGAAATCCTTTTTCTCCTGAGCCTCTTCAGTTGGATGTGCTCCCTTGCCTTGCACAGCAACCTTCTCTCCAGGGATTCCCCTTGATTCCCTTGTCCTTCCTCTTGAAAGGATGGCTTGTAGCTTCTGGAGATGGAGACAGATCTGGAAAACCCCCTTTGGCCGCCAAAAGGCTTCTTCTGGAAGTGTATGGGCTCTCTTGCCTTTGGGGTACAAGGAACATGGGTATTTATAGCCCCATATGTCCATAAAGTGCCTTGGGGTGCATGGGCACGGAAACCTAGGTCAAATCCCCTAAATCCCAAGCAGCCACGTGTATAGAGAAATTCACGATTTTGACTTTCAGCCGGAGTGTGTCGACCTGCCCTGATCTAGTGTCGACCCTGTCCCATTTCTGCCTGCTGGAAACTGGATCTAGTGTCGACCTGCCCTGATCTAGTGTCGACCTACCCTTCTGAAATCTGGGACTAGTGTCGACCTGCTTTGATCTAGTGTCGACCTGCTGCCCTTCCAGTCTAGTGGCAACTGGGTCTTTTGGAATCTGGGACTAGTGTCGACCTGCTTTGATCTAGTGTCGACACTACCAAGACAAAAATGTGTAAACCTGAAATTTTAACACAAACCATTATACAAGATATTATCATTAAAATATTAATATTAAACATCAAAACATGTTGTTTAAGCATTATTATGATATGTATAAAATGTATAACATGTTCAACATATCATCATCAAAATCACAACATGTCATAATATCTCATCATTAAAATCACAATATGTCATCATCAATATCACAGTATGTCATCATCAAAATCAAGGTATGAGTGATGTTCATTGGATGTCATTAAATTACAACTTTAGGAAGTTCCAAAACACACTCAACCCAACAATTAAGACTCTTTTTAGGATATTTATAACCCTTTCTAGTATTTATCTTACCCTTATTTAATTTATTTACTAATTAACTCTGAATTCCCACATTTATCTCTCCCTATTCTAGCATTTATCCTCTAATTGGCTTGGGAGAGATCTAATTTCATGGCTAATGGGTTTGGACGGGATGAGGACTCCTTTTTAGGATAATTATAGGTTATTTAATGATTATCTTAACCCTTTTCCATTTATTATTAATTTAAGTGCGAATTTAGCTTAATTAATTCCCATCCCAAGATGGGCTCTCCTCATTTGGGCCCATTATTTTATTCTTGGATCATTAATACAACCCATTTCTAATTTAGCTTAATGAGTTTTAGTTTAATTTCATTTATTACAATTTATTTACCCTTTATTCTAATTTCTCTCATTTATTTACTGATTTCTTATTTTATTTCAAGTTAATATTATTTATCCCCTATATTCCTAACCTTCATCATTTGGGTTTTTGCTTTTGGCCCAATAACTTATGTGGGGCTTAATTGTACAACATATGTACTTACTTTACTTAATGAGTTTTTATTATCTTTATTAAAGAATATATTTATGGCCAAATTTGTCCATTGGTCTAATTATCATAATGGGTTATCAACCCATTTTGTTTAAAGTTTACCTACATGTTTATTTAAATTTTTAATTCACTTTTGCTCATAAAATAATGGGTTCTCTCACTTATTTTTTAATTATGACAGTAAGTCGCATAAATTCTTAAACTAGGTCCAAATGATTTCTTTATGCCTAAATTTCTTGATAGGTCATTAGAGAATAATATTTAAAGTAAAATTATTATTTTTACGTCATTTTTTATATGAGTTTTTATGCATGTGATAATGATGCGTACCTTTTTTAACTAGTCTTGAATTTATTAATTGATAATATCTCAATTTATCTTTATTTTTGAATTAATAAATTTTCCGGGGTACTATAGTTACAGATCGGCTTACAGAAATTGGTCGACCGATATTGAAAAGGAATCGATGTCAGATCGATTGTGGTTCAAAGGAAATCCATGTCAAATCGGTTATGAATCAAAGGGAATCGATGACAGATCAATTACTTGTCCAAAGTCAGACGACTGATTTGGGCAAATCGGACGACCGACCTAGCCAGAAGCTTTGGCAGTAGGACAGTCAGAAAGTCGGATGACCGACTTGAGGAAATCAGAAGATCGATCCACTGGTCGAAGCCAAGTCACTTCATATATTCAAGTTGTATCTTGACCAGCAGAAGTCCCAATTGAAGCAAAGTAGAAATCGGACGACCGATCTGAAGAATTTGATCGACCGATTACGGAGTTTCTCCATACAAACTTTTCTAAATAGAGTCCTATCAAGATCCAACTCTTTCCAAACATACATGGACTCTTTGGGTTATAAATACAACATGTTCTCATGTTTTGGAGAAGAGAACACGCCTCCAAGAATCCAACTCAAGCCCCAGAGTTGAAGAGAGGATCGTGCTACCCAAGGAAGATCCAACAAGTGTTCTGAACCTATAAAGCCAGAAAAATGAATATATATCATCCAGAAGCCTTCTAGACATACTTGAAAGGTGTTTCTACATCAGAAGGACGTGGACCTGGTACTACCAGCCAGTTCTTTACCTGAGTCATCGTCAGTTAAAGACGACCACAAAGGCCGAATCTCTGGAACAGAAGAACTCTACACTTTATTATTTAGATTGTTGTCTTTCCTGTTCATACTTTATTGTTCTTTCTAGAACCTTGAAAATATCTATGTGTGTGCTCTATTTGTGAGCACGTGCATTGTTGGTGTGTAGTGTGTGCGCGCATACACGCTGGATTATCTCGTCCCTGGGAAACGAGATGGGGTTGTGGTTGTCTCTGGAAACAATCAGTATGTGTGTGGGTTTTCGCTTGTACCTCGGAAACAAGCTAGTGGAAATCCTCACAGGGGTGTGGGGTAGTGGACGTAGACGCACACAGGGGTGTGTTTTTCGAACCACTCAAAATCCTGCATGCATGTGTGGTTTGCATCCATCTTTTTCTATCTCCGTTCTACGCATGTTAGGATAGTTGGTTTCGTCTATATACTTGTTATATTCCATTGTGCATCTCACACAATATGTTTGCTTAATTGAGTCTAATATATTCTGTGTTAAAAGAAATTTTTTTCATTGGACGATAACCAATTCACCCCTCCCCTCTTGGTTGTCCATCGCATCCCGGCACATCAAGTAGGTCTTCTCTTCTCACAGGAAGAGGAGCACTCTTAAAGAAGAGTTGAAGGGATGGCCCCTAGACCAAGCTTATACTACCCCTAAACCAAGCTTATACAACAATACAGTGCTTGATCTGAGGCACGAATTGAGAGAGAGAAGAATAGGCTATGATGCTACTCTCTCAGAGACAACAAGCTCTCAAAAGAAAAGAAAAGATGCTTTGGGAGAGCTCAAAGCAGATGGACTTGAAGTCAGGGCACATTGATCTTCTAGAGGTTGTAAAGGCTTTCTTTCTTGGTTGGCTTCGATATGGTCTTCACCTTCACAACCATTGTCTTCTTCTTTATAAGCACTTCAGGTATCTTCAGATGTGTCTGTTGAAGTGTCTGTTGTCTCTTATTCCTTGGTGCTTGTTTCCATGCAGTCGCAACAAGTCTTACGTTGTAGAGACATGTGACTACCGAAAACCTACAGACATTTAATGCTAGGAGAGAGATCTTCAGTCAACGAAAAAAGGTGTTATGTAGAAATAGATATGTCCATTCTGTCACCATATAAATCATAAGAAGACTTGTTATAAGAATGGCAAACTGTAAATCACTTTTTGCAAGGGAGTTGTGTCCCGTGACTAAGTAAGCCACAGACAGATATGTTCTTTTTTGTTCATACATAAAGTATTAGAAGACTTATCATGAAGATAGTAGTTAGTCAAAAAGTCATACTGTAAGAAGATATACCAAAGAGGATATGCTCAGACTGTCATCATTTAAAGCTACAGAGATATATCATGAAAATAGCAAACTTTAGATGATGATGTGCATGGGAACTGTATCCGTTGATAGACCATACATATGAAGATAACCTTGAGAAGTTTTATCGTAAGAAGGATATGTAACAGATAGAGGGAAATTTGAAATGCACATCTTTTAAAAATAATTTGAAAAATATTGTGCGCCAAGATTTGATCATAACACAGATATAATTAAATTTCAATCATAATCAGTATGATTACTGTAAAGATACTTGTTTTGATAAATATGATCAAGGTATTGACAATAATTTATCTGAAATGGAAATACATGCTAATCGGTGTTTAAGTCACAATCGATGTTCAAGGAGTAATCGATGTTAAAGCTTATCAGCAATCAATGTGAGACTTCGACTTTAGAGAAATCGCAGTGAGACTTCGACTGATGACCTTTGTTCATCAATTGACACCTAACTTTGACTGTCTGGAGTCGGAGTCAACATGATATATATGTATATGTTGTGTACTTAGAAAATTTTTGAGCAAGCAGAAGAACATATGAGCCATCCAAACATAGTGTTTATAAAATATATACTTTTGTGATATTATTATAGTGCATTTGAAGATTATTTATGTAGATAGTTATGCACTCATTAATTAAGCAAGCATCTGTAAAAATAATTGCACAACAATCTATTAGGATCGGATTTTCGATAATGGAAAATCTAGAAGGGGGGTTGAATAGATTTGCAGTGGAAACTTAAGCGATTTAAAAATTACTTCGAAATAAAGAATCTACTCAATTAAAACCCCTCTGATCTGATGCAATGTGTGTTATTAAAATGTGAGAAACACTTTATCAAACAGTGTAAGCGTCAAATATGTGATTAACGTGTGTGAACAAATTAATTAGTGTGTAGGCAAAATCCCTATGCATGCATCTAGTACAATACAATGCAAACCACAAATCAAACCACAGTGCACAAGGGATTTTTAGGTGGTTCAGAGATCACATCCAGTGACTCCTACATCCACCCCTCACACAGTGAGGCACACATTACTCAAAGAACTGAGTACAACACACACACGAGCACTCAGGCTCAGACACACACACATGCTAGATCAAGTTCACAGAAGATTAGATCCTCTAGCCTCGATCTGATCTACACACCACACACACAGATTTGATCTATACACAAGCTAGCATAGATCACAAAGCACACACGATCACAAACTCTATGTACTGAACCCCAATCAGTACACAGATCCACAATGTTTCTTCCTCAATTCTATTGTTGCTCCTCTTCTTCTTCTTTTCCTTCTTCTTCTTCTTGATCGGCATTGCTCTGCTTCAGTAGCTTCTAGATTGCGATTTCTTCTTCTTCTACTGCTGCACTTCCTCCAGACCTACTCCTTCTTGAGCACACCACTTCTTTCTCTAGAGCTTGACCTTGATTCCCACGTCCTCTATGTTGAAAGGCTGGTCTGCAACTTCTGGAGATTGAGCAAGGCACTGGAGAAACCCTCTTTTGCCGCCAAATGCTTTTCTGAGAATTGTATGGGCTGGCTTGCCTTTGGAGTACGAGGATCATGGGTATTTATAGCCCCATGTGTCCATGTGGTGCCTTGGGGTGCGTGGGCACAAAAATCTAGGTCAGATCTTTTGATTCCCAAGCTGACACGTGTTCAGAAAATTCCTATTTTTGAGCTTCAGTCGAAGTGTGTCGACACAAGTCAATTGTGTGTCAACACAACTGGCTGATTTCTGAGACAGTTTCTCTGGAAGTTAACATGTGTGTTGACACAACTGGCTTCTTCTCTTTTGACTATTTTCTGATGTAGAGGGTGTGTCGACACACAATGGACCTGTGTCGACACAACTGGCTTCTTCTCTTCTGACTGTTTTCTGGAGAGCAATGGATGTGTCGACACACAATGGACTTGTGTCGACACAACTTTGGCAAAATTATGTGAACCTGTATATATGAAGTGTGAACCATCAAAATATGTTATTATCAATAAAATATGAAATATTAAGCATCAAAAACATGTTGTTTAGTCATTATTGTAATATGTGCAATATGTCATCATCAAAATCAAATCAAAATCAAAGTATGAGTATTTGGACATCATACACAATCAAATGTTGTAGTCATCATTAAAATCAAAGTATGAGTGTGTAGACATCATCAATATGAAGGTTTTTAGTCATTATCCAAATGAATACATAACTCAACAATCTTCCACATAAATACTATATGACATCAGATTGAGTACAAAATGTCATCATCAAAACACAAATATGTTTGAAGTTGTGTGCTTAACATGATTGACCAGAATTATGTCATCATCAAAAATGAATTAAAGCAATGATCAAGTCAGTGAGTATGGTTATTTAAATAACCATAACTCAACACAATCAATACCAACTTGGTCATCAATCAGAAGGAGTAAATGTCAATCGATATGAAACTGAGAAACAATTGATTGGTCAAGAATATAACGTAAACGGTCGAAGTGAAGCTTCGGATGGCCAAAATATAACACAATCGGTCGAAGTGAAGCTTTGGATATGACGAAGTGTAACTTCAGATATGACGAACTGAACTGTGTATATGAAAGTGAACTTAATATAAAAGAGATTATAACGCTGTCAGTCGAAGTGAAACTTCGGATATGACGAAGTGGAACTTCGTATATGACAAAGTGGAACTTCATATAAAACAGTTCATAACGTTGTCAGTCGAAGTGAAACTTCGGATATGAGGAAATGTAACTTTGTATATGACGAAGTGGAACTTCGTATAAAATAGTTTATAACGCTGTCAGTCAAAGTGAAACTTCGAATACGACAAAGTTGAGCTTCGACTGATCACGACCAAAACATGTATGATAAAGTGCCAACTTCAGATATGACGAAGCTAACTTCATATATGATGAAGTAGAGCTTGACTAATCACGACCAAAAACATGCATGACTTCGGATGATGAACTTTAAAGCAATAGAAGATGAAACTTGACTTCAATTGAAACTGTGAAAAGATTATCAGTGATGAAACACATGAACCTATGAATAAAATTATGAATGACAACAAGGAATTACAAGCAATTAAACACCATCTATTGAACTTAGAAATACTTGGAATACTTACAATGATGATCCTTGAAGTAATATATTTCCTTTGAGTCTTCTGTTGACACACTTAACCAAAATGATATTAAGGTAAACATATTCTGATAAGTTTTGTTATCACCAAAATATATACATGGAGATAAAGGAGTCAACACTTACAAGCCTTGCCAGCCATCAGAAGAAGTAGACCTAACCGAGTGGGTGGAGCCTGTAATGCCCCTCTCTACCCCGCACAACTATACCAACCCACGTTGGAATGGAGAGTGACACAATAGCGGGAAAATACCAAAATGATTGTAGAACAAGTTAAGATATAAACAAGAACAACTATAGAGGAATATAAAGTAAATGTCCATCAACTAAATAATCAATCTAACAGTATGTATAGTAGCAAAAGAAATAACAAGTATAACATCAGAGCCAAATCCATAATACATAATGTCCAAACTCCAACTACACAACACTCTATGTACTAAGTAAAAGAAAGTTCTAAATCACAAAAGCAACGCTAATGCTCCATGCCACAAGCTACTCCTCTCACTCGGAGTCATTCCTCACAAGCTCCTTGGCCTCTAATTACTCTGTCTATCCTATAACGTTAGCAAGTATAAGTCTAGGAAATAGACTCAACAAACAACTCATGAGCACAACCATATACTTGCCATATGCATTCTAACCTGACAATCACATAACATTCATTTAATCTTACACATGGCTAAGGACTAACAATTACAAAGTCTAACATATGGTCATGCTTAACAGCTACACATGATTAACATTAAACACATGGAACATATCAACCATATTCAAACTAAGCATATGACATGATAATTCTAATATGATTTACAGGTACTCACTACTTCATTGTCACCATTAAACATAACCTTACTCATGGTGCTAACATGGAAATATCACATTAACTATCGTAAACATATTAACACATGTATTTACTCTTTCCATAGCACATTTAGACAAAACCTTTGCTTTCACATACACGTTAGATTCATATAACTTTCATTTTTACAATGCTTGCACATACTTACACATTCACCTGCACATTCACATTGGCTTATCTTATAGCCATATTCACATTTAATTATCACAAGTTAAGACCCAACCCAAACTACCACTGGAAGGTTACATCACACACACTACTTGTCACTTAAGTAACACAATGACGAAGTCTTGGTAACTATGCAGAACTAGAAGAAACACCCTCCACCCTAACTAGTAGTACTTGTTCACCTCTAAGATTTACCCTATTACCCACAGGGTCACATAGGGCATTAAGTCTTCCTATAGGAGCTTTACTATAGTACGACTCAACACCCTTCTATGGTAGCAGTGTCTCATCAGCACATATTACTCAGTAATATAATTATCACATTATTTCCTTGCATGTACAACACATATTCTTTCACTTTTACATGCAATTGTTGACTCTTTATCTCCATTACCATATATTTTGGTGATAACAAAACAAATAGACCTTAATCACATTGTAACATCTCGGGCTTTCCGGCTTTCCATTGTGTGAGGAATGACTGGCCTTGTCACGACGGAGGCGCCTGTCGCGACAGTCATCCCTGTTGCGACCGCCTTCAGCGTCGTGTTCTTGTCGCGCCCAGTCAACGGGTCGCGACTGCTTTCTGCTTTTTGGTCGTCTGACGCCTGTCAGAGTGGCAGGCGTGGGAGACTGACCTGTCGGGTTGTCGCGGCGCCCAGGGTGGGCGCGTTCTGGTCGCGGTCTGGGCGGCCGTCGCGATAAGGTTTGCATCGCGATGCCCCACCCCGTCGCGTTCTGGGGGCCGGAGGCTAAAAGCCTTGGCCGGTTTCCACTTTCCCTTTCTTTCCCTTTCTCCTTTCCCTCCTCCTCTCCGAGGGGGAAAGCTTTCCCCTCTCTGGCGGTTGGAGCTTGGTGGCGTCGGCGGCTCATGTGGAGCTCGGGAGCGGCGTCGTGGAGCGAGGAGGAGGCGGCTGTGGCGTCGTGAAGGCCCCTTTGTGGGTTGGTTCTTCATTCTCCAGTAGGGATTCTTGTGCCCTTTCCAATCCGAGTGATTGGAAGTCCCCTTGTGTGTTTGCATGCTTTAAATGCTTTCCCCATGCTCCCCTCCCCATGGTTGTAGTGGTTGTAGCATGTGGGGGACCCCGGGATGTAGCATCCCGGCGGTCGGCCTTCCAGCTGATGTCGCGACCGCCGAGCGCGTCGTGACATCAGAGAAGGCGTCGCCCCAGTCCGACGTGACCTTATCGCAGTGCGGTTGGCCATCGCGATAAGGGTCGTGTCGCGACTCGGTTGCCCGTCGTGACAAGCTATTGTCACGACGTGCAGCCCTGTCGCGACAAGCTTATCACGGCGCTTTGCCTTGTCGCGACAACCTGTTTGTCGCGATGCTCTTCCCTGACGTGACCTGCCTGTCGCGGTTGCCCTACCCGTCGCGATGGGATCACGATGGGCTAGGAGGGCGCGACAAGACCAGGCTTGCCTCGGGTGTTTTCCGTGGCCGCGGTTGGCGTGTCGGCATGTGCCCCAGGGCAGGGTTGCCCTTAGGACCTTCTGGTGGGAACGCGGCAGGTTGCCTCTCTGCGTTCAGTGACCGAAGTTGACACCTTCGTGGCCGTGTCCTAGCGGCTGTGCTAAGAGGCTCGCGTCTGTCTAATAATCAATTGTCTGTCTATTAATCGGTTATTAGAAGAGCGGTGGTTTCTATTCTGTCTATGGTGTTCCAGTTTCTCGGGTCGTTCCTTGTGTGCCGGCGTTGGCCGACAGCCCTTCTGGGGGTTTTCGGAAGGGGTGTCGTGCGTGCCTGTGCCTGCTGGGCTTGTCTCAGTTACAAGCCAGCTGTGCCGTTTCTGTTGGTGGTTTCCACGCCAGTTCTCTTTCGCCCGGTGCTCGGCACTTGAGGGCTTGTCGGCGAGACAGGTTGTTACCATTGCCTGGGACCCCTAGCCCCGCGCGTCTGTGTCAAAGGGAGTTGCTCCGAGCGGCAGGCATGCTCAAGTCTCGGACTTGGAGAAGAAGGGGAAAACGGTGGGGACAGTGGCGTGAGTCGTTTGTAGAGCTCTCTTAGCTGGTCTGGGTCTCCGAGGTGGTTTAGGCGCTCGTCCAGTGCAGACCAGCTAGTCTGTCTCACTGCCTCCCTCTGCGTTGGTTCCTGAGCCGCATAGGGAGGTCAGGCGTGGGGCCGCAGTTTGGCCGGACTGCGGTGTTTGTGGTTGTGTTCTTGGCTGTGTCTCGCTAGCATCACTCTACCAGGGAGGTTGTAGGCGGGAGTCGGCGGTCGGCGTGCGAGAGGGGTGGACTGTGTGTCCCTCTCTTAGCTGCCAGTGGCGGTGGCTTGGTTGCTCTTGTTGTGACGGTGTTTCTCACGCTGTTTCCGAGATTGGGTTTCTCATCACCCTAGCCTGCACGGTGGTTGTAGCCTAGCCGTGTCTAGTTCCGTGGGCTTGGTTGATTTGGCCTCGTGGGCCGTGCTTAGCGGTTTCCGCTCTGCGGGTTCTCTCGGGGTGCCTGGTGTAGGCACCCGACCACTGGTTCAGTAACCCATTCCTTGGTGTCGTCTGTGGTGGCACCGGAGTGTGTAGTTCCCTGACCTCATGGAGTGTCCGAGGTGTAGGGTGGTTCTGTTTGTGGGCCCTCGACCTTGTGGAGGTCTGAGGTGGCCGTGCTTGTGGTGAGACGTTCGTTCTTACTTGGTTGCTTGGTGTCTCTCGGGGTGACACCTGGTTGTTCCTTCCCGACCTCGTGGAGGTCCGGAATGTTGGTGCTTGTGTCGTGAGACTCTAGTCTCACGTGGTTGCTCAGGTGTTCTGGGAGCTCTGTTGTCTCGGTGGGTGTGTGCCGAGGTGTTCGCTTCCGCATTGTGTTTGACTCTGCTGGTTCTGCGGGAGTCGTGTTGGGCCCGACTCTAGTTGTGGGTCGTGGCATTTTCTCTGTTCCGCTGCTTTGTAGTACTCTACAGTAGGTGTTTCCCGTTTTACTGCTTTGTAGAGTAGTTTTGCTTCCACTTTTGTTGGAGTTCCTACTGCTCTGGCTGGTAAGGGACTGGTTATCCCTACTGAGCCTTGTTCAATAGGCTCACCCCCCTACTCTCTTTAGGTAGGGACTCGCTGTCGCAGGAGTTCGTTGTCGGACTGTCGTGGTGGCGACTTGTTCGCCATGCGTTGCCAGCAGTGTGAGTTGTGAGTGTGAGTGCTCTTTGTACCGTGAGTTGACAGTGGCCTTTTTGCAAGTCCTCCGGGTATGCCCCTTAAGGACTGCACCTTTCTTTCTGTACCTGTACTTTTATTTGGGACTTGTTGTACATAATTTCTTTATTAATGTACGAACTTTCTTGTTATAGTTATTTGAATTCATTGCTTATCTCACTGGACTAAATTCTAACCCTTCCAGGTCTTCGAATCCGTGGGTGGCGGCACGACCTTCGGGGGTCCCTAGCGGGGGTCCGGGAGGTCAGGTCGTTACAGTGGTATCAGAGCTTAGGGGTCCAACAAGATTTGTAATGAGTTAATAACTATGGCTGTCCCAAAGAAAGGTACTCGTGCGCTACTGGCACGTCCGTGTATAGTTGCTGTTAGGTGAGCTTTTGGCTCTTTGTTGCAGGTGGCTAGCTTTCCAGCAGGATCCGAGTGTGAGCTGCAGGAGAGTGTTGCTGTTGTTGTTGGGTGCGCGTGCTGCGAGCGTAGTTGCAGTTTCGCTCGTGCTGCGGTTGGGTTCGTCATCGGCCTGCGCGTCCGTGTGGGTGTGTCGCGAAGGTTGAGAGAGCCTACGTGTGGTGTGGCCTTCACCGATGCAGAGCTATTGCCTGTGGATCCGGTAGAAGGTGTCCTTGCCTTGCTGGCAGTCCCCTTGTTGTGGGGTGAATCCTTGTTGGATGTCCCCTTCTTGTTGGGGTGTGTCCTTGTTGGATGTCCCCTTGTTGTTGGGGTGTGTGTTGTTGGCTGTGTGTTTGGCCTTGCGTGCTTGTGCGCCGTTGGGCGCTGTGCTCTGCTCAGTCGACGTCGTTGCTCGAGTTAAGCAGATGCTTTGTGTTCCGTGTTGCACCGCTGGTTGAGCGCTGCGACACCTGGTTGTGGTTGTTGTCGGCCTTGCACTGACTGGTTGTGAACTCTGGTGAGGTGCTCCCAGAGTTCTTCTCTGTTGGTTCTGGTGGAGGTGAGGTTTTCCCCATAACTGTGTTGTGCTCGTTTCTGGTTATTGCGACGTTGCCCTCTGGGTTGAGGTACATCGCTTGGCTGCTGTGTTCTGGTGGTGTTTCCCAGAACTGTTTGTTGTTGTCCTAGTGAGAGTTCCTCTCCCTCTGGGACTGCTTCTGTGCTCGTTAAAGTCTTCCGCTGTGTTGCCTCCTTGGTTTGAGGTCTCTATTGTTTGGTTGGTCGTCGTTGCATTGCCCTCGAGGTTGAGATGCATCGCTTGGTTGCCCTGTGTTCTGGTGTGGTTTCCCAGAATTGTTAGTTGTGGTCTTGGTGAGGGTTGCTCTCAGGACTGTTATGGCTTGTTTCTGCCAATTGTTGTGCTACCTCAGGGTTGAGGTATGCTGCTGTTGTGCTGGATGTTGCGTTCTGGTGGGTTTTCCCAGAACGGCGCCTTGGTGGTTCTGGTGGAGGTTCTCCCAGAACCAGTTTGTGTTGCTTCCACTGTCTGTTGTGTTCTCTCTGTTGGTCGTTTGTTTGAGCTGCGTTCTGGTGATGGTTCCCAGAATGGCTCTTGGCGCTTTGGGTAGGGGTCCTCCCCAAACTGCCTTGTGTTTGTTTTGTTTGTCGCTGCTCTCTCTCTGTGGAGATGAGCTGTCGTCGTTGCCGTTGGACTATCCGTGTTGTAGTCTGCTTGGGCGTTGTCGGCCAAGGTGTGGTGCCTTGACCGTGTGTCTGGTTGTTGTGCTGGCCAGGTTGTCTTTTTGCTCGTTTGCGCGTTCTCGGCCATGCTGGTGGGACTTCGTGTGTCCTCATGGTCGGGAGGTTTGCTTCGTTTCTCGCGTCCTGTGGACTCTGCCAGATGGTAGTCTGGTGAGTGCCATGGGTGTCTGGCTGGTTGTGCTTCTGTGGAAGTGCCAGTATCGCTCAGTGGTTTTCCCTTGCGTGTGGAAGAGACTCATTGTGAGAGTTCACCTCCCTTGCTTTCCGTTGGTTGCTCAAGGTGGTGGTGCTTTCACATGGCATTTGGTGCCATGTCGCGCACCGTGACGACCTTTGTGGCGAAGGTCCCTCCCCTTGTGCTGCCTTGAGGTTGAGCTGGTTGCTCCCCTCGTGCGCGTGGTTTCTTTGTGGTGCGATAGGTTGTGCTGACCTATTGTCTTGTTTCTTGCTGTGCTATTTCCTTGTCGCCTGACTGGACGATGTAGGGAAGCGTGCCCTGTGTTCAGTGTGAGGTGGCACCGGGTGTTCTTCTGTTTGGCTTGCTTGTGCAGGCATCGTTCCGGTGCATGTTTGTCTTGTGCCTCAGCTGTGCGTTGGAGGCACTTGTCGCCGTTTGGTGTGTGGCCCTCTCCGCCTGCGTGGTGGGAGCGGTGCCTTGCGTTGTGGGCTTCTCAGAGCCAATGTAGTTGTTGTGCTCTTGAAGCTACTAGATTTCTGTGTTTTGCTTGTGCAGGACTCTGGTGGAGAGTCCCTTCCGGTTGGCCATGAGTTGTTTCAGGCCGTTGGTGCAGTTGGGTACTACACCTTGAGCGGGTTTCTTTTTCGATGTTTGTGTCCTTGTGCCTTGAGGGTTCGTGGCCGGTGTGGCCTATTCTACCCTTTTTGGCTTGCGGTTTCTTGTGGGTGGTTTTTGGCAGGTCTCTTGTGGAGAGTCCTTCCTGTTAGCCGTGTGGTTTCAGCCGTTGGTGCAACTATGTTGCATCCTGCCGAGTTTTGGTGCTTGTGGTGGCACCCTCTGCTCGTGCTCGAGTGGTTTGTTTTCGTGTCGTCTGAAGTCCTGGTGCTGGTGTTAGCACCGTGTGTTGTGTCATGTGCTCTGTTCGTGAGCTTGGTGCATCGTCTCGCGAGTTTGTTAGGTGCTGGTGACGTTGAGCTTTCCGCCTCTGGGACACCTTGTTCTGGCCGATGCCTTGTGGTTGTACCGTTACCGCTGTGGGGTGGCTGCTTTGCCCTGTCTAGGTAGCCTTATCGGTGGTACGCCAAGCTTTGGTCGTGGCTTGTGTCTAGGTTTCCCCTCTCGCTTTGGGGAGCGAGTGTGTCCGGTTGGGGTACCCTGCTCTTGTTTGGGTCCCTTTGAGGTCGACATGCTGGCTTCAACCTCTTTAGTTGTTTTGTTTTTCTGTGCGGTTGCCGACGTCTGGATTTGCTTGGCCTTGACAACATCAAACGTCTTCTTTGGTTTTGCCTCTGTGCGTGTGCCTGTGGATCGGGTGTTTTAGCTTTTTGTGGCTCCACAGTTGTCGTGTGTCCTTGTCGGACCACGAGGATGATCTGGGTGAGATCTAGTGGTGCTGGCAGACACTGCCTGGCTTGCTGTGGTTTTCTCCACGTGCGCTTTTTTTGCTTGGCTTTGGGTGACCCTTAAGAAGCTCTCGTTTGGCCTTGCCGTAGGTGCTAGCTGTTGCTAAGTTGTGCGGAGCCATTCAGCGGAGTCTTGTGGATGACCTCTTGGCGTTTCCTTGGTTGCCGTCAATAGCTGGGACCTCTGTCTAGTTGTTGGTGACAAAGTGAGTTACTGACCGGTTGGTCTCAACAGCGTGGCCTGTTGAGAGCTCAGTCGTGTGGTTTCCGACTAGCGGTTTCAGTGTTTCTGGTCGGCTTGGTGCGCATCGTGCTTGTGGAGTTGTCGACATCTGCTTGTGTGTACAGCGTCGTTGTTGTGCATTCTGTGAGCTGTCGGATGTCTCGTTTGGCACTCCCTTGTGGCAGGGTCGTGGTGGTAACCACCGGGAAGTCGCAGTGCGACTTAGTGGTCCTTTGCACCTGTTGTTTTCTCCGACCAGGTTTCGCCCTTGATTTCGAGGATGAAATTATTTTTTTGTTGGATGTATTGTAACATCTCGGGCTTTTCGACTTTTCGTTGTGTGAGGGATGACTGGCCTTGTCGCAACGGAGGTGCCCGTTGCGATAGTCATCCCTGTTGCTATCGCCTTCGGCGTCGCGTTCTTGTCGCGCCCGGTCAATAGGTAGCGACTGCTTTCTGCTTTTTGGTCGTCTGACGCCTGTCAGAGTGGGAGGCGTGGCAGACTAACCTGTCGGGTTGTCGTGGTGCCCAGGGTGGACGCATTCTGGTTGCGGTCTGGGCGGCCGTCGCGATAAGGTTTGTATCGCGATGCCCCGCCCCGTCGCATTCTCGGGGTCAGAGGCTAAAAGCCTTGGCCAGTTTCCCCTTTCCCTTTCTCCTTTCCCTCCTCCTCTCTGAGGGGGAAAGTTTTCCCCTCTCCGGCGGTTGGAGCTTGGTGGCGTCGGCGGCTCGTGTGGAGCTCGGGAGCAGCGTCGTGGAGCGAGGAGGAGGTGACTATGGCGTCGGGAAGGCCCCTTTGTGGGTTGGTTCTTCGTTCTCCAGTAGGGATTCTTGTGCCCTTTCCAATCCAAGTGATTGGAAGTCCCTTTGTGTGTTTACATGCTTTAAATGCTTTCCCCATGCTCCCCTCCCCATGGTTGTAGTGGTTGTAGCATGTGGGGGACCCCGGGATGCAGCATCCCGGCGGTCGGCCTTCCAGCTGATGTCGCGACCGCCGAGCGCGTCGCGACATTAGAGAAGGCGTCGCCCCGGTCCGACGCGACCTTATCACGGCATGGTTGGCCGTCATGATAAGGGTCGTGTCGCGACTCGGTTGCCCGTCGCTACAAGCTATTGTCGCAATGCACAACCCTATTGCGACAAGCTTGTCGCGGCGCTTTGCTTTATCGCGACAACCTTTTTGTCACGACGCTCTTCCCCGACGTGACCTACCTATCGCGATTGCCCTACCCGTCGCGATGGGATCACGACGGGCTAGGAGGGCGCGACAAGACCAGGCTTGCCTTGGGTGTTTTCCGTGGCCACGGTTGGCGTGTCAGCATGTGCCCCAGGGCAGGGTTGCCCTTAGGACCTTCTGGTGGGAACGCGGCAGGTTGCCTCCCTGCATTCAGTGACCGAAGGTGACACCTTCGTGGCCGTGTCCTAGCGGCTGTACTAGGAGGCTCGTGTCTGTCTAATAATCGATTGTCTGTCTGTCAATCGGTTATTAGAAGAGCGGTGGTTTCTGTTCTGTCTGTGGTGTTCCAGTTTCTTGGGCTGTGCCTTGTGTGCCGGCGTTGGCCGACAGCCCTTCTGGGGGTTTTCCGGAAGGGGTGTCGTGCGTGCCTGTGCTTGCTGGGCTTGTCTCAGTTACAAGCCAGCTGTGTCGTTTCTGTTGGTGGTTGCCACGTTAGTTCTCTTTCACCCGGTGCTCGGCACTTGAGGGGTTGTCCTCGAGACAGGTTGTTACCATTGCCTAGGACCCCTAGCCCCGCACGTCTGTGTCAGAGGGAGTTGCTCCGGGTGGCGGGCGTGCTCAAGTCTCGGACTTGGAGCAGAAGGGGAAAACGGTGGGGACGGTGGCGTGAGTCATTTGTAGAGATCCCTTAGCTGTTCTGGGTCTCCGAGGTGGTTTAGGCGCTCGTCCGGTGCGGACCAGCTAGTCCGTCTCATTGCCTCGCTCTACGTTGGTTCCTGAGCCGCGTAGGGAGGTTAGGTGTGGGGCCGCAGTTCGGCCGGACTGCGGTGTTTGTGGTTGTGTTCTTGACTGTGGCTCGCTAGCCTCACTCTACCAGGGAGGTTGTAGGCGGGAGTCGGCGGCCGGCGTGCGAGAGGGGTGGACTGTGTGTCCCTCTCTTAGCTGCCTGTGGCGGTGGCTTGGTTACTCTTGTTGTGACGTTGTTTCTCACGTTGTTTCCGAGATTGGGTTTCTCATCGCCCTAGCCTGCACGGTGGTTGTAGCCTAGCCGTGTCTAGTTCCGTAGGCTTGGTTGATTTGGCCTCGTGGGCCGTACTTAGTGGTTTCCACTCTGCGGGTTCTCTCGGGGTACCTGGTGTAGGCACCCGACCGCTGGTTCAGTAACCCGTTCCTTGGTGCCGTCTGTGGTGGCACCGGAGTGTGTAGTTCCCTGACCTCGTGGAGTGTCCAAGGTGCAGGGTGGTTCTGTTTGTGGGCCCTCGACCTTGTCGACATCTGAGGTGGCCGTGCCTGTGGTGAGACGTTCGTTCTCACTTGGTTGCTTGGTGTCTCTCGGGGTGACACTTGGTTGTTCCTTCCCGACCTCGTGGAGGTCCGAAATGTTGGTGCTTGTGTCGTGAGACTCTAGTCTCACGTGGTTGCTCCGGTGTTCCGGGAGCTCCGTTGTCTCGGCGAGTGTGTGCCGAGGTGTTCGCTTCTGCATTGTGTTTGACTCCGCTGGTTCAGCGGGAGTCGTGTTGGGCCCGACTCTAGTTGTGGGTCATGGCATTTTCTCTATTCCGCTGCTTTGTAGTACTCTGCAGTAGGTGTTTCCCGTTTTACTGCTTTGTAGAGTAGTTTTGCTTCCACTTTTTTTTGGAGTTCCTATTGTTCTGGCTGGTAAGGGACTGGTTATCCCTACTGAGCCTTATTCGCGAGGCTCACCCCCCCTACTCTCTTCAGGTAGGGACTCGCTGTCGCAGGAGTTCGTTGCTGGACGGTCGTGGTGGCGGCTTGTTCGCCGTGCGTTGCCAGCAGTGTGAGTTGTGAGCGTGAGTGCTCTTTGTATCGTAAGTTGAGAGTGGCCTTTTTGAAAGTCCTCCGGTTATGCCCCTTAAGAACTGCACCTTTCTTTCTGTACCTGTACTTTTATTTGTGATTTGTTGTACATAATTTCTTTATTAATCTACGAACTTTCTTGTTATAGTTATTTGAATTCATTGCTTATCTCAGTGGACTAAATTCTAACCCTTTCGGGTCCTCGGATCCGTGGGTGCGCGACCTTCAGGGGTCCCTGGCGGGGGTCCGGGAGGTCGGGTCGTTACACACATCTTCATATGCACTCATCTGCTCAATCTTATTTTCATGTGTGCCGACACATGTTATCTATGGTGTCGACCTTTGTTGCTCATGTGTCGATAGAATTGATGCATCTGTCGCCAGATGATAGCCATTGAGGTAACCTCTGAAGCACATGTGTCAACACACATTCGTCCTTTCACTTCTATTAATTTATGTTCTTATTATTCTTAATGACATTGATGACATTGTTTCTTTAACATCTATTATTTTAGTCTGTCAACAGGGTAAATAAGTTCTTTCCCAAAATCCAAGGATCATCATTGCATGTATTCTAAAAAGAACTTAATTTGCCTCCATATTCTTTATATCCTGAAATTTGTCTAAGTCCACATTGACTGTAGTATATATATATACATCATGGGCAGTGGTAGTCTAGTCGAAGTCCCACTTCCAGTTATCGCTTTATATTTGACTCTAGTCGAAGTTCTACTTCATCATATACGAAGCTAACTTCGTCGTATCTGAAGTTTATTTCATCATATATGAAGTTCTACTTCGTCATATCCGAAGCTTACTTCGTCATATATGAAGTTGACTTCGCCATTATCAGTCAAAGCTCACTTTGTCATATACGAAGTTCTACTTCTTCATATCTGAAGCCTTATACGAAGTTCCACTTCGACCGACAATATTGTTTCTTGACCAGTCGAAGCTCTACATCGATTACTTATGTTGCACATCGATTGCCTTCACTCACATCGATTGCTCTTAAACTTAAACATCGTTTTTTGTTTAACTTAAACATCGATTGTTGTTATTTCATATCAATTGCTGACCATTTTCGTCGTCAGTTGAAGTAACCAATCGAAGTGTCTATCAATTGCTGACTATTTGCACATCGATTACTATTAAGTTACATATCGATTGTCTTCATATATCGATTGGCGTTTACTCCTTCCGATTGGTGACCAAGTTTGTATCGATTGATGACCAAGTGACTTAACCCATATCGATTGGTGGTTTAAATGTTACTTTGCTATCGATTGATGAACAAATAACTTATATCTATATCGATTAGTGACTACTTACCATTTTCTATCGATTGCTGCTGAAATTTGTTTCAATTGATGAACAATACATCACTCAAGTTACATTTTACACTGATTGATGAGTATTTTCATTTGGCACCCAAAGTTTGCTTTATTTCAAATATAGCTCTCTTGCTTTCACGCAAGATCTCTTGCAGATCTCTTACATATCTTTGAGCATTAAATGTGCAGTCTACCCTCTGCACACCCAGGCTATTTGCTTACATTTTTTAAGCTACCTTTGTTAAACAGATAGGAAGGAGTCTACCTAAAGTAGAAATATGTCAGCAGAATTTCTAGACATCTACATCAGAGGTATGGACATCTGTTTGACATGTGCTCTCTCACCTAACATGTTCCATCTCTATGCATTTAATGCTTGCAGATGCTATATACTTTGGAAACATGCAAGCTATGGAACTCAAGGTATAGCCAACGAATAGAAAGCCACATGAGGATCTGTCAAACATCCAACAACTACTAAAGATGAGTTTAACAGCTAGATTTCAGAGAGAGCAAGAGGAAGAAGAAGAACAAGCTGAAGCTCTCAAGTCTCAAAAGCTATGTTCCTACCTAACCATATAAAACAAGAAGGATGCAATCAAGAATGAGAACAATACAGATAGACACATACATCAAGCCATCCAACAGGAAGCAAAGAGCCTACATCCTTCACCACCAGCCAAAGAAAGCAGAGCATCGAAGCCACTCTTTCACATTGCTTTCTTGATTTGTCCTTCTCTGTGTGTGTTCTTTCTCCAAACCTCCTTCTAAGAGAAAGAGATAGATCTGTCTCAGAGCAAGCTCCAACCACTGTTTATCTTGGGCTTGGTTTAGAGACCTTTACATCTCCTTGAGATTTTATGTTGTTCCTCTTCCTGTGAGAAGAGAAGACCAGCTTGCGAGCTGGGTGTCTTTGCCCCTTGTTTAAGGGAAGACCAGCTTGAGAGCTGGGTGTGTATGCCCCTTGTTTAAGGGAAGATCAGCCTACGAGATGGGTGGTTGTTCCTCTTCCTGGAAGAGAAGACTTGCTTAAGTAAGTGTTGTATGCCCCTTGTTTAAAGGGAAGAGCAAGGTGTCTTGGTGGTTTAGTGAAATCCCAAGAGTGTGCTTGGAGACTGGACGTAAAACTTCTACTTGGAAGAGCCGAACCAGGATAAATCTGTGTATCCTTTGTGTGATTACTTTTATTTGTTTTTGCTGCATACTAACTAACATTTCTAATAATCTCGTTTAGTGTTTATGTTTTAGATTTCGAAAAAAGTACTTATTCACGCCCCCCCTTTGGGCTTACCATCTCGGCCAACAGCAACATGTCCACTTATTACATGAACACATCTAATAGTCCTATAGAAATTCAAGTTACTAAACATTAGTTATAGAACCTAAACATGATCCTAAATCACATACTTAATCAGATTTAAATCAAACATGCTTATCATGATGGTAAAAGCTTCATGAATCATAACTAATTAAAAAGGGATCAAATCATGCTCAAATTTTAACCATGGGATGCTTATGTGCAATAAGACATAGCTCTAATTTTTCATAATTTTAAAATAGTATATCCATTTTTCCTAGTTAAAATAAAAATCAGGACATTATCATGTGAACACTCAAAATTCCATTAATAGGGATTATACGGATTAAAAACAGCCTAAAGCATGCTAACAATAGTCCAATCTATTACTAGACAGATCTTGACAACTTACATGGCATAGACGCTTCATTGAAAAATTAAACTAATGTTTATTTATTTATTTCTCAATAATAGAAATTCCATCTCAATACTGTAATCACCCAAAAAATTTATAAGGTTTCACAATCTCATCACAGTGCATAAAGACATCATGGCAAAACCATAGGAACCTAACAATGCCCACAAACTTCATAGATTTATCAAATATGTGCAAACTAATTTTCTGGAAACCAATGAACTTGACGACAACATGACTGCCATCAAGATAGGTCAGCGGTAGCATTGACTATCATCAATCCTAGAACTTGGCAGACACTCTATCATGCCATATTCGAGTTCCTGCCTTCAAAACATGCAGGATAAAATGCAAGGAAAATGGGAAAACATGCGTCAATGATGTACAAAAAATAGTAAAAATGCAAAACCCTAACTAGGAAGCATATGAATGAAACTCCTAAGCTTCTTGCCTCAACCCTTCAACACAACTCGTTAGTTTTAGGCTAATGAAGTCCTCCTTGGAAAGTCAAAGAGGTCACGGGTCTTCGATCAAATCTTCCACAAGCAACCTTCCTAAACAAAGTCTTTACGATCCAAAACCTTGACCACGATCAAAGAAGCCTTTGCCCTCTAGCAATAGGTGGAAGAAGCCACCATAGCACAAACAACCCTCCACCCTCTCTCTCTTCTCTCAAAGAGACCTCAAACCCTAGAGAGTAAAATGATCTCCTCTTCAAGATCCACCTGTTATTTATAGGGGTTTGGTCATGCCAAGAGTAGAAACCCAGCCTTTAAATGACTAGACTTTTTTAAGTTTATCTACGCAAAGAAATCGAGCGTGGACTTAAACTTGAAAACTTAGAACGTAAACTAGACGTCAATAACAATTGTTGTTGGCACAAGTAAGTAATTAGGAATCATTAAAACTAGATTAAGTAACGACAATTGTGGTGGCTATTTCTAGCCACCATCGTGCACTGGGCCCATCATGGCCCGGCCTAGTCCGGCAGGCGGACGTGGCCCTATTGCAAGACGCCACGACGTTTCAAGAGCAGCTTCAAGGATCCGTGTCCAGTTCCTGCATTCGGGTACCAGCGGGACCCAGAAACCGCCTCCGAGTGCCTCCCAGCCTGTTCGGACAAAGGCCCCTCCTTCCGAACAGGGTCTGCTCGGCTTGCGTCGAAAACCCCTTCGGGACGGGTAGTACTTCCTTGCATCAGGCAACTGGCAGCAAGCCGTGCCCCCGGGCACCAAATACCGAACAGCAGGTCTGCCTCACCGAGCAGGCTACCTGTTCTGTACTTTCCTCCCCGGACGAATCTGAGCGGTTCTTCATCACCTGACGGCAGTTACAATGGCTATGCCACGCACGCCCCACGATCAAGTGGTGCGTTAACTGCCCAACTCCTCAACGGGCACCTCAACGCGTAACCTTCCGTAGAGGACGCTAACAGGCGAGCCCTTTGCGCACTAATCAAGGACGTTCCGTCTCTCTCCCTCAACCTCTCTAGCCTATAAAAGGCACTGGTAAGCCTCCATGCAAGGTACGTGATCCAAGGTACCCTTGCTCACATAAGCCCTACGCTTCACATATGAGAACCCCCTTTCTCTCACATCCCTCGCTGACTTAGGCATCGGAGAGTTCTCCCCGGTTCTTCAACCGGGCCCCCCCTGATCCTGTTCTGGTTTTTGCAGATCTTCGTCCGCTACCGGCTGTTGGACCGAGCCCCTTACCATTGCACCAAAAGCTCGAGCTGGTGGTGAAGGTGGTAGCCAAATCTTTAAGGCGGAAGCGCAAAGCACCACGTCAACGCTGTGGTCGGCATGAGGGGCTTCGCACAAGGTTTTACCCCTGCGGCGGGTTGGGTTGCCAGCCCTGATGTCACTAGGCTGCCCCATAACAGCATAGTGGCAACGATTCCCTAAGGGAGTTGATGGCAGTTAACCAACAAACTCCTCCCCAGCGGCACCTGGGGGAATCGAACCCGCAACCTCGCTCTGATACCACTTGTTGGACCGAGCCCCTTACTGTTGCACCAAAAGCTCGAGCTGGTGGTGAAGGCGGTAGCCAAATCTTTAAGGCGGAAGCGCAAAGCACCACCTCAACGCTGTGGTCGGCATGAGGGGCTTCGCACAGGGTTTTACCCCTGCGGCGGGTTGGGTTGCCAGCCCCGATGTCACTAGGCTGCCCCATAACAGCATAGTGGCAGCGATTCCCTAAGGGAGTTGATGGCAGTTAACCAACACCGGTGACTGTCTTCTTCCCTCTCAACTGTAGGCCCAGCGAGTTCCGGCCCAAACAAGAAAAAGCCTCCACACTTTTGGCACCGTCTGTGGGAAGGAACAACAGTCATGGATTGCAGACGATCCTCGTACCAGAACATAGGGAGCCGTATGACGAGGTCCCTCCAGTCGCAGGCGGACTCCCGTCAACGCGCTCCCCCTATCGACGTCGCTGTAGCCCCTGCTACCGCGATCGGGGGCGTCCCAGCGCCCGCCGCCGTCGTGCCTGCAACCGCCTTGGAGATGGCTGAACTCCGGGGATAGATGCAACAGCTGACGGGCATCTGCTTAGGCCTCCAGGCCCAACTTTCCAGGCAGCCGGCCCTGGCAACCTCCGTTCCACAGGAGCGCTAGGCAGAATCGTCTCACCGACGATCACGCGCGCCTCCTGCCCCAGCGGGGTCGATTCAGGAGTAGCACGCTGATTCACCATGGAGGTCGCGCCGAGCTCCGTCTGGTGAGTGAGGCCCGGAGCGCCGTGGCCGTTCGCCCCGTCGTTCTGCGGCAGTCTCGCGCCTGCCACGCTCGGTCGTGGGAGCCAACTCCCACAAGTCTGGCCGTGCAGATTCGGCCCACTCCGAACAGGAGTTGGCCAGGCGCTTGCGCCGCGTCGTCAACCTGGAACGTCATGTGGGCGCGATGGTCCAGCGTGCTGAGGGAAAGGCTCTGGCCGAAGAGGACCTGAACTTCCGCTCCCCATTCATTGCGGAGATCCTGGAGGCTCGGGTCTCTCCCAAACTCCCTCTACCTGCCATCGCGTCGTACGATGGTACTTCTGATCCCGCGGATCACATCCACGGGTTTGAGTCGCATATGGTGTTACACGGAGCATCTGATGCAGCCAAATGTCGGGCCTTTCCGGCCACCTTGAAGGAAACTGCTCGGGCTTGGTTCGAAGCCCTCCCCGCAGGTTCCATCTCATCCTTCCACCAGCTGAAGAAGTCTTTTCGGGACAACTTCTTGGGCGGAAGATCACAGCCGCGCACCGCGGCCTCCCTTCATGCTGTTCGGCAAAAGAAGAGAGAAGCGCTCTGGGACTACGTCAAGAGGTTCCAGACCGAGGCGCTCCGCATCCCACGCCTCGATGTCCCCTTAGCCACCAGTGCCCTGATACAGGGCACTCGCGATGGTTTCCTACAGAGGACGTTGGGGGTGCAGCAGCCTTCCACTCTTGCTGAGCTCCTCTCCACTGCACAACGCCACGCGGCGTGTGAAGAAAGTATGGCAGCTGGCTGGGCGGAGCACGGAGAGTCGACGGACAAGAAGAGGCCTTCCGACAACGGTTCCGACCGCGATCGGAAGAAAGGGCGGCGCAACGGCGACTCACCGCGCCGACCACGCCCCTTCACCGACTACACACTGCTGACGGTGGCACCCGAACAGATCCTGGCAGAGATCAGGCACGAACCATATGTTCGGTGGCCACCAAGGATGCGCTCTGATCCCCGGCGGCGCAACCAGGAGAAGTACTGTCGCTTCCACTACGACCACGGCCACGACACCTCTGAATGTCTCCAGCTTAAAGACGAAATTGAATCCCTCATTAAGCGCGGCTACCTCGGACTGTTCGTGTGCCGGAATGAAGACCGCCCCAGATGCCGAGAACGGACTCCCGAGCAGCCGATCAACAATGAGCCCAACGGGCAGGAAATTAACGTGATCGCAGGAGGGTTCGGCGCAGGCGGAGAGAGCACTCAGAGCCGACGCGACTACGCAAGGTGAGTGCATGTCGTGGACAGACTGCCGATACCTCGGCCGGCTCCTTATCCCCCTAGTCCCGCGCATGCACAGTCTGAGGGGGCCATAACCTTCTCAGACGAAGATCTTGTAGGGGTTACCACCCCGCACACTGATGCGTTGGTCATTTCGGAAACCATCAATCATTGTAATGTGCGCAGGATTCTGGTAGATAATGGAAGTGCCCCCGATGTGTTGGCTTACAACTGTTATCTCCTTATGGGCCTAAAAACCGACCAGCTCACCCCTGTAGAATCGCCCCTGTTCGGCTTCTCGGGGGTGTCGGTTCAGCCTATGGGTAGAGTTCGCCTCCCGATCACCCTCGGGACGGCTCCGAAGTGTGTGACCAAGGTGGTGGATTTCTTGGTCATCAGGAACATGCCTGGCTACAATGCAATCCTTGGTAGAGGTCTGATCGGGCGGATCAAGGCGGTGCCTTCGTCCCTCCATCATAAAATGAAGTTCCCCACCCTGTGTGGGGTCGGCGAGGTGCTCAGATGCCAGCGCGAGTCTCGACGGTGTTACGTCCTTTCTCTAAGGGACAAGTAGCCACTCGCGGCTCCAACACCTGTTCTCCCACCAGCCGACCAGCCTTCCACAAGCTGCGGAACTCCTGCCGAAGACCTACTTCCAGTCCAAGTTGATAGCAACCCCGAACACATCCTATACATTGGCGCGTTACTAGCGGAAGCAGAGCAGCAGCGGTATAGAAGCTTCTTGCTAGCTAATCTGGACGTGTTCGCGTGGTCCGACGATGAATTGCCAGGCATCCCTCCGGAGGTAATGGTGCATCGCCTCCGCCTGGATCCACGGGTCCCACCGGTTCAGCAAAGGAGGCGACCCGTCAACCAAGAGCGCAGACCGTGATCCGTGATCACGTTGTCAAAAGCCGAGCAGTTGGGCTCCTCCGGGAAGCCCAATACCCAAGATGGATCTCCAACGTGGTCCTCGTACGCAAAGCCACAGGTAAATGGCGCGTATGTGTGGATTACAAGGACCTTAACAAAACGACTCCAGCATCAGACTAGTTTCTTATCAACAACGCCTTGCGCAGTATTATAACTCCCGAGTTCGGGAAAGGCGCTTCTTCGAAGGAGACCTTGTTCTTCGCCGCTGCTCGGCATCGGATCCCCGAAGAGCAGCCGGCAAACTCGCCCCTAAGTGGGAAGGACCTTATCAGGTCACCCAGGTCCTTGGAAAAGGCTCTTACAAGCTAACTACTCCTAGTGGCGGGGCCATACCCAGAACCTGGCAAGTATCCAATTTGAAGGCTTATTATCTATAAAAGCCTTCTATTCGGCATCCTACTTCTCTCCTACCAGTTCTTTTGGTCGGCTAGAGACGAAGTCCAAAACATCCTCATCTCAATATCTTTAGCTCACAAGGATGTAACGACATCTCCTAGTATGAAGATGTTCCGCAAGCACCCCAGGTTAGAACACCCGCGGTTCATAACAACCTGTGCGGTAATTGCGAACACTTCTAAACGACCAACGAATTCCGGTTCGGATAGAACACTTGAAAGGTAAGGAGATAGAAAAAAGCGAAGCCACATTTTTCTTTAAATAGGAAGTCTATTTAGATTTTTATACAAAAAGCTTGTTTCGGCCGAGCTGCCTAAAAGAAGGGAGGGATATTCAAGGGTCCTGCCTGGAGGAACCGGTGCCATCGTTTGAAGGAGGCATTCGCCCTGACTGGAACTGGGCAAAGTGCACTCCATCCAAACGCACGTCTTGGGTACGACGCCGGCACTCCCCTACAGCAGCCTCGAAAGCTTCTCGGGCACACTCTGTCCAAGCAAGCTTCTCCCCGAACTCCTTTCGGGCTTCGAGGCCCACCTTGTAACAACGGCCCCGAACTGCTCTAGGTCCTTTTTGAAGTCAGGACCTTCTTTATACTCCGCCACTCCTTGAGCCCTGGCTTCAGCTAATACCTTCGTGATTGCCTCCTTTTCATCTCGGGCAACGGTCAGGTTGAGCTCAGACGCTTGGAGGGCATCTTGGAGGCTTTTCACCTCCTTTAGCAGTTCGGCCTCGCGAGCCCGGTGCTTGGTGACCAGATCGTCGCAGAAGGCTGTTTCTGCCTCCACATCTACTTCTGATTCTGGGCACGCAAGGCGAGCTCCTTCAAAAGGACCATCGAGCTCGTGATGCCGTCCACCAACGCTCCCACGTCGACGTTGTCATCTTCGTCGTGTTCGGAGAGGTGCCCTGGGCGGTAGGCCGCACTGGAATGCTCGGGGGTCTTCTCCGGGCTCAGGTCTTGGCACCGTGCCATCCTATCCAGATAGGATGCGGACGGGCACGAGGGCAGAACCTTTGAAGCATCGCTCCCAAGCCTTCCCAGCGTGGCTTCCAGCATCGCCTACGAGGGGAGCTCGAACGACTTCCCCTTCAGTACTACGGAGAGAGGTCTCCGGTCCTCCCCAGAACTGACGGCCTCCTCAGCAGTGACTGGTTTCTCATTGGAGATTTCTGCCCTCCTAGCGGGCTCAGCATCAGCAACCTCCCTGCGGCCCTCTGTCACCAGGGCCACCTCCTCGGCCCCTTGCGCGGCTTCTCCAACTTCCGTGGAGACCAAAGTGGCTGACGGTATTTCCACTACCGCAACCATTTTTGAAGGGGGCAGGGGGGCCGCGGCAACCACAACGACTTCCTTCTGTGGGGCTGTCGTCTCCCCGGTTGGAGTGGCCCCCGTAGCCGAAGCAGCCGCCTCCTCGGGGACATCCTTCTCTGGCACCTCGAGGTGCGGAGAGGTCCCCTCCCTTCCAACAAAGGTCTCTTCATTACCTTCGCCCCTTCGAGAAAAGGTCTCTGCAGCACCACCTTCGGCACCTCCAATGCTCGACGCCGCTGTTCGAGCAACTTCTTGTTCACGGCCCTCGCTGGGGCCCGGCGGCGCGACACTTCTCTCTGCTCTCCAACAGAGCTCTCTGACCCGTCACTTACCACGATGAGCCCGAGCTCGGTCGCTGTAAGACCCGGCTTCCCGGCTTTCCGTCTGGTGTCGTGGGATGACTGGCCACTGACGCGTCCAGGCTGGGTGATGCGTTGGTGTCGCGTCGGGGGTGCCCGACGCGACATTCGTCCGTGTCGCGGCGAGTCTGTCTGTCGCGTTCTTGTCACGCCCTGGTTGCCCGTCGCGTTCTTGTAGCGCCCAGTCAATGGGTCGCGACAACATTTTGTCGTGTTGCGCTGTCTGGTCGTCTGACGCCTGTCACGGTGGCAGGTGTGTCAGTACGGCCTGGCGTGTTGTCGCGGCACCCATGGGGGGCGCATTCTTGTCGCGGTCGGTGGGCCCGTCGCATTAAGGTCCGTAACACAACTGGGCGGTCCGTCGCGTTCTGGGTGCCGGGCGCAGGCCGGCTACCCCTTCCCCCTCTTTTCCCTCTTTCTCCCTTCCCCCTCTTCTCCGGCGGTGGGGAGGCTCCCCTCCGGCGATCGGGCGTGGTGGAGGCCGGCGGCTCGTGCGGATCGGCGGAGCGGCGTGCATGGAGCGAGGAGGAGGTGGCCAACCGACGTGAAGGGCCCCTCGTGGGTTCGTTCTTCGTGAAAGGTAGGGATTTCTTGTGCCCTTCCCAATCCGGGTGGATCGGGAGCCCTCGGGGTTTTGTAGATAGCCTTACAGCTTTCCCCATGCTCCCCTCCCCGTGTGTGTGCATGCTTGTATGGTTCTGGGCGGCCCGGGATGGAGCATCCCGTGGTCTGCCTCCCGACTGATGTCGCGGCCACGGTGCGCGTCGCGACATCAGTAGAGGCGTCGCCCCGATCGGGCGCGACCTTATCGCAGCGCGGTTGGCGGTCGCGATAAGGTCGCCGTCACGACCTGGTTTCCCGTCGCGACAGGGAGGCTATCGCAACGCGCTGCCCCGTCGCATCAGGGTTCGTGTCTCGGCGCCCTTCCCTGTCGCGATGGCATCGCGACAGCTTGTGGGGGCGCGACAGTGCCTGTGCTGCCTCGGGTGGTTTCCGTGGCCGGTTTGTGTGTCGGCGTGTGCCCCAGGGCAGGCCTTGCCCTTAGGACCTTCTGGTAGGGAACGCGGCTGGTTGCCTCCCTGCGTTCAGTGACCGAAGGTGACACCTTCGTGGTCATGTCCTGACAATGGTGTCAAGAGGGTCGCGTCTGTCTAACAATCGAATGACTGGCGGTCAATCGATTGTTAGCAGAGCGACGAGCTTTCTGTACTTCTGGTAGTGCTCCGAGGTTTTGGCTCGCTCGTGCGTGTTTGCTTGGCCGACGATCCTTTTGAGGGTTCGTGCGTGCCTCTCGCTTGCTTGGCTTGTCGTGTGTTACAAGCCAGCAGTTCGGCGTGGTTTTATTGTGTTGCCCTGCTGTTTGCCCGGTGCTTGGCACTTGAGGGCTTGTCCCGTTCAGTGGTTGTCTCCGTTTCCTGGGACCCCCGTCCTCAGGAGCCTGTTGAGGGAGTACTCCGGGCTACGAGCGTGCTCGAGTTGGCAGCCCACGTGAGCGGACTCTGGAGCTGAGGGGAAACGAGGTTTGGACAGCGCGCGCAGAGTCGTTTGTAGAGCTCTCTTGTCTGGGTCTGGGACGCCGAGGGGTTCGGAGTGCTTTCCTGGCGCAGACCAGACAGTCCTTTGTCTCACTGCCTCTCTCTGCATTGGTTCCGGAGCCACGTAGTGGTGTCAGGCGTGAGGCCGCAGCTTGGCCAGGCTGCGGTGTTGCGTGTGTTGGGTGTTTCTGTGGCGGCTCTGTCTCGCCCTTCACGGGGGTGGAGGCAAGAGCTAGGCTAGCGAGCAGAGCGTGTGGACTGTGGGTTCCCCCTCTTGGCTGCTAGCGGCGGTGGCTTGGTTGCTGTTGTTGTGACGGCGTTTTCCTCATGACGTTTCCAAGTGTTCCTCGTTGCCCGAGCTTGCACGGTGGTTATAGCCCGGATGTGCCTAGTTTCCATGGGCGTCGTTGGTCTGGCCTTGGGCAGACCCGTGCTTCTGGTAGTTCCCGCTTCGGTGTTCTTCCGGTACCGTAGTTCCATTCTTGGGTGCCAGTCCGTAGTGGCACCGGCGTGTATGGCTCCCCGACTTGGTGGCGTGTCCACGATCCAAGGTGGTTCTGTTTGTGGGCCCTTGACCTTGTAGAGGTCTGAGGTGGCCGTGCTTGCGGTGAGACGTCGTCCTCACTTGGTTGTTCCGTAGTCTCGGCAGGTATGCTAAGCACTGCTTCCGCTTTGTGCCCGACTCCGTTGGTTTCTACGGGAGTCGTGTGTGTGCCACGACCTTGGTTGGTGGTCGTGGCATTGTACTTTTCTCTTCCGCTGCTTAGTAGTACCATGCTGTAGGTGTTCCTCACTTTACAGCTTTCTAGTGTAGCTTCCTGTTTCCGGAGTTCCTGCTGCTCTGGCCGGTGAGGGACTAGTAATCCCTACTGGGCCTTGTTCGCGAGGCTCACCCCTCCTACTTCCTTCAGCTAGGGGCTCGTCGTCGCGGGAGCTCGGTGTCGGACGGGTTGCGGAGGCGGCTGTGGCGCCGTGTTGTTGTCAGCAGCAGTGAGAGTGAGCGTTGTGAGCTCTTGTAGCCTGAGTGAGCTAAGAGTTGTGCTTTGCAAGTCCTCGGGGTATGCCCCTTAAGGACTGCACATTTCTTCTCGTACCTGTGCTTTTGCTTGGGACGCGTTGTACAGACTTTTGTATATTGTACAGATTGTTATAGTTATTCGAATTCAGTACATATCTTACTAGACTATTTCCTTATAACCCTTCGGGTCTTCGGATCCGTGGGTGGCGGCGCGACCTTCGGGGCCCCTGGTGAGGGTCTGAGAGGTCGGGTCGTTACAGTCGCCATCCTCTGCGCGACCTCCGGACGGACCACGGGGGGCATCCGTGGTGCTTCCTGTTCGGCCGACCCAGCGACCTTGCGCTTCTTGCGCAGCAGCAACTGCGCCTCATCGGCCTCCTCTTCGGTCCTCTCCTCACTCTGCTGAGGGGTAGCACGGACCAGCCTCTTCTTCTTCGAGCTCGGAGCTGATCTACGTCTCCGCGCCCTCGCCGAGCAGCGTCGGCCTCTTCTTCATAACGATGGAAGGCCGAGTTGCCCCTTCACCCTCCTCGAACGAAGGCCGAGCTCCTGCTGAAACCACCTTGATGGTGGCCTTTTTCTTCAAACGAATCTTTTCGAGCCCCTTCTCAGGGACCCGTGTACTTTCTGGGCGCCCCTTGGCATGTGAAGGCGCCACCAATGCAGTCGTCACCGCAGTTCCAACCCTCACAGCCGAGGGGACCCGGACAACAGCAGCGATGTCGTCATCCTCGTATACCATGTGGGCCATAACTGGGATCTGTTCGGCGAAATCCTCGTTCGCCTCTTGATCTCTCCAGCCTCCAACTCCGCAGCGGCTGCAAAAAGGTGGAAGTTGTTAGAACACAGTTACCGAACTGGCGCGCAACAAAACAAGTTCGAGCACTTACTCCATGGTTGGCTCAGACCATGCTGAACAAGCGAGAACTCTGTTAAGTAGCCCTCTCCATTCCTCACGCCGGCCCGGAGCAGGCTATCCAAGGCCCTCGCCTCATCTTGAATCAGCTTGGGGAAGCTATCCTTCTGTGCTGATCGGATAATAGTGGGGAACCCCCACTCTGCACCGTCCCGACGCTGGACAAAGAACAACTGTCCATCCAACCTTTGTTGTTGGAATATTTGCCGGACAGTTGTATGTGCATCCTGTTCGTTCGATGCTTGGCGTAGTAGACATCCACCCCCGACGACCGCGAAGCTGAAAGCTTGAAATGTGCTCGGAACACATCTGCCGAGCCTCGAATCTGCTTGATTCTGCAAATGACGCCGAAGATGCAATGTATCTCCACGTGTTTGGCGTCAGTTGGATCGGAGAAACTCCCCACCGATTCAGCAGCGCCTTCGCCACCTCCGGCAACGGCAGCCGGAGTCCCGCCTCCATTTGATCCACGGAGAGGGGAAGGCAACCTGGTTTGTTCACCAGGTATGACTCTCCTTCCTTCGCGTCGATAATCTCGTATTCGTCCTGATACGAAAGCGCTCCCGGAGCCCGCTGTAGTGGCAGCATCGTGGCCCGCTAGCCGCAGAGACGGTGACTCCACTCGCCCCGGCGACCGTAACCGCCTTCCCCTTGCTTGCCATCGCCGTAAGTTACGGAAGAGAACAGCGAGCAGGAGAAGGCGCGAGGAAGAAGACGACTGAGAGCTTGAAGGAGGCACGAAAGCTCTCAAATGAGGAAGCTCTGAGAAATTTCGAAGGTGTGGCTCCCGCCTTCGCCCCTCTATTCCCTTATAAGGAAATAGGAGCGCGAAATTCGAAGTAGGCCAGAAGTGGTGTTTCCCCCCGCTCCAAGTCACTTCTCGGGTGCATTGTTGGTGACCGTTCATCTGGAGCTCTCGACATCCGTGGTTCGACACGATCCCCGCACTCATCACAAAAGCTCTACGTTCGAGGGAAACCCCCAAACCATGCCGCCATGCAGCCATTCAGATCTCCGAGGACGATACCGCATTTAAAACGGAGATGACGCCCAGGCAAGCCGCCGCTCCCAACCGCTCCGGTTCTTGAACCGCTTGAGAACGTGGGGGGCAAGTGTGGTGGCTATTTCTAGCCACCATCATGCACTGGGTCCATCATGGCCCGGCCCAGTCTGGCAGGCGGACGTGGCCCTATTGCAAGGCGCCACCACGTTTCAAGAGCAGCTTCAAGGATCCGTGTTCGGTTCCTGCATTCGGGTACCAGTGGGACCCAGAAACCGCCTCCGGGCCCCTCCCAGCCTGTTCAGACAAAGGCCCCTCCTTCCAAACAGGGTCTGCTCGGCTTGCACCGAAAACCCCTTCGGGACGGCCAGTACTTCCTTGCATCAGGCAACTGGCAGCAAGCTGTGCCCTCGGGCACCAGATACCGAACAGCAGGTCTGCCTCACCGAGTAGGCTACCTGTTCGGTACTTTCCTCCCCAGACGAATCTGAGCGGCTCTTCATCACCTGACGGCAGTTACAATGGCTACGCCACGCACGCCCCACGATCAAGTGGTGCGTTAACTACCCAACTCCTCAACAGGCGCCTCAACGCGTAACCCCCCGTGGAGGACGCTAACAAGCGCGCTCTTTGCGGCACTAATCAAGGACGTTCCGTCTCTCTCCCTCAAGCTCTCCAACCTATAAAAGGCACTAGTAAGCCTCCATGCAAGGTACGTGATCCAAGGTACCCTTGCTCACACAAGCCCTGCGCTTCACACATGAGAACCCCCTTTCTCTCACGTCCCTCGCTGACTTAGGCATCGGAGGGTTCTCCCCGGTTCTTCAACCGGGCCCCCCTGATCCTGTTCTGGTTTTTGCAGATCTTCGTCCGCTACCGGCGACCGTCTTCTTCCCTCTCAAGTGTAGGCCCAACGGGTTCCGGCCCAAACAAGAAAAAGCCTCCACAACAATATAGGTTGTCATTGATATGATGTTAACGGCATGCCTTGCTGCCGTTAACACCCATCAACGACACTTTTTGTTGCTATTAAAAGGTCCTGATCAGAATAGTCCAAAATAGCAATAAACGCAACAACAAGCATGTTATGAAAAAGTCTAGGGCCTCATAAAGCCATTGTAGGGGGCCTAGAAGTTGGCATCTAACAAACCTTTTACTTAGGCCCCCTAGATGATGCCATCCAAGTAGTAGGCCTTCCCCTCAAGTTCGTGCTTGAGGTCATCGTCGTGCCATACCCAAGTTGGAGTGTACGGGGCACCTGAGCAAGAGTTAGGTGTGGCAAAGGCTGCTGATGAGGTCTGCTTGTAGTGCACATCTACCATGAACTTCCCCCCCCCCCCCCCCCTTTTACTGACGGGGGTGTGGCTACACGCTCTTGCGCAATGTGCTAGTTGAGGAGTCCATAGTATGCCTCGGCGAGCTTCTGTACCTACACAAACATGGCAGCTAGCTCCATCGTCATGACTACCATGGGGCGTTGCTTCTAGGGCCATTGGCAATTGCTAGTCTGCCCATTACGAGATGGCACTCAGGGACTAGCTCCGTCCCCACAATAGTTGCCCATGTTTTGATAATGTTTCCTCGAGATGCCATTGTTTCTACTTGTAGATTTACCAAAGATGACGCTAGAGTCTAAAGATTGGAAAGTGGTCGATGAACTCCCACCATGTGACCTTCTATGGGCTCTTGAATTTGTTGATGGGAGAGATACCACTCACACTTGCAGCCAATGAGAATGGTTTGGGCGGGAGGTAGGGGTGATCCAGAAGGGAGACCCCTCTAATGCTCAAGTCAATAAATCGTTTGAAATAAGGGTGAAGATAGGGAGAGAGCTTGGATCTCCCATATGTGAGTGTGCAAGTTTAGAACTTCTACCTTACCTCCTTTGTCTACTATTCATCCTCTTTTAAGTGTATGGGCTGTGCGAGTAGATCTGAATGGGCCAATCCAACCCTATCCCTCCACAAAATTGGTTTATAAGTAAAGTTAAAATTTTTGGGTTCAGAATTAATTAATCAAATTAAGAAGATTATAAAAGACAAAATGACTAAAACTGAAATAGAAACCGTATATATATTAACGTACCTGAGAATACGGGTGTGTAGCGGACCTACCCCAGCCGGCTCTGAAGCGGGCTCAAGACGCAAAACAGACCCAATTCTGAGAAGGGGCCCGGCCCGGCCCGGCCTATAACAGCTCGCTATAACCGCGCCCGCACTCATTATCCACTCCAAAGCTGCCGCCCACGTCACCTCCTCCATATCGCGGTGCTGTCGCGCCAGCCATGGCAGCTGCTCTCAGCTCCGCCGTCTCCGCTTCTCTTCGGAGCCATAGAATGGCACACACCCTCCCTCTCCCTAGCAACTCCGCCTGCTGCTTCTCCTGTCTTGATGCCGGCAAGAGCAGATTCCCATCTCAGAAGTGTCGCCTCCCCGCGAGGTGCCCCAGAATCCTCCGACGTCCGGGGTCCGTGTCCAGCAGGGGCCTCTCGGAGGCGGCCCCGCGGACGACCAATTACGAGGTATTCGTTACAGTGTAGTCTTGGACGGTTGATGCTCTCGTGACCGATGCTGGAAGTTGCCGTGTTTTGGTTGCCCAGTTGTCGTGTGATGCTCGATTGGGTCTCCACGGTTCTTTCTTTGTTGTTAGTACCATCTTGTCATGATTTTCTTAGTAGCATTATGTCGGTATTTTGTTCTCACTGAAGTATCATGTCGCAATTCTATCATTGAGACTTTGGTTTTCGACAATGTGCTGTTTGTAGAGTTTCTTTGTTCAGTCAAATGTCAATACATTAAATGGATTTACAAGCAAGACACTTGCATGGAGGATTGTAGTACCATCGTTCATCAAAAGATTCATAGCAAATGAAGGATGTTTGCCTAAGTTATGTGCCAAATTTGACTTAACTAACTGGTTGACCTATGAATTACACCCTGTGGTGAAGTGGTTGTGCGATGTGTGATTGTTCAGGTTGCCTGTCTTCTTGGGGGTACTTCGACAGAACACCCACTTCTTTGTTTAGAATGATCTCACATGCTGGAAGAACAGTCATGGTATCGTTTCTACTTCACTTGGGGTGTGTGTGAGTGTGTGGAGGGAGAACCTTCGCAAGCCTTGAGAGTGGATCTCCTAATCCCATCCAAATCTCAAACTGAATTTGTAGAACTTGAATTGGGTCAACTTTCTTGAGCTGAGAATTTAAGTAAAGAAAGCGACTTCGTATGTACAATAATTGAATTATTATTATTATACATTGTAGTTATAATATTCAAGATGCTCCTTCTAAAGAAAGTTTGGAATCCACTAGGATAAGTTTCAGCTTAAAAACTGGGTCAACCCCAAGCCAGCCAGCACCCTGGCGGAGAAGGCCATCCTAATATCTAGGCTAGCTTGCCTAAATGCAAACCAAGCAAAAAACCGTATACTATTAATATGTGATCATCTACCTCTTTTTAAAAAATGCACCCACATTTTACTAGTGTAGAAGATAATTTGAAAGGAATAAACAAACAATTGTAGAATGATGGATTACATCAACAAAAAAAATTTAGTTTCTATAATGGTGAATACGTGAACATTATTATGGATTCTGGGATTTTCTATGCTACACTTTACTATCATTACCTACACACACCTTAGGAGCTTTTCCTTTTTTTCTGCCATGCATATTGTTTGTTACATAACTAATACTTACCAATCTAGTAGTGGGTAAATATTAGTTATGTTGAGAAGTTGAACAATTCAGAGCAATTGGACAGGAAACATGCGTTGATCTGCCCAAATTACATCATTTACTCCAAGAAGGAGCCCTATTGGCAGGCAAGGGAAATGTTAAGATAATCCTAAAGCCATTAGATGGTAAAAAAATGAATGAATGAACCCATTATGATTGGATTTTTGCCTAATCAAACAGATTAAATTGTTGAGGTTTAGATCAGGATTGGAATATCTGCTGATACTTATTCAATCAACTAAACTGACATTTGCTTGTTCCAATAATGAAAAAGATAAAATGAACTATGAAGTTTCTCTTGCATGGACATTTCCTTGTTAATGTTTTAATGCCAAAAGAAGTGCTTATTCTGTGCATGTACCCTGCATGGTTGATGGGCTTGTAGAAAGTGGAACTAATAGAACAGAGTAGACCGGTATCAGACTCTCAGCTAAGCTTTATTCTGTATGTCTTACTGAATTTTACTTAACAATCCCAAGTTATCAGATTCTCATACAAGCCTTTTTGATCATATGGAACCCGTATAAAATTCTTTCAAGTTTATGTTATGATGTTTCTTTAGAATTCAGTCTTCAGTAGAGTAAATAGACTAGTGTCTACTGTCTACTATCTGCAAGCCTTCAAACTTTTGTCTTTGAAAATTCCTTTTGTCTACACAGTCATAGTTTAGAAGGCCTTGGGGCGATTGCCAGGTGCTTTATATAAGCCTCGAAGCACCATGAGCTGTAAACCTCACTAGTCCAGGAAAAGAGTCTTAAAACTATGAGTCAAACTCAAGTAATATAGATTTCCATGTAGTAACATTATCTCTCTCAATGATAATTGTTTCTGTAATTTCTGCCCTCTCTTTTGTAATTGGAAGTAGAAAATCTGGGTTTAATTTATTCTCTTCTTTTTCCTGTTTAACAAACAAAGTTAACCTCATTTAATCATACTTAAGCACAATAAAAGCGGAAAAAAAGGACAATAAAAGAAGCCTAAGCTATTGAGTCCACTTTACAACATCTCACTACCTCATCTTCTTATTTGAAGCTTGGCTGCTACTAAATGACCTGAAATGCATGTCTTCAGGTGAGGTGCACCACCTCAATAAAAGAAAGGTGCAAGCCTCAGGTAAATGACTCGAGGGGGATGGCTTGAGTCATTTTCTAGTGCCTTGGGGCACTGTCTTTTAAACAATGCACAGGTTCCAGCAGAATTGTTCTATCAAGTGGTTTAGTTAATGTCATTTTATTCTTTGCTGGGTACCATTAAGACGCAAAGCTATATTTAATGTGCCATGGAAATTGAAGAAAAACATCTTCTGTCTATCTGATTATACCAATTCAGCAGCTTTTCCATTTTATTCTCAGGAAATTTACACTTTTCCTTTTAACTATTTCTCATTCCAGACATGATATTTTGGACAGTTTTCTGATGGTGTTGCAGAAGTGGAGTTGAGGCTAGACCTCGTAGCCACTAATGTACAAAGTCCCAGAGACATTGTGGTTGATGTAGATGGATCCTCATTAAGAGTCAGAATTCAAAATTCTGGTTCTCTTGTCACTATATTTGAAACCAGTCATCTGTATGAGAAGATAATGCCTTCTGAGACGATATGGTTGGTAGTTGGTATAGATTGCAAAGATTTATTGCTTAAGTGTTGGAGAATTCTCTGCATATTTGACCTGAGAATTTTTTTTTCCCTTCTTGACAATAGGTTTATAGATGAGGAGCAGCTGGTAATTAACTTGAAAAAGTATGATGCAAATTTGAAATGGCCTGATATCATGGAAACTTGGGACTGTCTTACAAGAGGACTTGTGCAGCTTCTGAAAGGAACTTCAATTTATATTGTTGGAGAATCCACAGAGATAAATCAGAAGGTTGCTGGAGCACTTGCTTCAGGCCTGGGGTATGCAATTCTTCATTTCTTGTCTGAATAGTGATGGCAAATAGAAAATTAAAATGCAACTTCAGATGGATGGAGTACAAAATTGCACCACTAAATGTTCATTATGTCATTGTTATTTTTATGATACATGTTTGTATGAAATATTGCTTCTTGTCATCTGGGATTTTTGCTTGCTCCACTTTTCGATAATCAAAGTCCTATGCACAGTTAGTGTTAAAATTAGACATCCATTCTCAAGAAGGAAAGGAAGTGACTTGCTTGAACAGGCATTCAGAATCTCAGTCAAAGTCCTTTCCATAGACAAAAATACTATAGACGAACATAGTGGATAGTTGATGCACTCATTTATACTTCCATCGTTAAGTTTTCTGTCTATCTTTTGTTCCTCAAGGGAATTACTTTATCAGTCCGCTTATGTTCATTGCTTTGCCTCATCATCATCATCATCATCAGAGCCTTATCCCATTAATTGGGGTCGGCTACATGAATTCTTTTCCGCTACAAATTTCTATCAAGTGCTATTGTTGTGTTTAAACTCAAGAAGTCCAAGTCTTTCCTAATAACATCGCACTATCTCATTTTAGGTCTTCTCCTAGCTCTTTTACTGGTATTCACTAAGATTTTGTCACATCTTTTAACTGGCGCCGAGTTAAGGCGACGGTGCACGTGTCAAAACCATCTAAGTCTATTTTCTCTCATTTTTCTATCAATTGGAGCTATCTCCAAATCCTCACAGAAGCGCTCATTCCTAATCTTATCTTTCTTAATCTTATCACACATCCATCTCAGCATCCTCATCTCCGCCACACACATTTTGTTAATGTATTCCTTTCGCACTACCCAACACTCGGTACCATATAATAAAGCAGGTCTCACTGCCGTTCTATAAAACTTTCCTTTAAGTTTCACTGGTATGCAACGATCGTAGAGGACTCCTGATGCACTTCTCCATTTTTTCCAACCTGTCTTAATCCTATGTGTCACATCGTCATAAATCTCCCCATTCTCTTGGATGATAGACCCTAAGTATCGAAAGCTACTACTCTTAGGAATGTCTTGTCCATCAATTTGAACCATATCTTCCTATAACACCCTCTTATTATTATAATTACAATGCATAAACTCTGACTTACTCCTACTGATTTTAAAACCTTTAGATTCTAAGGCATGCCTCCAACTTTCTAGCTTAGCATTTAAACCATCAATACTCTCATCAATTAAGACAATATCATCCGAAAATAACATACACTAAGGGATATCATCATGTAATTGCTTAGTTACCTCATTTATAACCAGAGCAAAGAGATAGGGGCTTAGAGTAGAACCTTGATGCAAACCTACTGTGACCGAAAATTCACAAGTCTCTCCAGCAATAGTTCTCAGGCTAGTAGTGGCACCCTTGTACATATCTTGGATTAAGTCAACATATCCTTGAGAAACTCCCTTCTTTGTTAATGTCCACCAAATCAAATCTCTCGGTACTCGATCATATGCCTTCTCCAAATCAAGAAAAACCATATATAAATCTCTTCTCATTTCTCTATACTTCTCCATTAACTGTCGTAATAGCTTCTGTAGTAGATCTACTTGGCATAAAACCAAATTGATTTTCTGATACAGTAGTCATACATCACATTCGTATCTCAATTACTCTTTCCCAAAGTTTCATAGTGTGGCTCATAAGCTTAATTCCATGGTAATTATTACAGTTTTGAATATCCCCTTTGTTTTTATAGAAAGGAACCACAACACTTTTTCTCCATTCTTCTGGCATTCTTCGTTCCTTCAAAATTTTATTGAAAAATTTAGTTAACAACTTAATACCAATGTCTCCTAAGTCTTTCCACACTTCAATAGGTATGCCATCCAGTCCTAAGGCTTGCCCAATTTCATTTTCCCTAAAGCATCACCCACTTCTGACATACGCCTGAAATATTGATATTTATCACATTTTGTTGACTCATGATTCTCTTCTAGAGAGACATCCTTAAAGCAATCTCTATTAAGTAATTTCTGAAAATAGCTACACCATCTCTCTTTAATCTCTAAATCCTTAACTAAAACTTTTGATCTTCATCCTTAATGCAACGAACATGATTTAGATCTCTACTTTTCTTTTCTCTTAATTTAGCAAGTTTAAATATATCTTTTTCACCTTCTCGGGTTCCTAGTTTATTATATAATTCTTCATACGCCTTTGATTTAGCTTCATTAACTATTCTTTTAGCCCTCTTTTTAGCTGTTTTATAAGCTTTTAAAGTTTGACTATTTTTGTTACTTTGCCAAGCCTTAAAACAATCTCTTTTAACTCTAATAGTATTTTGAATTTCCTCACTCCACCACCAAGTCTCTCTTTCTATATTCATTTTGCCTTTAGATTCACCTAAGAGTTGTTTTGCTATATTCTTTATACAATTTGCAACATTATTCCACATTACATTAACTTCTTGGTCTAAATTCCAAACATTTTCTTTTACTAGATGATTTTTAAATGTTTCCAAATTTTTACTTTTCAAATTCCACCACTTAATCTTAGAGCAATTATTTATGATGGTTTTTCTTTTAAATTTTGGGTGAAGGACATCTATTTCTAGTAACCTATGTTGTGGGGTTAAACTCTCTCTAGGGATTGCTTTGCCTCTTCTCATCCAAAATATGGATGATATTAAGCATATGATATTCGTAAATTAATTAAAAGCTTCCATGGATATGGTTGTGCAGATATACTCCACTTAGTACGGGTGAGCTGTTGGAAACATATGCTCAACAATCCATTGATGAATGTAAGTAGTTCTATTTCTGTTCGCTAGTTGTAAGTTCCACACACTTGATTTACTTTTCTGCAGATGATTGCCAATGTTAACTAATCCTGGCAGAGGATATAAAACCCACTTCACATCCTATTATGTCATTTTATTGGGTGGCCATATGTATCTTGTATTTTCTCATTTGTTCCTACTGCCCTTTTGTTTAGTGTCTTGGCCTACTGAAGTTTTTTTCCTCTTTTGTAGGGTTCTTTGGGGGAAATAATCATCTTTCTCCACTAGGGATATTAGTTTGGTTATCTTATTTCATATACACATCCTTAACATGAATTTTCTGATGTGGGAGTGATAAACAGAACCGTAAAAATCATAGCCAGTGCACAAAAATTAGTGCAGTCTCCTAAATTCGACTCCCACGAGCATAATTAATTCAATCTGGAACAAATTTGTAAACGTTCTGATTTCCTCCCACAAAATTGACATAGGTGTGGATCTAACCTGCAAATCTGCTCTATTGACAACATAATCATTCTGATTAGCAACAAGAGAAATAGTAGAAACTCTCTCACTCTCACATACAACAGCAAAATTTTGAGATAATATTTAAATTATGGTCTCACACACTTCAGTTGAATGCATATGAAACAAACAAGCTATGTCAAATAAAAGAATAGGACTCAGTATGTTACTACCATTTGTCAGCCAGGTGGCAGGCTGAGGATCGTGCCTTGGTTGAATGGAGGTGGAGGTGGCCAGTGTTGCCAAACCAATGCACAGGGAGGTATAAGATGGATCATACAGTGACATTCTGCATTTGGTGTGTTGTTGCATTGTCAAGTGCACTGGAACTTCCAGGATGGGTTACAAGGCTGCTAGCTGCATGCAAGCATGTGGAAATGTTGGCACTGGCATGTAGTAAAAGACGGCTGACCTGCTGGCACCTGTTCCTTCTGTGGGAAAAAAATGCAGATAAACAGAATGAAAACATGATGACAAAGGTGAAGAAAAGGACAAGGGGGAAACAAACGGGGGTTAGAGGGGGAATGTTCGTGGCCTTGGTTCCTTGTTCTGGGAATGACAACAAAAATAAAGAAAGGTGAAGAGACAAGAATGTTAAGGTGGCAGTATTTGGTCCTCTCCCCGTCTCCCTTATGAAGTCCCTCTCCCTTTCAGAGTTCACTACACTATGGTTCCTTTGTTCCCTATTCCAAAACATCAATGTCTTTCTGCATACAAAAGGGCCTTCTTATACGCGGGGAAAAAATACAAATAGCAAAAATGCCCTGAACTAATTAATGAATTACAAAACATCTTGAACTAACTTAAAAAAATAAAAATGCATAATAATGATAAAAAATACTCCACGAAATGGGGAAACCATCTCCAAGCCATAAGGAAGTCATAGCCACCCGTCAGCATCCTTTCCATGTCCAAACGGTGTCCCCACCACTTTCAGTATGATAACATTAAACCAAATTTCTAAATGACCAACTGAAGGATGACTATATAAGAAATAAGTGAATTAGTAAAGTGGCACATTAGTGTGATGTCAGTATGTTCATTATCCATTTTTTTGAAGATAGAGGGAGCTTATTTTAGGATTTACTCATTTATTATGTCAGCTATTTAACAAAATGATCTGTCTGCCACGATTAGTTTAATATTAAACTTGATTAGTTTAATATTAAACTTTGAATCATTTTTAAAAAAAAAACTTTAGAGAGAACTAACGTCACTCTTTGGCTGTAATTTCCTCGAATAACTGCCCTTATGTCAAACTTGTCACTTCTTTTATTTGTCTACACTATATCCAAAACCTAGAATTTGAGTGTAGTTCCATAGTGGCATGAGCATAAACAGTGCTGCCAATAGACTAGCCTTTCTCCCTGACCTATTGGCCTAATAGACTTCGCGAGGCATTCTATTAAGGAAAATTTCTCAATCATTTATCAATTGCTTCTGGATGATTGATGACACACGGACAAATAGAAAATTTGGCTATGTCCGTTGATGGGGTGGGGGGGGGGGGTGTGGATTATTAGACTTCAGGCCGGATCAAACTGAATCCATCTGGATCAGCCGATGTGGGGACGATCCGGTCGATCTGCGCTTTGAAATTTAAATTTCAAAGTAGGCCGTTGGAATCAGATACTACCATCCTCCCTTTCAGTTTCAGCCTCCCACTTTACCATACTCCGGTATTAGCAGTTCCCCTCTTGGAGTAGAAGGAGCATGGGCACCTTGGCCTGAAACAGATACAAGTGAAGCAAGAAGTATATATAAATCACTTGGTATTTGGTGCAAAGTTTCATCCCAATCTGGTGAGAGCTCTAGCTAACAATATACATGCGAGAACCATTTTTTAACTTAAAATATCTTTTCTTTTTTTATCTTTTATTTATTTACATGGACATGGTCTTATTTAGTTCATTTGACCTCCCCCACTAACCTTGGTTAGTGTTAATTATATCAGCACAAAGGTTGAACACCTTTGATTAACCATCAAACAACCCCTTTAAAATTAAAACAGAAGAGCGTGACTCACAATTGAATGAAATGAATTGTACATGAAAGAAAATAAAGTTGCAAGCATGCAATCTATTTTTTTTGAAAATTTCTGATATTTGTTTCATTTTCTATTGATTTTTAAATTCATTTTCTCTTTTTTAAAATCATTTATTTCATTTATCTAATTATTTTCGTCATTTATTTATTTAAATTATAATTATATGAATTAGGTTAATATTTTCATTTATTTATTTGATTTAAAGGGAGATTAACCTAGGGTGGGTAAAAAATGATATGAAACATGACTTGTTTGTTATTTTTAAGTTATGGTAAATTAAACAACAATAGTTATGAAATATTTTATTAAGGTCTGTTGAAAAATTGGTTGATTTTAATTAAGAAATCAATCGGTGAAGAGTATGAAATAAACGTTACACTACGTGTAATTACATATTAAATATGATCAAAGTTATGAGATTAGCCCAATAGACCCATTAAGCATTAAGCAACATATTCATGGTCATTTAATAAGTTGTGGCATCAAATACATAAGACCGGCCCAATAAGGAAGCCCGACTCAATAAAAAAGAGTTCAGAACCAACAAAGAGGCCCAATAAGCAAGTCCAATAAGGAAGCCCAATAAGCAAGCCCAATGGACCTTTTAAGACTTGAGAAAATAATCAATATTGTGCCTTGCACAAATTTCTTTAGGGCTACCTTGTAGACCCTTCTTTTAGACCGTCTTGCAGTCTTTTCCAGAGTCTTGCTATGTTTTCAAACTTCAGAAAATCCTCCATTTTGCTTGGGGCGCCCCCCTCCTTTTATAGTGGGAGGAAGAGGAACCACCACCGACATGTTTGGGTACCTTCACCGGCATGTTTGAGTACCTCTACCAGGAGGTTTGATTTGACAATTTTCACTTTAGCCCTTGCTTTTTCATTATTTGTGTATTTTTGGAAAGAGAAAAAGACCGAAGAGAGGAGGAGACTTGGGTCTCCTCTCTCTGCTAGCCGTGGCCAACAAAGGAAGGTCGCGGCCCTCTCTTCCTCCTCCTATTGCGTAAGGAGCAAAGTGGCGGTGGCGTTGCAGGCGGATAGCAGTGGCGGCAGTACAAGCAGGTGGCGGCGGCGGCAGCAGCAAGGGCGAGCAGCAGCGGTGGCTGCGGCTCCGGCGAGCAGCGTATGCAGGTGAGGCCAGCGGCAACCTCCTCTCTTTCTTCGCCTCTTCTTCTTCCTCCGGAGTGGCAGGGCCAGGGAGAGGTGAGTTTTTTGTTTTGTTTTGTTTTTTTCTTTCTTATCCCCAATAGGAAAACCGGATCAAATCCAGCACAACAAATGCCCCCCACGAGACTGGCGTCCGAGAGTGAAACATAGGGCGGCTGTCTTGTGTGAATCTTTCCAGCTGCATTTTAGCGCATGTTACCCTTTAGAGGGTCCATTTCACCTATTATGCCAATGCATTTCAGCCATTTTGACTTTGTTGAGATCCATGGTGAAGATGTTATAGTTTGTGAATTTGAGATGTCACAGCTTGTGACATGCTTGCAGTAAACTTCCAATTCCTTTTGGACTTACGGTGCCAACGACCATCATGTCATATATATATTTAATATGACAACAATGCCAAACTTTTGATTTATGTATCGAGAACTGTGACTTTGCTGCAATATATTTCTTTTGACAGGCTACTTCATCCTTTATTTTTCTTGTTCATCTGTGGCAAAATCTGATCTCCTATTGTCTTGACCTTGTAGAGTTGGATCAGGTACATGATATTGAAGGAGATTACTTGGAACTGAAAATCTTGGAGATCCAGCTAGCTATCTTGCAAGCAGAAAGCTCGTGAATGCCATGAATTGGTGTGAGATAACGACCTTGGTTATGCATGACAGAGTTGTTCGTGCCATTCTTTTGCATAGGTTGACCTTCTGAGCGCAGGCGACACCGGAGCATAGACTTGCTTGAGAAATGTTTTTAGCATCAGTACATGCTATCTATTCATTTTGACTTCTCTTTTTTGGGCTATCCCAAGGGCCTGTCTTGGGATGAGGACTTTTATTTGCTATATACATTGTGCTTCTGAGTTTCACCATCAACATGTGATCTTTGTTGATAACAGGGGTTTTAAGGCTTCCCCAAAAGCTGTGAACTATTTCATTCAGAGGATTAAGACTCCCTCTAGGGCCATAGCATGTTTGTGTTAGAGAATTAAGGCTTCTCCAGGGCCATAATTTTGATGAGGAGATTGAGGCTCCCACGGACTCGTGATTTGAGTGAGAGGATTGAGGCTCCCTTAGACACGTGATTTTGGGTGAGAGGATTGAGGCTTCCTCAGGCTCGTGATTTGGGTGAGAGGATTGAGGCTCTTTCGGGCTCGTAATTTAGGTGAGAGGATTGAGGCTCCCTTGGGCTCGTGATTTGGGTGAGAAGATTGAGGCTCCTTCGGGCTCGTAATTTGGGTGAGAGGATTGAGGCTCCCTCGGGCTCGTGATTTTGGGTGAGAGGATTGAGGCTCTCTCGGGCTCGTGATTTTGGGTGAGAGGATTGAGGCTCTCTCGGGCTCGTGATTTGGGTGAGTGGATTGAGGCTCCCTTAGGCACGTGATTTTGGGTGAGAGGATTGAGGCTCTCTCGGGCTCGTGATTTGCGTGAGAGAATTGAGGCTCCCTTAGGCTCGTAGTTTGGGTGAGAGGATTGAGGCTCCATCGGGCACGTGATTTGGGTAAGAGGATTGAGTCTTCCTCGGGCACATGATTTGGGTGAGAGAATTGAAGCTCCCTCAGGCTCGTGATTTGGGTGAGAAGATTAAGGCTCCCTTGGGCTCATGATTTTGATTGATTTTTTTTTTTTGCTGCTTCTTTTTTTTTGTTCACATTACCAACCCCAACGCCCTTTCGGGTTTTCACCAAGATTGGCCCCCTCTAGCTTTTTCCAACGCGCCCTTGCAGGTTTTCACGTTGAGGGTTTACCCATTTTTGCCTAAGGCGCCCTTTCGGGTTTTCACCTCAGCCGGGTTTTAGACTTTTTTACCCTTGGTCCACTATAATGAAATAATAGACCAAGTCCGTCGGGGCACCTCCTTTTTAAGCCCCTATTTATTTTTCTATTTTCTTTTCTTCTTCTTCTTTTTTTTTGTAGGAAATTAAAGGTTTCCCTGAGGGCCATGAGGCTTTGGATGCGGTAAGGAATTAAAGGCTTCTTTGAGAGCCGTGAGATTTGAATTTGGATTTTAACTGGACTAGCTGACCTTGACGGTGTATTGGCCAGAAGCTTGGGTTTATAGTCGGTAGGGAATTAAAGGCTTCTCTAAGGGCCATAGATTGAGAGTTTGTACGGTAGGGAATTAGAGGCTTCCCTGAGAGCCGTTTAGATTTGGATTTATGTATGGTAGGGAATTAGAGGCTTCCCTGAGAGCCATGGATTGAGAATTTAGATTTATGTATGGTAGGGAATTAAAGGCTTCTCTGAGAGCCATTGATTGAGAATTTGGATTTATGTATGGTAGGGAATTAAAGACTTCCCTGAGAGCCATGAATATGTTTAGAGGATTGAGGCTCCTCTAGGGCTCGTGATTTGACTTTTGACTGGTTTTGACGACTTGTTAGCCAAAAGACATAAATTTTGATCTTTGGTTGGCCTTAATGGCTTGTTAGCCAAGAGATTTGGAGTTTGACTTTTGACTGGCCTTGACGGCTTATTAGCCAAGAGGTCATAGATTTGACTTTTGATTGGTCTCGACGACTTGTTAGCCAAAAGACATGAGTTTGACTTTTTGGCTGGCCTTGACGGCTTGTTAGCCGTGGAACGCGGAATATCTTTATAAAAAAATGCTTTTTTATTTTCGCCTCGGAGGCTTTATTTTTCGGGCGTGCCAGACTGTTTACAGGAAACAGACAAAGAGATTTATTTTATGAGGTGCATTGGGTGTAAACCCTGAAGCCCTCGAATATTTCATTTCATTTTTTCTGCGTGCGTCCGTATTTTCAGGTGATTGGAGTGGTCGTGTACTGGACCGTTTCCCACCGACCGGAGTCAGTGTTTCATTTACATCGAGTAAAAACTCGAACACCTTCGATGCGATACATTTGTTAAAAGACCTTATGCCGAAATTTAGAAGAAATAGATGACAAGTAAATTTCCACAAGTTGCTCAAATGCATTCATGGCATTTACATTTGCACTCCCAATGGTTGTTTGTACCTTCATGGGGTATTTACAAGACATACCATTTACATGTATGCTCACGACGGGGTGTTTGTGCCTCCGTCGGGCGTTTACACAATACGCCATAAACATATACATCCACAACGGGGTGTTTGTGCCTCCGTTGGATTTTTACAGGACAAGATGGTCACATTGGTGTCAATGACAGGGTGTTTGTGCCTCTGTCGGACTTTACACAACATTGTACTTGCATTTGTGTCGACGACGGGGTGTTTGTGCCTCCGTCGGACCTTTACACATTGTCGTGTTTGCATTTCCATCGACAACGGGGTGTTTGTGCCTCCGTCGGATAGTATGCCTCGACGTATGCCGTTTTACGACATCGGAGGATTATGCAACAACAACACTGGATGTTAGGTCTTATATAATGACCTGCAGAGTTGTAACGCCCAGACCCAGTACAGTTACACCAACTCACATTGGATCTAGTAGAGGTATTACAGTGGAACGAATCCAACAATTTCAATACAGGTTGAAATATACACAAATAACTATTCAATTCCAATGATAATTAACAGAACATGGAATTAAACAATTGCAATCAGCATTTATTCAAAAGCAAATCTAATGCATAAAAGATGACAATAGTCCAAGGTTTAATACATTCCAATGATCAGTTGCATAAAGGAAATTACATAAGATCCTCACATACAAGTGCCACTCTAAAACTCTCTAAGACAAGCTAAGTCTCCACGTCCTCACGCTCTGAGTCATTTGCACTAACTCCTCCGTATCCTCTAGCTCTCCTGAAATGTTAAGCAAGTATGAGTCTACAAGACCCAGCAAATCACATGAAAGACAGTTCAAGATATTAACAGTATATTAATTTTAAAACATGGTAGTACATTAGCATTCCATTCATTGATATCATATACTTTTCTTACTATAGTTCTAAGTCCATTGACAATCATTCATTTCATAGTGATTCTAACTAGTAAGGAAATAAAACTATTTCACGTGTAGCATGGAATTACTTATTCATGAAATCTATTCGATGTTATGTGACCTACAACAATTCTCATGTATCAATTTCTCATTTATGCATGCACTATTCTTTTACACAACCATTTTCATGTAGTAATACTAAAACATCGACATGTAACATGAAATCCTTTGAACAAGTTCACATGTAGGAATGTAAACATATAACATGTAGCATGTAACATGTAGCATGTAGATATGTAACTTGTAGCATGTAACATGTAGCATGTAGATATGTAACTTGTAGCATGTAAAATAGGTAGACATGTAACTTGTAGCATGTAACATGTAGTCATTTTCATATAGTTGCCAAGACATAGCCCACACTAAATTAGAGATCAGTAGTCATTTAACATTCACTTATCACCTAGGCAATGCGGTGATGAAGTCATAGTATTTGCGCAAAACCGGGGAAAGTCCTTCCCACCTTGACCAGTAGAACAAGTCTACCTCCAGGATTTCAATCCGTTGCCCACAGATTCATTTCTTTACATGTAGGTGAACCATTACCATAGGGGCATCTACGGTGTAGCTCCTTGTAGGAATCTCTAAGATAGCAATGTCTTATTGGCATCATTGTTTAATGCATACACTAACGTATATAATAGATAGTGACATTTCATTTCATACTATTTAACATGTGTCAATGCAATATTTCAAAGTATAACACTTTCAGTTCTGAAATCCTACTTACTGTACAACAGATTTCTATCAGGATACTAATATTCATTCTTGCATTTTCATGCATTTTATTCAATTCTATGTGTAATATATTGTTCAGAAATTCATAACAGAACGTACACATGTCTGAAAATTCTGAAATTTTAACAGAAATTCGAAATCAGTAATTTCAATACACATGCCAAATTTCATAATTTTCTGATTTCTGCAACTATTTTTCATGAAATTAACTCTATTAAATCAACTAACTAACATGGTTTAATATTGAGAAAAGCTCACAATTTTCACATGGAACAGGGATTACTGACATATCATATCTATTGCAGTAATCTAAACATCAATCAACATGCTCTCTTTACATCATTGTACTTATCTTATACAATTAAACCTTAATCATTGTCATGTAATTATGCATGTTCATCAATTCATATATATATATATATATATATATAATATATATATATATATATATATATATATATATATATATATATATTAACCTGCACATTATAGCAATAGACAGTCTAATATTACATGGCTGAAACGCATACATTCATAATTTATACATTTAAAACCAATTCACTCAGATTTCTGGAATATATGATTCTGTTAAACTTGACGTCAATTAGTATGACGTTTACTATAGTCGACGTCCACATACGTTGTCGTTAAGTAATTATAGGCACATAGCGTCGTTAACACAGACCGACGGTGGCACATAGCGCCGTTAACATAGACCGACGGCGGCACATAGCGCCGTTAACATATAGTAAGGACAGAAAATACATATATATTTCGGATGAACTAAACGGCAGTCGATATTGCCGTTTACATATTATAGGCGGCAATACCCTTGACGTCTAGTTCTAAGACACAGAAAAACACAGAAAAACACAGAAACCTGCATGCAATAACGACATTTCTAACCCTTCCCATAGGTTGTTTTCATGCTTTTAAAAATACGAAAAATGTTAAATATGTAGTATATCATATCCTAAACTAAATCCCCCATGTAACTTGCCTTAATTCCTCCTAATGGAGTGTCGAATCCGAGCTAGAAGAAGCCCGTCTCGCCAGGGAGACAGTTCTTTCCTCCGTCTTCAAGCAATCCGAAACCTTCTCCGATGAAGTTCCTCCGCCTGGATGAGCTTTTGGGCACGAAGTCCTATGTATCTCCTCGGTGTAGATGCCTTCGAACCGCACGAACAAGCACCAGATCGCTCTGTAAATCCCTTCCTCGGCCCTCTTTCTCTCTTCCAGAACCAAAGCAAAAACCCCCTTTCTTCCTGCGAGATCTGGTCTTATAAAGACCTCTCAAGCAAAGGCCAAACCCAACCCTGACCCTCGGATCTAAACGCCTCGGATCAGCTCATTAAAACCTTCCCGAAACGGCCGATTTCCTTAATCCGGAACGGAAAGCTCAAAAACAGGCAAGTCAACTTAACGTCAATATAGGTTGTCGTCTATCCCAGATATAAACGTCCATCTTTGATGTCGTTTATAGTCTTGCCCATAATTAAATAATTCAGAAAAATATTAAACGTCAATACCTATCGTCGTTAACATCCTATAAACGGCATGCGATGTTGCCGCTTACAAGCTTTAACGTCAAATGATCTTGACGCCTAGTTCTACACAGAACAACATTCAATTTATGCAGAAATAAACACACAATGAACATAATATATTCAAGGAAATTCTAGGGTACTACAAGAGTCTTCTCACGAACGGAGCACGGGGTGGCCCGGCGTACGTGGAACAGACGGAGACTTCACAGGGAGCTCAGGTGAGTCTCCCACAAACTCCGGAACGAACGAAAGTTCTCCGGGAGGACTTGGAGCTCTCACTGGGCGCTCGGAGCGTCGCGAGGGATTTTCTCTCTCCGATCCGTTCTTGACTTTCTTGACATCCCGGCCGTTTTCTGGCTTTATGGGACATTCTGTCATTTTCTGGCTTTCTCGGACATCCCGTCGTTTTTTGGCTTTATGGAGACATTTTTTTCATTTAGTGACATTTCTCGAGAACTCCCCTCGAGTCCGGCTTCAAGTCACACACAGGACCAGTTGGACAAGAGGCGCGCATCGTGGGTCCCCTCCACCAGGTTGGACAAGAGGCGCGAATCGTCAGGCTATCTTTGCCATTTTTCTGCGCTGCAAGGACGTATCCACGATTTTCCAGGCAGCAGGGTGTTTCTGCAAATCTATCCTTTATGGGGATATTTCTGCAATTTTATCATTCACGGGGATATTTCTGCAATTTTATCCTTCTCGGGGATATTTATGCAATTTTATGCTTCACGGGGATATTTCTGCACTTTTATCCTTCATGGGGACATTTCTGCAATTTTCTCAGAAGCAGGGACATTCTTGCAAATTTCTGGATGACAGGAGTATATGTGTACTTTTGACGTACACATACACAAACTTTATATCCCCGGGGGCTTTGTGCAATTTACAGAAGCTTGGGCCCGTGTACGGGCATATGTGCAATTTACACACATGCACAAATTTTCTCCTCCCCATGGGGCCTTTGTGTAATTTTACACAAACCGGGTCCCGCATTGGGGTCTTCATACGGAAACACACATGTCCTCCCTCCAAAGGAGGGGACTTCTCCTCAGCCCCGGGACAGTCCGCCCCAAGTTTGCCAGAGCGGGGAGAGAGCCCACAGCGGGGGTCTCCTGTCGTTTTCTGGCTTTCTCAGACATCCCGGCCGTTTTCTGGCTTTATGGGACATCCCTGTCATTTTCTAGCTTTCTCGGACATCCCGACCGTTTTCTGACTTTATGGGACATCCCTGTCATTTGGTGACATTTCCCGAGAACTCCCCTCGAGTCCAGCTTCAAGTCACACCCAGGAGAGCGCACGCCACTTCATAGAAGCGACGTGGGTCTCGCTCCACCGGGTTGGATAAGAGGTGCGAACCATCAGGCTATCTTTGCCATCTTCCGCGCCGCAAGAACGTATCCACGATTTTTCGGGCAGCAGGGTATTTCTGCAATTCTATCCTTCATGGGGATATTTCTGCGATTTTATCCTTCATGGGGTTATTTCTACAATTTTATCCTTCACGGGGATATTTCTGCAATTTTATCCTTCATGAGGACATTTCTGCAATTTTCTCAGAAGCAGGGACATTCCTGCAAATTTTTGGATAACAAGGGTATATGTGTACTTTTGACGTACACATACACAAACTTTATAACCCCAGGGGCTTTGTGCAATTTTACAGCAGCTTGGGCCCGTGCACGGAGCATTGTGCAATTTTACCACATGCACAAATTGTCTCCCTCCCCGGGGGCCTTTGTGTAGTTTTACACAAACCGGGTCCCGCACTGGGGTCTTCATACGGAGAACAAACATGTCCCCTCCCTACAAAAGGAGGGGGACTTCTCCTCAGCCCCGGACAGTCCGCCCCAAGTTTCGCCAGAGCGGGGGAGAGAGCCCACAGGTGGGGGTCTCCGCGCGAGAGCTTCGCCTCTCTGGAAGCCAGGACGCGAGAGCGTCTCGCTAGCGCGGGGGAAGAAGAAACCCGGGGCGTCCTCGTGCCCCTACCCCCGTCTTTATAGGGGTTTGCGGAAGGTGGTTTGGCGGGGGTACATGGTTAGGCGGGGGTGAGAACGCACGGGCGTCGGACCACCATAGGCGCCGGACCAGCGGGTACCACGCGCAGGAGGCCCGCCAGACCAGCGGAGAAGGCCCGCCAGACAGGGCTGGCCCAGCGGGGTCCCCTTCCTGGTCCGGCGGGGGGGGGGGGGGGCTCCCTGTCTGGTCCGGCGTGTGCACCCCGCCCGGTCCGGCGGGGGTGCGCCCGCCCGGCCCTGCGGGGGTCAACCCGCCCGGTCTGGCGGGTTGCGCCCGCCCGATCTGGTGAGGTTGCGCCCGCCTCCCGGCGGGGTGCCCCGCACCTGACCTGGCGGGGGTGGCCCCCGCCCGGGCCACTCTCTTGGCCATTGTTGAACCCGAAAAAACGGGGCTTGAAGCAAACCCCGGGCGACATACGCCCTAGGGGAACCGGGAACAAATCCCTGATCTCCCCCCGCTCGGACATCGGAAACAAACGAGTTGCGAGTACCTCGTCGCCAAACTGGGGCGACCCGTAAACGAGAAGCCCGAGAAGTATTCGTCGACGAAAGGCACGTACCCCGGATGTCAGAAAATCCACGTCCGAGCGGAGTTCGAAGTCGCGCCCGAAGCCGAAGGGTTCCAGAAGATCAAATGCACGTGTCCCTCAAAAACGAGGACAAACGCACGTGAGACGGCCGAGGAAGCACGAGCGGTGCACGTGTGCACGTGCGCGACACGGCCGTCAACCAACGAACCAGGCACGGGAGGCCCACAGAGCTCTCTCCTGAGTTTTCTCCCGGAAAGTACGGAGAAAATGACATAAATGAAGTGAGGCCCCACCTTAAATAGGTGTGGGCCAAAAGAGGCCCCCAAGGGGGCCGCCGGTCACCCCCCTCGCCAGTGAGGGGGGCCGCCGTTCGCCCTCCCAGGGGGCGCCGGTTCGCCCAGGCAGGGGGGGGGGGGGGGCGCTGGGTTGGTCCCCCACCAAGGGGGGGGGGCGCCGGTTGGCCCCCTCCGCCAGTTGGAGGGGCGCCGATCAGGCCCCCCTTGACCGACGGACCCCCCTCCGCCAGCAGGAGGGGCGCCGGTCAGGCCCCCTGACTGGCGGACCCCCTCCGCCACCAGGAGGGCGCCGGTCAGGCCCCTGATCGGCGGACCCCCTCCGCCAGTCAAGCCCCTGACTGGCGGCCCCCTCCGCCAGTCCCGCTCGCGTGGGCACCTCCGCCGGTTCGCCATCGGCCTCGACGCTCGCGCTCTGCCCTCGACGCTCGTGCCCGCGAGGTCTCCACCGGGAGGGTACCCCCGCCGGTATGCCCCCACAAATCCTATAAATAGGGGGCATACCCCCCTTGCCGAACACGCCATTTCGGCCCAAAACACCCGAGACCCCCATTCCGGCCCAAAAGAGCCACTTGTCTCACGCTCACAAGCCCGTGCTTAGAGTGTGACCGTGGGCGAGCTTAAATAGGCCGCACGTGCTGAGGAGAAGTCCTTGGCGCCCGTTGGTGTTCCGTCCTCAGCGTTCGGGCTGCATTGCCCACGTCCGCGGGAAGACGCCACAGGTTGTCGCACGACTCTCAGCGTTTGTATTTAAGTCCCCGCCGTCGCCAAATGACGTGCGTCGAGGCAACGTTGTCCGACAGCGGCACAAACCCTGTCGTAGACTTAAAAGAACAAATGGTCAGTAAATGCTCGGCGGAGGCACAAATACACCCGCTCGGGCATCGAGGACCCGACAAGTTTTGTAAACGTCCGACGGAGGCACAAACACCTCGTCGTGCACGTAATTACAAGTCGTACATCCTGTAAATACCGGACGGAGGCACAAACACCCTGTCACACGGACATTGAGGTATCCCATAACCGTGTAACGTCCGACGGAGGCACAAACACCCCGTCGTCGATACTCATGTACACGAAATACTTGTAATCGCCCAGTGGAGTATGAAAAGCCCCACTAAAGGCACAAATGTAAACGTCATAATATAAATGACGTGAACTTGAATAAAATTGTGGAAAATTTATCCGTCATCTGTCTTTCTTTAATTTCGGCATACAGTCTTTTAATAAACATTACGCATTCGAAGGTATTCGAGTGTTATACTCGATTTAAATGAAACATCAACTTCGGTCGGTGGGGAACGGTTTAGTACACGACCACTCCAATCGCCCTGAACGCGAGCGCACGCGGAAAATAAATAATGAAATGAATTTGAAGATGCCGGGTCTTTACCCGGTACCCCTCGTAAAATAAATCTTTGTCTGTTTCTCGCAAACAGTCTGACACGCCCGAAAATCAAGCGAAGAAGAACAAAATGAACAGGATGCCCTACGGGGCGGAAATTCATTTTTTTTTATGAAAAGAAAGAGAAAAATCCGCGTTCCAACAATCTGGCACGCCCGTGGGACTGTTCCTGCTTCCATGATGTAAAAAGACCGTATGCCGATCTAGAAATAAAAGATGACTAGTTTCACATCACAGGTACAAGGAGCGAAAGTCGGCGAGAAGAACCCGCTTCCACCTGCAAGTTCAAGTCTGCTCAATGGCCGCCGTCACCTACGGTCCGATGGTCGTTGCATGCCACGCCAGTGTGGCTACTTGACGACGCCGATCGTATTCGGCGACTTTCATGCCGGGTGGGATCCCCCTACTTCCAGGGGTATTCCCCGCCGTCCAGCTACTCCAAGACGGCACCCAAAGCCACTGCAACTAGGGGCACCAAACCCGTCCAAGCCAAGTCGAGTCTTCTCGGTAAACACAATCTCTTGCGTCGCAGTCCCTAGAAAACGGGGACAGCGCCAGGGACGTAGGGGCACCAAGCCCCACGCAGTCGTCTCCAACTCCGGCAAGACCGTGCTCGTGGGAGACATCCGCGTCAGGCTCGATGGAGGCGAGCCGATATTGCCCTGGGACAGAAGCGTCCCTACGGTGGCAACCTCCAACCAATTCGCTCCCCTCTAAGGGATGCGTCAAGAAGATTTGAACTCCCCAAAAGAGCCCGACAGGGGCAGGCGTCAAGCCTCGGCGCCCCAGCCGCCTCGCCAAATGAGGCAAATGTGGGTGACCAAGCGGAAGCCCGCCAATCAAGCAAGCCAGCGGGCCCAACCCACCGAAGGCCCCAGGAAGGCAACTCCTGAGCGAGAAAAAGCTCAGGACCCCCGAACCTCCTCGTCCCCGCGGACATAAACGCAGGGGCATTTATAGGAAGCCCAACTTCGTCTCCGCCCGAGCAGAACTGCTAAGAAAGAGACGCGAGTAGCTTCCGCCCCTAGGGTCTCAGTCTTCGAAAGGCTGAGCACCTCAGTCTTTAGCAGACTTGGAGCGGCACTCCATCCGAGCGCTCAGAAGCCCAAGAAGCGGAGAGTGCAGCAGACGTCTGAAGAAGGTGGAGGTATGAAAATCTTCACCTGCTATGCTTCCGGAAGGGAAGCAGCCGGGCCGTCCGGCATCCCTGCAGGAGCGCTCAGGATAAACGAATCCAGACAGGACGACGAAACCGTCCTCCGGTACACCCGGAACGCTGCCAGAAGACCTCTCCAAGAGCAGCAAGGCAGTCAAGCCGGGCCCCTAAATCAGGGGCAAATTCTCGAGCCTCCGCTCGAGCATGACCAAAGACCCCTTCCGGGGCAGGTCCAACTGGACCTCGAAGGAGGGGAAGAAGACGAAGTCGCCAGCCTCCACCTCAGAGATCAACAACTGCCGGCTGACGGGGACCAAGCTGAAGTGTTCCTCATGCCGCCAACTAGAGCCGCCTTCCAAGCAATGACGGAAGACGCTAAGTATGATTTCATACAGCGCTGGAAGGTTGAAATGGCCAATCTCCTGACGGAGCGAGGGCAGTAGGCATAGGCAAATGCGCCACACCGCCTAGTGCCGACGGCAAACCAAAATGCTCGGACAAGGCGTCAACAAGGCGACTTGCCCGATGTCAACCCACGCACAGCCGTGGTCAACGACTATACCGTAGATCCGGTCCAACAGCCGCGCAGGGGCATAAACTCCCAAGCCTCCGCGGCCGAAGATATTGTGGCCCAGCGGCGAATGATTGAAAAGATCGTGGACGATCGCTTCGCTCAACGAGGCGAGGGAACTGCCACTGTAGATCTCTACAGCGTGCCATATCCTGTCCACCATCAATTCAAGAAACTGCCACCAGACTGCCCCAAGGCGCCAAAGTTGCAGAAGTTCGACGGACAGGGCTCGCCAAATGAGCACCTAGCCTACTATATAACGGCTATGGGAGAGTTGCATTCGACGAATCCTACCTCCTCCGTTACTTCGCAACGTCCCTGACGGTACCGCCTTCCAATGGTACTCGAGGTTAAGGCCCAATTCCATTGTCGATTGGGCTGACCTCCACAAGAAATTCGTCGCCGTTTCCAAACCGCCGAGAGAAAGGTGTCGCTTGCAGAGTGGTGCTCCCTCAAGCAAGGAAAGGAGAAATGGCACTCAAATTTATCAAGCGGTGTGCATGACTTCAGCATGAGGTGCGACAATCCCCCCTATGCAAGAAGATGCCATAACCATCTGTCGACGGGCCTGGCGGCGCAGATAAGCGAAAAGCTGCTGGGAACAAACATCAAGGGTTTTGACCAGCTCAATGCGGTCGTGGCAGAGATCGAAATGTTCTTCGCCGATAACCCGATGCAAGCTCCTCCGAAAAGCAAGCCGGGCAAGGAGTGCGTCGTTGGCAAAGAAGCCAATGCTGTGGACTTCGCCCCGCAAAATAAGGGGAAGAAGATCATGACCTCTGGCGCTCCAAGCAAGAAGGTGGAAGAAGACCGCCTCTGACTTCACTGCCACAACGTATGAGCACCCGTATTCCTTCAAAAGGGTCATACGAAGATGCTCTTCAAGCTGTGCATGAAGAATGACCTGCTCACGCTTTCTGGCAATGAGAAGACCAAGTGAAGCGGATAGAGTGGATGAGCCAAATTACTGTCTCTACCACCGCATGCTGGGGCACTCCATTGAGACTGCTATGTCTTCAAAAATGAAATACAGAAGCTGATCCGGAGTCGCCTCATCACCATGCATGAACATTTGGTCGATCCTCCACAACCCCATGCTTGGGACCAATCGAGGCAGTCGGCCAATGTCATCCATGTTAATGCGCCGGCTCCTGAACCGGAAGACCCCGAAGCAAATCCTTGGGACGCTCATTCCACGAATGAATGGGAAGGGGATCATCCCTCAGCTTCGGAGCGCAGGACATGGTCGTAGACAGTGCAAAACCTGGAAAGACAGTTCAATCGCTGCGGCACGGTCACGCCAAACGCTGATGTACCTGAGGACCATGCAAGAAGTCTGACGACCCTCCAGCAAGGACTCCAGGGGCTTGTAGGCACACCTACGCCCCGGACGCGCCCTCCCCTGCGGGGGGTGGATCTTGGAGGAGTCCTTCAACCCGTCTGATGACGAAATCGCCGGAAGATTATATTCCTTCCCGCGCCATCGGACACTGGCACTCTACCGTACCTGCCTGCGAGCAGGATTATTAGGCTGCCAGCCACCAACAAGCCCCGCCAAACTACTACATATACCATCAAGACGCAGGGCACGCTTTAGAGGACTGCCACGTCTTTAAAGACAAGGTTGAAGCATGGGTCAACCAAGGCATCATCGACTTGGGCAATGCCCGTGTCAACCCGCCGCAGCCTCACATTCGCGAATGGACAGACCATTCAGTTGACGTTGTCACGCATACCGTCAACGTCATCGACCCACCGGAAATTTATACACCGGTGGCCTTCACTTTCCCGGACCCGGATATGACAGAAGGCAGCTCATCTGGCGAAGCCCCTACCTGGTGGTGCCCGGGGGGGAGAATTCCCCACCACAATCGCTTGGTGACCGAAAATGTTGGGGAGATCTTCGAAAAGCTCCTGCAACGAGGTGTCGTGATAGCCCACACACTGCCACCGACGTACACCAAAAGGGAGTTGAATCACCCCATGTACTGTCGATATCACACCATGCTGCTGCACCCTACAGACAGGTGCCCTGATGTCCGGGATTGGATCGAGCCCCTTATCCGGAAGGGGAAAATCGACCCGGAAGGCAACTCCATGGTCCTGATGAGAGCCAGGGAAGCAGCCCAGCGAGAATTTGAAGAAAGTGACCATATGCGCTTCAAGAACCTCCAAGCCCCCGAAGCTGATGAACGAGGATGGCTCGTACCGCCGATGTCGTCCATAGCTGACACTGAAGGCACGAGCTTGGGGCAGCAATTCAGGAATATATCCCTGAAAGAGCAGCCCACCTCAAGATACAATCAAGAGGATCTGGATATGACAGAAGGCGGCTTATCTGACGAGGCCCCTGCCCTATGGTATCCCGGATGGCGAGTCTCCCTGAATCCCTTTGCGACCGCAAAGATTGGGGAGATCTTCGAAAGACTCTTGCAGCAAGGCTGCGTAAAGGCACACAAGCCGCCACCAACATACACGGAGAGGGAAATAAACCACCCCATGTATTGTAAATACCATGCCATATTGCTGCATCCCACGGATATGTGTCCGATTGTCCGAGACTGGGTCAAATCCCTCATCCAAAAGGGAAAGATCGACTCAAAAGGCAATCCGATAACTCAGTCCGAAGCCAGAGAAGAAGCCCAACAATAGCAAATCCCTAGGCGAAAGAAGGGGTCTCGACAACGTCAAGTCTCCCCTCCCCATGAACAAACTCCGGAAAATAGGAGTACGGGGCAGCGCTTTGAAAAGTCGCCTCCTCAAATACTCAGGCGGCAAGATAAAGACCGCAGGGGCAAGAAGCCAGTGACGGAGCCAGCTACCCAAGAGGCAAGTCCCTACTGGGCCGAATTCCAGGAATTGCCGCCCGAAATAGTCGAGCAGGCAATCGATTCTGCTTTCCGATACCAGCACGATGAAGCTGGCTGGACCACCGTGGCCTCTAGAATGCGCCCCTCACTGGCGTCCCCAAAAGGAGGAGGGTCGCAGGGTCGCAAAGCCGCCCCGCCCGAGAGGACGCCTTTTGGGCATCCAAACCAGCAAAGGAGCTCACGCCGCTTGAAATGGCGCGAGCGCTGAAACGAGAGAAGAACAAGCAAAAGAACATGAAAAGACGCCTGAAGGAGCGAGCCGAGCAAGCAGAGGCCGCAACGACCCTAGCAGAGCTCACTCCACTCCAGAAGCTGCAAAAGCTCATTGATGAATTGGAGGAATATATCCCCTCCAAGCCCACTTGGGGAGTCCCTTTGGACATATACATCCCGTGGGAAGAAATGGAGCGCAAAACAAGGCTTAAAAGCTGGCTCCACCAAATGCTACAAAGGGCTCAAGAAGGCGAGAAGCTGCCTCTGCCCGAAGAATTGGCCATCTTCTATAAGGAAGATGAAATCACCATCGAGAAGTTGGAAGAAATGCTGAAAGACTTCTCATGCAATATGGTGTCGATACCGCCGCCTGCGAGCTTGCAGTCGCCGGCTGATGCGCCCCCTGTGGCAACATATCGGCGCCGCAACCGAGGCAAAGGAAAGGGCCGCGGACGAGGAAAGAAATCCGCCTCGTCCCTCAGCGAGAAGGCCAACTCGCCCGACCTGGGCAAGACTATCGTCTTCCGAGGAGAAGAGCCTCAGCCTGCCCCGGAAATAGAGGTGCGGGCGAACTCCTTCATCTTCGACCCATCCGACGAGGAAGAAGAAGAGCGGCAGGATATCGCCAGTGGGCTCTCCTACCGGAGGGCCACCCAGCCAGTCGCCTTCGTCCCGTCCGACGGAGAAGAATACGGGGGATGGGCGATCCCCAACAAGCCCTCTAACCGGAAAGCTCCCGAGTCGGCCGTCCGGCCCACTCCATCCAAAAGTGGCAGAGAGGAAACTACCGCCTCAGAGGAGGATAACCTGAGCTCGTTGTTCGAAGAAAAGCCGGACGAACAGCCAGGGACAAGGCGGGTCAACCAATTCGGGCAACCGATAAAAGCCCTAGAAGATATTGTCCCACCACTGGATCAACTCCGTGCCCGAGCTGACCGCAAAATCATACAGCATATGAAGCGGTTCCCAACCAACATCACCATATGGGATGCCATTGCCTGGAGCAAAGAGTTGAGAGCGGCGCTAGTCAAAATCTTGCAAGAGCCTGAGGTCTACGAAGCAGACGTGACCGAACTCCAGGCCAAGGTCCTCGAAGCGCTGGTGGTGGAAGTGACCTTCTCCGACAAGGACATGCTGTTGCCAACGCTATACCACAACCGCCCGTTGTACATGCAAGGAAAAGTCAATGGGCACGAGCTCAACCGAATCCTGGTTGACCCCAGGGCGTTGATCAATATCATGCCTCTGAAGACTTTCAAGTCTTTATATCTCACGCCCTACTTACAAAGGGTAAATGATGTCAGAATAGCTGGATTCAACCAGAATTCTGAAAACGCCTTGGGAAAGGTGGAAGTACAGCTGGCCATGGATGGCTTCACCACCAAGGTCGTGTTCTACATCATAAACGCGAACACGTCTTACAAGGCTCTCCTGGGAAGACCCTGGCTCCATGAAAATCGGGTCATCCCCTCAACTCTCTATCAGTGTATAAAATACATCAAAGAAGGAGAGCAGCACACGGTCTTTGCCGACCGGGCCCCGTTCCGCCCAAATGAATACAACCTGGCGGACGCTCAGCTATACTTCGGCGAGCCTCTCGGCAAGCCAGCAATCGCGTCAAAAGGCAAGGAAAAACAAAATGCCGACGCGAATCAAGCAAGCCGGGATCAAGAGGAGGAGGAGCTCTTCACGGTCAACAAAGACCTCCTTGAAGCTTGCCGGCTTAGCCGCCTCGCCGAATCCGCCACGCCCGGGCCAAGTTGCCCAGAAAGGCGTGAGATCAACTATGAAGCAAACACCATCGGCGAGATCATCAACCAAAGCATCTCCTTGCCACCGGCGTACATGCAGCTGCCCTTCCATAGGGAGGAGCAATGGGTGGAACGACTAAAGACATTCATTGTCACCCATTACAGAAATGATAGTCTCGAGAAAGGCGAGACGCCGAAGCCGACCATCTTCTACAAAGGAGACCGCTTCCATATGGGCCCCTCGAAGACGACTTCGGCTGGAGTAAAACGGCTCAAGCCGCCCCAGAGCCCGTCCAAGAAATGGACGACATGCCCGAGCACATCAAGCAATTGTGCCAAAGGCAAAAGATTGCACATATGCAAGATCCCTCTCGACAGGAGTACTTCCATCAGCTGTGGTACCCGAAGCAACTCCGAGGGCAACCCCCCTATTGTGCAAAAGACACTCGGGGGTTGGGCTATGGTCAGGCGGCGGAATGCGAGGCCTACTATACGGTCAACACCGTCGGGCTCGCGCCCTCACCTAATCATTGTCCTTCCGATGGGAGATCTCCTACCCCCGCTACAAATCCGCAGCAAGGGGAGGCCGCCCTCGTCCTATCAAATGGGACGTCGTGTCAAGAAGCACCCAAAACGAAGGGGGTCACTTCTGGCCGATCACAGAAGAAAGCTTCAAATACTATGACGTCCACGTTGCTGACTCCGATGAAGAAAAGGATTTCATCGACCTACAGCCGGCACCCCGCGAACTCGAAGACGGCGGACAAGCTACTGTCGACGAATTGGTCGAACTCGACCTCGGGGAACCTAAAGAACCCCGACCAATCTTCGTCAGCGCCCTCTTGAACGAGGAAGAAAGATAGTCATACCGGCAACTCTTGCTGGAATTTAAAGACTGTTTTGCGTGGACGTACAAAGAAATGCCAGGCCTGGACCTCTCCGTGGCTGAGCATGAGTTGTCCATACTCCCCACAGCAAAGTCGATCAAGCAGGCCCAACGGCGTATGCGCCACGAGCTGGAGCTAAAAGTAAATGCCGAGGTGGACAGACTTCTCCAAGTCGACTTCACCGAGCCATGCATCTATCCAACTTGGCTGGCCAATATAGTGCCGGTCAAGAAAAAGAATGGTCAAGTCCGGATCTGTATTGACTACAGGGACCTGAACAAAGCCTGCCCGAAAGACGACTTCCCGGTCCCGATCACGGAAACAATGATCGATATGACCACCGGACATGAAGCACTATCCTTCATGGACGGGTCGTCGGGCTACAATCAAATCCGTATGGCTCCCAAAGATAAGGGTCATACCGCCTTCAGGTCCCCCAAAGGGATCTACAACTATAAAAGAATGCCCTTCGGCTTGAAGAATGCCGGAGCCACCTATCAACGAGCCATGACCAAGATTTTCGGAGAAATGCTCCATGACTCGGTCGAGTGCTACGTTGATGATCTGGTCGTCAAGACCAAAAGGTGGGAAGACCACCTAGGCGACCTACGCCAGGTCTTCGAAAAACTCCACCAGCATCAGCTGAAGATGAACCCTATGAAGTGCGCCTTCGGCGTTTCGAGCGGAAAATTCCTCGGCTTTGTCGTCAAATACCACGGGATAGAAATCAATCCCGTCAAAATCAAAGCTATCAGAGAGCTGCCGCTGCCGAAAACCCTAACGGAGCTGAAATCTCTCCAGGGAAGGCTGGCCTACATAAGGCGGTTCATCTCCAATCTCGCGGGCAGATGCGCCCCCTTCAGCAAATTAATGAAGAAAGGAGCTCCATTTGTATGGGACCAAGAGTGCCAAGATACTTTTGAAGAAATCAAAGAGTATCTCCTTACTCCTCCCATCTTGGGAGCCCCTGTGAAAGATAAGCCACTCATCCTCTACATCGCAGCCATGGAAACATCGCTGGGAGCGCTTTTGGCGCAAGTAAATGAGGAAGGCAAAGAGCAACCGCTCTACTACCTCAGCAGGATGCTGGTGGGTCCGGAGCACCGATATTCCCCAGTGGAGAAAGTGTGCCTGGCATTGATATTTGCTGTCAAGAAATTACGGCACTATCTGCTAGCCCATCAAGTCAGCCTCATTTCGAGGATAGACCCACTAAAAGCGCTCCTCACCCAACCTGTGTTGTCAGGAAGGATGGGAAAATGGGCCCTTCTCCTCATGGAGTTCGATATCACCTTCGTCCCGAGAAAAGCAATCAAAGGGCATGGTATGACGGATTTCCTGGCGGCGCATCCGCTCCCAGCCGGCTCTCCCCTCGAGTTCAAGCTTCCGGAAGAGGAAACGCTCTCATCCCCTCACGGGGAGGGGACCCAACAAAAAGAGGTCCCCATCCAAGAAAGTGGGAATACTCTCGCCATAGAGTTACCACATTGGGAACTCTACTTTGATGGCGCTTCCCGGGTGCTCAAGCAAACTGACGGTACCACAACTTATACCTCCGGAGCGGGCATTGTCCTGGTGACTCCACAAGGGGGAATACTGCACAACTCATGTGCACTCATGAAGCCGTTGACCAACAATCAAGCTGAATATGAAGCGCTGATCGTGGGACTTCAACTGGCTGCCGAGATGGGCATCAAATGCATAAAAGTCTACGGAGACTCGCAGCTAGTCATCCGTCAAGTGCTGGGGGATTATGACGTTCGAAAAGAGGAACTGATCCCCTATCATGCCAAAGTAATGAAGCTCCGCGAGAGGTTCTACTTGTTCGAAATCGGGCATGTCCCCAGGGGGCAGAACTCTCAGGCGGATGCGTTAGCCAAACTGGCGTCTGCTCTAAAGCTCCCTCCTGAAGGGGAATTGGGCATAACTGTCCGACATAGGAGGCTGATGCCCAGCGTTCTTGAGGACGACTCCGACCCGGAAAATGCAGAGGTCAACGCCCTCGAAGAAGAAGCCAGCCAAGAAGAAGACTGGCGCCAGCCGATCATCCAAATAAAAAACGGTTGGCTGCCTTCAGATCGGGCCGAACGAGTCCAACTGCTGCGGCGGGCCATGTCATATCAAATGATTGGGGACCAACTGTACCGACTTGTCCATGAAAAAGACAAGTCTGTCCTCCTCCGATGTCTCTCCCCCAGAGAAGCCAAAGTCATCATGCACGAAGTCCACTCTGGACTGTGCGGAGCCCATCAAGCGGGAGACAAGATGAAAATCAACATCAAGCTAAAAGGCTTCTTCTGGCCGACCATGTACACGGATTGCGTCCAGTACGCGCGTGCATGTCACCAATGCCAGATCTTCAGTTCGGTGCCGAGAAAGCCGCCGAACGAATTGCATCCAACTGCCCCCACATGGCCCTTTGCCGAATGGGGAATGGATGTCGTGGGACCATTCCCACCATCCTCTGGCGGCCACAAGTTCATTCTGGCAGCCACTGACTATTTCTCCCGATGGGCAGAAGCAATCCCTCTCCGGGAAGTCACCGGGGTAGCCGTTGCAAAATTTGTCAAGCAACACCTGATTTATAGGTTCGGCACCCCTCGTCGGATCGTATCAGATAATGGTACGCCCTTCAGAAACAAAACAATATATGCGTTGGCAGCCAAATTCCAGATAGATTGGAGGACGTCAACGGTCTACAACCCTCAAGCGAATGGTCTGGCTGAAGCCTTCAACAAGACCCTTTGCAAGCTACTTGCCAAGATAGTAGGCAATCGCAAACGTGATTGGGGGGAGAAAGTGCACGAAGCGCTCTGGGCATACCGAACGGTCTACAAGACCCCTACGGGGTGTTCTCCCTTCTCTCTGGTGTACAGAGCTGAAGCCATGCTCCCCATCGAAATTGAAATGTCCTCCTACAGGATAGCCGTCTATACCGGTCTTCAGCCCGAGGAGCGACAAGAAATTGAAAGAAGGTTGGAGGAATTATCCGACCTAGAGGGCAAAAGATTGGAAGCGCATCAACACCTCCAATCCTATCAAGCCCGCATGACTCGAGCCTACGACAAGTTAGTCAGGCCTCGTGTCTTTAAGAAAGGTGACCTTGTCATGGTCAAGCAAAGAGAAGTCATGGCAGGCAAAACAAGTGGTAAACTCCAGCCAAATTGGCGCGGACCGTACGTGGTCACCGGAGTCTACGAAGGCGGGGGATATACGCTGGCAACACACACTGGCGACCGCCCCTTTCCACCACTAAATGGCAAGCATCTCAAAATGTACTTTGCCCTGAGCATGAACTCCGCGGGCAACCGCCCTCTAATCCCCTTATAGCCGAATCAGGCTAGGGTTGGGCATATGTGCCCATGTCAAAAAAAAAAAAAAACAAGGGAAGGGACTGAAAAAAAAAAAAAAACAATAACGTCCCGGCACACTTGGTCGCCCCCCAAAAAGGAGTGCCTAAGGGCGAAAGAGCCTATGAAAATAAAAGGAGAAAGAAGGGATGAAGATGAATTTTTTCTCGTTATAAAACTCCTTCTTGGTCAGCAAACCATCCTGGTCGACCAAGTCAAATCCTTTAGCCAATAAACCCCCAAAAGGTCAGCTAAAACTCCTTCTTGGTCAACAAACCATCCTGGTCGACCGAGTCAAACCTTTAGCCAATAAACCCCAAAAAGGTCGGCTAAAACTCCTTCTTGGTCAGCAAACCATCTTGGTCGACCGAGTCAAACCTTTAGCCAATAAACCCCCAAAAGGTCGGCTAAAACTCCTTCTTGGTCAGCAAACCATCCTGGTTGACCAAGTCAAACCTTTAGCCAATAAACCCCCAAAAGGTCGGCTAAAACTCCTTCTTGGTCAGCAAACCATCCTGGTCGACCGAGTCAAACCTTTAGCCAATAAACCCCCAAAAGGTCGGCTAAAACTCCTTCTTGGTCAGCAAACCATCCTGGTCGACCAAGTCAAACCTTTAGCCAATAAACCCCAAAAAGGTCGGCTAAGCAATGCCCCCCCTCAGCCAGTAAACCTCCATGGTAGGCTGTGCCGTCTTTGGCCCACTAATCATAATGGTGGGCTAAAGCCAAACGGTAAATCCCCTAGCCAAGGCTCCGCAACCTTGCTTCGGACTCCAAGTTCCAAAAAAAAAGAAAAGAAAAAGGGACTAAAAATAGAGATGTCCCGGCAGACTTGGTCGCTCCCCAAAAGGAGTGCCCAAGGGTAAAAATGCTTGAAATCCAGCTGAGGGAAAACCCGAAAGGGCGCGTTGGAAAAAGCTAGAGGGGGCTGGCTTCTGTGAAAACCCGAAAGGGCGCAGGAGCCAGTAATGAAAAAAAAAGAAACCAAAATCAAATCATTACTTATCAAGGCATGTTTCGCGCGGCCGGTAGACGAAATGCTAGGCTGTGCCCCTATTCTGCTTGATAAGTGAATCAAAATGGTGGATCAAGCCATCCCTTTGACCAACAAACCTCCGTGGTAAGTCATACATAAATCTTAGCCAGCAAACCCAAGAAGGTAGGCTATCCCCTTTGACCAATAAACCTCCGTGGTCGGTCAAACCTAAACTCTTAGCCAGCAAACCCCAAGAAGGTAGGCTATCCCCTTTGACCAATAAACCTCCGTGGTCGGTCAAACATAAACCTTAGCCAGCAAACCCCAAGAAAGTAGGCTATCCCCTTTGACCAACAAACCTCCGCGGTCGGTCAAACCTAAACCTTAGCCAGCAAACCCCAAGAAGGTAGGCTATCCCCTTTAACCAATAAACCTCCGTGGTCGGTCAAACCTAACTCTTAGCCAGCAAACCCCAAGAAGGTAGGCTATCCCCTTTGACCAATAAACCTCCCTGGTCGGTCAAACCTAAACCTTAGCCAGCAAACCCCAAGAAGGTAGGCTATCCCTTTGACCAATAAACCTCCGTGGTCGGTCAAACCTAAACCTTAGCCAGCGAACCCCAAAAAGGTAGGCTATCCCTCTTTGACCAACAAACCCCTGTGGTCGGTCAAGTCATACCTAAACCTTAGCCAGCAAACCCCAAGAAGGTAGGCTATCCCCTTTGACCAATAAACCTCCGTGGTCGGTCAAACCTAAACTCTTAGCCAGTAAACCCCAAGAAGGTAGGCTATCCCCTTTGACCAATAAACCTCCGTGGTCGGTCAAACCTAAACCTTAGCCAGCAAACCCCAAGAAGGTAGGCTATCCCCTTTGACCAACAAACCTCCGCGGTCGGTCAAACCTAAACCTTAGCCAGCAAACCCCAAGAAGGTAGGCTATCCCCTTTGACCAATAAACCTCCGTGGTCGGTCAAACCTAACTCTTAGCCAGCAAACCGCAAGAAGGTAGGCTATCCCCTTTGACCAATAAACCTCCCTGGTCGGTCAAACCTAAACCTTAGCCAGCAAACCCCAAGAAGGTAGGCTATCCCTTTGACCAATAAACCTCCGTGGTCGGTCAAACCTAAACCTTAGCCAACGAACCTCAAAAAGGTAGGCTATCCCTCTTTGACCAACAAACCCCTGTGGTCGGTCAAGTCATACCTAAACCTTAGCCAGCAAACCCCAAGAAGGTAGGCTATCCCCTTGACCAACAATCCTCTGTGGTCGGTCAAACCAAAGCCCTTTAGCCAGCAAACCAGGGTGGTAGGCTAACCGAAATCTCCTTAGCCAGCAAACCACAATGGTAGGCGAGGCCCAAGTGGCAGATCCCGTGATCAATTGCCCTAGGGTCCGGCCCCGGGCCCTAAAGTAAAAAAAAAAAGAGAAAAGAAAAAGGGACTAAAAATAGAGATGTCCCGGCAGACTTGATCATCCTCCAAAAAGGGATGTTCGAGGGCAAAAAGGCCTCAAACCCGGCTGAGGTGAAAACCCGAAAGGGCGTCTCAGGCAAAAATGGGCAACCCCTCAGTGTGAAAACCCGAAAGGGCTCACCGGAAAAAGCTAGAGGGGGCCATCCCCGGTGAAAACCCGAAAGGGCGCTTGGGATGGTAATGAAAAAAAAAATGAAATGAAAGGATGCAATGAAACCAACCCCTCTAAGGGGAAGGAAGTGTCGTTCGGGCTGACGGGTCGCACCCGTCGAGCGACCTGAAATATCAAACGGTTGTTGAGCCAAGCCTAAACAGGCCAACCTCGACACCAAACTCTGGTATCAAATGCTTGATGAATGCGAGAAATGCAAAATTCAAGCAGAAGAGGCCGAGAGCAAGCCTGGGAAAAGCCAATAAGGCAAATCTCAGAAAGAAGAAATACAAAATCGGAGTCAGGGAGCAAAGCCAGAAAAGGCGAGTCTTCTCGACTAAGGATCAAAGTCAGGTTGCTGGACCAAGCCCCGAGAAGGCCAGCCCCAGCACCCGAAATGTTGCATCAGATCTGGAGGAATACCAGAAATGCGACGTCCAAAAGACATCGCTCAAACTTACCGGTCCGAGAAACCGAGTAGAGCGCAGGACAAGTCAGTGCCAGAAATACGGCGCCCAAAGGGAGGAGTCCCGAACGAAGCCCCTAAAAGATCACCTGAATGCGGATGGAAGTTGCAATGACGTCAAAGAAAAGCATTGGCAGCAACCCGTAGTTTGTCATTCAACCAAGTGTGAAGGAGCCCGAGACAAGCCCTCGGGGTAGCTGGTGAAATATATACATCGGCTACAAGCAAAAAGGGAAAGGAAAGAAGAAAAACTCCGAAGCCCCTCCTCTCCTGGAGTCCGCCTAACTGGCCTGGAGAGCAGAAAGTGCGGCCTGGGAATCCGCGCACTCCCGCTCCACGGCGGTCATCTCCGCCTCGACTGCCGCCACTCCCTCGGCCAACGCAAGAGATGCGGCCTCGCGCTCAGCGAGGCGTGACGAGACCTCCTCAAGCGTCCGTCGAAGAGCAGCGATATCTGCATGACAACTGGAGTGGCTGGCCCTCAAGGACTCGACGCGGCTGACCACGCCCCCTCTTCGCGAGCGAAGAGCCTCGAACCTCTGCTCCGCCAAGGCAATCTCTGCCGTGAGCTCCTGGATTTTGTGGCGTGCCGCCTCCTGGTGCCTCCGCCTCACCTCGCTCCAAAGCGAGTCCACAGCGGCCATCCAGGGATCTCGGGGGCAGCCCATCAAGTGGTAGGCGACGGTACTCCTCCCCAGGAAGTCCCGCACCGCGTCCACGGATGGGGGACTACCCTCCTCCATGACGGTATGTGCAGACGCCGTGAAGAGGTCGAGCATCCCTTCAACCCCGCGCGCCTGACCCCTCTGTGGAGCGTCAGGCCAGGAGATGCCATGCTCCGGAAACAAGAAGGGTCCCTCAAGCGGCGCCTCGCTCGAAGACGGGGGAGGTAGACCACCACCGACAGCTGCCAAGAAAAATGGGTAAAAGATCAGCCCAAAGAAAGGAGGTGGCGCGATTACAACACACAAAGGAAAGCAAGGGCCGAAGAGCATAAAAGGCTTGGGACCCGGGTCACTCACCCTGCGTGTAGGATGGCAAAGAAGCGCCATCCCCACCCTCCGGGGGAGGCAGGGTACCCGCTGCGGAAGAAGGAGCAGCCCCGGGAGGACTTGTTTCCATCATCTCCGCCGCAATTCTGCGTCATCTGTAAAAAAAGAAGAAGACAAGCATTAAGTGGGAGGACACCCGCCTTCCCGCTCGCGAGGGCAAACGTCGAGTTAAAGAAACGGAAAGGCGAAAACTTGCTATCGTGGAGGAACACCTACCATCGGTGCCCCCGGCTACTCCTCGGGCCACCTCGCCCTCTTCCGGCGGAGAAGCGGTAGGAAGCACAGCGGCGGAAGTAACCGCCACTAATATACAAAGAGGACAAAGGTCATTCGTTGCATAAAGAAGAAAAAGCAGAAGCAGCGGAAAGGCGGGACCAGAGGAGCGGGGATCGCTTACTCGCGCTGTGCAGGGCTCGCTGCCAACCCCCTCCCTCGAGTATGTCCGGCGCAAAGTCAGAAAAGCCGGGTAACTCCATCTCCGACCCGGACAGCAACAGGTCCTGCATGGCCTGTAGCGAGGGAGTATCGCCTGTAGCCAGTGCAGCCTGAACCGGGCGCTCAATGCCCTCTGCGACAGCGACCTCCACCGGAACGTACCCTGTAAAGAAACATGGGCAAAACAGGTTTGAGCCACATATGAGCACCATGCTGGCCAAATAAGTAAAGAAAAAGAGGGGTAAACAAAGCCGACTCAAGAAAAGGGTGCGCATCCTACCCGGCTCGGCAGAAGCTACCAGATGAATGTTTGCCCCCTCAGGAGAGGGCGTCCCATCGAACGTGGGATTGTAATCCTCGTCGCCTTGAGGAGCCACATCCTCTCGCGGAATGTCCTCCGCTAACTCGTCACCCCCAGAGGTCGATGTGCCTGTGCAAAAAAAAAGGAGCGCGCAAACGGCAAATCCCTCGTTAAAGGGAACAAAGGAAAGAGAGGAAGGAGGCGAACAGAGGGTGTGAAAACCCACCAGCCACGGCCGGGGAAGAAGGCTCGGGGGTCCTCCCTCGAGCCGCTGGTTGCGAAGGACCGGCCTCCCCGCTCGCACGCCTCTTCCGGGCCGGCGGGGTGTCGCGTTTCGGAAAATCCTTCGGAGAAATGAAGCTCTCTGCTCAAACCAACAAAGGAAGGAGAGCCTAAATCAGCGCCACAAATTCAAGAAAATGTAAGCCAAACTCATGAAAAGGAAGGCTACATACCGCGTGGGGCCTCGGAAAATGTTGGCGGAAGCACCACTCGGTCAAAAGGGACCTTTACGGCCTTGCCCGCCTCGGCAATTGCATTCCAGAAATGCCGCAAAGTGGTGCCGCTCTCAATCCAGCTAACGTGCTCCCTCGGCCCGACACGAATAATGGAGTGCTGAAGGTGCCGCTCCCAAACTCGTGACACACTCGGGAGGATGGGACTGATGAGCGCCGCGTCCACGGGATAGCCGCAGTCCAGCAAGAAGTGGCGCCACCAAAAGTAAACAAGTGGCGGCTCCCCGCGGTCTCCGGAAGTCGCCAGGCTGCTCTCCGGGCGCGACAAGGGCTTCAAAGCCCCCGCGGAAGCCTCGATGTCTGCCATGCTAGCGGCCTGTGCCACCGCACGGCGGCGACCCATAGTCGTCACCGTCGTGGCTATGTCAGCGAAATCCTTATGGAGAAACTCCGGCGCGATCGTGGAGACAGGGGCGCCCGCCCGGGACAAATAATCCCTCTCCGCCTTCTTGATGTCGTCGGCACGCTCCCGGAACGTTTGGTTGTGCCGGGACCACCACCGGGCATATAGAATGCTCACTCGCCCCTCGTACCGCAGCTCGGGGATAAAGAACTCGGGGGCTGGGTTACGCCTGATGAAGTAGCACCACCAGCTGGAGGCTACCAGATGACGGTCCGGGCCCTTATACGCCCGTGTCGGCAATGCAAAATCAGCATTCGGAGGCACGTCCTGATCATACCCGAAATTGCGGACGAAGCGGTGCGGGAAGTACGGCTCCGTGAAAAGGAAGCTCCCCTTGCGGAAGAGCAAGACGCTGGGGCGGATACAGCAGAGCCAGTCCTTGCGGAGTGTAGCAACCGGTGCGGCATGGTGGGGGAGGCGATAAACACGGCCTCCCTGGCCTTCCTCTACCCAGGGCATGAAGCCAAACGAATAGTAAGCCAGATCAAGTCCCGGCTGCCCGGCCGCCGGCACAAAAGAAAGCCACCGGCGCGCCTCCCTCAGCTGCTTTTGCTGCTCTCGTTCCGGACGATTCCGGAACATGAAAATGAGTGGCATGGAGGGGCGCTCCAGACTGATGTTGTAGCACAGCTCCGGCAGTAAGAGACCGGCCCTAGGCGCCCAGATAATGCGTTGCCAAAGTGACGCTCTTGTCACGAGGAGACGGGCTCGCGGTAAGCTCGCCCAAGCCGCGGAAAATGTTGGCCAGAGCCGCCGGGGCCAAAGCTAGTTGCACGCCGCTGGCCAAGATGCAAGCCGGGTAAATAGCCTCCGGCCTGATATTTCCCTCCTCCCCAAACGGGAGGGCGAAAGTGCACAGCCAATAAACAAGGTAGGCTGCCAGATGGGTGCGGTCCGGGAGCCGCCTCGGGTTCCAGTTGACACCCCGAGGCGCTTAAAGATACCTGGCATCATCATCAAGGTGCACTTTCAACTGCGTATAAACTGCTGGGTCGTAGTTGTCGCCGGAAAATTCCTTGTGGAAGCAAAAGGGTCCGTTGTAGAAGAAATGGACCCAGGCGTCACAACTCACCCGCACTGTCCCTCTTGAAGCACTGGGACAGTCGCTCTTCCCACACCTGGCTAAGTCACGCCAGACCCGCGCCAGATATCGAAAGCTGTGGGACAGGTAGTAAGAGCCAGCACCGGAGGTCCGGTCCCTGTCCAGGTCGCTCAGGCAAACTTCCTCGTAGAACTGGCCGGAAATCGGAAGACCAGAAATCCTGTGCAAAGCCCACAAGTCAAGGCTGGTCTCCCCCTCCGCAATGCCGAAGGTGTTAAACCTCCGGTTAAACCTCTCCGCCAGGGCCTGCAGAAGCCTGGGGTTGCAAGGATAGCTGTGAAGAGCGGCGACGACTGCTTCAAGAAGGCCGACCCGCTCGAGCATCATGTGGTAATGGTACAAAATACCCATTAACCACTCTGTCGCGCCGAAGCGAAACCGGTGCGACGAGACGACCGACCACCGATCATACCAGTTGGCGGCCCCTCCACCCAAAATCCGGTCCAGAAAGTACGACCGGTCATAGCCGTCCTTCACGAAATCACGGCCCGAGGGTGGTAGAGTATGCCCGGTGAAAGTAACACTGATCTTGGGTAGCCCCTGCACCTCCCACAGGCCCTGGGAAAGCCGCAACTCTGTCACGCGGCGAGCCGGCTCGGGCGCAAATAACCCCAGCAAAGCCGTATCGGGGAAGTGCGCCTGCGCTTCGTGGTCCACAGGAAAGCTGGGGTGATGCGAACTGCAGGCCCCCATCATGCTGTCGCGGCCAGCCAAGATAGCCCGCTCCAGCTGCATCCGCTTGGTAGCAAGAAAGTCGGCGGGACCCTCCCAGTTGGCTGGCGCGAATTTTTGGACGAATGGGAAAAGATGTTCGTCCAGCGGAAAATGTTTGGGGTAGCCGGCTCCCCGCCGATAGCGGTAAATCAAACTGCTATGGTCTATTCCGCCGACGTCCACCGTGCCCTCAACGGGCGAAGGCTCCTCCAACGGACCGCGGACGCATGGCCCGACACTGCTCTCGAGTCGATCCAAGTCTTCCACCCAGACCCGGGACAGAGTGAAGCACGGCATGGGGTCGTCGGTCCGCTCGACATCGTCCTCCGTGCGACGCGGCACCTTGCTGTTTTGGCCGCTCTTGCCGCCCTTGCCGCTCTTGTCGCGACCCTTACGAGGCATTGTCGACCCTGTCAAACAAATAGCGCAACCGTCAGTCAAAAGAACGTTGCCACAGAACGGGGAAAAGCAAGCGCGAGGGGAAAGAAATCCATCTCAAAGGCGCCACGGGATACCCGCCGTCGCCTTCGTCTCCGACGGATATCCCGTGGGGGGCATTTGTTGAACCCGAAAAAAATCGGGGCTTGAAGCAAACCCCGGGCGACAAATACGCCCTAGGGGAACCGGGAACAAATCTTTGATCTCTCCCCGCTCGGACGTCGGAAACAAACGAGTTCGAGTACTCGCGCCAAATCGGGGCGACCCGAAAGCGAGAAGCCCGAGAAGTATTCGTCGACGAAAGGCACGTACCCCGGATGTCAGAAAATCCACGTCCGGAGCGGAGTTCGAAGTCGCGCCCGAAGCCGAAGGGTTCCGGGAGATCAAATGCACGTGTCCCTCAAAAACGAGGACAAACGCACGTGAGACGGCCGAGGAAGCACGAGCGGTGCACACGACCGTCAACCAACGAACCAGGCACGGGAGGCCCACAGAGCTCTCTCCCGAGTTTTCTCCCGAAAAGTACGGAGAAAATGACATGAAATGAAGTGAGGCCCCACCTTAAATAGGTGGTGGGACAAAAGAGGCCCCAAGGGGGGCCGCCGGTCACCCCCCTCGCCAGTGAGGGGGGCCGCCGGTTCGCCCCCCCAAGGGGGCGCCGGTTCGCCCAGGCAGGGGGGGGGGCGCCGGTTCGGTCCCCCACCAAAGGGGGGGGGGGGGGGGCGCCGATTGGCCCCCTCCGCCAGTTGGAGGAGTGCCGGTCAGGCCCGCCCTGACCGGCGGACCCCCCTCCGCCAGCAGGAGGGGCGCCGGTCAGGCCCCCTGACCGGCGGACCCCCTCCGTCAGCCAGGAGGGGCGCCGGTCAGGGCCCCTGACCGGCGGACCCCCTCCGCCAATCAGGAGGGGCCGCCGGTCAGGCCCCCTGACTGGCGGCCCCCTCCGCCAGTCAGGAAGGGCCGCCGGTCAGGCCCCCTGACTGGCGGCCCCCTCCGCCAGTCAGCTCGCTCGCGTGGGCACCTCCGCCGGTTCGCCATCGGCCTCGACGCTCGCGCTCGCCGTCGACGCTCGTGCCCGCGAGGTCTCCGCCGGGGAGGGTACCCCCGCCGGTATGCCCCCCACAAATCCTATAAATAGGGGGGCATACCCCCATTGCCGAACACGCCATTTCGGCCCAAAACACACCGAGACACCCATTCCGGCCCAAAAAGAGCCACTTGTCTCGTGCTCACAAGCCCGTGCTTAGAGTGTGACCGTGCGCGAGCTTAAATAGGCCCCACGTGCTGAGGAGAAGTCCTTGGCGCCGTTGGTGTTCCGTCCTCAGCGTTCGGGCTGCATTGCGCCACATCCGCGGGAAGACGCCACAGGTTGTCGCACGACTCTCAGCATTTGTATTTAAGTCGTCCGCCGTCGCCAAATGACGTGCGTCGAGGCAACGTTGTCCGACAGCGGCACAAACACCCTGTCGTAGACTTAAAAGAACAAATGGTCGGTAAATGCTCGGCGGAGGCACAAATACCCTGCCTCGGGCATCGAGGACCCGACAAGTTTGTAAACGTCCGACGGAGGCACAAACACCTTGTCGTGCACGTAATTACAAGTCGTACATCCTGTAAATACCGGATGGAGGCACAAACACCCTGTCACGGACATTGATGTATCCCCCATACCGTGTAACGTCCGACGGAGGCACAAACACCCCGTCGTCGATACTCATGTACACGAAATACTTGTAATCGCCCAGTGGAGGTATGAAAAGCCCCACTAAAGGCACAAATGTAAACGTCATAAATATAAATGACGTGAGCTTGAATAGAATTGTGGAAATTTATCGGTCATCTGTCTTTCTTTAAATTTCGGCATACGGTCTTTTAATAAACATTACGCATTCGAAGGTATTCGAGTGTTATACTCGATGTAAATGAAACATCGACTTCGGTCGGTGGGGAACGGTCCAGTACACGACCACTCCAATCGCCCTGAACGCGAGCGCACGCGGAAAATAAATAAATGAAATGAAATTCGAAGGTGTCAGGTCTTTACCCGGTACCCCTCGTAAAATAAATCTTTGTCTGTTTCTCGCAAACAGTCTGGCACGCCTGAAAATCAAGCGAAGAAGAACAAAATGAACAGGATGCCCTACGGGGCGGAAATTCATTTTTTTTATGAAAAGAAAGAGAAAAATCCGCGTTCCAACAGCCATTCTTCCCGCGAGCAGCTGAGGGATTTCTGGATTTCCGGGTTGGTCTGCTCACGGCACGTGCAGCGCACGTACACACGCGTGCCCACGTGTATCTGACGTGCGTTTTTGCCCGTTTCACGTGTGTTCGACCCCATTTTTGGAGGGCACATACGTTTGACCTTTCCGAACCCATCCGAGTCGTGCGCGATCTTGAACGCGAGTCCGGACATCAAGTTTCGGCTGTCTGGGGTGCGTATTTCCGCTGTTGGCGAGCCTTTCGAACGTCATACTCCGGATCGTTCCGGGTTGACACGCGGACTCAAACCCGTTTATCTCAGGTGTTCGATTGGGGAGGCCGAGGTTTATTCCCGGACTTTTGTGGCTCTCCGGGCGAATTTGTCGCCCGGGGCTTGTTTAAATCTCGATATTTTTCGGGTTCAACAAATGCCTCCCACGGGAGGTGTGCCGAAGTCGATGACGAAGGCATACGTCCCGTGGCGATTTTTGAACTCTACCCCTGGTCTTAATGACTTGGTGGGGAGTCAGGTTGAAAACCACAGCAACGGGCTTCGGCATTTGTGCATCGTCGCCAACCACTTGGACAACGATTTGTTGTTGCCGTTTGAGCCGGTGATCAAACTTGCTAGGCTTCTCGCGCTGAGCGATTAGCTTCTATTGTTTGCATATCTTTCAGATCTTTCCAACTCAAGAGTTCCCATGAGAGGACCTAGGAGAGCGCACATCACTTCATGGAAGTAACATGGACCCGCTCCACCAGGTCAACTCTACGGGTAAGTTTTATTGAAGAGCTGCTCCATGGCTTTGTTCGGAGCCGATTTCGGCTTTCTTTATCCGAGTCTTGTCTTTTTGACTTTACTCAAGAACTTGATTTCAACCTCCTTCTTATGAGGCTTGCCTTTTTGGCTTTGCTCGAGAATTTGACTTGGTTGGAGATTTAACTAGTGAGATTCGTCTTCGAGACTTGGCTCAACGACTTATCATTTGGCCGATGAGGCATGTCTCTTTGACTTTGCTCTTCGCCTTTGCTCTCGAGACTTGTCTTCTTGGCTTTTCTCGGGATTTCATTTGGCCTCTTGTTCTTGAATTTTGCATTTGTGGCATTCTTCAAGATCTGATGCAAACTTCTGCTCTGCCGCTGAGGCTGGCCTTCTTGGCTTTATTCAACGACTTTTTTATGTTTGGATTGCTTGACGGGTGTGACCCATTAGCTAGAGTAGCATCAGCTTGAACTTTGCATTTCTGGCATCCTTCAAGATCTGATGCAACATTTCGGTGCTAGGGCTGGCCTTTTTTGGGCTTTGCTCAGCAACTTGACTTTGATATTTAGTCGACAAGGTTTGCCTTTTCTGGCTTTGCTCCTCGACTTGCTTTCGTATTTCTTCTTTCTGAGATTCGCCTTATTGGCTTTTCCCAGGCTTCTTCTTGGCATCTTCTTCTTGAATTTTGCATTTATCGCATTCTTCAAGTATCTGATGCAAGAGTTTGGTGTCGAGGCTAGCCTGTTTGGGCTTGGCTCAACAACCGCTTCATGTTTCAAGTCGTTCGACGGGTGTGACCCATTAGGCTCGAACGACACTTCCTTCCCCTCAGAGGGGTTGGTTTCATTGCATTCTTTCATTTTTTATTTTCCTCTTTTTTTTTCACATTACCATCCCAAGCGCCCTTTCGGCTTTTCACCGGGGATGGCCCCCTCTAGTTTTTTCCGGTGCGCCCTTTCGGGTTTTCACACCGAGGGGTTGCCCATTTTTGCCTGAGGCGCCCTTTCGGGTTTTCACCTCAGCCGGGTTTGGGCCTTTTTGCCCTTGAACATCCCTTCTTAGGGTTTGCTGGCTAAGGGTTAGGTTTGACCGACCACGGAGGTTTGTCGGTCAAGGGGAATAGCCGATCTTCTTGGGGTTTGCTGGCTAAGGGTTAGGTTTGACCGACCACGGAGGTTTGTTGGTCAAGGGGAATAGCCGACCTTCATGGGGTTTGTTGGCTAAGATTTAGGGTTTGACCGACCACCGGGGTTTATTGGTCACGGGGAAATAGCCAACCTTCTCGGGGTTTGCTGGCTAAGGTTTAGGGTTTGACCGACCACGGAGGTTTGTTGGTCAAGGAGAATAGCCGACCTTCTTGGGGTTTGTTGGCTAAGGGTTGGTTTGACCGACCACAGAGGTTTGTTAGTCAAGGGGAATAGCCGACCTTCTCGGGGTTTGCTGGCTAAGGTTTAGGGTTTGACCGACCACGGGGGTTTATTGGTCAAAAGGAAATGGCTTGATCTACCATTTCGGTTTGCCTACCAAGCAGAATAGGGGCCCAGCCTAGTATTTCGTTTGTTGGCTGCGCGAAATATGCCTTGATAAGTAATGATTTGATTTTGATGACTTTTATTATTATTATTATTTTTCACATTACTAACTCTTGCGCCCTTTCAGGTTTTCACAGAAACTAGCCCCCTCTAGCTTTTTCCAACGCGCCCTTTCTGGTTTTCACGTTGAGGGGTTATCCATTTTTGTTTGAGGCGCCCTTTCGGGTTTTCACCTCAGTCGGATTTTAGACCTTTTTGCCATTGGGCACTCCTTTTGGGGAGTAGCCAAGTCTGCCGGGACATCTATATTTTTAGTCTCTCTTTTTTTTTTGTGGAGCTTGGAGTCCGAAGCGAAGTTACGGAACCTTGGCTAGGGGATCCGCCGTTTGGCTTTAGCCCACCACTATGATTAGTGGGCCAAAGACGGCACAGCCTACCATGGAGGTTTACTGGCTGAGGGGGATGGCTTAGCCAACCTTTTGGGGTTTATTGGCTAAGAGGTTTGATCTGGTCGACCGAGATGGTTTGTTGACCAAGAAGAAGTTTTAGCCGACATTTTTGGGGTTTATTGGCTAAGGAATTTGACTTGGTTGACCATGGTGGTTTGCTGACCAAGAAGGGGTTTTAGCCGACCTTTTTGGGGTTTATTGGCTAAGAAATTTGACTTGGTCGACCGAGATGGTTTGCTGACCAAGAAGGAGTTTTCGTTGACCCGGTCGACCGAGATATTTACTGGCTAAGAGGTTTGACTTGGTCGACCATGGTGGTTTGCTGACCAAGGAAAACATAATTCATAAAGGAAAGAATTCTTCTTTCTTTTTCTTCCCTCTTCTTCCTCTTTTTTTTTTTACCAACTCTGGCGCCCTTTCGGGTTTTCGCCAAGTCTGGCCCCCTTTGGCTTTTCCCAACGTGCCTTTTATGGGATTTCACGTTGAGGGGTTATCCATTTTTGCTTGGGGCACCCTTCTGAGTTCTCACCCCAATCGGACTTTAGGTTTTTTTACCCTTGGGCACTCCCTTTTGGGGAGTGACCAAGTCAGCCGGGACATCTCTATTTTTAGTCCCCCCTTTTTTTCCTTTTTTTTTGACATGGGTACATATGCCCAACCTTAGCCTGATTCGGCTATAGGGAATCAGAGGGCGGTGCCCAAGAAATTCATATTCAGGGGAAAAATATATTTTTAGATGCTTGCCATTTAGTGGTGGAAAAGGCGGTCGCCAATATGGGTTGCCAGCGTATATCCTCCGCCTTCATAAACTCCGGTGTCCACATACGGTCCGCGCCAATTTGGCTGGAGTTTACCACTTGATTTGCCTGCCATGACCTCTCTTTGCTTGACCATGACGAGGTCGCCTTTCTTGAAGACGCGAGGCCTGACTAACTTGTCATAGGCTCGAGTCATGCGGGCTTGGTAGGATTGGAGGTGTCTGTACGCTTCCAACCTTTTGCCTTCTAGGTCGGACAGTTCCTCCAACCTTCTTTCAATTTCTTGTCGCTCCTCGGGCTGAAGACCGGTATGGACGGCTACCCTGTCGGACGACGTTTCAATTTCGATGGGGAGCATGGCTTCAACTCCGTACACCAGAGAGAAGGGAGAACACCCCGTGGGGGTCTTATAGACCGTCCGGTACGCCCAGAGTGCTTCATGTACTTTCTCCCCCTAGTCGCGTTTGCGATTGCCGACTATCTTGGCAAGCAACTTGCAGAGGGTCGTGTTGAAGGCTTCCGCTAGACCGTTGGCTTGTAAGTTGTAGACCGTTGACGTCCTCCAATCCATATGGAATTTAGCCGCCAACGCATATATCGTCTTATTTTTAAAAGGCGTACCGTTATCTGATACGATCCGATGAGGGGTGCCGAACCTGTAAATTAGGTGTTGCTTGAAAATTTTTGCAACGGCTACCCCGGTCACCTCCCGGAGAGGGATTGCTTCTGCCCATCGAGAGAAATAGTCGGTGGCTACCAGAACGAATTTGTGGCCGCCAGAAGACGGTGGGAAGGGTCCCACAACATCCATTCCCCATTCAGCAAAGGGCCATGTGGGGGCAGTTAGATGCAATTCGTTCGGCGACTTTCTTGGCACCGAACTGAAGATCTGGCATTGATGACACGCACGTGCGTAATGGACGCAATCCGTGTACATGGTTGGCCAGAAGAAGCCTTTTAGCTTGATGTTGATTTTCATTTTGTCTCCCGCTGGTGGGCCCCGCACAGTCCAGAGTGGACTTCGTGCATAATGACTTTGGCAGAGGCACCTGAGGAGGACAGACTTGTCTTTTTCATGGATAAGTCGGTACAATTGGTTCCCGATCATTTGATAGGACATGGCCCGCCGTAGGAGCTGGACCCTTTCAGCCCGATCCGAGGGCAGCCACTCGTTCTTTATTCGGATGATCGGTTGGCGCCAGTCTTCTTCTAAGATGGCTTCTTCTTCAAGGGCATTGACCTCTGCGATTTCTGAGTCGAAGTCGCCCTCAAGAACGCTGGGCATCAGCCTCCTATGTTGGACAGTTATACCCAATTCTCCTTCATGAGGGAGCTTTAAAGCAAACGCTAATTTGGCTAGTGCATCGGCTTGGGAGTTTTGCCCTCTGGGGACATGTTCGATTTCGAACAAGTAGAAGCTCTCACGGAGCTTCATTACTTTGGCATGATAAGGGATCAGCTCTTACTTCCGAACGTCGTAATCCTCCAGCACTTGACGGATGACTAGCTGTGAGTCTCCGTAGACTTTTATGCATTTGATGCCCATTTCAACGGCCAGTTGAAGTCCCACGATCAACGCTTCATATTCGGCTTGATTGTTGGTCAACGGTTTCATGAGTGCACATGAGTTGTGCAAAATTCCTCCTTGTGGAGTCACCAGGACAATGCCTGCTCCGGAGGTATAAGTTGTGGTGTCGTCAGTTTGCTTGAGCATCCGGGAAGCGCCATCAAAGTAGAGCTCCCAATGTGGTAACTCTACGGCGAGAGTATTTCCACTTTCTTGAATGGGGACTTCTTCTTGTCGGGTCCCCTCCCCCTGAGGGGGCGAGAGTGTTTCCTCCTCAGGAAGCTCGAACTCGAGGGGAGAGCCAGCCGAAAGCGGATGCGCCGCCAAGAAGTCCGTCATACCTTGTCCTTTGATTGCTTTTCTTGGGACGAAGGTGATATCAAACTCCATGAGGAGAAGGGCCCATTTTCCCATCCTTTCTGACAACACGGGTTGGGTGAGGAGCGCTTTTAGCGGGTCTATCCTCGAGATGAGACTGACTTGATGGGCCAGCAGATAGTGCCGTAACTTTTTGACGACGAATACCAGTGCCAGACACACTTTCTCCACCGGGGAGTATCGGTGCTCCGGGCCCACCAGCATTCTGCTGAGGTAGTACAGCGGTTGCTCTTTGCCTTCCTCATTTATTTGTGTCAGGAGCGCTCCCAGCGACGTTTTCATGGCCGCGATGTAGAGGATGAGCGGCTTCCCTTTCACCGGGGCTCCCAAGACGGGAGGAGTAAGGAGATACTCTTTGATTTCTTCAAAAGTATCTTGGCACTCTTGGTCCCATGCGAATCGGGCTCCTTTCTTCATCAATTTGCTGAAGGGAGCACATCTGTTCGCGAGATTGGAGATGAACCGCCTTATGTAGGCTAGCCTTCCTTGGAGTGATTTTAGCTTCGACAGGGTTTTTGGTGGCGGCAGCTCTCTGATGGCTTTGATCTTGACGGGATCAATTTCTATCCCGCGGTATTTGACAATGAAGCCAAGGAACTTGCCGCTCGAAACGCCGAAGGCGCATTTCATCGGGTTCATCTTTAGTTGATGCTGGCGGAGCCTTTCGAAGACCTGACGTAAATCGCCAAGGTGATCTTCTCGCCTCTTGGTCTTGATGACCAAATCATCAACGTAGCACTCGACCAAGCTATGGAGCATTTCGCCAAAAATCTTGGTCATGGCCCGTTGGTAGGTGGCCCCGGCATTCTTCAAGCTGAAGGGCATTCTTTTATAATTGTAGATCCCTTTGGGGACCTAAAGGCAGTATGGCCCTTATCTTTGGGAGCCATACGGATTTGATTGTAGCCCGACGATCCATCCATGAAGGATAGTGTTTCGTGCCCGGTGGTCATATCGATCATTGTTTTCGTGATCGGGACCGGGAAGTCGTCCTTCGGGCAGACTTTGTTCAAGTCCCTGTAATCGATACAAATCCAGACTTGGCCGTTCTTCTTCTTCACCGGCACCATGTTGGCCAGCCAAGTTGGGTAGATGCATGGCTCGGTGAAGTCGACTTGGAGAAGTTTATCGACCTCGGCGTTTACTTTCACCTCCAGCTCGTGGCGCATACGCCTTTAGGCTTGTTTGACCGGCTTCACTGTGGGGAGTATGGACAACTCATGTTCAGCCACAGAGGGGTCTAAGCCTGGCATTTCTTTGTATGTCCACGCGAAACAGTCTTTGAACTCGAGCAACAGTTATCAATATGACTGTCTTTCTTCCTCATTGAGGAGAGCATTGACGAAGATGGGTCGGGGTTCTTCCGGTCCCCCGAGGTTGAGTTCTACCAGCTCGTCCACGGTAGCTTGCCCGCCGTCTTCAAGTTCGCGGGGTGCCGGCTGCAGGTCGATGAAATCTTTCTCCTCATCGGAGTCGGCAACATGGACGTCGTAATATTTAAAGCCTTCCTTGGTGATCGGCCAGAAGTGTTATTCCCCGTCTTGAGGTGCTTCTTGGCACGATGTCACATTTGACAGGACAAGTATAGCTCCTCCTTTTTGCGGCTTCATCGTAGAGGCAGGAGGTTGTCCACTGGAAGGGCAGTGATCGGATAGGGGGACTAGCCCAACGGTATTTACCGCATAATAGGCCTCGAAGTCCGTCTCCTGGCCATAGCCCAGCCCCCGAGTGTCTTTTACACAATAGGGGGGCTGCCCTCGGAGTTGCTTCGGGTACCATAGCTGATGGAAGTATTCCCGCCGAGAGGGATCTTGCATTTGTGCGATCTTTTGCTTTTGGCACAATTTCTTGATGTGCCCGAGCATGTCGTCCATTTCTTGGACGGGCTCAAGGGTGACTTGAGTTGTTTGACCCCAACCGAAGTCGTCTCCGAGGGGCCCATACGGGAGTGGGTCCCCTTTGTAGAAGATGATCGGCTTTGGTGTCTCGCCTTTCTTGAGACTATCATTTCTGTAATGGGTGACAATGAACGTTTTTAGTCGTTCCACCCTGTGCTCCTCCCTATGGAAGGGCAACTGCATGTATGCCGGCGGCAAGGAGATGCTTCGGTTGATGACCTCGCCAACGGTGTTTGCTTCATAGTTGATTTCACGCCTTTCTGGGCAACTGGGCCCTGATTCGGTAGATTCGACGAGGCGACCGAGTTGGTGAGCTTCAAGGAGGTCTTTATTGACCGTGAAGAGCTCCTCGCCCGGATCTTGCTTTGCTTGACCCGCATCGACATTTTGCTTTTCCTTGCCTTTTGATGCCGTCGTTGACTTGCCGGGAGGCTCGCCAAAGTATAGCTGGGCGTCCGCCAGATTGCATTCATTCGGGCGGAAAGTGGCCCGGTCGGCGAAGACCGTATGTTGCTCTCCTTCCTTGACATATTTTATGCATTGATGGAGAGTCGAGGGGATGACCCGATTTTCATGCAGCCAGCCAGCCAGGGTCTCCCCAGGAGAGCCTTGTAGGACGTGTTTGCATTTATGATGTAGAACACGACCTTGGTGGTGAGGCCATCCATGGCCAACTGCACTTCCACCTTTTCCAAGGCGTTTTCGGAGTTCTGATTGAACCCGGCGATTCTAACATCATTTACCCTTTGCAAGTAGGGCGTGAGGTATAGAGACTTGGAAGTCTTTAGGGGCATGATATTGATCGATGCCCCAGGGTCAACCAAGATTCGGTTGAGCTCGTGCCCATTGACTTTTCCTTGCAGGTACAACGGGCGATTGTGGTACAGCGTAGGCAACAACATATCTTTGTCAGAGAATGTCACCTCCGCTAACAGCGCTTCCAGGGCTTGAGCTTGGAGTTCGGTCACATCAGCTTCGTAGACCTCGGGCTCTTGCAATATTTTGATGAGAGCCGCTCTTAACTCTTTGCTCCAGGCGATATCGTCCCATATGGTGACGTTAGTCGGGAACCGCTTCATGTGCTGTATGATTTTGCGGTCGGCCCGGGCATGGAGTTGATCCAATGGTGGGACCATGTCCGCCAAAGGTTTTATCGGTTGCCCAAATTGATTAGTTCGTCTTGCCCCTGGCTGTTTGTTTGACTCTTCTCCAAACAAAGGGGTCAGGAGACCCTCCTCCAGGGCGAGACCTTCGTCTTGGCCGCCCTTGGATGGAGTGGGTTGGTCGGCCGGCCCGGCGGCCTTTCAGCAAGGGAGTTCGCTTGTGATCTCCTCTTGCTCTTCTTCTTCCTCGTTAGACGGGTCAAAGACGAATGAATTGACCCGTACCTCCACTTCAGGGACAGGCTGGGGCTCTTCTCCCCGGAAGATGATAGCTTTACTGAGGTCGGGCGAGCTGGGCTTTTCACCGAGAGATGGGGTGAACTTCTTTCCTCGTCCACAGTCTTTTCCTCTGCCTCGGTTGCGGCGTCGATATGTTGCCACAAGGGGCGTGTCGGCCGGCGACTGCAAGCTTGCAGGCGGTGGTATTGACACCATGTTGCACGAGAAGTCCTTCAGCATTTCTTCCAACTTCTCGACAGTGATTTCATCCTCCTTATAGAAGATGGCCAATTGTTCGGGCAGGGGCAGCTTCTCGCCTTCGTGGGCCCTTTGCAGCATTTGATGGAGCCAGCTTTTAAGCCTTGTTTTGCGCTCCATTTCTTCCCACGGGATGTATCTGTCCAGAGGGACTCCCTAGGTGGGCTCGGAGGAGATATATTCCTCCAATTCATCAATGAGCTTTTGGAGCGGAGTCAGCTCCGCCGGGGCTGCCATGGCCGCTGCTTGCTCGGCTTGCTTCTTCAGGCTTCTTTCCATGTTCTTTTGCCTATTCTTCTCTTGTTTCAGCGCCCGCGCCATTTCAAGCGGCGTCAGCTCCTTTGCTTGTTTGGCTGCCCGAGAGGTATTCTCTCGGCCGGGGCGGCTGTGCGACCCTCCCCTTTTAGGGAACGCCATAGGGAGGCGCATCCTGGAGGCCACCGTGGTCCAGCCGGCTTCATCTTGCTGATGCTGGAAAGTAGAGTCAATCGCCTGCTCGATTATTTCGGGCGGCAATTCTTGGAATTCAGCCCAATAGGAGCCCGGTTGTTGGGCGGCGGGTCCCATCACTGGCTTCTTGCCCCTGCGGTCTTCATCTTGCCACTTGAGTATTTGCGGAGGCGAATTTTCGAAGCACTGCCCCCTACTCCTATCTTCCGGAGTTTGTTCACGGGGAGGGGAGACTTGATGTCGTCGAGACCCCTTCTTTCACCGAGGAGGTTGCTGCTGGGCTTCTTCCCTGGCCTCGGACTGGATTGTTGGATTGCCTTCTGAGTCGATCTTTCCCTTATGGATGAGGGATTTGACCCAGTCTCGGACAATCGGACACATGTCCGTAGGGTGCAGCAGCATGGCATGGTACTTGCAATACATGGGGTGGTTTATTTCCCTCTTCGTGTATGTCGGTGGTGGCTTATGTGCCTTTACACAGCCTTGCTGCAAGAGTTTTTCGAAGATCTCCCCGGTCTTCGCAATCGCAAAGGGATTCGAAGAGATTCGCCATCCGGGATACCACAGGGCAGGGGCCTCGACAGATGAGTCAGCTCCCGTCATTTCCGGATCCTCTTGATTGTATGTTGAGGTGGGCTGCTCCTTCAGGGATATGTTCCCGAAGTGTTGCCCCAGGCTCGGGCCTCCAATGTTGGCTGTGGACCGCGTCGACGGTATGAGCCATCCTTGTTCATCTGCTTCGGGGGCTTTGAGGTTCTTGAAGCGCATGTAGTCGCTTTCCTCAAATTCCCGCTGGGCTGCTTCCCTGGCTCTCATCAGGACCATGGAATTGCCTTCCGGGTCGATCCTCCCCTTTTGAATCAGGGACTCGATCCAGTCCCGGACATCAAGGCACTCGTCTGTAGGGTGCAGCAGCATGGCGTGATATCGACAGTACATGGGGTGGCTTAACTCCCTTTCAGTGTATGTCAGTGGCGGCCTGTGCGCCATCACTACACCTTGCTGCAGAAGCTTGTCGAAGACCTCCCCAATATTTTCGGTTGCCAAGCAACTCTGATGGGAAATTTGCCATCCTGGATACCACCAGGTGGGGGCTTCGCCAGAGGAGCCGGCTTCTGTCATATCCGGGTCTGGGAAGGTGAAAGCCACCGGTGTGTAGATCTCCGGCGGGTCGATGACGTTGACTATATGCGTGACAACGTCGGCTGAATGGTCTGTCCATTCGCGAATGTGAGGCTGCGGCGGGTCGACGCGAGCGTTGCCTAGGTCGATGATCCCTTGGTTGACCCATGCTTCAACCTTGTCTTTAAAGACATAGCAGTCCTCTAAAGCATGTCCCGCGTCTTGATGATATATGCAATAATTGGGCGGGACGCTCGTTGGCGGTTGGCAGCCCAATAGCCATGCTCACAGGCAGGTACGGTAGAGAGCCAGCGTCCGATGGCGCGGGAAAGAATATAGTCTTCCGACGATTTCATCATCAGACGGGTTTAAAGACTCCTCCGAGATCTATCCTCCACAAGGAGGGCGAGTTCGAGGCGCCGATGTGTTTGCAGGCACCTGGAGTCCTTGTTGGAGGGCAGCCAGGCTTTCTTGCATGCTCCTTAGGTACGTCAGCGTTTGGCGCTGACCGTGCCGCAGCGATTGAACCTGTCTTTCCAGGTTTTACACTGTCTCCGACCATGTTCTGTGCTCTGAGGCAGAGGGATGATCATTTTCCCATCCATTGGTGGACTGAGCATCCCAAGGATTTGCCTCGGGGTCTTCTGGCTCACGAGCCGGCGTATTGACATGGATAACATTGACCGATTGATTTGACTGATCCCAAGTATAGGGCTGTGGAGGGTCAACCAAATGTTCATGCATCGTAATGAGGTGACTCTGGATCAGCTTCTGTACTTCATTTTTGAAGACGTAGCAGTCCTCGATGGGGTGCCCCAGCATACGGTGGTAGAGACAGTAGTTCGGCTCATCCACTTTATCTGCTTCACTTGGTTTTCTCAGTCCCGGAAGCGTGATCAAGTCATTCTTCATGCATAGCTTGAAGAGCATCTTCGTATGTTCCTTTTTGAAGGAATACGGCGTGCTCACACGCTGTGGCAGTGATGTTGGAGGCGGTCTTTCTTCCGCCTTCTTGCTTGGAGCGCCAAAGGCCGCGATCTTCTTCCCCTTACTTTGCGGGGCGAAATCCACCGCATTGGCTTCTTTGCCAGCGGCGCGCTTCTTGCTCGGCTTGCTTTTCGAGGGAGCTTGCACCGGGTTGTCGGCGAAGAACATGTCGATCTCCGCCATGACCGAATTGAGCTGGTCGAAGCCTTTGATGTTTGTTCCCAGCAGCTTTTCACTTATTTGAGCCGCCAGGCCCCGCCGACAGATGGTTATGGCATCCTCTTGCGTTGGGGGATTGTCGTACCTCATGCTGAAGTCACGCCACCGCTTGATGAAGTCAAGTGCCGTTTCTCCTTTTCTTTGCTTGAGGGAGCACAGCTCTGCAAGCGACACTTTTCTTTCGGCCGTCTGGAAGCAGTCGATGAATTTCTTTTGAAGATCGGCCCAGTCGACAATAGAATTTGGCTTTAACCTTGAGTACCACTGGAAGGCGGTACCCGTCAGGGATGTTGCGAAGTAACGGAGGAGATAGGATTCGTCAAATGCCAACTCTCCCATAGCCATTATATAGTAGGCCAAGTGCTCATTTGGTGAGCCCTGTCCATCAAACTTCTGCAACTTTGGCGCCTTGGGGCAATCCGGCGGCAGCTTCTTGAATTGATGGTGGACGGGATATGGCACACTGTAGAGATCCACAGTGGCAGTTCCCTCGCCTCGTTGAGCGAAGCGGTCATTCACGATCTTTTCGATCATTCGCCGATGGGCCACGATATCTTCGGCCGCGGAGGCTTGGGAGTTTATGCCCCTACGTTGCTGTTAGGCCGGGTCAACAGTATAGTCGTTGTCCACAGCCGTGTGCGGGTTGACATCGGGCAGGTCGCCTTGTTGATGTCTTCTCTGAGCATTTTGGTTTGCCGTCGGCACTTGGCGGCATGGCGCATTTGCCCCTGCCTGCTGCCCTCGCTCCGTGAGGAGATTGGCCATTTCAGCCTGCCAACGCTGTATGAAATCATACTTGGCGTTGTCCGTCATTGCTTGGAAGGCGGCTCTAGTTGGCGGCATGAGGAATACTTCGGCTTGCTCTCCATCAGCCGGAAGTAGTTGATCCTCGAGATGGAGGCTTGCGACTTCGTCTTCTTCCCCTCCTTCAAGGTCTCGCTGGACTTGTCTCGGAAGGGGTCTTTGATCATGCTCGAGCGGAGGCTCAAGAGCTTGCCCCTGGTTCGAGGCTCCAGCTTGATTGCCTTGTTGACCTTGGGGAGATCTTCTGGCAGGATTCCGGGTATACCGGAAGATAGCTTCGCCTTCCTGTCCGGGTTCATCTACCCTGACCATACCAGCAGGAACGCCGGATGGCCTAGCCACGTCCCTACTGGAAGCGTAGCAGGTGAAGATCTTCATCCCTCCACCTTCTTCAGACGTCCGCTGCACCCTTCGCTTCTTGGGCCTTTGGGTACTTGGACAGAGTGCTACCCCCAGCCTGTTGAAGACTGAGGTGCTCAGCCTTTCGAAGACTGAGACTCTAGGTGCGGAGCTTCAATGACACTCGCGCCTCCTCCTTCAGCAGGCTCTGCTTGGGCAGAGACGAAGTTGGGCTTCCGATAGATGCCCCTCCTTTTCTGTCCACGAGGACGAGGAGGTTCGGGGTCCTGAGCTTTTTCTCACTCAGGCACTGCCTTCTCAGGGTCTTCGGCGGGTTGGCCCGCTCTAGCTTGCTTGATCCGGCGGGCTTCCTGCTTGGTTACCTACATTTGCCTCATTTTGCGAGGCTGCTGGGGTGCTGAGCCGGACGCCTGCCCCTGTTGGGCTCCTTTTGGGGAGTCCTGGTCTTCTTGGCGCATCCCTTGGAGGGGAGCAAATTTGTTGGAGGTTGCCACAGTAGGGACGCTTCTGTCCCGCGGCAATATCGGCTCGCCTCCATCGAGCCTGACGCGAATGTCTCCTACGAGCACGGTTTTGCCGGAGTTGGAGACGATTGCGCGGGGCTTGCTTCCCCTACGTCCCTGGCGTTGTCCCTGTTTTCTAGGGACTGCGACGTAAGAGATAGTGTTAACCCAGAAGACTCGGCCTTGACTTGGGCGGGGCTTGCTGCCCCTGGCTGCAGTAGCTTTGGGCACCGCCCTTGGAGTAGCTTGGACGGCGGGGACCACCCTTAGGAAGTAGGGGGATCCCACTACAGCAGGGAAATCACCGAACACGAGCGGAACGGTGAGGTAGCCACATTTCGCGTGGCAGGTGATGACCAACGGACCGTAAGTGACGGCGGCCATGGAGTCGACTTGCAGTTGCAGGCCGAAACGGGCGTTTGATGTCTACGTTTGCTCCTTGTACCTGCGGTGTGGAAATCAGTCATCTTGTATCCCATATCGGTATAACGTCTTTTTACGTATGCATGGAAGGCGGGAACAGTCCCACCGGGCGTGCCAGATTGTGGAACGCGGAACATCTTTCTAAAAAAATGCTTTTTTATTTTCGCCTCGGAGGCTTTATTTTTCGGGCGTGCCAGTCTGTTTATAGGAAACAGACAAAGAGATTTATTTTATGAGGTGCATTGGGTGTAAACCCTAAAGCCCTCGAATATTTGATTTCTTTTTTTACGCGTGCGTCCGTATTTTCAGGTGATTGGAGTGGTCGTGTACTGCACTGTTCCCCACCGACCGGAGTCAGTGTTTCATTTATATCGAGTAAAAACTCGAACACCTTCGATGCGATACGTTTGTTAAAAGACCTTATGCCAAAATTTAGAAGAAATAGATGACAAGTAAATTTCCACAAGTTGCTCAAATGCATTCATGGCATTTACATTTGCACTCCCAACGGGTGTTTGTACCTTCATGGGGTATTTACAAGACATACCATTTACATGTACGCTCACGACGGGGTCTTTGTGCCTCCTCGGGCATTTACACAATACGTCATAAACATATACATCCACAACAGGGTGTTTGTGCCTCCGTTGGATTTTTACAGGACAAGATGGTCACATTGGTGTCAATGACAGGGTGTTTGTGCCTCTGTCGGACTTTACACAACATTGTACTTGCATTTGTGTCGACGACGGGGTGTTTGTGCCTCCGTCGGACCTTTACACATTGTCGTGTTTGCATTTCCATCGACAACGGGGTGTTTGTGCCTCCGTCGGACAGTATGCCTCGACGTATGCCATTTTACGACATCGGAGGATTATGCAACAACAACACTGGATGTTAGGTCTTATATAATGACCTGCAGAGTCTTCTCACGAACGGAGCACGGGGTGGCCCGGCGTACGTGGAACAGACGGAGACTTCACGGGGAGCTCAGGTGAGTCTCCCACAAACTCCGGAACGAACGGAAGTTCTCCGGGAGGACTTGGAGCTCTCACAGGGCGCTCGGAGCGTCGCGAGGGATTTTGCTCTCTCCAGGATCCGGTCTTGACTTTCTTGGACATCCCGGCCGTTTTCTGGCTTTATGGGACATTCCTGTCATTTTCTGGATTTCTCGGACATCCCGGTCGTTTTTTGGCTTTATGGGACATTTTTGTCATTTGGTGACATTTCTCGAGAACTCCCCTCGAGTCCGGCTTCAAGTCACACCCAGGAGAGCGCACGCCACTTCATAGAAGCGACGTGGGTCCCGCTCCACCAGGTTGGACAAGAGGCATGAATCGTCAGGCTATCTTTGCCATTTTCTGCGCTGCAAGGACATATCCACGATTTTTCGGGCAGCAGGGTGTTTCTGCAATTCTATCCTTTGTGGGGATATTTCTGCAATTTTATCCTTTGCGGGGATATTTCTGCAATTTTATCCTTCGCGGGGATATTTCTGCAATTTTATCCTTCTTGGGGATATTTCTGCAATTTTATCCTTCACGGGGATATTTCTGCAATTTTATCCTTCATGTTTCTGCAATTTTATCCTTCACGGGGATATTTTTGCAATTTTATCCTTCACGGGGACATTTCTGCAATTTTCTCAGAAGTAGGGACATTCCTGTAAATTTTGGATGACAGGAGTATATGTGTACTTTTGACGTACACATACACAAACTTTATATCCCCGGGGGCTTTGTGCAATTTTACAGAAGCTTGGGCCCGTGTACGGGGGCATATGTGCAATTTTACACACATGCACAAATTCTCTCCTACCCATGGGGCCTTTGTGTAATTTTACACAAACCGGGTCCCGCACTGGGGTCTTCATACGGAGAACAAACATGTCCCCTCCCTCCAAAAGGAGGCGGACTTCTCCTCAGCCCCGGGACAGTCTGCCCCAAGTTTCGCCAGAGCAGGGGAGAGAGCCCACAGGCGGGGGTCTCCTGTCGTTTTCTGGCTTTCTCGGACATCCCGGCCGTTTTGTGGCTTTATGGGACATCTCTGTCATTTTCTGGCTTTCTCGGACATCCCGGCCGTTTTCTGGCTTTATGGGACATCCCTATCATTTGGTGACATTTCCCGAGAACTCCCCTCGAGTCCGGCTTCAAGTCACACCCAGGAGAGCGCACACCACTTCATAGAAGCGACGTGGGTCTCGCTCCACCGGGCTGGACAAGAGGCGCGATCCGTCAGGCTATCTTTGCCATCTTCCGCGCCGCAAGAACATATCCACGATTTTTCGGGCAACAGGGTATTTATGCAATTCTATCCTTCATGGGGATATTTCTGAGATTTTATCCTTCATAGGGATATTTCTACAATTTTATCCTTCACGGGGATATTTCTGTAATTTTATTCTTCATGAGGACATTTCTGCAATTTTCTCAGAAGCAGGGACATTCCTACAAATTTTTGGATAACAGGGGTATATGTGTACTTTTGACGTACACATACACAAACTTTATAACCCCGGGGGCTTTATGCAATTTTACAGGAGGTTGGGCCCGTGCACGGGGCGGGCATATGTGCAATTTTACACACATGCACAAATTTTCTCCTCCCCAGGGGGCCTTTGTGTAATTTTACACAAACCGGGTCCCGCACTGGGGTCTTTATACGGAGAACAAACATGTCCCCTCCCTACAAAAGGAGGGGGACTTCTCCTCAGCCCCGGGACAGTCCGCCCCAAGTTTCGCCAGAGCGGGGGAGAGAGCCCACAGGCGGGGGTCTCCGCGCGAGAGCTTCGCCTCTCTGGAAGCCGGGACGCAAGAGCGTCTCGCCAGCGCGGGGGAAGAAAAAACCCGGGGTGTCTTCGTCCCCCTACCCCGGTATTTATAGGGGTTTGCGGAAGGTGGTTTGGCGGGGGTACATGGTTCGGCGGGGGTGAGAACGCACGGGCGCCGGACCACCATAGGCGCCGGACCAGCGTGTCCCACGCGCAGGAGGCCCGCCAGACCAGTGGAGAAGGCCCGCCAGACCAAGGCTGGCCCGGAGGGAGTCCCCTGCCTGGTCCGGCGGGGGGGGGGGGCTCCCTACCTGGTCCGGCCAGGATGCGCCCGCCCAGTCCGGCAGGGGTGCGCCCGCCCGGTCTGGCGGGGGTACGCCCGCCTGGCCCGGCGGGGGTGCCCCGCACCTGACCTGGCGGGGTGGCACCGCCCTGGGCCAGGCTAGAAAAGGCCCCCCGGGGGTCCACCTTTTGGCCATTCTTCCTGCGAGCAGCTGAGGGATTTCTTGGATTTCCGGGTTGGTCTGCTCATGGTACGTGCAGCGCACGTACTCACGCGTGCCCACGTATCTGACGTGCATCTGACGTGCGTTTTTTCCCGTTTCACATGCGTTCGATCCCATTTTTGGAGGGCACGTACGTTTGACCTTTCCGGACCCATCCGAGTCGTACGCGATCTTGAACGCGAGTCCGGACATCGAGTTTCGGCTATCCGGGGTGGGTATTTTCGCTGTTGGCGAGCCTTTCGAACGTCATACTCCGGATCGTTCTGGGTTGACATGCGGACTCAAACCCGTTTATCTCAAGTGTTCGAGTGGGGAGGCCGGGGTTTATTCCCCGACTTTTGTGGCTCTCCGGGCGAATTTGCCACCCGGGGCTTGTTTAAATCCCGATATTTTTCGGGTTCAACATTAGCCAAAGAAGACTGAAATTTGACTTATGACTGGCCTTTACGGCTTGTTAGCCAAAAGACATGGGTTTCGACTTTGACTAGCCTTGACGGCTTGTTAGCCATGAGGTCTAGATTTTGGGCTTTTTGGCTGGCCTTGACGGCTTGTTTGTCAAAAGACATGAGTTTCAACTTTTGACTGGCTTTGACGGCTTGTTAGCCAAGAGGTCTGGATTTGACTTTTTTTTTTTTTTAGAATGAGAACTTTTTCTTTTGTTTGGGTTCTCCTTCTCTCTCTTTCTTCGAGTAGATTTCGAGTTTCCCACACTTCTTATTGTTGGGAGGCAAACACTACTACTGCACAGACCAGCGACAGCTCTCTCACACTACCCACTCGTAGATACCAGAGAGAGATAGAAGGAGGTAGGAAGAAGAACACAGGAACACCAGATTTTACGTGGTTCGGAGGCAAGAAGCCTTCCTACATCCACGGCCACAGCAGCTTTCATTACTTCTTCTCCAAAAAGATACACGCTATATCACATACAAAGAGGACAAAACTCCCCTTTATATACTAGGAGGAAAGGGCGCCACAATCGAGTCACATAAGGGCAAAAGGGTCCTGACTCGGAATCGCCTCAGAATGACATTCGACTGCATGAGTCGAATCCTCCACATTTGACATTCGACTGCATGAGTCGAATCATTCATGCTGACATTCGACTGCGTGAGTCGAATCATTCACATCTGACATTCGACTACATGAGTCGAATCATTCAATCGACTGCTTCATTTCTGACTTCGGCTGTGGCAGTCGAATGCTGAACCCGCCTGCAACACTTAGTCGAACCGCGACCTGACCCCTTATGGAGATATGCTTCAGAGTTTGGGCTCCACATTCTAACAATCTCCCACTTGGAGTCAGAACTCCAAACAATATTAGGCACCTCCTCCTCAAGGTAGCAAAAGAGCAGCTGGCTGTGGCAACCCTCCATCTATCATTCATGGAGATCAACTGAAGCTTGACATAGCTTCAGTTTGTCTCTTGTGACCACCTTGGTTAACATGCTTCAGTTTGATGGATTCATATGTAGCAATGGGTTCTTTAGGTGCAACATGGACCATTGTTGTTACTTTAAGAAGTTTGACAATTGTTACATCATATTGTTGTTGTATGTGGATGATATGCTTATTGCAGGATCAAGTATGACAGAGATTAACAAGTTGAAGAAGCAATTGTCAAAGAAATTTGCCATGAAGGACTTGGGAGCAGCAAAGCAAATTCTTGGGATGAGAATTGTGAGAGATAGAGCAGATGGTATTCTGAAGCTATCTCAAGAAGGCTACATTCAGAAGGTGTTGAGCATGGTTCAACATGCAAGATGCAAACCAGTCAACACCCCTCTAGCAAGTCACTTCAAGTTGTGCAAAGAGCAGTCACCGAAGACTACTGAAGAATGTGAGTCCATGAAGAGAATCCCTTATGCATCAGCTATGGGAAGTCTGATGTATGCTATGGTTTGTACCAGGCCGGATATAGCACATGCAGTGGGAGTTGTGTGCAGATATATGGCAAATCCGGGAAAACAACACTGGGAGGCAGTAAAATGGATTCTGAGATATCTGAAAGGCACTTCAGATAAATGTCTTTGTTTCAGAAAAGGTGATGTTATCTTGCAAGGTTTTGTTGATGCAGATCTTGGTGGTGATATGGACACAAGGAGAAGCACCACTGGTTATGTGTACACCTTGGGTGGGACTGCAGTGAGCTGGTTTCACAACTTCAGAAAGTTGTTGCTCTTTCAACCACAGAAGCAGAGTATGTTGCCGTCTCCGAAGCCAGCAAAGAGATGGTGTGGCTGAAAAGTTTTCTGAAGGAGTTGGGCAAGAAACAAAACAACAGTGTGCTGTTTCGTGACAGTCAAAGTGCCATTCATCTTGCCAAGAACCCTGTCTTCCATGCAAGGACGAAGCATATACAGCTGAAGTATCACTTTATCCGTGGGTTGATTGAAGATGGTACACTTTTGCTTGAGAAGATAAGAGGGTCAGAAAATCCTGCAGACATGTTAACCAAGGTGGTCACAAGAGACAAACTGAAGCTATGTCAAGCTTCAGTTGATCTCCATGAATGATAGATGGAGGGTTGCCACAGCCAGCTGCTCTTTTGCTACCTTGAGGAGGAGGTGCCTGATATTGTTTGGAGTTCTGACTCCAAGTGGGAGATTGTTATAAGGGCGAAAAGACAATCATCGTTGTCTTGGTCGTAGCCCCTGAATTTGATTATTCGTTCGAATGAACTTAGGGGTTGTTTCATCATTGACAACTCTTGTGTCTTTCCTTTTATAAGAAATGCGAGAGAACTCAATCTTGCTCTAAGAAAGGTCGAGAGGGTACCCTTTTTTTTTTTTCAGATACTAATTGTGATGCCTTTTTTGGGTTTTCACCACAATTTGCCCTCTCTTATTTTTGCCTGCACGCCCTTTCGTGTTTTCATGCCGCGGAGTTTCCCATTTTTGCCTAAGGTGCCCTTTCAGGTTTTTACCTTTGCCAGGTGTTAGGCTTTTTTGCCCTTGATCCATCCTAAAAGAGTAATAGATCAAGTTTGCCGGGGCACCTCGCTTTTAAGCCCCTTTTTTTATTCATTTGGAAGATCTTGCAGCGAAATCACTTCCATGTCTCCGGTGTGTACTAGATCCAGAACCATCTGTTGCATTGCGTAGACGTACTCACACTCGGGAGTATGGTACAGTTTCATGTGTCTACCATTTAAAGGCGAAAACATAACATTTCCTTTTTGGTCGACTACTGTGTAGGCACCACCTTCAAACACTGGACCAAGCCAATTGGCTATGAATTTGCTTTTGGGTCGAGAGGCCATGACGTCTTTTTGCTTAACCATGACAAGATCTCCCTTTTTAAAAGCTCTTTCTTTTACTAGCTTGTCAAAAGCGTGGACATCCGTGCTTGATAATTTTGAAGACGTTGGTATGCAACCAAACGTTTTTCTTCTAGATTTGACAACTCTTCAAGCCGTCTTTCAATTTTGCTTCCTTCTTCAGTAGGGAGCCCGTAGTGGAGAGCTACCCTATAAGATGAGAGCTCAATTTCAATAGAATGACTACTTCGGTCCCATAGACCAGGAAAAAAGGAGAGCATCTTGTAGGAGTTTTGTAGATGGTGTGATAGGCTCATAGAGCTTCATGCATCTTTTCGTCCCAATCGTGCTTTCGGACATTTACCAATTTGACCATAAGTTTGCATAAAGTTTTGTTGAAGGCTTCGGCTAACCTATTAGCTTGGGGGTAATAAACCGTTGATGTCCTCCACTCAATATGGAATTTTGCTAGCAATTTGTATATTGTCTGATTTTTGAATGGAGTGCCATTATCAGATATGATTCGACTCGGAATACTCGGAATACCGAATCGATATATAATGTGATGTCGGACAAAGCGAGCCACCGCTTCTCCGGTAGTTTCTTTCAAAGGTATGGCCTTAGCCCATCTTGAGAAATAATCTGTGGCAACAAGTATGTATTTGTATCCCTTGGATGATGTTGGGAGGGGACCCACTATGTCCATTCCCCATTCAACAAATGGCCATGTTGGCGTTGTTGGATGGAGTTTGCTTGGAGGTTTTCTTGGCACGGGCCCATAGGCTTGGCATTGGGGGTAGGTTCGAGTAAACTATTCACAATCTGCAAACATTGTTAGCCAATATGACACATTATATAAGTTCACACCTGAAAAGGACAGTCGGTATTACTGAGATGCCTATCTCCGAAAGAAGCCAAGATGGTCATGCAGGAGGTACATGCAGGACTATGTGGAGTCCATCAATCGGGCTTGAAAATGAAAATCAACATTCCGACTTCTCCTACAATTGATACTAGCCCCATGTTCAGACAACCAGTCTCCTCCCAGTATCACATCATACCCCTTCATGTCCATGCATATTAAATTTGCAGATAGGTTTTAGGTTTCAATCAACACTTCACTAGATGGCATATGATTTGTAAGATTGGTGCCAGGACCAATCGGGGTTGTCACAACTATTCCGGATTTCATTAGGACAGGTTTCACAGGTAGGGTATCAACAAATGTTTGAGATATAAAGGAATGCGTAGCTCCCGTGTCAAATAGAACATATGCGAGTCAGGAAAGAATAGTAAGTGTACCTTCCACGACACCTCCCTCTTCTGCAGCTTCAGGCTCCTGGATAGCTTGTAAACAGCCTTGCCTCCTTTGTCCATTCGGACGCTTGTCCTGAGGAGCTTGTTCTTTCATCATTGGGCAGTCAGAAATCTTGTGGTCACGACTCCCACAGCGCAGACATCTTCCTTGTGCTCTCCAGCATTGTTCGGACCGGTAACTAGCCTTGTCACAATGTTTGCATCTTTTTCTATTTGTCACCACCATCTGCTTGCCTAACTCCTTTGGCTTCTTATCGGCTTGTTCAGTCACACCACCACTGGGCCTTTTCTTCCCAATGGTCAGTTGATACCTTCCAGTAGCAGACACTTGCTCCCTTTTCACGGATTTTCCCTTAATTCTTTCGGCAGTCTCCATGGCATCTTCCAGTAAGTGAGCCTTCTTTACCATATCTGTATAGGTTTGAATGTCCATTGGCACTAGTTGAGTGATGAACTGGGGCCTCAAGCCATTCAGAAAGCGTTTCGCCTTCATTCTTTCTGTCCCAATCAAGTGAACAGCATATCAGGACAGACGAGAGAATTGGGCCTCATACTCGGCCACAGTGAGCCCTCTCTGCTTCAAAGCCGCAAATTCGGCAGCTTTCCGTTCTTGAACCCTCTCAGAGAAGTATTTGGTGTTGAAGCATTCAATGAACTGAGCCCACGTGAGTTGTTGCCCATTCAGTGTTGCTTCCACAGACTCCCACCATGCCCTGGCATCCTTTTCCAATTGGAAAGTCGTCAGCAGTACTTTGTTTTAGTCCGTGTATTGCATGACCCTAAAGATTCTTTCAATTTCCTTAACCCAATGTTCAGCAACATCCGGGTCAGTGCTTCCTTCAAATCTAGGCAGATCCATACCTCGGAAATTCCGATGGAGATCACCGGCTCCGCGGTTACCTCCACCCTGGGTGGCTTGCAGGATTGCCTGAGTCAAGTTCTGTAATGTTTGTTACATGTTTCTAGTCTGGGCACGTTCAGCGGCCATTGAGGTAATAAGTACCTTCAAGATAATAATATGAGTCAGTCATCTAAATATATCACATGTGACTTCTATTCCCATGGCTCTACCCAGGCTCACATTAGGTACGACATATTTTTTGACTCGTGTGATCTAGTTTCATTCTATATTCCTATTCCCTTGGACCCTAAAGTTCATGCTCTGATACTAACTGTCACGCCTCGATATTTAGCAGCAGAATAAATACCGGGATACGTGAACGATACAAATAGACGTATCACTGTTGAATAGCGTAGAGTCACAATTAAACATAACAACACATTTGAGACTATAATATTGTCATAAAAGTACTCCTTATTCCATTCATTCAACTAATTAAAAACCTTACATCAATCGAGCCAACCTAAGGGCCCATTATTCCAATAAAATATTTCACTATTACATCGACTAATCAAATATCTATTCTTGAATTTGGATTCATGAATTCTGCCCAGGGTGTGCTTGGTGGCATGTTCCCAGGCTGGGGTGCCACTGTAGGCAATGTTGGCTGGCTTATTTGTTGAACTTGCTGAGGCTGCAATAGTTGTTGTGCCTACTGTGGAGACTGTATTGATGGTGATTGTTGTGGTGGCAATGGTGCCGCCATTCCCAATTGTTGCATGAGGCTTTCCAGCATAGCCTTTAGCTTTTGATTTTCTTGCATTACCATTTCTAAATTTGGCAATGAGGGCACCCTGACATTAGGGTTTTAGCAGATTGACTCTGACCCAGAGGGTGGTTTGATGTGGTAGCCATGTCGGTAGCCCCCATGCCTTCTTCATTTTGAGGTGATAAATCCACTTACCCATTTACCCGGTCAAACCAAGCTCGAGCTTGCTCCCTTCTGCGGCTAGATATTGTCGGATGCTGCTCCATATTTGAAGTTTCTGCCTGGTCAGCTGTTACATGCAAATTGATCTTAGAGGCATAGCATGTGTATATCTGCATGCCTTCTTTAGTGATTTGTACTGTTCTTCTCTTCTTCTGCCTAGGGCGTACAGTGGTACCCAGGCGTTCGAAAACTGATCTTCTAGGGATACCATCATCCCCTTTATGTTCTTCAGACTTGAAGTTTTGCCCTGTCTCCGGGCTTGCTTGTCTTCTTTCTTTATATACTCATTTTCTTTTAGATCCTCTTTGCAGATCAGCTGGTAAAGGAGGGGTGCTTCCTTTAGTCCGAGACTCCTGGGAAGGCTCCCTTTTGTCTTTCTTGGACTTTTCTTCTCCCGAAGGTTTGCCAGTTTGTTGGGTCCTGCTCCATGACCATTCTTACATTCTTTCGCCCTATTAGAGACTCTAGGGCCCTTGTCCTTCTGAGTTCTTGAGCTTTTTCTTTGGTATCCCACACCTGCTTAACACGAGGCGGGCTATATATCTCATCATTTCCAGCATTGGCTTTGTATTTCTTGAAGCCAATGTCGTCAAATTTGTGGTTCTTGGTTTCAGCTTTCCTCCATTGTTTCTTTATATCTTTTACTTTAAAGCTTGGCTTGTCCTTGCCGCACTTTAGGCAGTATGCCGAATTTGTTCCTTATCGGAATGGTAGCTACACGCCGCTCCGGTATCATCATGGTTTCATTGCCGTCCAGGCGGATCCGGAGCTCGCCAATGCGGACAGTCTTTCCAGAACTTGAAATGCCACGAATTGTGGGCTTCTTGCCAGACTTGCGCTTTCTGTTCTTTCCAGTAGTTGGAGTGTTGGTGAAGTTGATAGCATAAGTGGTGAACATCTGCCTTAAGTTAGCCTCCTGAGCTTGAGGCTCTTCTTTTGCTTTGCTTGCTTCATGGACTTTGGCAGTAGTAGGTAATACGGCCGGTATCACGCCCAAGAAGTATGGAGATTCCACCACCGGGGGAAAAGCTCCAAACCTGGTCGGTGTTGTGAGATAGCCATTCCTTATGTGGTCCTGGACCACAAGCGGGCCGAAGACCACCCCCGGAGTATGAGCAAGAGCTACCATTGCAGAGTTATGACCTGCACAAAAAATTAAAATGTGAGTACATCTTATTGTTAGGGTGTTGTCTGATGGAGAGATGAAGGGAAGGGAGGTCCCCAGTGGAGTCGCCATCTTTGTGAGAACCATTTTTTAACACTTTAAAAATGTTAATTTTATCTTTGAGTTTGATTTATTTGGGTTTTTATTTATTTACATGGACATGGTCTTATTTAGTTCGTTTGACCTCCCCCACTAACTGCGGTTAGTGTTAATTATATCAGCACAAAGGCTGAATACCCTTGATTAGCCATCAGACAGACCCGTTGAAATAAAAGAACATGACTCACATTTGAATGAAATGAATTATACATGGAAAGAAACGCAGTTGCAAACATGCAGTTCATTTTTTTGAAATTTTTTGATATTTATTTCATTTTTATTGATTTTTAAATTCATTTTCTCATTTTTTGGTATTTTAGAATTATTGATTCCATTTATTTAAACATTTTTGTTATTTATTTATTTAAATTAGGATTATATGGATTAAATTGATATTTTTATTTATTTAGTTGATTTAAATGGGAATTAACTTAAGGTGGATCAAAAATGATGTGAGACATGACTTGTTTGTTGATTTTATGTTATTGAAAATTAGATGACAATGTTTGTGAAATATTTTATTAAGGTTGTTTGAAAAATTGGTTAGTTTTGGTTAAGAAACCAAGTAGCGAAGTGTTTGAAATAAACGTGACACTACGTGTAATTACTCGTATAATGTGTGATTAAATGAGACAAATTAGCCCAATGGGCCCATTAAACATCACATGCACGAATATATCACAGGGCGGCCCATTAACCATCATTAGGCCCATTAAGCATCAAGCAATATGGTCATTTAATTCATCATATCATGGAAATTACAAGTCCGGCCCAATAAGCAGCTTATGGCCCAATAAGAAATTTGGCCCAACAAGGGGAAGCCCAATGGACCTTGTTTCTAAATTGGAGAAAATTAAATCGCGCCTTGCACGATATTCTTTAGGGCTGCCTTGCAGACCCTTCTTCCCAGACCGCCTTGCAATCTTTCTCAGAGCCTTGCTCTGTGTTCAAAACCTCAGAAAACTCTCTCTTCAAGCTTGGCCGCCCCCCTCCTTTTATAGGGAGTGGGGAAAGACCCCGTCCCGGCCATTAAACACCGTCCCAGCCATTTGCATTTTTGCATATCTCCCCCTGTTCCTTTATTTCTTTTTCCCCTTTTAATTCCTATTTTTTTGTTTATGCCCCTGGCTCACGAAAGCATCACGGGAAGGGAGAAGAAACTTGCCATTTTTTCTTCTTCTCCCTTCCCTGTTTGGCCTGCGTGCTGGGAAGGGAGCAGGAATAGGGGCGCCGGCGGCTGAGGAAGGGAGGCAGCGCAGGGGGAAGGCAGCAGCGCCGGCGGCCCAGGCTGGAGGGTGTAGCGGCGGCGAGCCAAGCAGCAGGAGGCCCTTTTGTGGCCAGGGCGACCAGGCGCACCCCTCCCTCTTGCGGCGGAAGGAGCAGGTAGCAGCGGCGACGACACAGGGAGCAAGGAGTAGCGGCGGTGGCACAGGGAGCCAGCGGCAGCGGCGGTGGTGAGCGAACCCAGCAGCAGCGACGACGGTGAGGGCAGGCTGTTGCAGCGATGGCAGTGAGGGCAGGGGAGTCCCCTGTGCAGAGGATCCCGTCCTCCTCTTCCTCTCTTCTGCTAGCAGTGCCAAAGGGGGAGAAGAAGCGGCGACGTCCCTTCCTTCTTTGCTCCATCTTCTCCCTCTCACTGTTGGAAGGCCAGGCAGAGGCAGTAATCGGTGCAGGCCCACCCAGGGGCAGCGGCCAGAGACAGAGATAAGATGCCCTCTCTTCGTTTTTGTATTTGTTTAGTTTATTGTTTTTTTTTCGTTTGTTTCTCCTATGAGAAGCCGGCAAAAATTTTGCCACAACAACTTCCTCAATTGCAATATTGGACTCACTGTCGAGGACACTTGGCATAAGTCTTCTATGTCGGATAATTATGTCCAATTCTCCTTCGGGAGATAGTTTTATGGCAGAGGCTAATTTGGCTAAAGCATCTGCCTGGGAATTTTCACTTCTCGGCATATGAGATATGTCGAAGAAGTTCAACTTTTCCTTGAGTTCCATAATTGTAGTATAATATGGAAACAATTGTTGTTTTCGGACTTCATATTGGCCCAACACTTGTCGGATGACCAATTGTGAGTCACCATAAACTTGTATGTCTTTGACCCCCATTTCGAGAGCTAGCCGGAGCCTAATAATTAGAGCCTCATATTCAGCTTCATTATTTGTCAGTGGCTTCATAAGAGCACAGGAATTATATAAGATTCCTCCTTGTGGAGTGACTAAGACGATACCTGCTCCAGTAGTGAGGCTGACGGAACCGTCTGTGAAATGGAGTGTTCGAGAAGCTTCATCAAAATATAATTCCCAAGGAGGTAATTGAATTGTGATGACCTCCTCGGGATTTGAATTTTCTTCATTTTGATTCTCCTTCTCATTTGTAGGAGAGAGAGTTTCTCCTTCTGGAAGATCAATAGACAAGGGTGAATCCTCTGGCACTGGATGTACAGCCAAGAATTTAGCTAAACCTTGCCCTTTGATTGCTCTTCGTGGGACATAAGTGATATCAAATTCCATAAGGAGCAAGGCCCATTTCCTGAGTCTTTCTGACAATACAGGTTGCCTTAGCAGATATTTGAGAGGATCATATTTGGAGATAAGTTTGACTTCATAAGCCAGCAGGTAATGCCTTAACTTTTTGACGGTGAATACCAGTGCTAGGCAGATTTTCTCCATTGGTGCATATCGGAGTTCTGGACCGATCAACTTTCTGCTGAGATAGTATAGAGGTTGCTCCTTACCTTCTTCATTTATTTGTGCTAATAGAGCTCCCAATGAGGCGTCCATAGCTGCAATATAGAGTATGAAAGGCTTTCCACCAATCGGGGTTTCCAATACTAGTGGAGTAAGGAGATATTCTTTTATCTGCTCAAAGGCAGCTTGGCATTCTTGGTCCCAGATGAAAGGAACATCCTTCTTCATTAATTTGACGAAGGGTGCGCATCTTCCTGAGAGGTTGGAGATAAATCGCCTGATATAGGCCAATTTTCCTTGGAATGATCCTAGCTCGGTCAGATTTTGGGAAGATGGCAATTGCTGGATCGCCTTGATTCTGTCGGGTCTATTTCTATTCCCCAATATTTGACGACGAATCCTAGGAATTTGCCGCTTGAAACCCCGAAGACACACTTCATGGGGTTCATCTTCAATTTATATTGACGAAGTCTTTCAAAAACATGATGTAGATCAGATAAATGACCTTCCCGTTTTTTGGTTTTGACGACTAAGTCATCCACATGGCATTCGACCACGTCATGGAGCATTTCATCGAATATTTTTGTCATTGCTCTTTGATATGTGGCTCCTGCATTTTTCAAGCCAAAGGGCATCTTTTTGTAGTTGAAGATGCCTTTGGGTGATCGAAAGGTAGTATGATTTTTATCTTTGCTTGCCATGCGGATCTGGTTGTAACCTGAAGACCCGTCCATAAAAGATAAGGCTTCATGGCTGGTGGTCATATCCACCATGGTTTCTGTAATTGGAACCGGTAAATCATCTTTGGGACATGCTTTGTTCAAGTCCCTGTAATCAATGAAGATCCAGACTTAGCCATTCTTCTTTTTCACTGGAACAATGTTGGCGAGCCAAATTGGATATATGCATGGCTCGATGAAGTCTACTTTAGACAGTTTGTCGATTCAACATTTACTTTAAGCTCCAGCTCATGCCGCATGCGCCTTTGAGGCTGTTTGACAGGCTTGGTTGTGTGGAGTATAGATAATTCATGCTCGGCGACTGATGGCTCTAGCCCGGGCATTTCTTTGTAATTCCAAGCGAAGCAATCTTGGAATTTTAGCAGGAGGATTTTGTAAGATCGCCTTTTTTGTTCATCGAGGAGCGCACTGATGAAGATTGGTTGGGGGCTTTCTTGATCCCCGAGATTGAGCTCAATCAATTCATCAATTGTGGCTTGTCTGCCATCTTCAATTTCTTGGGGAGCCAGTTGCAGATCCACGAAGTCTTCTTCGTCGTCAGAATTGGCGACGTAGACCTCGTAGTAATTTATATCTCTAGAATTTGTTGGTGAAGCTTGTTCGTCAGGTTCTTCTGACGATTCTTCATTTGATGGTCCCTTTTTGGGAGAAATAGTGTCTTCTTGAGAGTTGGAGTTGGAAGGCCCTGTTGGAACGCGGAATCTTTTCTTCTTTTCTTTAATTTTTGAAATGAATTTCGCCCCGGAGGGTTCCGTCCATGTCTTTCGCTTCTGCGGGCGTGCCAGACTGTTTACGAGAAACAGACAAAGAGATTTATTTTACGAGGAGTATTGGGTGCGAACCTTGATACCCTCGAATTTCATTTCATTTATTTATTTTTTTCGCGTGCGCTCGTATTTTCAGGGCGATTGGAGTAGTCGTGTACTGGACCGTTCCCCACCGACCGAAGTCGATGTTTCATTTACATCGAGTGCAAAACTCGAATACCTTCGATGCGTAATGTTTGCTAAAAGACCATATGCCGAAATTTAAAGGAAATAGATGACAAGTAAATTTCCACAATTTCATTCAAGCATGCTCATGTCGTTTATATTTATGACATTTACATTTGCGCCTTTAATAGGGTTTTTTGTACCTCCACTAGGCGTTCATACAGCATGTCATATACATGGGTGTCGATGACGGGGTGTTTGTGCCTCCGTCGGACATCACACAGCATGGGGATTACATCGATGTTTGTAACGAGGTGTTTGTGCCTCCGTTCGACATTTACAGGATGTAAAGTTTACATTTGCGCTCACAACGGGGTGTTTGTGCCTCCGTCGGGCGTTCACAAACGTGTCGGGTCTTTAATGCCCGCAGCGGGGTGTTTGTGCCTCCGCCGGACATTTATAGACAAGTCATCTCTTTTTAGTCGACGACAGGGTATTTGTTCCGCCGTCAGACAACATTGCCTCTACGTGTGTCGTTTCATTGACAACGGAGGACTTAAATGAAGACGCTAGGAGTCATGTAACAACCTGTGGTGACTTCACACGGACGAGGCGCAGGAAGGCCCGAACGCGGCGGACAGAACACCAAAGGCAGCCAGAGACTTCCTCCCCAGCACTCGCTGACCAGAGCTCAGAGCTCCGGGGGCCAAACAGACCAGGCGAGCGTGGGCGATGAGCGTGCGGCCTTTTTCTTTAAGCTCTCGCATGTGGGTGTATGGCTTGGTGTTGTTGCCCGGGGTTTTTTCGTTGGTGGTATGCCCCCTATTTATAGGATTCTCAGGGGCCACACCGGCGGGGGTGCACGGCCCGGCGGAGGTTGGCGGCACGAGCGTCGAGGCGGGACGAACCGACGGAGGTTGGCGCATAGGAGGCCGAACGGGCGGGGGTACCCGCCAGTCAGAGCCCCGGACGAACCGCCCCCCCCCCCCCCCCTGACCGGCGGGGGTCCGGACCGACGCCCCCCCCTAACCAGCGAGGGTCCGTCTGGCCACCCCTATAAAAGGGTGGGATCTCTTCTTCTTGGAACATCTTCTCCGCGTTTTCCGGGAGAGAGCTCCGTGGGGCCTCCCGTGCCGGGTTTGTTGGTTGACAGCTGCGCCGCGCACGTGCACACGTGCACCGCTCGTGCATTTGACGTGCACCCGACATGCGTTTTCGACCGTTTCTCGTGCGTTTGACTCCATTTTCGGAGAGCACGTGCATTTGACTTTTTCGAACCCGTCCACGTCGTGCGCGGTCTCGAACGCGAGTCCGGACATCGAGTTTCAGCTGTCCGGGGTACGTACTTCTCGCCACCGACGAACTTCTGGTACATCTCGCTTCCGGGTCACCCCGGGTTGACGCGAGCACTCGGACCCGCTTGTCTCGGGTGCCCGAGTGGGGAGGCTGGGGTTTGTGCCCGGTCCTTCATAGCCTTCCAGGCGATTTTGTTGCCCTGGGCTCGTCAGAACCCCGATATTTTTTCCGGGTTCAACAGGCCCTTTGCTGCTTTCTGAGTTGCAGGCCCCTGCCGATAGCCCAACAGTATTGACTGTGAAGAAGGTATTGGTATCATAACCTAGCCCTCTTGCATCTTTCTTGGAGAAGGGAGGTTGTCCTCGCACTTGGGAAGGTTCCCATAATTGCTTGAAGAAATCCCGTCGGGAGGCATTCTGCACTTGAGGGATGTTTTGCTTCTTGCACATTTTTTTGATATTTTCTGGCATATCAGCCATTTCTTGTATCGGCTCAAGATGATTTTGGGGTTTATTTTCCTAACCGAAATCATCTTCTAGTGATGCTTGAGGTATCGGCTCCCCTTTGTAAAAGAGAATTGGCTCTTCTGCCTTTCTGGCAATTTTCTTTTCTTCTTTCCTTTGATAAGTAACGACGAATGTTTTCAATCGTCGAACGATTTGATCTTGCTTTAGGGAGTAGATTTGCATGCAGTTAGGAGGCAGAGGAATGCTCTTGTTGATGGCTTGACTTATATGATCGACCTCATAATTGATGCTTCGCCTTTTTGTTCGGGTTGATTTGCTTCGAAATTCATCGTGTGGAACTTGGCAAGACCTTTGTTTATTACGAAAAGCTCGCCAGTCTCACTATCTTCATCTGAGCATCCAGTTTGTTTACCCTTCCCCTTTGATCGGGTAGAGGGTTGAAAAATTGGTCCTTTAAGATATAGGAGGGCATCAGTCAAGTTGCATTCATCTTCCCGAAACGGGGCTTGGTCAGCAAAAACCATATGCTGCTTTCCTTCTTTGGCATATTTGATGCATTGATGGAGTGTTGACGGGATGACCCAATTTTCATGTAGCCAGGGTCTTCCGAGCAGTACTCTGTATGTTGTATCAGCATCAATGATATAGAAGGTCACCTTGGTAATGAAGTCACCCAGAGTTAGGTCCACGGTGACTCTTCCGATGGCTTCTTTAGAATTTTGATTGAAACCTGTGATCCTTACATCCCTTACTTGTTGCATGTAAGGCATGAGATGTAGGGATTCAAAGGTTTTGTTGAGCATTAAATTAATGGATGCCCCCGGATCGATCAGGATCCGATTTAACTTGTTGCCGTTGACCCGCCCTTTCATATATAGAGGACAGTTGTGGCATGGAGAGGATAGCAGCATGTCTTCATCTATAAAGGTGACTGTTGGAATGTGCAATTATCTTTAAAATAAAAGCCCCTCACCGATCCTTCCGGCCTCGGAGGCTTTATATTTTCGCTGTGGGGCGTGCCAGACTGTTTACAGAAACAGACAAAGATTTTTTTTTATGAGGTGCATTGGGTGTGAACCCTGAAGCCCTCGGATATTTCATTTCATTTTTTCCGCGTGCGTCCGTATTTTCAGGTGATTGGAGTGGTCGTGTACTAGACCGTTCCCCACCGACCGGAGTCGGTGTTTCATTTACATCGAGTAAAAACTCGAACACCTTCGATGCGATACGTTTGACTTTCTCATCCGTTGGGGGTGCATTTTTACCCGTTTCACGTGCGTTTGGCCCCATTTTCAGAGGGCACGTGCATTTGACTTTCTCGCACCCATCCGAGTCGTGCACAATCTTGAACGAGAGTCCGACATCGAGTTTCGACTGCCCGGAGTACGTATTCTCGCCATCGACGAACCTTTTGAACGCCATACTCTGGGTTGACGCGAGGACTCGGACCCGTTTATCTCAGGTGTCCGAGTAGAGAGGCCGGGGTTTATTCCCGGTCCTTTGTAGGTTTCCGGGCGAATTTGCCACCCGGGGCTCGCTTAAACCCCGATGTTTTTTTCGGGTTCAACAGTGACATTTGCTGCAATGCTTCATATGCTTGAGCTTGGAAGTTGGCCATATGAGCTTCATAGGTTTTTGGTTCTTGGAGTATTTTGACGAGAGTTTCTCTCAAGTTTTTGCTCCAAGCAATTGCCTCCCAGACAGTGATATTGACAGGGAGTGACTTTAGTTGCTGAAGAATTTTGTCATCAGCCTCGGTGCGTGTCTCACCTAATGGGGAAGATCCCCCAATCAAAGATTTAGACGGCTCCTTTGGCTTGACAGACCCCTTTTGAAAGAGGGAACTTGATGGCTTTTCATTTTAAGGGAGGGGAGCGTTGTTCGGCTCATTTGATGAAGTATACGGACTTCGGTCCCTATCCTTTGGCTGAGAAGCTATGTTGGGCAACCCCTCTTCTTCATTGGAAGGGTCGAAGACATAAGAATCTGCCCGAATTTCAATTTTAGGCAGAGGTCTTGATTCTTCGCCACGGAAGAGTATTACTTTGTTTGAATTTGTGATATCATGCTTCTTGGCGGTGGTAGACGTTGATTTTGGCCACCTGCCACGTCCTCTTCCGTGATGACGATTTGAATTATTTGCAGGCCGACGCCGATATGTCAGCGCTGTTGGTTTGTCTTCAACTTGTATGGTAGTACCAGTTGGGGAGACTTGCAGCTCCTTAGGTGGAGGTACGAATACCATATTGCAGGTGAAAGATTAGAGCATGCCTTCCAACTTTTCGATGGTGATTTCGCCATCTCCATGGAAGGCTTCTAGTCGCGCTCAGAGATGATGCTCCCCTTCTTCTAGAGCTTCTTGCTGCACTTGATAGAGCCAATTCCGGAGCCGGATCTTTCGTTCTAGCTCCTCCTATGGAATATATTGGTCGAGCGTAGCTCTGTCGGAAGTCCTAGGAGGTATGTACTCTTCCAGCTCAATTAGCTTCTGAAGTTTTGGAGAGGAGTTAATTCTTGAGGAACTTCTGCAACAGCAGTTCGCTCCATTTGTTTTTTCAATTTTCTTTTTTCATTTCTTCTTCTATTTTTCTCTTTGTTTTTCATTTGCAAGGCTTCAGCCGGACTCATAGCTTCCTGCTTAGGAGATGGCTTGGAGACACTCCTTTTGCTAGAGTCGCCTTTTGTCATGGATTTCTTGGACATTTTGGAGCCAGCTGGCTTCGAGGGCCCACAGTGACCCATTCACTTTCTGAGGCTTATGCTTCGAAGGTTGAATTAATTGCCTCTTCAACAATTTCACGCGGGAGTTGGTAGAAATCATCCACGAACTCCTCTGTTTGCTGCGAGATTGGCTCCGCCGCAGTTTCTTCTGGTATTTGATTTCTGTATCGCAAAATGGCAGCTTTGCGCTTTTCCATTTTGGCCTTGCGTTTGCTTTGTCCATACCCCAGTTGAGAGTGATAATATTCACATATATCTTGATATTGTGCTTGATAGGCTGGGCTTGGATCATACACTTGTTGTGACGCTTCACCAAAGTGTGTCAACGCCAGGGAGTTTCCATATTGATCAATTATTCCTTCTCGAATATGTGTTTCGATCAGGTCATGGAGCTCCGAACAATTTTTGGTGGGATGCATAGCTCTGAAATGGAATTCACAGTAGCCATGCAACTTCTTTTCACTTTTAGAGATATAAGGCGCTGGCTCATGCACCTTGATTAGCTCTTGCCTCATGAGATTATCAAATATCAATTTGGTATTCTTCTCGGCAAATGAGCGTTGATGTAGAGGATGCCAATTCATATACCATTGGCTGGACAAATATGGATTTGGAATTGGTTGCTCCTCCTCTGACTCAGGAAGACCAGAGGATGATGATGCATTGATGACGTTTGTCGTGTGGGACACATAGTTGGTTGGTCCATTCGGCGGCTGCTGCATATGAGGTTGTGGAGGGTTGACCAGAGAATCACCCAGGTCAATTATCCCTTGCTTGATCATGTTTTCTACGTCATCTTTAAAGTTAGTGCAGTCTTCAATGGCGTGGTCTACCGTTTGATGATATGGGCAGTGATTGGATAATGCATTTGTTGGAGCAAAATAGTCCATCCATTCGGATCGCAGGCATAGTCGGAAGAGTGAAGGTGTTTAATGTCGAGGGAAAGAATATAACTTTTCGGCTCGATAGGATTTGGAGATCCTTCAGATAGCCACCCGATTGAGTCTGCGTATGGCGACATCGGAGGCAGCTCCTGATTTGCTTGTGTATGAATTTGAGTGGTTTGTGGAACATAGAGTCCCTGAGTGGGAGTATCCTGATGTCCCTCCACACTTTGTATGATTTGCCGCAACTCTTGCTGGCCTTGTTGTAATTGCCGGAGTTGCTTTTGCACCTTCCGCATTGCTTTCCATGTGGCTTGATGCCTGGATCTCGGCGGAGAATGAGCTCCAGAATTATCCTGAGGTGGGTCACATGAGGACCGGCCTCGTGATTACATTGACTGATTGCTCTGGTTGATCCCAAGCATGAGGTTGAGGAGGGTCGACCAGACCGCTTTGCATAGATATGAGGCCATTTTGGATCATCTTTTGGACCTCATTTTTGAAGACATAGCAATCTTCACTTACGTGCCCCACCATACGGTGATACGGGCAATAGTTAGGTTGGTTGATCTTGCTGACATCTGCCGGCTTCTTTGGTTCTGGCAGTGATATCAACTTATTGTCGAGGCAGAGATCAAAAAGGTTCTTGGTATGCTCCTTTTTGAAGGAATAAGGAGCCTTCATGCGCTCTGCCAATGTTGGGATTGGCACTTTTGGCTCTGATTTCTTCTTCGGAGTGGCAGAGATTACTGCCCCCTTTACTTCATTGCCAGGTGAGAAGTCGATAACATTGACCTCTTTCCCTGTTGGATTGCGTTCTTTAGGGAGCTTGTCTTTATGAGATGTATGAGTCATTTGTTCGACTAAGAACATCTCGATTTATGCTACAATAGAATTTAGTTGATCGAAACTCTTGATATTTGCCCCCAAGAGTTTCTCATTGATTGCTGCCGCAAGACCACTTCGGCAGATGGTGATTACATCTTCTTGAGCAAGAGGGTTATCGCATTTCATGCTAAACTCTCTCCACCTTTTGATGAAGTCAATTGTCGATTCTCCTTTCTTTTACTTGAGGGAGCATAACTCGGCAAGAGAGACTTTCCTTTCAGCCATTTGGAAATGGTTGATGAATTTCTTTTACAAATTAGCCTAATCAGCAACTGAATTGGACTTTAGCTTTGAATACCATTGGAATGCAACCCCAGTCAAGGATGTTGCGAAATATCTGAGAAGATATGATTCCTCGAGGGCGAGGTCACCCATGGCCGTAATATAATGTGCCAGATGCTCCAGCGGTGCCCTATGTCCATCAAACTTTTGTAGTTTTGGGACTTTAGGGCACACCAGTGGCAGCTTCTTGAGTTGATGATATACCAGATATGGGACAGAATATAAGTCCGCGACCCGGATCCCTTCGCCCTGTTGAGCGAATATGTCTTCAATGATTTTTTGTATCATATGCCTTTGTATGGCAACATCTTGCATTGTTCCTGTTTGAGGAGGCATAATATTGGACGGATCAATAATATCCTGATCCGTAGCTTGAGGAAGAAGGCCACTTGTGGAAGCCGCCGGATGATTTGTCGGGGCAGATCCATCCGGATGTTGACTTTGTTGTTGATTTTGAGTAGAGATTGGCTCCATAGCTTGTCGAAGGCTTGAAGTTGCCAGCCGCCTTATTTCATTTAGGAGTGTGGCCATTTCAGACTGCCACTATTGCATCACTTGATATTTGTCGTCATCTGACATTGCTTGGAAATTTTCCTTTGTAGGCAAGTCGACGAAGAGGTTGATAGTGGAAGTAGGGAGTCCGCCTTCCTCAATTTGAATATTTGATTCTTCGAAGAAGGGGAGTTGAATTCCCTCATGTTGAGGGTCAACACGAGGAAGAGCTTGACCAGACGTCCTAGCCTGCCCGCCGAGTTGGCGGTTTCTTCTGGCAAATTGTCTAGTGTTGGGATGAGTAGCCTCAGTGGGAATATTTGGAGTGGCTTCCGTGATTTGTTCCGCCGGTTCGCCAGAGTCCTTCTCTGAGGCGTAGCATGAGAAGATCCTGAATCTGGGTTTTTCTTCCACTGCCCAAGTGACACGTCGTCTTTTTGACGAACGGGTACTGGCATTAGGAATTGTCCCCAGCTTGTCAAAGACCGAGATTCGCGATATACGGTCGAAGACCGATATGCGAGGTTGGAGTTGTTGAATTGGATTTTCTTTGGCCACCCGGATATTTTCCGGGCCTTGAGGGGTATAGTTTGATTTTCTGTACACCCCTTTTCTCTTTTGACCATTGAGGTGCTCGGATTTAGCATGTTGAAGAGAAGTGTATTTGGCGTTACTTCGCCTTCCGACCACCTTTGGTGCATCTGCTTGGGCTTTCTTGAATTTCTGGGCCTCCTTTTTGGGAACCCAGATTTGTTTGAGCTTGGCAGGTCGCCGAGTCTTTTGATTGACGTCAGCTTCCACCTTGGAGTCTTCTTGTTTTCCTCGGAACCACTGCAAAACTGAGAAGTGGTTTGAGGTAGGAATTGTTGAAATATACCTATCACGAGGGATGATAGGCTGGCTTCCGTTGAGCAACACCCGTAGGCTTCCGACCATGAAGGACTTGCCGGATCTTGAGGTAGCAGTAGACGGCCTTTTATTTTTGTGATTTTTGTATTGCCCCCGTTGTAAGGGGACAACAACTACAATTTCAGAGGAGATTACCCGAACAGAGTAACTTCGAATTTGAGTTGGGTGGGGTTTGACCCCTTTGGCGGCATCATGTTTTAAGGGCATTTTGGTGCCCCGTTGACAGTAGCAGGACGAGCTTTGTCATACCCGTGGATCCTGTCGGTCTTCTTTGTTGATTTGTTGGAGGGAAGCCTTTGAACAACATCCTCCTTTAGTTGGGCTGGGACCACCCTTAAGAAGTAAGGGGACCCGACTACGGCTGGAAAATCTCCGAATACAATCGGAGTTGCCATGTAGCCGAACTTGGCGTGGTTGTTGAAGACGAGCGGTCCATAGGTGATGGCCATCTCCAAGAGTTTGAACTTTGCTTTTTGCGTCCGAGTTTCACCTTCAAGGAAAACACCAGCATTAGAATTTTTAGAAGAAAATGCATAAACCTCGACCTTTGCTATGAATGGTGAGAAGGGGTCCCACCGAGCGTGCCAGCTGTCAGACGCGGAAAGTTTCGTGCTTTGTATTTTATATGGTGTTTGAGTTTGAGTTGATTTTTATTCATTTATTTTGCCTTGCGGGGCGTGCCAGCCTGTCTAACAGACAAAAATTAGAATCCGTGCAATGCAGAGAGAAAATTTTATGTCCAAAGAATGGACGAGTGCACCAGTTTTAGTTTGAACTTGTTTGTTTCGCGATTTTTATTCATCAGGTGATTAGGGTAGCGTGTGCTGGACCCCTGTCTCCATCGATCGGAATCAATGTTTTATTTACATCGGATTAAAAGCCTTTGATATTTTTTTTACATTAGTTTTAACCCGAATACCATTGATAGCAAAGTCGAGGGGTTTTGCATTTTCTAGAAAATTGTAATGCGGTGTTTCCCCTTTTTTATCGAACAAAATGGATTTTGATTTGAAAGAGGGATTTGTTTTTGAAGTATCCCATTTTGAAATAGAATATTTACTTTGAGGAAATGATTTCATTTGAAAAGGGTATGGATTCCTTTTGTGGGTTTAAAATATAATTTGAGAAATGAGCGGGTGTATACCCGTGAATTCATTTGGTGTTTGAGTATATTGTGAATTTGGGCAGAGCTCCCGCATAGGCAGAGTTACCGGGTGAATATATGGACATTTATTTGATAGACATATGGTCGTATTGTTTTAGGGGAAGGTCTCCGTATGGATAGAGTTTCCGCATAAAATACGCACATATGCACATATATATTTGTGGACATATGGATATGTTTTCGAGCAGAACTTCTGCTTGGGCATAGTTCCTTTTAGAAAATATATACATATGAACATATCATTTGTGAACATATGGGTATATTTTCGGGCAGAACCTCCGCTTGGGCAGAGTTTCCTTTAGAAAATATATACATATGAGCACATAGTTGTGAGCATATGAGTATGTTTTTAGGTAGAACCTCCGCTTGGGCAGAGTTTTCTTTAGAAAACATATACATATTAGCACAATATTTGTGAACACATGGATATATTTTCAGGCAGAACCTCCACTTGAGCAGAGTTTCCTTAGAAAACATATGCATATAAGCACAATATTTGTGAACACATGGATATATTTTCGGGTAGAACATTCGCTTGGGCAGAGTTTCCTTAGAAAACCTATACATATGAGCACAATATTTGTGAACACATGGATATATTTTCGGGCAGAACCTCCGCTTGGGCAGAGTTTCCTTAGAAAACATATACATATGAGCACAAACACTCACCCTTCCCGGAGACTTGTTTGACGGGAGGGAAGAACATATGCACCTAAATGCTTATACCCATGGAGACTTGCTCGACATGGAAGCATTTAGAGCACGAGAACAGAGATGTTTAAATACCTTATACCCATAGAGACTTGCTCGATATGGAAGGTATTTAAACACCAGAGAACACGATTTAATTTTTACCCCCACAGAGGCTTGCTCGATGTGGGGGTATGGGTTGCATTATGATTTTTTTGAAAACCCTCCATGGAGGTTAACTTGGCATGGAGGGGGATTAAGGAGATGTCGTTGCCGGGCGGAGACGATCTCCCTTCCTTTTGCGCTTGTCGAGGGCGGATGCCTTCGCTCTGAGTGGGAGAAGAGCGGATACCTTCACACCGAGCGGGGAGCCTTCAAGAACAAGCTAGAATTTTGGGAAAGAGCTTTTGCCTTTTTTTTTTTTGATTTCCTTCCAAAAGAAGCATCATCCAAAAAAGCATCCTTTCTGCCCCTATGGGGCTACATGCATATTTATAGGGGTTTAACCCCTTTACATGAGAGGGATAGGGGGGATTCATCCCCTTAACCGATGGACAGTTCCATCGTCCTCCTTAACCGATGGGATGTTCCATCAGTTAAGGGGAAATTCCCCTTAACCGATGGGAGGCCCCATCGATTAGGGGTCTAACTGATGGAACCCTCCATCGGTTAGGGGGAATTCCTCCCCTAACCGATGGACAGTTCCATCGGTTGGGGGAGAAAGGAGGTACCATCAGTTGGAGGGGATTCCTCCCCCCCCAACTGATGGAAGGTCCGATCGGTTTAAGGGGGGATTCCCCTTAACCGATGGTAGGTTCCATCGGTTGGGGGTTTAAACCCCTTAACATGGGGATTTTGCCTATAAATAGGCCCTCTATGTCCCCTTAGGGGGATGTTGGTGCTGCTGAAGCTTTGCCCCTTTTCCTCGGAGATTTCTCGGCGAAGAGTTGGATTTTCAAGTGCTTGGAGCTTCTGCTGCGCACGTGTTCTTTGTACTTGTTCTTCACATTTGGTCTTATTGACCTTGTGTTGCCGGATTTCTTCTGCGACGTATCCTCCTCGAAGCGCTGTTCTTCCTTGAACTTTTGCTTCACTGAAGAGGTTTGCTGCCGACTTAATGAATAAATTCCCTCCCTTAACTTGAAAGGAACTTGGACCCAATATTACCTAAGCAACCATGGGGTCCCTTAAGTAATAAGGATATTTGCTTCACCCATAAGTCACCTTTAAAAAGGACTTTACCAATATTACTTAAGCAACCAGGAGGGCTACCTAAGTAACCATTTGGTCATTATAAATAGGCTTCGGCATTTCCCTTGGTAGATATCTACCACGAACTTTTCAGGGATCAACAGGGGTATCTCCCTTGCCCCCAGCTTTCCCCAGGGCTACCGAAAAGTCAACTGTATTTACTTCTCGTGACCTGGTGTTTTTGTCTTTGGGAGGTTTACCCCTTCCATATGAAGTAGTTGGATTTTCAGCAAAGAAGATTTCGATTTCTGCCACTGTGTTGTTTCCGGATATTGGCCCCTAAGAGCTTTTCCTTGATTTATGGCTTCAGACTGTTGGATCGTAGATGCAGTAAAATGACAAATATAGAAGGGGGGGTTGAATAGATTTACAGCGGAAACTTTATACAATTAAAAATATGACAGATTAAAAATATCTATTCAAATAGGTACCCACTAATTTGATTAACTCATAGGAATCTAAAGCACATTTGATCATTGTTGAACCCGAAAAAAATATCGGGGTTCCGACGAGCCCAGGGCAACGAAATCGCCCGGAAGGCTTTGAAGGACCGGGCACAAACCCCGGCCTCCCCACTCGGGCACCCGAAACAAGCGGGTCCGAGTGCTCGCGTCAACCTGGGGTTATCCGGAAGCGAGATGTCCCAAAAGTTCGTCGGTGGCGAGAAGTACGTACCCCGGACGGCCGAAACTAGATGTCCGGACTCGCGTTCGAGACCGCGCACGACGTGGACGGCTTCGGAAAAGCCAAATGCACGTGCTCCCCAAAAACGAAGTCAAACGCACGTGAAACGGTCGAAGACGCACGAGCGGTGCACGCGTGCACGTGCGCGGCACGGCCGTCAACCAACAAACCCGGCACGGAAGGCCCCACGGAGCTCTCTCCCGGAAAACGCGGAGAAGATGTTCCAAAAAGAAGAGGTCCTACCCTTTTATGGGGTGGGCCAGGCGGACCCCTGCCGGTTAGGGGGGGGGGGGGGGGGGGGGCGCCAGGCCGCACCCCCGCCGGTCGAGCGGGGGGCCGCCGGTTCGGCACCCCCGCCTGTTCGGGGGGCCGCCGGTTCGGCACCCCTGTCGGTTGGCTGCACCCCCGCCGGTCAAAGGGGGCCGCCAGGCAGCACCCCCGCAGGTCCGGGGCCCTGACTGGCGGGGTACCGTTCGGCCTCCTGTGCGCCAACCTCCGCCGGTTCGTCCCGCCTCGACGCTCACACCGCCAACCTCCGCCGGGCCGTGCACCCCCGCCGGTGCGACCCCTGAAAATCCTATAAATAGGGGGGCATACCCCCATTACAAAACGACGACCCCCGGGCAACAACACCAAGCCATACACCCACGTGCGAGAGCTTAAAGAAAAAGGCCGCACGCTCATCGCCCATGCTCGCCTAGTCTGTTTGGCCCCCGGAGCTCTGAGCTTTGGTCAGCGAGTGCTGGGGAAGAAGTCTCTGGCGGCCTTTGGTGTTCTGTCTGCCGCGTTCGGGCCTTCCTGCGCCTCGTCCGTGCGAAGTCACCACAGGTTGTTACATGACTCCCGGCGTCTTCATTTAAGTCCTCCGTTCTCAATGAAACGACACACGTAGAGGCAATGTTGTCCGACAGCGGAACAAATACCCTATCGTTGACTCAAAAGAGATGATTTGTCTATAAATGTCCGGCGGAGGCACAAACACCCCACTGCGGGCATTAAAGACCCGACACGTTTGTGAACGCCCGACGGAGGCACATACACCCCGTTGTGAGCGCAAATATAAACTTTACATCCTGTAAATGTCGAACGGAGGCACAAACACCTCGTTACGAACACCGATGTAATCCCCATGTTGTGTGATGTCCGACGGAGGCACAAACACCCCGTCGTCGACACCCATGTATATGACATGCTGTATGAACGCCCAGTGGAGGTACAAAAAACCCTATGAAAGGCGCAAATGTAAATGTCATAAATATAAATGACATGAGCATGCTTGAATGAAATTGTGGAAATTTACTTGTCATCTGTTTCCTTTAAATTTCGGCATATGGTCTTTTAGCAAACATTACGCATCTAAGGTATTCGAGTTTTGCACTCGATGTAAATGAAACACCGACTTCGGTCGGTGGGGAACAGTCCAGTACACGTCCACTCCAACTGCCCTGAAAGTACGAGCGTGCGCGGAAAAAAAATGAAATGAAATATTCGAGGGTTCCGGGTCTTTACCCGGTACCCCTCATAAAATAAATCTCTTTGTCTGTTTCTCGTAAACAGTCTGGCACGCCCGTAGAAGCGAAAGACATGGACGGAACCCTCCAGGGCGAAATTCATTTCAAAATTAAAGAGAAAAGAGCAAAAGAAATTCCGCGTTCCAACAATCTGGCACGCCCGGTGGGACTGTTCCTGCCTTCCATGTATATGTAAAAAGACCTTATGCCGATATAGAAATAGAAGATGACTAATTTCCACACCACAGGTACAAGGAGCGAAAGTCGGCACCAGACGCCTATTCCCGCCTGCAACTTCAAGCTTGACTCGATGGCCGCCGTCACCTACGGTCCATTGGTCGTCGCCTGCCACGCCAAATGTGGCTATTTGACCACGTCGATCGTGTTTGGCGACTTCCCCGCAGTAGTGGGATCCCCTTACTTCCTAGGGGTGGTCCCCGCCGTCCAAGCTACTCCAAAGGCGGCGCTCGAAGCTACTGCAACCAGGGGCACCAAACCCCGCCCAAGTCAAGGCCGAGTCTTCTCGGTAAACACCATCTCTTGCGTCGCAGTCCCTAGAAAACAGGGACAGCGCCAGGGACGCAGGGGCAACAAGCCCCGAGCGATCGTCTCCAACTCCGGCAAGACCGTGCTCGTAGGAGACATTCGCGTCAGGCTCGATGGAGGCGAGCCGATACTGCCCCGGGACAGAAGCGTCCCCGCGGTGGCAACCTCCAACAAGTTCGCTCCCCTTCAAGGGATGCGTCAAGAAGATCGGGACTCCACAAAAGGAGCCTGACAGGGGTAGGCATCAACCTCGGCACCCCAGCAGCCTCGCAAAATGAGGCAAATGTGGGTGACCAAGCAGGAAGCCCGCCAAATCAAACAAGCTAGAGCGGATCAACCCGCCGAACACCCCAAGAAGGCTCCACCTGAGTGAGAAAAAGCTCAGGACCCCGAACTTCCTCGTCCTCGCGGACAGAAAAGGAGGGGTGTCTACCGGAAGCTCAACTTCGTCTTCGCCCAAGCGGGACCTGTTGGAGAAGGAGACGAGAGTCACGTTGAAGCTTCCGCGCCTAGGGTCTCAGTCTTTGAAAGGCTGAGCACCTCAGTCTTCAGCCGACTGGGGGCAGCACTCCGTCCAAACACCCAGAGGCCCAAGAAGCGAAGGGTGCAGCGGACATCTGAAGAAGGTGGAGGCATGAAAATCTTCACCTGCTACGCTTCTGGAAGAGAAGCGGCTGGGCCATCCGGCGTCCCTCTCGGGGCATTCAGGATAGATGAACCCGGCCAGGAGGGCGAAGCCATTGCCCGGTATACCCGGAACCCTACCAGAAGACCTCCCCAAGGGCAGCAAGGCAGTCAAGCTGGACTCTTGAATCTGGGACAAGTTCTCGAGCCTCCACTCGAGCATGACCAAAGATCCCTCCCTGGACAAGTTCAGCTGGACCTCGAAGGAGGGGAAGAAGACGAAGTCGCCAGCCTCCATCTCGGAGATCAACAACGGTCGGCTGACGGGGAGCAAACTGAAGTATTCCTCATGCCGCCAACCAGAGCCGCCTTCCAGGCAATGACGGACAACGCCAAGTATGATTTCATACAACGTTGGCAGGCTGAAATGGCCAATCTCCTGACGGAGCGAGGGCAACAGGCGGGGGCAAATGCGCCACGCCGCCAAGTGCCGACGGCAAACCAAAATGCTCAGACAAGACATCAACAAGGAGACCTGCCCGATGTCAACCCACGCACGGCCGTGGTTAATGACTACACCGTTGACCCGGCCCAACAGCAACGCAGGGGCATAAACTCCCAAGCCTCCGCAGCCGAAGATATCGTCGCCCAGCGGCGAATGATCGAAAAGATCGTGGACGACCGCTTCGCTCAAAGAGGCGAGGGGACCGCCACTGTAGATCTATACAGTGTACCATACCCCGTCCACCATCAATTCAAGAAGCTACCACCTAGGGCTGTAAACGGGTCGGTTTCGGAACCGGAAACACAGATTCCGATACCGATTCCGATAACCGAAATATGGTTCCGATTCCGATTCCGATTCCGATAAGAATAGTTAATTCCGATTCCGTTCCGATTCTGATAACATTACCGAAACCGAAATTCCGATAAAGTAAGATGTTTATCATAATTTTCCTTGAGTTTATGGTAATTAATCGGAATAACCGATACCGATACCGATTCCGATTATTTTTCGATTCCGATTCCGATAACTTATCGGAATATCCGATACCGATTCCGATAAGCTATCAGTATCATTTTCCGATTCCGAAACGATAATTTTTATCGGTATCGGGTCGGAATATCGGATTATCGGGTTCCGTTTACACCCTACTACCACCGGACTGCCCCAAGGTGCCAAAGTTGCAGAAGTTCGACGGGCAGGGCTCGCCAAACGAGCACCTGGCCTACTATATAACGGCCATGGGAGAGTTGGCATTCGATGAATCCTACCTCCTCCGTTACTTCGCAACGTCCCTGACGGGTACCGCCTTCCAATGGTACTCAAGGCTAAGGCCCAATTCCATTGTCGACTGGGCTGACCTCCAAAAGAAATTTATCGACCGCTTCCAAACGGCCGAAAGAAAGGTGTCACTTGCAGAGCTGTGCTCCCTCAAGCAAAGGAAAGGAGAAACGACACTCGACTTCATCAAGCGGTGGCGTGACTTCAGCATGAGGTGCGACAACCCCTCGACGCAAGAAGATGCCATAACTATCTGTCGACGGGGCCTGGCGGCGCAGATAAGCGAAAAGCTGCTGGGAACAAACATCAAAGGCTATGACCAGCTCAATTCGGTCGTAGCAGAGATCGAAATGTTCTTCGCCGACAACCCGATGCAAACTCCTCCGAAAAGCAAGCCGGGCAAGGAGCGCGCCGTTGGCAAAGAAGCCAATGCTGTGGACTTTGCCTCGCAAAGTAAGGGGAAAAAGATCATGGCCTCTGGCGCTCCAAGTAAGAAGGTGGAAGAAAGACCGCCTCCAACTTCACTGCCACAGCGTATGAGCACGCCGTATTCCTTCAAAAGGGACCATACGAAGATGCTCTTCAAGCTGTGCATGAAGAATGACCTGCTCACGCTTCTGGGACTAAGAAGACCAAGTGAAGCAGATAAAGTGGATGAGCCGAATTACTGTCTCTACCACCGCATGCTGGGGCACTCTATTGAAGACTGCTACGTTTTCAAAAATGAAGTACAGAAGCTGATCCAGAGTCGCCTCATCACCATGCATGAACATTTGGTCGATCCTCCACAGCCCCATGCCTGGGACCAATCGAAGCAGTCGGCCAACGTCATCCATATCAATGCGCCGGCTCCTGAACCAGAAGACCCCGAGGAAAATCCTTGGGATGCTCATTCCACAAGCGGATGGGAAGGGCATCATCCCTCCGCTTCGGAGCACAGGACATGGTCGGAGACAGTGCAAAACCTGGAAAGGCAGGTTCAATCGCTGCGGCACGGTCAGCGCCAAACACTGACGTACCTAAGGACCATGCAAGAAAGTCTGGCGGCCCTCCAGCAAGGACTCCAGGTGCCTATAAGCACATCTGCGCCCCGGACGTGCCCCCCCTGCGGGGGGTGGATCTCGGAGGAGTCTTCAAACTCGTCTGATGATGAAATCGCCGGAAGATTATATTCCTTCCCGCGCCATCGAACACTGGCACTCTACCGTACTTGCCTGCGGGCAGGATTATTAGGCTGCCAGCCGCCAACAAGCGTCCCGCCAAACTACTGCATATACCATCAAGATGCAGGGCATGCTTTAGAGGATTGTTACGTCTTTAAAGACAAGGTTGAAGCATGGGTCAACCAAGGGATCATCGACTTGGGCAACGCCCGTGTTGACCCGCCGCAGCCTCACATCCGCGAATGGACGGATCATTCAGCCGACGTTGTCACACACACAGCCAACGTCATCGACCCGCCGGAAATCTATACACAGGTGGCTTTTACTTTCCCATACCCGAATATGACAGAAGCCAGCTCATCTGGCGAAGCTCCCACCTGGTGGTCCCCGGGAGGGCGAATTCCCCACTAGAGTCGCTTGGCAACCGGAAGTATTAGGCAAATCTTCGAAAAGCTCCTACAGCAGGGTGTCGTGATGGCCCACATACCGCCACCGACGTACACTGAAAGGGAGTTAAATCACCCCATGTACTGTCGATATCACGCCATGCTGCTGCACCATACGGACAGGTGCCCTGATGTCCGGGATTGGATCGAGTCCCTTATCCAGAAGGGGAGGATCGACCCAGAAGGCAATTCTATGGTCCTGATGACATCCAGGGAAGTAGCCCAGCGGGAATTTGAGGAAAGCGACTATATGCGTTTCAAGAACCTCAAACCTCCCGAAGCTGATGAACGAGGATGGCTCATACCGCCGACGCGATCCGCAGCCGACGTTGGAAGCCCGAGCCTGGACCAGCAATTCAGGAACATATCCCTGAAAGAGCAGCCCATCTCAAGATACAATCAAGAGGATCTGGACATGACAGAAGCCGGCTCCTCTGACGAGGCCCCTACCATATGGTACCCCGGATGGCGAGTTTCCCCGAATCCCTTTGCGACCGCAAATACTGGGGAAATCTTCGAAAAACTCTTGCAGCAAGGTTGTGTGAAGGCACATAAGCCGCCACCGACATACACAGAAAGGAAAATAAACCACCCTATGTATTGTAAATATCACGCCATGTTGCTGCATCCTACGGATATGTGTCCGATTGTCCGAGACTGGGTCAAATCCCTCATCCAGAAGGGAAAGATCGACTCGGAAGGCAATCCAATAATCCAGCCCGAGACCAAGGGAGAAGCCCAGCAGCAACCCCCTCGGCGAAAGAAGGGGTCTCGACAACATCGAGTCTCCCCTCCCTATGAACAAACTCTGGAAAATAGGAGTAGGGGGCGGCGCTTCGAAAATTCACCTCCGCAAATACTCAAGCGGCAAGATAAAGACCGCAGGGGCAAGCAGCCAGCGATGGAGCCGGCCACCCAAGAGGCAAGCCCCTACTGGGCCGAATTCCAAGAATTGCCACCCGAAATAATCGAGCAGGCAATCGATTCTACTTTCCAACACCAGCAAGATGAAGCTGGCTGGACCACCGTGGCCTCCAGAATGCGCCCCTCATTGGCGTTCCCAAAAAGGGGAGGGTCGCACAGCTGCCCCGCCCGACAGGACGCCTCTTGGGCATCCAAACCAGCGAAGGAGCTCACGCCGCTTGAAATGGCGCGGGCGCTGAAACAAAAGAAGAACAGGCAAAAGAACATGAAAATACGTCTGAAGGAGCGAGCCGAGCAAGCAGCGGCCATGGCGGCCCCTGCGGAGCTGGACTCTGCTCCAGAAGCTACAAAAGCTCATTGATGAATTGGAGGAATATATCCCCTCTAAGCCCACCTGGGGAGTCTCTTTAGACAGATACATCCCGTGGGAAGAAATGGAGCACAAAACAAGGCTCAAAAGCTGGCTCCACCAAATGCTACAAAGGGCTCAAGAAAGCGAAAAGCTGCCTCTGCCCGAAGAATTGGCCATCTTCTATAAGGAGGATGAAATTACTGTCGAGAAGCTGGAAGAAATGTTGAAGGACTTCTCGTGCAACATGGTGTTAATACCACCACCTGCAAGCTTGCAGTCGCCAGCTGACACGCCCCCTGTGGCAACATATCGGCGCCGCAACCGAGGCAGAGGAAAGGGCCGCGAACGAGGAAAGAAGCTCGCCCCGTCACTCGGCGAAAAGCCCGGCTTGTTCGACCTCAGCAAAACCATCATCTTCCGGGGAGAGGAGCCCCGACCCGTCCCTGAAGTGGAGGTACGAGTCAACTCCTTCGTCTTCAACCCGTCTGACGAGGAAGAAGAAGAGTAGGAGGAGATCATAAGCGAACTCCCTTGCCAGAAAGTCGCCAGGCCAGCTGACCGACCCGCTCCATCCAAGGGCGACCAAGATGAAAGTCTCGCCCCGGAAGAGGGTCTCCTGACCCCTTTGTTCGAAGAAGAGCCGAACTAACAACCAGGGACAAGGCGGACTAACCAATTTGGGCAGCCGATAAAACCTTTGGCGGACATGGTCCCACCATTGGAGCAACTCCGTGCCCGGGCCGACCGCAAAATCATACAGCACATGAAGCGGTTCCCGACTAACGTCACCATATGGGACGCCATCGCCTGGAGCAAAGAGTTAAGGGCGGCTCTCATCAAAATATTGCAAGAGCCCGAGGTCTACGAAGCTGATGTGACCGAACTCCAAGCTCAAGCCCTGGAAGCGCTGGCGGCGGAGGTGACATTCTCTGATAAGGATATGTTGCTGCCTACGTTGTACCATAATCGCCCGTTGTACATGCAAGGAAAAGTCAACGGGCACGAGCTCAACCGAATCTTGGTTGACCCTGGGGCATCGATCAATATCATGCCCCTGAAGACTTTCAAGTCTCTGTACCTCACGCCCTATCTGTAAAGGGTAAATGATGTTAGAATCGCAGGGTTCAATCAGAACTCTGAAAACACCTTGGGAAAGGTGGAGGTACAGTTGACCATGGATGACCTCACCACCAAGGTCGTGTTCTACATCATAAATGCAAACACGTCCTACAAGGCTCTCCTAGGAAGACCCTGGTTGCATGAAAATCGAGTGATCCCCTCGACTCTCCACCAGTGCATAAAATATATCAAGGAAGGGGAGCAGCATACAGTCTTCACCGATCGGGCCCCTTTCTGCCCAAATAAATGCAATTTGGCGGATGCCCAGCTATACTTTGGCGAGCCTCCCAACAAGCCAACAGTCGCGTCAAAAAGCAAAGAAAAGCAAAATGCCGATGCGGGTCAAGCAAGCCAAGATCCGGACGAGGAGGAGCTCTTCACGGTCAATAAAGACCTCCTTGAAGCTCACCGACTCGGCCGCCTCATCGAATCTACCGAGTCAGGGCCGAGTTGCCCAGAAAGGCGTGAAATCAACTATGAAGCAAACGCCATCGACGAGGTCATCAACCGAAGCATCTCCTTACCACCGGCTTACATGCAGCTGCCCTTCCATAGGGAGGAGCAATGGGTGGAACGACTAAAGAAATTCATTATCACCCATTACAGAGATGATAGTCTCAAGAAAGGTGAGACACCGAAGCCGATCATCTTCTACAAGAGGGACCCACTCCCGTGTGGGCCCCTCGAAGACGACCTCGGTTGGAGTCGAACGACTCAAGTTGCCCCAGAGCCCGTCCAAGAAATAGACGACATGCCCGAGCACATCAAGAAATTGTGCCAAAGGCAAAAGATCGCCCAAATGCAAGATCCCTCTCGGCGGGAATACTTCCACCAGCTGTGGTACCCGAAGCAACTCCGAGGGCAACCCCCTTTCTGTGCAAAAGACACTCTGGGGCTGGGCTACGGTCAGGGGACGGACTTCGAGGCCTATTACGCGGTAAATATCGTTGGGCTGGTCCCCTCGTCCGATCATTGCCCTTCCAGTGGGCAACCTCCTACATCCTCAACGGAGTAGTAGGAGGGAGAAACCATGCCTGTCCTCTCAAACGGAACAACGGGCCAAGAAACACCTCAAAACGAGGAGTATAATTTCTGGCCGATCACCGAGGAAGGCTTTAAATATTACGACGTCCATGTCGCCGACTCCGATGAAGAGAAAGATTTCATCGACCTGCAGTCGGCACCCCGCGAACTCGAAGACGGTGGGCAAGCTACCGTGGACGAGCTGGTGGAACTCGACCTCGGAGGGCCAAAAGAACCTCGGCCGATCTTCGTTAGTGCCCTCCTCAACGAGGAAGAAAGACAGTCATACCGGCAACTCTTGCTGGAATTCAAAGACTGTTTCGCGTGGACATACAAAGAAATGCCAAGCCTAGACCCCTCTGTGGCTGAACACGAGCTGTCCATACTCTCCACAGCGAAGCCGGTCAAACAGGCTCAAAGGCGTATGCGCCATGAGCTGGAGCTAAAGGTGAATGCCGAGGTGGACAAACTCCTCGAAGTTGACTTCACCAAGCCCTGCATCTACCCAACTTGGTTGGCCAACATAGTGCCGGTGAAGAAGAAGAACGGAGAAGTCCGGATCTATATCGACTACAGGGACTTGAATAAAGCCTGCCTGAAGGATGACTTCCCGGTCCCGATCACGGAAACGATGATCGATATGACCACAGGGCACGAAGCACTATCCTTCATGGATGGGTCGTCAGGCTACAATCAAATCCGTATGGCTCCCAAAGATAAGGGCCACACTGCCTTTAGGTCCCCCAAAGGGATCTACAATTACAAAAGAATGCCCTTCGGCCTGAAGAATGCCGGGGCCACTTACCAACGGGCCATGACCAAGATTTTGGTGAAATGCTCCACAGCCTGGTGAGTGCTATGTTGATGATTTGGTTGTCAAGACCGAGAGGCGAGAAGACCACCTGAGCAATTTACGCCAGGTCTTCAAAAGGCTTCGCCAGCATCAGCTGAAGATGAACCCGATGAAGCACGCCTTCGGCGTTTCGAGCGGCAAATTCCTCGGCTTCATCGTCAAATATCGCGGGATAGAAATTGATCCCGTCAAAATCAAAGCTATCAGAGAGCTGCCGCCGCCAAAAAACCTCGACGGAGTTGAAATCACTCAAAGGAAGGCTGGCCTTCATAAGATGGTTCATCTCCAACCTCGCAGGCAGATGCGCCCCCTTCAGCAAATTGATGAAGAAAGGAGCCCCATTCGTATGGGACCAAGAGTGCCAAGATACTTTTGAAGAAATCAAATAGTATCTCCTAACTCCTCCCGTCTTGGGAGCCCCGGTGAAAGATAAGCCGCTCATCCTCTATGTGTCGGCCATGGAAACGTCGCTGGGAGCGCTCCTGGCACAAGTAAATGAGGAAGGCAAAGAGCAACCGCTCTACTACCTTAGTAGAATGCTGGTGGGCCCGAAGCACCGATACTCCCCGGTGGAGAAAGTGTGTCTGGCGCTGATATTCGCCGTCAAAAATTACGGCACTATCTGCTGGCCCATCAAGTCAGCCTCATCTCGAGGATAGACCCGCTAAAAGCGCTTCTCACCCAACCCGTATTGTCGGGGAGGATGGGAAAGTGGGCCCTTCTCCTCATGGAGTTCGATATTACCTTCGTCCCGAGAAAAGCAATCAAAGGGCAAGGTATGGCGGACTTCCTGGCAGCCCATCCGCTTCCGGCTGGTTCTCCCCTCGAGTTTAACCTTCCCGAGGAGGAAACCCTCTCACCCCCTCAGGGGAAGGGGACCCAACAAGAAGAAGTCCCCGTTCAAGAAAGTGGAAATACTTTCGCCATAGAGTTACCACGTTGGGAGCTCTACTTTGATGGCGCTTCCCGGGTGCTTAAGCAAACTGACGGCACCACAACTTATACCTCCGGAGCGGGCATTGTCCTGGTGACCCCACAAGGAGGAATTCTGCACAACTCATGTGCACTCATGAAGCCGTTGACCAACAATCAAGCTGAATATGAAGCGCTGATCGTGGGACTTCAACTGGCTGCCGAAATGGGCATCAAATGCATAAAAGTCTACGGGGACTCGCAGCTGGTCATCCGTCAAGTGCTGGGGGATTACGACGTTCGAAAAAAGGAACTGATCCCCTATCATGCCAAAGTGATGAAGCTCCGCGAGAGATTCTATTTGTTCAAAATCGGACACGTCCCTAGGGGGCAAAACTCTCAAGCGGATGCGCTAGCCAAATTGGCGTCTGCTCTAAAGCTCCCTCCTGAAGGAGAACTAGGCATAACCGTCCGACATAGGAGGCTGATGCCCAGTGTCCTTGAGGATGACTCAGACCCAGAAAATGCAGAGGTCAACGCCCTCGAAGAAGAAGCCAGCCAAGAAAAAGACTGGCGCCAGCCGATCATCCAAATAAAGAACGGTTGGCTACCCCCGGATCGGGCTGAAAGAGTCCAGCTCCTGCGGCGGGCCATGTCATATCAAATGATTGGGGACCAACTGTACCGACTTGTCCATGAAAAAGACAAGTCTGTCCTCCTAAGATGTCTCTCCCCCAAAGAAGCCAAAGTCATTATGCACGAAGTCCACTCCGGACTGTGCGGGGCCCATCAGGCGGGAGACAAAATGAAAATCAACATCAAGCTAAAAGGCTTCTTCTGGCCAACCATGTACACAGATTGCGTCCAATACGCCCGCACGTGTCATCAATGCCAGGTCTTCAGTTCGGTGCCAAGAAAGCTGCCGAACGAATTGCATCCAACTGCCCCCACATGGCCCTTTGCCGAATGGGGAATGGATGTCGTGGGACCATTCCCACCATCCTCTGGCGGCCACAAGTTTATCCTGGCAGCCACTGACTATTTCTCTCGATGGGCAGAAGCAATCCCTCTCCGGGAAGTCACCGGGGTAGCCATTGCAAAATTTGTCAAGCAACATCTAATTTACAGGTTCGGCACCCCTCATCGGATCGTATCAGATAATGGTACGCCCTTCAAAAACAAAACGATATATGCGTTGGCGGCCAAATTCCAGATAGATTGGAGGACGTCAACGGTCTACAATCCTCAAGCCAATGGTCTGGCTGAAGCCTTCAACAAGACCCTTTGCAAGCTGCTTGCCAAGATAGTCAGCAATCGCAAACGTGATTGGGGGGAGAAAGTGCACGAAGCACTCTGGGCATACCGGACGGTCTACAAGACCCCCACGGGGTGTTCCCCCTTCTCTTTGGTGTATGGAGCTGAAGCCATGCTCCCCATCGAAATTGAAATGTCATGCTACAGGATAGCCGTCCATACTGGTCTTCAGCCGAGGAGCGACAAGAAATTGAACGAAGGTTGGAGGAACTGTCCGACCTAGAGGGCAAAAGGCTGGAAGCATATAAACACCTCCAATCCTATCAAGCCCGCATGACTCGAGCCTATGACAAGTTAGTCAGGCCTCGGGTCTTCAAGAAAGGCGACCTCGTCATGGTCAAGCAAAGAGAGGTCATGGCAGGCAAATCAAGTGGTAAGCTCCAGTCGAACTAGCGCGGGCCGTACGTGATCACTGGGGTCTATGAAGGCGGGGGATACACGCTGGCAACACATACTGGCGACGCCCCTTTCCACCACTAAATGGCAAGCATCTGAAAATGTATTTTGCCCCTGAGCATGAATTCCCTGGGCTACCGCCCTCTAATCCCCTTATAGCCGAATCAGGCTAGGGTTGGGCATATGCGCCCATGTCAAAAAAAAAAAAAGAGAAAAAAAGGGGGGCCTAAAGTCCGATTGGGGTGAAAACTCACAAGAGTGCCCCAAGCAAGAATGGATAACCCCTCAACGTGGAAGCCCATAAAAGGCACGTTGGAAAAAAGTCGAAGGGGGCCAGACTTGGTGAAAACCCGAAAGGGCGCCAGGCCTGGTAAAAAAAAAAAGAAGAAAGAGAAAGAGGGAAGAAAAACAAAGAAAAATCCCCCCCCCCCTCTATAAATTATGTTCTTCTTCTTGGTCAGCAAACCATCCTGGTCGACCGAGTCAAATCCCTTAGCCAATAAACCCCAAAAAGGTCGGCTAAAACTCTTTCTTGGTCAGCAAACCATCCCGGTCGACCAAGTCAAATCCCTTAGCCAATAAACCCTAAAAAGGTCGGCTAAAACTCCTTCTTGGTCAGCAAACCATCCCGGTCGACCAAGTCAAATCCCTTAGCCAATAAACCCTAAAAAGGTCGGCTAAAACTCCTTCTTGGTCAGCAAACCATCCCGCTCGACCAAGTCAAATCCCTTAGCCAATAAACCCTAAAAAGGTCGGCTAAAACTCCTTCTTGGTCAGCAAACCATCCTGGTCGACCGAGTCAAACCTGTCACGCCCCTCCAATTTAGCAGCGGAATAAATCGGAGGGAGACGCGAACAACGAGTATGGTAACGACAATGGCGCATACTTTCGCAAACATCAGAGCATCTAATGAACAATAGTTGAAATAACTCTTCGTTTCATTATAAAATCACTAAGACTATTACAACCACTAATTCGGAGCCAATAGATAGGGCTCAATGACATCATTACATTGAAAAGAAATCTAAAGCAACAACTACTAGACTCCAATTGTGCTAGGGTAACTTCGTTATTTGACTCCGGGTCACTCATCACTCTGGTCTTGTCCCATTGGTACGTATAACGTCATTGTCCGACTTACCTGAGACACAATAACAAATAACGAAGGGTGAGCGATAACGCCCAGTAGGACTTAAATCTCATGAGTCAAGCATGCTTTAAGTAATTAATGCATTAAAGGCAGAGTAACTAATGATAGAGCGAGTCATGTAAAGTCGAGAAGTAACAGCACAAGTAACATGGTTCAAATAGCAGATGAATCAAGTATAGCACGATGACTAAAGTCAAGTCACGATAGAAAACGATAACAATAATAGCAAGTAACGATATTGTCCAGAATAGCAAGAGACATGTATAGCAAGAAGAGATGATAGTAGATGGTCATGTAAAGAGTAAATTGCACTTTGAATGTGATCAAGTCGCGATAGCACACAGTAACTCAAGATAGCGAGTATCAAGTAGAGCAAGTAGAGCGTATGGTGAGATAGCGTGTAACGAGATAGCATGTAACAAGGTAGCGTGTAACGAGATAGCGTGTGACAAGATAGCGTGTATGGTTGCACAACGGTGCACTGGTAGAGTACGACAATAGTCACTTTGGGACAGTAGTCGTTTCACGATAGTACATTACGTCTGAACTCCTCAGACTAATGTATAACAGTTTGTGATAGCACAGTAATATCACAGTACGTCTGAACTCCTCAGACTAAAAGGATAGTAGTTAGATGTCTAGCCAAGATAGTATAGTCAGAACCGGTGCAATGCAGAACACCGTCAATAGCCCCTGCAGGTATTTTCGGGTGGCTCTCTGCCCCCAGGACTAGATTGGAGCCCCTCGGACACTCTCCGTGCCCTGCACAGTATGCATTATAGCGCTAGACAGTCATGAAATAGTACAAACGATAGGAGCCACAACAGCTCAAGGAGTCTCAAGAGAGTACTAGATGAATAGACGAGAGAGACGAGATAGTAGAGTGAACGTGAATAGACGAGCGAGTACAGTATAGATGAGATCTATGGTCATTGCACATGAAACGTCGAGTAACGAGTGATGGTAACAGTTGCACAACACGCGCGTAAGGTATTGGCAGTCAGGTGGAACTCACGATCTTTCCGCTGGCCTCGTTATGCACAGGTCCAGAGGTCCGGCGTGATTCAAGATAAGAGCGAGAGAACAATCTAAGGCCGTTTGGATCTTACTGATCCCTAGAGTGTATCATAGGTGTTAGGGTACAACCGGCTCGTCGACCATGTGGGAATCCATGATCAGAGGAGACTTACGGAGGCCTTGCACAAGGATTCACTAGTCCGGCGGAAGGAATATCCGACGGAGAGTTCGTCCAAGTCAAGAGAGTGTGTAATTATAGAAACAAGTACTCGACGTTCTAGAGGAATTCTAGAACAGTGGAGCGTCGGGATCGGTGTTCAAAACATCGCACGAATTGTAAACGAATCTAAACTCTGTTAAAGAAGGTAAAATAAGGTAATTAATTGCATTAATTACCAGATAGGTTATGTATCATATTCATGCCAATTAAGCCATATTTGGATGGTTCAACGTGTGTGCATGTGTCATGAAATCATGGATATGAAAGATCAAGTGATTGACTTTTATTATATTAAAATGCAACCATACTTACAACTTCATTTTTCTGTAATTAAGACGTTAACATGATATGGAAGTTACGGTGGTACAGCGAGACTTGCACAAGATGGGTTTTCTGGCCCAAAACTGAGATCGCGACGTGGTCTTGCAAGGATCGCGACGGGGTCGTCAGATCAGGCAGGCAGAACGCGACAGGGGTACTGTCGCGACCAGAACGCGACAGAGGTACTGTCGCGACCCGACCTCAGAACGCGACATATCGGGCCGTCGCGTTCACAGGGTCTGCGCCTGAGTCCGACCGGGATCTGACATGCTCTTGGTTCAGACTTACCATGTTTTGACACAGGGGCGATATTCATGAAACGCCTATATCTCTCTATATGCTGACCTTTAGACAAAACTCTCAACATAGAAAATGTCGAGGACATCTATTGGAAGAACTTTTGTGTTGTGGTCTGGGTCTGAATCCGTCTCTAATTGCATGCAATACAGGAAGAACGTAAAAAAGCCCTAAACATGCATGACTTCGTTGCGACTTACATGTTAGGCTTGTAACATGAGATCTACTGATATTTGGACAAAACGTTTAACATAAACGATGACCAGACAACTAGTGGAAGAACTTTTATGTTGGGGGTTTTACCTAATTCGGTCTTTGTCCTTGTGAAAAACATGAAGAACTTAAAGTTAAATGCAACCTGAAAATGCAGTATCCTGCATGACTCTATTACGAAGTTTATAACTCTCTAAATAATGATATTTAAACAAAACACTTAACACGAAAGATGACCATGACAACTAGTTAAAGAACTTTTATGTTGGAGGCTTGACCTACTTCGGCCTTTAATCGTATGCAAGACAGGAAGAACTTAAGGCTATCTGCAAACCCGAAAACACAGTATTATGCATGACTCTCTTACGGGGTTCATAACTCTCTAACTAGAAACTTTTAGACAAAACTTTCAACATGAAAGTTGATCGTGACTACAAGTAGAAGAACTTTTATGTTTATGATTTAGTCTAATTCGGTCTCAAATCGTGTGCATAATAAGAAGAACGGGAAAAGCCCTAACTGTGCGCGACTTAGGGAGAACGACTAATACACAAAGTATACTCCATGAAAATTAGTAAAATCAGAAGCAAATGAAGCTAGACTCGAAGCTCTACAAGATGGTATTATTTTTCTTTAATCTTGACCCAAGAATGCCTACCTTTGAACGCAAAGAACTCCCTGCAGGTTCCTGGTTCGCTACAGGGCGAGGTGGAAGAAGACCACGTTTTTCCCCAGCCTTCTCCTCTCCTCCAGCGCCCCAAACCTGCTGCACACGACCCCAACTTGATGTCCAACCTTCCCCAAACGTTTTGTGAAGAGTTCTTATAGTTTTAGGGTGCTACTTCATGTCCTAATGGGACTAGGAAAGAGGGCTGCGAATTTCTGCATTCTAGTTTCCAAAATATGAGATTCTCTCACCCAAAGGAGGTAGCAAAGGTTTAGGAAACCACCTCTTAGAGTTGGGTAAGGTTTTGACTTACCTTGCATGACTAATTACCCTAATTTAAACCCTAATGTGCCCTTCACAATTATTGCATATTTACAGGTACGAATTTCTGAGTATTTTTATGTTCCAATTTTATTATTTGGCTAAAAGTGATACATTGGCCCATTTTCATTAATGGGTCACTAATACATAATGTTATAAGTCTCTCCAACCTATTTATTTAATTTATGGTTGGGTTATTTTTCCGTGTTAACAATTTTCTGACTTAGTTCCCTAATTCGGTTAACTTGGTCACGTGTAACGTACACTTGGCCAATCGGATTTTTCGTTGCTCGAATCTCTTCATGAAACTCTTAAGAATAATGTTTGAGGTTGATTTATAATTTTTACAGAATTTTCTAATTTGTTTTCTCACGTACGATAGTGGTACGTAAGTTCTATCATTTCGATAATACGTAAATTATTTATTTACTATTTTCATACTTGAATTTGTTCATGGGTCATAAGTTGTCCATTGATCCAATTCCTTTTATGGACTATCCCCACATATTGTTTGGAGTCTACCCATAATTTTTATTTCAATTGTTAATCCACTTGGCTCATGAAATAATGGATTTTCCAATTTATTCCTTATTTACAATAATAAGTCACATAAATTCTAAATCATGGTCCGAATTATTTTTCTATGCCCAAATTTCTTAATGGGTCATTAGATAATAATTTTTAAGGTATAACTATTATTTTCATAGAATTTTTATATGAGTTTCTACTCATGCAATAATGATGTGTATCTTTTAACTAGTTTGATTTTTATTAATGGGCAAAATTTTCATTTATCTATAATTTTTTTTTAATAATAAAATTTCTGGGGTATTACATCCTCCCCCACTTAAAGAGAATTTGGTCCCCAAATTCATATGATATGATACGACTACCAAGTTATTATGGATATTTCATTCCATCATCTCCCCCACTTAGGGTTTTGCTATAAAATTAACTAAGGGTGTAATGATGGTACCTTGTCCACCTTCATTGGCATGATTCATATCCACGAGAGCTTGTAATCGTCCTTGGCGTGGAGTTTGGTTCCTCTTTGTTGGACAATCGATGACTCGATGTTGGTGACTTCCACATCGCAAGCATCTGCCGAATTTCTTCCAACAGTTATCTATCTGATGCCCTGGTTTCTTACAAAATTTACAGAATTCCTTACTCTCCACTTTCCCTTTCATTCTCTGGCTAACTATTGTATTTCTTCCTTTATTATCATCGGAATGAGTAGCACGTCCCCTTTTAACACCTTCTTGTTATGGATCTTTTCAAGGAGTTCCATGGCGTCCTCTACTAATTGAGCTCTCAATACCATGACTGAATATACTTCAATGTCTAGTGGAGCCAACTTTTCCCAAAATATAGGTCTCAACCCTTCTAAGAATCTCTTGGCCTTCATCTTCTCCGTACTCACCAAATGTGGTGCATATTGCGCTAGTCTTTCAAATTGCACTTCATAATCTGCTACCGACATCATACGTTGTTTCAAATTGGCGAATTCATTTGCCTTCTTCTCACGAATCCTCTCGGAAAAATATTTGGTGTTGAAGAGTTCTAAAAATTTATCCCACTCTATGTTGATGTTGGGTAATTGCCGACTGGCAGCTTCCCACCAGGCTCTAGCATCGCGGTCCAACTGGAAGGTTGCCAGAAGGACTTTCTCCTGCTCTGAACATTGCATAACCCTAAAGATCCGTTCCATTGCCTTCACCCAATTTTCAGCTTCATCGGGATCTGGAGTTCCATTAAACCTAGGGGGATTTATTCGTTGAAAGTTCCCATATAAGTCTCCTGCCCCATTTCTTGCTCCTGCTTGAATTACGTTGTTAAGGGCTTGAGTAAACCCCTGTAGGGTCTGTTGTAATTCGTGCATTGGTGCATGCTCGCCAGCCATCTCCTCTGGTCTCCTGCGAGCAATAATAATTTTGTTAATTTCTTTTTAAACTTAGGGTGTTTGTACATATAGTTAAGCTCCTAGCATAACCCCAAGCTTTACCCAATCTCTCACATAGGTATGGTGGTTGTCTTAGACACGGTTATGGCAGTTCACCTAGAACATCCTAGGACCTAAAATATCCTAATAAGGACATCCTAGGCTCTGATACCAACTGTCACGCCCCTCCAATTTAGCAGCGGAATAAATCGGAGGGAGACGCGAACAACGAGTATGGTAACGACAATTGCGCATACTTTCGCAAACATCAGAGCATCTAATGAACAATAGTTGAAATAACTCTTCGTTTCATTATAAAATCACTAAGACTATTACAACCACTAATTCGGAGCCAATACATAGGGCTCAATGACATCATTACATTGAAAAGAAATCTAAAGCAACAACTACTAGACTCCAATTGTGCTAGGGTAACTTCGTTATTTGACTCCGGGTCACTCATCACTCTGGTCTTGTCCCATTGGTACGTATAACGTCATTGTCCGACTTACCTGAGACACAATAACAAATAACGAAGGGTGAGCGATAACGCCCAGTAGGACTTAAATCTCATGAGTCAAGCATGCTTTAAGTAATTAATGCATTAAAGGCAGAGTAACTAATGATAGAGCGAGTCATGTAAAGTCGAGAAAGTAACAGCACAAGTAACATGGTTCAAATAGCAGATGAATCAAGTATAGCACGATGACTAAAGTCAAGTCACGATAGAAAACGATAACAATAATAGCAAGTAACGATATTGTCCAGAATAGCAAGAGACATGTATAGCAAGAAGAGATGATAGTAGATGGTCATGTAAAGAGTAAATTGCACTTTGAATGTGATCAAGTCGCGATAGCACACAGTAACTCAAGATAGCGAGTATCAAGTAGAGCAAGTAGAGCGTATGGTGAGATAGCGTGTAACGAGATAGCGTAACGTAGCGTGTAACGAGATAGCGTGTAACAAGATAGCGTGTATGGTTGCACAACGGTGCACTGGTAGAGTACGACAATAGTCACTTTGGGACAGTAGTCGTTTCACGATAGTACATTACGTCTGAACTCCTCAGACTAATGTATAACAGTTTGTGATAGCACAGTAATATCACAGTACGTCTGAACTCCTCAGACTAAAAGGATAGTAGTTAGATGTCTAGCCAAGATAGTATAGTCAGAACCGGTGCAATGCAGAACACCGTCAATAGCCCCTGCAGGTATTTTCGGGTGGCTCTCTGCCCCCAGGACTAGATTGGAGCCCCTCGGACACTCTCCGTGCCCTGCACAGTATGCATTATAGCGCTAGACAGTCATGAAATAGTACAAACGATAGGAGCCACAACAGCTCAAGGGTCAAGAGAGTACTAGATGAATAGACGAGAGAGACGAGATAGTAGAGTGAACGTGAATAGACGAGCGAGTATAGTATAGATGAGATCTTATGGTCATTGCACATGAAACGTCGAGTAACGAGTGATGGTAACAGTTGCACAACACGCGCGTAAGGTATTGGCAGTCAGGTGGAACTCACGATCTTTCCGCTGGCCTCGTTATGCACAGGTCCAGAGGTCCGGCGTGATTCAAGATAAGAGCGAGAGAACAATCTAAGGCCGTTTGGATCTTACTGATCCCTAGAGTGTATCATAGGTGTTAGGGTACAACCGGCTCGTCGACCATGTGGGAATCCATGATCAGAGGAGACTTACGGAGGCCTTGCACAAGGATTCACTAGTCCGGCGGAAGGAGTATCCGATGGAGAGTTCGTCCAAGTCAAGAAAGTGTGTAATATAGAAACAAGTGCTCGACGTTCTAGAGGAATTCTAGAACAGTGGAGCGTCGAGATCGGTGTTCTAAAACATCGCACGAATTGTAAACAAGTACTTGTTAAAATAAGGTAATTAATTGCATTAATTACCAGATATGTTATGTGTCATATTCATACAATTAAGCCATATTTGGATGGTTCAACGTGTGTGCATGTGTCATGAAATCATGGATATGAAAGATCAAGTGATTGACTTTTATTAGATTAAAATACAACCAATACTTACAACTTCATTTTTCTGTAATTAAGATCGTTAACATGATATGGAATTATGGTGGTACAACAGACTTGCACAAGATGGGTTTTCAGGCCCAAAACTGAGATCGCGACGTGGTCTTGCAAGGATCGCGACGGGGTCGTCAGATCAGGCAGGCAGAACGCGACAGGGGTACTGTCGCGACCAGAACGCGACAGAGGTACTGTCGCGACCCGACCTCAGAACGCGACATATCGGGCCGTCGCGTTCACAGGGTCTGCGCCTGAGTCCGACCGAGATCTGACATGCTCTTGGTTCAGACTTACCATGTTTTGACACAGGGGCAATATTCATGAAACGCCTATATCTCTCTAAATGCTGACCTTTAGACAAAACTCTCAACATAGAAAATGTCGAGGACATCTATTGGAAGAACTTTTGTGTTGTGGTCTGGGTCTGAATCCGTCTCTAATTGCATGCAATATAGGAAGAACGTAAAAAAGCCCTAAACATGCATGACTTCGTTGCGACTTACATGTTAGGCTTGTAACATGAGATCTACTGATATTTGGACAAAACGTTTAACATAAACGATGACCAGGACAACTAGTGGAAGAACTTTATGTTGGGGTTTTACCTAATTCGGTCTTTGTCCTTGTGAAAAACATGAAGAACTTAAAGTTAAATGCAACCTGAAAACGCAGTATCCTGCATGACTCTATTACGAAGTTTATAACTCTCTAAATAATGATATTTAAACAAAACACTTAACATGAAAGATGACCATGACAACTAGCTAAAGAACTTTTATGTTGGAGGCTTGACCTACTTCGGCCTTTAATCTTGTGCAAAACAGGAAGAACTTAAGGCTATCTGCAAACCCGAAAACACAGTATTATGCATGACTCTCTTACGGGGTTCATAACTCTCTAACTAGAAACTTTTAGACAAAACTTTCAACATGAAAGATGATCGTGACTACAAGTAGAAAAACTTTTATGTTTATGACTTAGTCTAATTCGGTCTCAAATCGTGTGCATAATAAGAAGAACGGGAAAAGCCCTAACTGTGCGCGACTTAGGGAGAACGACTAATACACAAAGTATACTCCATGAAAATTAGTAAAATCAGAAGCAAATGAAGCTAGACACGAAGCTCTACAAGATGGTATTATTTTTCTTTAATCTTGACCCAAGAATGCCTACCTTTGAACGCAAAGAACTCCCTGCAGGTTCCTGGTTCGCTACAGGGCGAGGTGGAAGAAGACCACGTTTTTCCCCAGCCTTCTCCTCTCCTCCAGCGCCCCAAACTGCTGCACACGACCCCAACTTGATGTCCAACCTTCCCCAAACGTTTTGTGAAGAGTTCTTATAGTTTTAGGGTGCTACTTCATGTCCTAATGGGACTAGGAAAGAGGGCTGCGAATTTCTGCATTCTAGTTTCCAAAATATGAGATTCTCTCACCCAAAGGAGGTAGCAAAGGTTTAGGAAACCACCTCTTAGAGTTGGGTAAGGTTTTGACTTACCTTGCATGACTAATTACCCTAATTTAAACCCTAATGTGCCCTTCACAATTATTGCATATTTACAGGTACGAATTTCTGAGTATTTTTATGTTCCAATTTTATTATTGGCTAAAAGTGATACATTGGCCCATTTTCATTAATGGGTCACTAATACATAATGTTATAAGTCTCTCCAACCTATTTATTTAATTTATGGTTGGGTTATTTTTCCGTGTTAACAATTTTGACTTAGTTCCCTAATTCGGTTAACTTGGTCACGTGTAACGTACACTTGGCCAATCGGATTTTTCGTTGCTCGAATCTCTTCATGAAACTCTTAAGAATAATGTTTGAGGTTGATTTATAATTTTTACAGAATTTTCTAATTGTTTTCTCACGTACGATAGTGGTACGTAAGTTCTATCATTTCGATAATACGTAAATTATTTATTTACTATTTTCATACTTGAATTTGTTCATGGGTCATAAGTTGTCCATTGATCCAATTCCTTTTATGGACTATCCCCACATATTGTTTGGAGTCTACCCATAATTTTTATTTCAATTGTTAATCCACTTGGCTCATGAAATAATGGATTTTCCAATTTATTCCTTATTTACAATAATAAGTCACATAAATTCTAAATCATGGTCCGAATTATTTTTCTATGCCCAAATTTCTTAATGGGTCATTAGATAATAATTTTTAAGGTATAACTATTATTTTCATAGAATTTTTATATGAGTTTCTACTCATGCAATAATGATGTGTATCTTTTAACTAGTTTGATTTTTATTAATGGGCAAAATTTTCATTTATCTATAATATATTTTTTTTAATTAATAAAATTTCTGGGGTATTACAAACCTTTTAGCCAAATAAAACCCCAAAAAGTCGGCCTAAAACCTCCTCTCTTGGCAGCAAAACCATCGTGGTCGACGGGTCAAACCCTTAGACAATAAACCCCAAAAAAGGCGACCTAAAAACTCCTTCTGGCAGCAACCATTCATGGTCGGACGATGTCAAACCCCTGAGCGCCAATAAACCTCAAACAGTCGGCTAAAAAAACTCCTTCTTGGTCACCAAACCATCGTGGTCGAGAAGTCAAACCTTTAGCCAATAAACCAAAAAAAAAGGTCGGCTAAAAAATCCTTCCTTGTTCAGCAAACCATCCTGGTCGACCAAGTCAATCCCTTAGCCAATAAACCCCAAAAAAGGTCGGCTAAAAATTCTTCTTGGGTCAGCAAACCATCCTGGTCGACCAAGTCAAATCCCTTAGCCAATAAACCCCAAAAATGTCGGCTAAGCAATGCCCCCTCAGCCAGTAAACCTCTATGGTAGGCTGTGCCATCTTTGGCCCACTACTCATAATGGTGGGCTAAAGCCAAACGGCGAATCCTCTAGCCAGGGTTCCGCAACCTCGCTTCGGATTCCAAGCTCAAAAAAAAAAAAGAGGGACTAAAAATAGAGATGTCCCAGCGGACTTGGTCACTCCCCAAAAGGAGTGCCCAAGGGCAAAAAGGCTTAAAATCCAGCTGAGGTGAAAACCCGAAAGGGCACCTCAGGTAAAAATAGATAACCCCTCAACGTGAAAACCCGAAAGGGCGCGTTGGAAAAAGCTAGAGGGGGCTGGCTTCTGTGAAAATCCGAAAGGGCGCAGGAGTCAGTAATGTGAAAAAAAAAGAGAAAAAAGAAGAAGGGAAAATCAAAATCAAATCATTACTTATCAAGGCATGTTCCGCGCAGCCAGCAGACAAAATGCTAGGCTGGGTCCCTGTTCTGCTTGATAAGTAAACCAAATGGTAGATCAAGCCATCCCCGTTTGGCCAATAAACCTCTGTGGTCGGTCAAACCTAAACCTTTAGCCAGCAAACCCCAAAAAGGTAGGCTATCCCCTTTGACCAATAAACCTCCGTGGTCGGTCAAACCTAAACCTTAGCTAGTAAACCCCAGAAGGTAGGCTATCCATTTGGCCAACAAACCCCAGTGATCGGTCAAGCCTAAACCTTAGCCAACAAACCCCAAGAAGGTAGGCTATCCATTTGACCAATAAATCTCTGTGGTTGGTCAAACCTAAACCTTAGCCAGCAAACCCCAAGAAGGTAGGCTATCCCCTTTGACCAATAAACCTCCGTGGTCGGTCAAACTTAAACCTTAGCCAGTAAACCCCAAGAAGGTCGGCTATCCCCCTCCTTGACCAACAAACTGCCGTGGTCGGTCAAGTCAAAACTTTTTAGCCAGCAAACCGGAGTGGTAGGCTAATCGAAATTCCTTTAGCCAGCAAACCGCAATGGTAGGCTGAATCCAAATGGCAGATCCCATGATCAATTGTCCCGGGGTCCGGCCCCGGGCCCTAAAACAAAAAAAAAGAAAAGAAAAGAAAAGAAAAGGGACTAAAAATAGAGATGTCCCGACAGACTCGATCATCCTCCAAAAAGGGATGTTCAAGGGCAAGAAGACCTCAAACCCGACTGAGGTGAAAACCCGAAAGGGCGCCTCAGGCAAAAATGGGTAACCCCTCGGTGTGAAAACCCGAAAGGGCGCACCGGAAAAAGCTAGAGGGGGCCATCCCTAGTGAAAACCCGAAAGGGCGCTTGGGATGGTAATGTAAAAAAAAATGATGAAAAAATGAATAAAAAATGAAAAATGAAAGAATGCAATGAAATCAATCCCTCTGGGGGGAAGGAAATGTCGCTCGAGCCAAATGAGTCGTGCCCATCGAGCAACCCAAATATGAAGCAGTTGTTGGACCAAGCCAGAAAAGGCCAGCCCCGGCACCAAAATCTTGCAGCAGATCTGGAAGAATGCTAGAAATGCAAAGCTCAGAAAAAAGACATCGCTCGAACTTACCGGTCCAAGAAACCGAGTAGAGGGCGGGATAAGTCAAGCCAAGAAAGACGGCGACAAGGAAGAAATACAGCTGAAGGAGACATGGACGCCAAAGAAAGTGCAGCCAACAACCTGAACTCTGTCATTCCTCCAAAATATATGGGAGCCCGAGACAAGCCCTCGGGGTAGCCGGTAAAGTATGCACATCGGCTCAAAAAAAAAAAAAAACGGCTCAAGCGTGGAGTCTGCCCCTCAAGGAGCACGGGGCGCCCCGCCCTCCAATCTCGCCAGGACGGCCTCACAGTCAACAAGCTCAGACTGAACATCAGAGCGGTCCCGCTCCAAAGCAGTTGTCTCTGCCTCGGCTGCAGACATCCCCTGGTCCAGAGTCGCAACCGACAGCTCACAGGCGCTGATACGTCGCTGGATCTCCTCCTCCTTCTCTCGAAGCTTCGTCAGCTCCTCAAGGAAGCCTGCTCGCCTGGTCATCAAAGTCCGGGCACGCTCCCGGGAGGCGGTCATCCGTGAGTCAAGGACATTGGCCTCTTCTCTCAGCTGAGAAATTCTGCTGCGCAGCTCCTATATCCTGAGACAAGCAGCCGCTTCCTGGTGCCTCTGCCTCACCTCGCCCCAAAGCGCATCCACAGCGGCCATCCACGGGTCTCTGGGACAGCCCATCAAGTGATAGGCGAGGGTACTCCTCCGCAGGACGCCCCGCACGGCTTCGACGGAGGGGGGGCTGCTCTCCTCCATTACGGCCCGCGCGGACGCCATAAAAAGGCTGAGCATTCCTTCAACCCCGCGCACCTGACCCTCTTGTGGAATGTCGGGCCAAAGGATGTCATGCCCTGGAAACGCGTTGGGCCCTTCAAGCGACGCCTCACTCGAAGACGGGGGAAGCAAGCTGCCGCCAATAGCTGCCACCTGCCAAAGGCGGACAGAAAGTCAGCTCGAAGGAAAATGGCGCAGCCGCATAAAGTAAAGAAAAGCGGGGACTGAGGAGCATAAAGGGCTCGAATCCCAGGTCACTAACCCTGTGTATCAGGCAGAAAAGAAGCGTCATCACCACCCTCTGTAGCGGGCACTGCCCCTACGGATTCCCCGACTGCCACAGGCGAGCGCCCCTCGACCAAAGCGTCGGATTTTCCGCCTGCCCCAAGAACAAACAAACAACAGGGGAGAGAAGCGGGGTCAAATAAAGAGAAGATGGCCGCAATACCCGAAGGCACGGGGAGCACAAACGAAACGGCACCCTCAAACTTAAAATACCTGGTGGGAGCTCGCTGGCCCCTGGAAGGAACAGAGCGGGCGCAATCTGACGGGGAGTGTCCTTTGCAACACCTACGGCCGCGGTAGGAGGAGGGATGGCCTCTGGGGGACCCACCTCCATCATCTCCTCCGTAATCTCAGCGCCATCTGTAAAGGGGATGAACACAAGCATTAAGCGCGAGAACATTCTCTACCTCTCTCGCCCCGACGAGTGTCGGGGCAAATAAACAAAAAGGGGAAAAGCTCGCTCTCCGAAAGCAAGTTCCCACCGTCGCCATCTCCAGTTGCTCCTCGGGCGACCTCGCCCTTCTTCGGCGGAGAAGCGGTAGGAAGCACAGCCGCGGAAGTAACCGCCACTGAAATTCAAAAAAGGGCAAAGTTATTCGCTACATGAAGAAAGAAAGCGGAGGCAGCGCAGAGGTGAGGCGAGGAGAGCGGTAACCCTTACTTGCGCTATGGAGGGCTCGTTGCCAATCCCCTCCCTCGAGTATGCTCGGAGCAAAGTCAGAGAAGCCGAGCAGCTCCGCCTCAGACCCAGACATTAACAGGTCGTGAATGGCCTGTAATGAAGGCGTCCCGCCTACAACCGGCGCGATCGCAACCGGGTGTTCGACACCCTCAGTAGCTATAGCGTCTGCCGGAATGTACCCTGAAAAGAAAGAAAGGGGAAAGAATCGTCAGGCCACACATAACCATGGTGTTGGCCAACCACATAAAAAAAAAAAGGGGCAGGCATTCACCCTACCCGGCCCAGTGGGAGACGCCCGGGATGTGCCTACCCCGTCGGGGGACGGTGTCCCATCAAACGTGGGATTATAGTCGTCATCGGCTGGAGGAACCACATCGTCCCGTGGAGTATCCTCAGCTACATTACCGCCCCCAGGAGTTGGCGTGGCTGCACAAAGAAGAATAGCGAGAAAGGCAAATCCCTCGTTAGAAAAAAAACAGAAGGGGGGAGAATACGAAAGAAAGTGCTAAGGCCCACCTGCCCCAGCTGAAGAAGAAGGGTCGGGGGTCCTCCCCCGAGCCGCCGGTTGCGAAGGGCCGGCCTCCCTGCTTGCGCGCCTCTTCCGACCTTGCGAAGCGTCGCGCTTCGGCATCCCCGTCGAAGGGATAAAGCTTTCTAGTCGAACTATGAAAGGAAGGGAAACCCAATCAGCATGACAGAGATAAGAAAAATACAGGCCAAGCATATAAAAAGGGAAACGACATACCGCGCGGGGCTTGAGAAAAGGTGGGCAGGAGTACCACTCGATCGAAAGAGACTTTTACGGCCTTCCCCGCCTCGGCGACAGCATCCCAAAAATGCTGCAGGGTGGTGCCGCTCTCGATCCAGCTGATAAATTTCCTTGGCCCGACGCGAGCAATGGAGTGCCGGATGTGCCGCTCCCAATCTCGCGATAAGGCCGGAAGGATGGGACTGGAAAGCGCCGCGTCTACTGGGTACCCGCTATCCAGCAGAAAATGGCGCCACCAAAAATAAACCAGTGGCGGCTCCCCGCTATCCCGAGAAGTCGCCAAGCTGCTCTCGGGGCGCACCAGGGGCTCCAAAGCCCCTACATAAGCTTTGCAATCCGCCGATCCAGCAGCCTGCGCCCGCACACGACGGCGACCCACAGTCGCCACCGCCCCAACTATCTCTGAGAACTCCTTCTGAAGAAAGTCTGGCACGATCGTAGAAATGGGGGCGCTCGCCCGGGACAATTAGTCGCCTTCTGCTATCTTGATCCGCTCGGCGCGTTCCCGAAACGCCTGGTTATGCCGGGTCCACCATCAGGCGTAAAGGATGCCCACACGCCCCTCATACTGCTGCTCGGGGATGAAGCACTCTGGAGACGGGTCGCGCCTGATAAAGTAGCACCACCAGCTAGAAGCTACTAGGTGTCGGTCCAGGCCCTTGTACGTCCTGACGGATAATGCAAAATCAGCATTCAGAGGCACAGCCTGGTCGTACCCAAAGTTACGAGCAAAGCGATGTGGGAAATATGGCTCCATAAATAGAGAGCCCCCTTTGTGGAAAAGCAAAACGCTGGGGCGGATGCAGCAAAGCCAGTCTTTGCGAAAAGAAGCACTAGGTGCAGCATTACGGGGGAGGCGATAAACCTGTCCTTCCCTATCTTCCTCCACCCAAGGCCGGAAGTCACGCGAGCAGCAGGCGAGGTCGAGCCCCTGCTGCCCGGCCGTCGGCACAAAAGAAAGTCGTCGACGTGCCTCGCTCAATTGTCGCCGTTGCTCCTGCTCTAGGCGGTTCCGAAACATGAAGATGAGCGGCATGGAAGGGCTCTCCAGGTTGATGTTGTGACTCAGCTCGGGCAGTAGAAGCCCAGCCCAAGCACTCAAATAGTGCGTCGCCAGGACAATGTTCCTGTCGCGAGGGGAGGAGCTCGCTGTGAGATCGCCCAGGCCGTGGAAGATGTTGGCCAGGGCCGCCGGGGCCAAAGCTAGCCGCACGCCACCGGCCAGGATGCAGGCCGGGTAAATGACTTCCGGTCTGATGTTCCCCTCCTCCCCGAACAGGAGGACAAAAGTGCACAGCCAGTACACAAGGTAGGCCGCCAAATGAGTCCGGTCCGGAAGCCGCCTCGGGTTCCAGTTGTCACCCCGAGACGCATAAAGATACTTGGCGTTGTCGTCCAAGCTGACCGACAGCTGCATATAGTCTGCCGGGTTATAACTGTCGCCAGCAAACCCCTTGTGGAAGCAGAGGGGCCCGTTGTAGAAGAAACGGATCCAAGCGTCGTAGCTCACCCTCACTGTCCCCCTCGAAGCACTGGGACATCCACTTTTCCCACATCTGGCTAAGTCTCGCCAGACCCTCGCCAGGTAGCGAAAACTGTGGGACAGATTGTAAGAGCCGGAGCCGGAAGACTGGTCCCTGTCCAGGTCGCCCAGGCATACTTCCTCATAAAGCTGGCCAGAGATCGGGAGACCAGAAATCCTATGCAAAGCCCACAAGTCGAGGCAAGTCTCCCCCTCTGCGATACCGAAGGTATTAAACCTCCGGTTGAATCTCTCCGCCAGGGCCTGCAGAAGCCCGGAGTGACAAAGATAATCATGAAGAGCGGCGACAACAACATAAAGAATGCCGATCTGGTCCAGCAACTTGTGATAGTGGTATAAGATCCCCATCAACCACTCTGTCGCGCCGAAGCGGAAGCGGTGCGACGAAGCAACGGACCACCTGTCGTACCAGCTGGCGGCCCCTCCACTCAAAATCCGGTCAAGGAAACATGACCGGTCATAGCCCTCCTGCACAAACTCGAGACCCGAGGGCGGCAAAGTATGCCCGGTAAAGGAAGGGCCGGTCTTGGGCAGTCCGTGCACCTCCCACAGGCCCTGCGCCAGCGGTACTTCCCCCACGTGGTGAGCTGGCTCGGACCTGAACAACCCCAACTGCGCCGCGTCAGGAAAGTGCACCTGTGCATCGTAGCCGAGAGGAAAGCTGGGGTAGTGGAAACTGCAGGTCCCCATCATGCTGTCGCGACCGGATAAAATCGCTCGCTCCAGCTGGACCCGCTCAATCGCAAGGAGATCGGCGGGGCCTTCCCAATTGGCCGGCACAAAGTTTTGAATGAACGGGAAAAGATGCTCGTCCAGCGGAAAGTGCTTGGGGTAGTCATCTCCCCTCCGGTAGCGGTAAATCCGCCCGCTCCGGTCTATTCGGCTCGTGTCTACCACGCCTTCAAGTGGCGAAGGCTCCTCCAGAGGGCCGAGGACGCACAACCCAATGCCGCTGTCAAGCCGGCCCAGGTCCTCCTCTCGGATCGGAGAAAGGGTAAAGCACGGCATGGGGTCGTCTGTCCGCTCGACGTCGTCTTCCGAACGGCGCGACGCCTTGCCGCTTTCTCCACGACGCTTGCGAGCACGAGGCATCGTCAACCCTGCCGAACAAATTGTTCAACCGTCAAATAAAAGAACGTTGCAACAAGGTAGGGGAAAGCAAATGCAAAAGAAAAGAATGCATTTCGAAGGGGCCACGGGATACCCGCCGTCGCCCCCGTCTCCGACGAATATCCCGTGGGGGGCATTTGTTGAACCCGAAAAAAATATCGGGGTTCCGACGAGCCCAGGGAAATGAAATCGCCCGGAAGGCTTTGAAGGACCGGGCACAAACCCCGGCCTCCCCACTCAGGCACCCGAAACAAGCGGGTCCGAGTGCTCGCGTCAACCCGGGGTGACCCGGAAGCGAGATGTCCCAGAAGTTCGTCGGTGGCGAGAAGTACGTACCCCGGACGGCCGAAACTCGATGTCCGGACTCACGTTCGAGACCGCGCACGACGTGGACAGCTTCGGAAAAGCCAAATGCACGTGCTCCCAAAAAACGGAGTCAAACGCACGTGAAACGGTCGAAGACGCACGAGCGGTGCACGCGTGCACGTGCGCGGCACGGCCGTCAACCAACAAACCCGGCACGGAAGGCCCCACGGAGCTCTCTCCCGGAAAACGCGGAGAAGATGTTCCAAGAAGAAGAGGTCCCACCCTTTTATGGGGTGGGCCAGGCGGACCCCCGCCGGTTAGGGGGGGGGGCGCCGGTCCGGACCCCCGCCGGTTCGGGGAGGGGCCGCCAGGCCGCACCCCCGCCGGTTCGGGGGCCGCCAGGCCGCACCCCCGCCGGTTCGGGGGGCCGCCAGGCCGCACCCCCGCCAGTCGGGGGGGGGGGGGGGCGCCAGGCCGCACCCCCGCCGGTCGAGGGGGGGCCGCCGGTTCGGCACCCCCGCCGGTTCGGGGGGCCGCCAGGCCGCACCCCCGCCGGTTCGGAGGGGCCGCCAGGCCGCACCCCCGTCAGTCAAAGGGAGCCGCCAGGCAGCACCCCCGCCGGTCCGGGGCCCTGACTGGCGGGTACGCCGCCCGTTCGGCCTCCTGTACGCCAACCTCCGCCGGTTCGTCCCGCCTCGACGCTCATGCCGCCAACCTCCGCCGGGCCGTGCACCCCCGCCGGTGCGACCCCTGAAAATCCTATAAATAGGGGGGCATACCCTCATTGCAAAACGACGACCCCCGGACAACAACACCAAGCCATACACCCACGTGCGAGAGCTTAAAGAAAAAGGCCGCACGCTCATCGCCCACGCTCGCCTGGTCTATTTGGCCCCCGGAGCTCTGAGCTCTGGTCAGCGAGTGCTGGGGAGGAAGTCTCTGGCTGCCTTTGGTGTTCTGTCCGCCGCGTTCGGGCATTCCTGCGCCTCGTCCGTGCGAAGTCACCATAGGTTATTACATGACTCCCGGCGTCTTCATTTAAGTCCTCTGTTGTCAATGAAACGACACACGTAGAGGCAATGTTGTCCGACAGCAGAACAAATACCCTATCGTCGACTCAAAAGAGATGATTTGTCTATAAATGTCCGGCGGAGGCATAAACACCCCGCTGCGGGCATTAAAGACCCGACACATTTGTGAACGCCCGACGGAGGCACATATACCCCGTTGTGAGCGCAAATATAAACTTTACATCCTGTAAATATCGAACGGAGGCACAAACACCTCGTTACGAACACCGATGTAATCCCCATGTTGTGTGATGTCCGACGGAGGCACAAACACCCCGTCGTCGACACCCATGTATATGACATGCTGTATGAACGCCCAGTGGAGGTACAAAAAACCACATTAAAGGTGCAAATGTAAATGTCATAAATATAAATGACATGAGCATGCTTGAATGAAATTGTGGAAATTTACTTGTCATCTGTTTCCTTTAAATTTCGGCATATGGTCTTTTAGCAAACATTACGCATCGAAGGTATTCGAGTTTTGCACTCGATGTAAATGAAACACCGACTTCGGTCGGTGGGGAACGGTCCAGTACACGACCACTCCAACCGCCCTGAAAGTACGAGCGCGCGCGGAAAAAAGAAAGAAATGAAATATTCGAGGGTTCCGGGTCTTTACCCGGTACCCCTCATAAAATAAATCTCTTTGTCTGTTTCTCGTAAACAGTCTGGCACGCCCGCAGAAGCGAAAGACATGGACGGAACCGTCCGGGGTAAAATTCATTTCAAAATTAAAGAGAAAAGAGCAAAAGAAATTCCACGTTCCAACAATCATCTATTTATAAGTGTGTGAGTGCTTAGAAGGTGATAAAAATCCTATGCAAGCATTCTAGTGGAAAATCAATACATCAAACCACTGCACAGGATATTTTTAAGGTGGTTCGGCTCCCAGACGGAGACCTACGTCCACCCCTCACTCAAGCCAAGTGAGGCTTCACTAAATCGCTGATTCATAGCTTCAAACACCTACTGACTCACAGCTTGAACGCTGACTCACAGCTTGCCAACCGCTGATTACACAGCTTATCTACTGATTCACAGCTTCAAGGTTTGATAAACCTTCTCAATCCACACACACACAGTATGGGATCAACACTCCTATCACCAGTAGGAGCACTCAATAAGTTCAGAGTAAAGTTTAAAAGTGAAAAACAAATTCACATGAAGATCAGAGTTAAGAGAGACAAATCTTCAAATACCAGTCCTTCGACTTTGCCCAATTTCCTCTGGACTGATGAATCTGAACTCTAAATCTTCAGATCTTGAGGGTTGAAGTTCTGCTTTAGATCATATTGCACAAACGCATCATCTGGTTGTGCTTCTCAACCAATTTGATCTGAACTCCTTCAAATCAGCCTCAATTTGCTATACTCTGTTTCGGATCTGATTTATAGAGAATTCAGATCTGAGTTGTTGCTCTTGAGTTCTTCTACAGATGTTGAGCTTCGTGCTTCTGCTCTTGCACAAACTTCCTCTTCCACCGTCCTTCAGATCTGCTTGATCTTCTTAGCTCTGCTGCTTCTCTTTTGCATGATCCACGATGCTCTGTTTTCAGATCTGCTGCATGCACGTTTCCTTCTTCTTTCTCTGCTACTTTTCTTCTTGATCTGCTCCTCTTTCAGCACTCCAGAACTTTCTCTCACTGCTTAGCCTTGATCCCCACATCCTCTTGGATAGAATTGATGGATGGCTGGAGGGATGGTTGCTTCAGATGAGATGGAGGCTTATATAGCCACTGTACAGTCCCATGAACGTAAGAAAGGTGTGCACAAAAACCTAGAGTGCACCCAAGGCTGCCACGTGTCGAAATAGGCCTTTACCTTATTGCCACTTGGATGAAAGGGCAATTTGGTAATTATGGAATCTCCCATAAAGATCTCAGAAAGACATCACAACCGTTGGATTTTATGCTCTGCACAATTCTGGGTTTACAGAAAAAGAGAGTCGACCTACATTTCCATAGTGTCGACACTACTGATCAGAAATTCCAATTTCCCTTTACTGGCAAAACTCTAGTGTCGACCTACATTTCCATAGTGTCGACACTATTGATCAGAAATTCCAATTTCCCTTTACTGGCAGAACTCTAGTGTTGACCTACATTTCCATAGTGTCAACACTATTGATTAGAAATTCCAATTTCCCTTTACTGGCAGAACTCTAGTGTCGACCTGACAGATCACTAGTGTCGACCTGACCACCAGGTAGAGTTGACCTGATCAACAGACAGAGTCGACCTCCTGTGAATTCCTCCAAAACTGTCTCACTAGATGGATGCTAGTGTCGACCTCATCTCCAACTAGAGTCGACACTACGGACCAATTACTCTTCAGAAACTTGCTGAGCAGACTATGAGAGTCGACCTGCCTGTCAACTAGAGTCGACCTGATAGAGCTAGTGTCGACCTATCTTTCAACTAGAGTCGACACTATTTTGACAAAACTTTGTAAACCTGTAAATATAAAGAGTGGACCATCAAAACATGTCATTATTAGTAAAATATGAAATATTAAGCATAAAAAACATGTTGTTTAGTTATCATTGTAATATGTGCAATATGTCATCATCAAAATCAAAGTATGAGTGTTTGGACATCATTCACAACCAAATATTGTAGTCATCATTAAAATCAAAGTATGAGAGTGTAGACATCATCAATATGTCATCATCAAAACACAGAACTCAACACAGATTTCTTTGGTATACTTTCATCGCATCTTCGTGTGCCGGTGGTTGTTTACACTTCATGCTCATGTCACACCACCTTTTAATGAAGTCTAGAGCAGACTCATTTTTATTTTGCTTTAGGGATATGAGTTCTGCTAGAGTGACTCTTCTTTCTATCACTCGAAAGCGTTCAAAGAATTTTCTTTGCATATCTTCCCAACCAACTATTGAGTTGGGCTTCAGTCAGGCATACCATTGAAAGGCTGGCCCTGTGAGGGATGTTGAAAAATATCTTAAAAGGTATGACTCTTCAGTTGCCAGTTCTCCCATGATGCTCATGTAATGAGCTATATGTTCATGAGGTGACCCATCCCCATTGAATTTTGAGAATTTAGGCACCTTTGGGTGTTCTGCGGGGAGCTTTTTGAAGAGATGGTGTACAGGGTATGGTACCCTATATAGGTCATAGGTGGCGGACCCTTCACCATGCTCAGCCATTTTTGCCTCAATTATTTGTTTAATCATAGCCCTTTGAGAGACCATTATTCCTTCAAATGAAGTATTCATTTGCTGTGCATTCTGCCTTTGTTCCGTGACATGCACCTCTTGAGTTTCCTCGTGGCTTGAATTTGGATTTTCAACCAGCTGTCTGGCCATAGGTTCTGTGCGAGGAGTATTTGGTGGCATATTTTTCGGAGGTAATGCCATTATGGGCAATGTAGTATGTTGTTGCTACAACAACTGTGATGATGGTTGCGGCTGTTATGGTTGTGGGGGTATGGTCATCCCCAGTTGTTGCATGAGGTTTTCAAGCATCGCCCTCAGCCTTTGATTTTCTTGCATTACCATTTCCAGGGTTTACAATAAGGTTGCCCCCATATGTACCCCTTCAAGAACTTGTCTTTGTTCTGGCAGCATGGTAGGATTAGAAGTGCCGGCGACATCCGTAGCTGTCACATCATCAGGAGGTAGGGAATCCACCTTCATATTGATTCTTTCCAACAGAGTACGTGCCTGAGTCCTAGTTGTTATTCCACGTCGGACTCTAACATTTAAATTTTAAGTTATGTCATCTGCTTAGGGCATATTGTTGATGTTGAAAGCATAGCAAGTATACACTCACATACCTTCCTCGGTGATCTGCACCATCCTTCTTTTCTTTTGCTCAGGATAGACAGTAGCCCCCAAGCGTTGAAAAACTGTTCTTTTAGGGATATCATCGTCCCTCTTGTGTTCTTCAGACTTGAAATTTTGCCCTATCTCCGGGCTAGCTTGTCTTCTTTCTTGATATACCGCTTTCCTTTTATATCCTCTTTGCAGATCATCAGGCAAAGAAGGGGTGCATTTTTTGGTCCGAGACTCTTGGGAAGGCTCCCTTTGTCTCTCTGGGACCCTTCTTCTTCTGAAGGTTTGCCACTTTACTGGGTCTTGTTTTATAATAGCTCTTGCATTCTTTCGCCCTACTAGAGACTCAAGGGTCCTAGTCCTTCTGAGTTCTTGGGCATTTTCTTTGGTGACCCACACCCGTTGAACACGAGGTGGGCTATACATCTCATCCTTTTCATCATTGACTTTGTATTTCTTGAAGCTAACTTTGTCAAACTTGTTGTTCTTGGTTTCCTTTTTTGTCTTTTGCTTCTTCACATTTTTCACTTTAAAGCTTGGCTTGTCCTGCCACACTTTTGGGAGTATGTTGAATCTATTCTTTATCAGTACAGCTGCTACATGCCGCTCTGGTACCATAAGGGTCTCACTCTCGTCCAGGCGGATCCAGAGATCACCAACCAAGACAGTCTTGCTAGAGCTTGAGATGCTACGTGTCGTGGGCTTGGCTCTAGGCTTGCGTCTTCTGTTCTTCCCATTAGCTAGAGTGTTGGTGAAATTGATAACATATGTTGTGAATATCTGTATTAAGTCAGCCTTATGAGTTTGAGGCTCTTCTTTTACTTTGGTTGCTTCATAGGTTTTGGCAGCAGTAGGTTGCATGGCCGGTATCACGCCAAGAAAATATAGAGACTCCACCGCTGGAGGGAAATCCCCAAACTTGGTTGGTGTAGTGAGGTAGCCATTCCTTATGTGGTCCTGGACCACAAGTGGGCCAAAAAACACACCAGGAGTGTGGGCTACAGCCGCCATTGCAGAGTTATGACCTGCACAAAAATTATAATGTGAGTACATCTTATTGTTAAGGTGTTGTCCGATGGAGAGATGAAGGGAAGGGAGGTCCTCAGTAGATTCACCATCTCTGTGAGAACCATTTTTTAACTTAAAATATCTTTTCTTTTTTTATCTTTTATTTATTTATTTATTTACATGGACATGATCTTATTTAGTTCATTTGACCTCCCCCACTAACCTCGATTAGTGTTAATTATATCAGCACAAAGGTTGAACCGCCTTGATTAACCATCAAACAACCCCTTTAAAACAGAAGAGTGTGACTCACAATTGAATGAAATGAATTGTACATGAAAGAAAATAAAGTTGCAAGCATGCAATCTATTTTTTTGGAATTTTTTTATATTTATTTCATTTTTATTGATTTTTAAATTCATTTTCTAAGTTTTTATCTATTTTAAAATCATTGATTTCATTTATCTAATTATTTTCGTCATTTATTTATTTAAATTATAATTATATTAATTATGTTAATATTTTTATTTATTTATTTGATTTAAAGGAAGATTAACCTAGGGTGGGTCAAAAATGATATGAAACATGACTTGTTTGTTATTTTTAAGTTATGATAAATTAAACAACAATGTTTATGAAATATTTTATTAAGGTTTGTCGAAAAATTAGTTGATTTTAATTAAGAAATCAATTGGTGAATAGTATGAAATAAACGTTACACTACATGTAATTACACATATTAAATATGATCAAAGTAGTGATATTAGCCCAATACGCCCATTAAGCATTAAGCAACATGTTCATGGTCATTTAATAAGTCTTGTCATCAAATTCATAAGATCGGCCCAATAAGGAAGCTCGGCCCAATAAAAAGAGTTCAGACCAACAAAGAGGCCTAATAAGCAAGTCCAATAAGGAAGCCCAATAAGCAAGTCCAATGGACTTTTTAAGACTTGAGAAAATAATTAATATTGTGTCTTGCATAATTTTCTTTAGAGCTGTCTTGTAGACCCTTCTTCTAGACCGCCTTGTAGTCTTTTTCAGAGCCTTGCTCTGTTTTCAAACTTAAGAAAATCCTCCATTTTGCTTGGGGTGCCCCCTCCTTTTATAGTGGGAGGAAGAAGAACCACCATCGGTATGTTTGGGTACCTCCACCGGGAGGTATGATTTGACAATTTTCACTTTAGCCCTTGCCTTTTTCATTTTTTGTGTATTTTTGGAAAGAGAAAGAGACCGAAGAGAGGAGGAGACTTGGGTCTCCTCTTTCTGCCTCTCTCTGCTAGCCGCGGCCAATAAAGGAAGGTCGCAACCCTCTCTTCCTCCTCCTCTTGCGCAAAGAGCAAAGCGGCGGTGGCGGTGCAGGCGGATAGCAGCGGCGACAGTACAAGCAAGTGGCGGCGGCGATTGTGGCTCAGGTTGGTAGCGGCGGGCCAAAGCAAAGGCGGCGGCGGCGGCAGCACGGGCAAGCAACGGCAGCAGTAGGGGTGAGCAGCAGCGGTGGCTGCGGCTCCAGCGAGCAGCGCATGCAGGTGAGGCCAGCGGCAACCTCCTCTCTTTCTCCGCCTCTTCTTCTTCCTCCCGCGGTGGCAGGGCCAGGGAGAGGTGAGTTTTTTTGTTTTGTTTTGTTTTGTTTCTTTCTTATCTGCAATAGGAAAACCGGATCAAATCCGGCGCAACAATACACCAAGAGGAATTCGAAGAGAAGTGCATGATCTAGCAAATTTGCTCTTTGGTTATGGCTGTGAGGCTATGCAGATAGATCGAGCATAAGGACAATAAAGATCAAATGATGATGAGTCATCCCGGTCTTGTTGGCAATATTAGTTTTTTTTTTCTTTTTTTAATGTAAATTTCAAAATTCAACATCAAGACTTGTTCATTTAATGTAAAACATTTCATATTTGATGTATATCATAGTTATCATTGCTCTTATGTAACATTTGACGTCCAATATAATATGAATGCATGTATGTTTTTTTTAATGCAAATGTGAAGTTCTTCAAATTCACTGATTTTTCTTGCATTTTTTGAAATTTACCATTTTTTCTGCATTTTCCTGTTTTTCTGATCTTTTCATGATTTTCCACAATTTTTACAAAAACAAAATATAAATTTTTTAATCTGGAGGATCTAGGATTAGCTAGAATTCCCAAGGATCGGCTGGATTGCTGACCTGATCCAGATTGAAATTGGGATCAGCACAAGCCAATTTCTAGGCCAATCTGATACTTTGTTCCATGCTTGGATGTCAATGGGTTTAGCCAACCACAAGAAATGCATTAAGTGCTTACGAGGATACAAGTAGGTACTTTTGAGTATAACTTCTTGTGAGATTAATTGTGTTGATCTCCTAGTTCTGAATTTTCTAAAGTAACTTTACCAAGAAATTTAGTTCCAATTTTCCACTGCCATTCAACTAATTTAAGTTTGGTCTTGTCCACCAAACCATGTACTTCAATCTAGCAATCAAATCCTTTACTATTATTATTATTAGTTATATTTTTTTTCACTGTGCATTCAAACCATGCGACACTGCACACTATCCAAAGAAAAAAAATGAAAAGAAGACAACGAAAAGCATTTGAACCTTGTCAAATTTGAGAAATTTGACCATGGATTCAAACCACTATTTATAATTCCTTTAATCTGGGAAGTGAAAGTCTATGCTGGAATATAGCATCTTTCAGAAATATGTAAGATCTTGAACATTGTATTTTGACTGTGAATTGGAAACAAAGGTCATTATGGTGAGGATACAAAGGCGGGCCTCTTTGACTTGGCGCTTGTGCACTGTCGGAGGAGGACTCCACATGCTACACACAGGCATCCCGTACAAAGTGCAACTACCTAGTAGTTCTCCCCTAGCCAGCACATCTCCTCCCCTCTCCTTCCCTCTCTTGCTTGCTTCACACCAGACCACTGGGACACCTTATTGCAATGCCATCCCTGCGGAACTTGGCCAACTCATCTCCTTCGCCGATGTCGTCCCTACTATGCCCCGGTCCACTGCACCACCCCAATAGCCCTGCCCCACTGACACCAACTCAGCCAGCCATCAGCAATGTTGCACTTGCCTCGTCGTCGTCCACCCAGCCAACTACCTACCCTGTTGCAACCAGGTCACATTGCCACCGTCCACACCACTAGTGCCAACCTACCCAATTGCTACCACTCGAGAGTGCACAGTGCATTGTGTGTTGTGCATTGCACCGACATTGACACAACACCATCACACTTGTGCCAACAGCGACCCAATAGCATAACACGTCAACCTGCCATCGTTGACTATTGCCCATCAACCTATTTTATGTCTCAAGAGTTATACGTAGCCTGTTATCTCCCTGCAATTGTACTCAGGAGTCAGGACACATGAAGGGGGTCTTCCCCATGCACTAGCGTGGAGGGACATGCTCTTCTCTTCCTTCCATTTACTTATTTATTATATGATCTTATTTGCCACCGAGATGAGAGTAGGATCCTAGCCAATGATTCGGGTCACTGCTAGAGTGTGTGTGTGTTGCGTCGGATTTTTTACCTGCCTCCCCCCTTGAAACCAAAAAAAAAATGAAGAGAAGAAGGGAGGGGGGGACTTACCTCCACTGCCTACAGAAGTGGCCACCGCCACTGCCCACACTGCCGCCGCTGCTGTCCTGCTCGCCGCTGTCCAAGTAAGGAAGAGAGGAGGAGGAGGTCGCGCGCCTCCTCCATCCCAGCTGCCTCTCTCTGCCGATGCCCTAAGCCCAAAAGTGGAAAAGAAAAAGAAAGTGGGGAGAAAAGAAAGGAATAAAAGACAAAAGGGGGGAGAATATAAAATGTCAAGTGAAACTTGCCGAAATGAATTTTCTAAACTTGTCGAAACGAGTTTCAAACATGCCGGAACGATACAAACTTGCCGGAACAGGGTCTCTCCTCCTTCCCCTATAAAAGGGAGGGGGGCGCCCAAGGCCAAAGGAGGATTTTTTGGACTTCGGAAAGAAGCAAAGTTTTTGAAGACTACAAGGCAGTCTAAGAGAGAGGGTCTTCAAGGCAACCTTAAGGGAAATTGTGTAAGGCACAATATTAATTTTCTCAAGCTTTAAAAGGTCCATTAGACTTGTTTATTGGGCCGGATTTCTTTATTGGGCGAGATCGACACATTTTATACGATGACTTGTTAAATAACCATGTTCACGTTGCTTAAGGCTTAATGGGCCGAAAGTTGATGTAGCCACACATATGCTCAGATGCTTAACATATTAATGGGCCTATTGGGCTAATTTCATTGTTTCCACAATGTTTGATATGTGCAATTATATGTTGTGTAACGTTTATTTCGTGCTCTTCATTAATCAAGTTATTAACAAAACTCAACTAATTCCGCAACAAAGTTTAACAAAATATTTCACAATAATTCTGATTTAATTAATAATATCCTAAATAACAAACAAGTCACGAAACACATCATTTTTTATCCACCCTAAGCTAATCCACTCTTAAATCAAATAAATGAATAAAAATGTTCATTTAATCCATATAATTATAATTTTGATAAATAAATAACGAAAATAATTAAATAAATGAAATAAATGATTTAAAATAAATAGAAAATGAGTAAAATGTATAAAAAAACAAATAAAAAATAAAATAAATAACAGAAAATAAAAAATAGATTGTTTGCTTGTAACCTTATTTTCTTCATGTGCAATTCATTCTCTTTAATTGTGAGTTACTTTCTTTTGTTTTAAAGGGGTTGTCTGATGATTAATCAAGGGTATTCAGTCTTTGTACTGATGTAATTAACACTAGTCTCGGCTAGTAGGGAGAGGTCAAACGAACCTATAAAAGCATGTCAATGTGAATAAATAAAGACAACATAAAGAACCCACAACACAAAGATATTTAATTTTTTTAAAAAATAAAAAATGTTCTCACAGTGAGTAAGACCCTATTCTCGGAGGCTCCATCTAGACCTTGTTGGTGGATGTGTCCTACCCTAGTTGTTCGTAGTTCTTCAACTACCATGGTCCTATGTTTCTGTTTTGCGAGTGATGCCTATGGGCTATACTTCTTGTTTGCGACGTAGTTATTTTCTTGGTATTAGCATTACTGTCTGTTTGATTGTTATTCGTTTACCCTCCATCGCTGATCTCATTTTCAAGTCATTAGAGTGCCTCATTACACGTGTCGTCCCTCATCACATTGTCATTGTTAGAACTTGCCATTTGTTGGATCCAAAAAATTCTCCCTCTTGGAAACCCTAAAATGTTTACGGAGGAAGTCATTAGTTTCAGGTGGTTCAATTGAAATGGGGTCTAAGAAGAAAAAAAGGAAATCAAACAGTCCCTAATGGAAGCCACACCTCAAGAGGCCCTTAGGAGTTTATGTGTTGCTGCACTATATCTTATACTCCTCACCAAAAGGGGCACAATTAAGAAAGCCCTCTTACAATGGTGAAAGTGAAGGTTTCACCCCTCTTTTCTATGGGGGTGAAAAGCTAAAAAGGGGAGAGAGAATCCCCACCCTACGGACTACCACCTCACACTGAAAATGAGGGGTGTGTGAGTTAAAAGGCTATGCTACCTCATACTAAAAAGAGAAGGACAGCAGGGGCCAAAGAGCTTGCCACCTCACTGAAAATGAGGGGTGTGCGAGTTAAAAGGCTATGCCACCTCATACTAAAAAGAGGAGGGCATTAGGGGCCAAAGAGCTTGGACCTCACACTGATATGAGGGTGTATGGGCCAAAGAGCTTACCACCCCATCTGAGGCTCACACCTCATAAAAACAAAGGAGGGGTTATGGGCCATTTCACTCTTATAAAATAATAAAGAAAAGACAAAGGATGATTCTGCCATGACACCTCATAAAAAAGAGGCTGTTATGGCACCTCATAGGAAAAAAGGGGGGGGATGCATACTCTACTCCCCTTAAGGAGAAAGGGACAAAATAAGAGCCATGTGACACCTCATAAAGGGGCTTTTCCCTTTGCTTCCACATGAGAGTTAAAAACAAATCATAAATAAATGAACAGAGGGGCAGCTCAGGTATAGCCACCTCATCCCATGGGTATTAAAAAAATAGAGAGAAAGGGATGGAAGAAAGAGAATGGTCACCCCTGATACTGGAGACTTGTGAGGTGGCAGCAGGCCCCTCTCTGGCCCCTGAGCCTCTATAAATAAAGGGGTCTTCTCCCCTTAAAGAAAATGGATAGAGAAGCTTGAGGAGCACTGCAGGGGAGAAGCTTGAAGGGACTGTGCTGGGAGGGACTTGCAAAGACTGCTCTTGAAGAGGCTTGCAAGGATAGCTCCTGAAAAAAGGTTCTAAGGACAGCAAGGAGGCACTCACCAAGACAAGCATTGTAAGAAAAAGAAGGAAAGAAGAACAGGAAGGAGAAGAAGGTAGAGGGGTCAACTCTGATTCCTGGCAAGAAGATCCAAAGTTAAAGCCTTTGAGAGGAACCTAAATCCTCCAAAAGGCAAATTTCAGGAATCTGCATCGTCATTATATTATATCCAGGGACTTGACAATGTGGTTTATACCCCCATCAAGTCAGGGAAACATGATTACATGAACACCATAACTATCTTCAGCAACATTGACCCTCGGAATTTTTTTAAAGCTTTTATTTCTGAAAAGAAATGTGTAAAAAAAGGAGAAAGATCAAAACTGAGGTGAAGGGCAACCGGATTGCCTTCTCATTTGTATGAAATCTTTAAAAAAAAATCACATTTTCTACAATCTAACCACATGATGAACCTCATCATGTCTTAGACTTTCCTTTAACTTTGACCTGAGTTTTCTTTCTCTAAAACGATAGGAATATTCCCATGGTGTTGCGGACTGCCCAGGATTCCCAAAGCCAAGGGAACCAGAATAAGATGCACTCACTTATTTGACTTGGGTCAGTCTGGCATTTCAGTGAAGGCATTTTAGAATTTATCATATTAAAGACACTTCAGACATATAAAATTAACATGAAATCTCAACAAATAACATCACTTACATCTGTAACTTATTGCATTCACCTGAGTTTACATCCCTTTTTATGTATCACAATGGGTATTTTTTCGAAAATATCTCATGGAAGTTAATCAAGGGTCTTTGGTTAATGAACCGATGTAATTAACACTAACCAACGTTAGTTGGGACAGGTAAATGACCCGGATCCGTAGTCACATGCTTAATCCGACATCCATGACCCCCCAAGGGTTCATCTCAAACCCTTGAAATCCTCATTTAGCTGAATGGAGATGGGACAACATGCATCCAAATAACCAACTTCAAATTAATAAATAAACAACTCGAATGAAGGAGAAAAAACACTTCTTCGAGGGGGTAAACACCATCATCTCTGGGCCATATCTTTAGGGAGACCAGCAGATGCCATCACTTCACTATACCCACACATCTCATTGGAGGGACTTCTATTACTTATTTGGGCCATGTAGCTAGTTAACCCATTTGCAGGGACTTCTACTACTTATTTCTTGTTGTCAATGCTGCATACGTTGTTTGGGTGTTCCCATCGCATTAACCCAGAGAACATTTAGGCTGAGTAAATACTATCATAAACAGAAATCATTATAAATCCAAAAGCCAACTACTCTTGTTACATCAATATACTGGCTTTCTTTTGCCTTTGCTCAGCTTGTAGAACCTTTCTTTTTCTGAAAGCCTACATGTCACCATCCCATGTAGTTAAGAAAAAAATTATCTACTTTCTTCAAAACATATACTGTGATACATTCACCATGTGAACATGTATTTATTTCATTCTTAGAGTTATGACCTCAATTTGATATTTCATGTTGTCCAATGATAGTAATAAAGCTTACTTTTTTCTGGTATATCAGTTTCTTTGAGATGAATGTTGGAAAATTTGTTGGATCGAGATGGCACTCTAGATGTCCTAGAGGGGGGTGAATAGGACTTCTTGTGCTTTAAAAAATTCTATCTGAAAATAGATAACACTAAATAGAATTGTTAGTACTTAGTGTGTGTGTGAAACAAGTGAAAACTTGACGGAAACAATCACACAAATGCACAAGAGATTTTATCCTGGTTCGGCCCTTCCCACATGGAAGTCCTACGTCCAGTCCCCAAACAACCACTTGGGATTTCACTAACTGCCAAGAACACTTGACCTTCTCTCAAACTGAGAGGTAATACAAACCACTGGCAACCCAGCAAGTCTTCCCTTCACCAAGGGGTACAAGCACCACCTACACCTGTAAGTCTTCCCTTCACAAAAGGAGCACTGCAGGGAACAAACCCCCCTGTGAGTTATCTTACATAGAAGTGAAAACACTAGTGTGTCTGCTCAACAGAATGAGCAAACACAGAGAATCAGAAATAGAAACAAATAGAAATGAATCTCTAACTCTTTCTGAAACTAAGAAGGTGGACTGAGAAGATCTGCAAAGCAGTATGCCACCAAAGAAGAAGACTTCTAAAAACCAATGGAGAGCATGGAAGTCGAGGAATGAGGTGTAGCTCTCTCTCTCTTTTCAGTGGCTCTTCCAGCTTTCTGATAGGAGTGGAATGTAAGCTTCTATCTCTATGTCTTCTATCTTCTTCTATTCATCCTTGTTGTTCTGGTTCAAGCTTCGGCTTCTATATATGGGCTTCAAAGGCTTGATCTTCCCATTTGAAGCTGATCGTTGGAAACTAGCCGTTTGAAGAGTAGCCGTTAAACCTTTGACATCTTGAGACTTCTGTGATGACCATCAGTTTTTCAGTTCAAAGAGTCCCAAAGTCTTCAAGATAGGTAGCTTCATTAATGTTCTGCAAGTTCCATACCCAAGATTGAAAGCAAGCTTCAGTGGGTAGCTGCATATCTGAAACATTATAAAAGGAGCATAGATACCTCCATACCTTGGAGGTAGGTGAGATAGAAATATGTAAAGTACAAATCAGTTCAGACAGAAATGTTCAGAGCATTTAAGGATAGACAGATAGTTGTATGGGGAATACACAGTTTCTTCCTGAAAGTCATGGTGTTTCTGACAGTGGTAGGTGAGCTCTGACAGATAGCCCATGTTGCTTATACCTACCATCATATTAAAACTTTAGTCCATTTGTCAAATAGGAATAGACCTTAAATTTCTTATAGTGAGAAAGACAGTAAGCATACTAACATTGTAGATCTCAAAAAAACATTTCAAATGAGAGGATAATATAATATTTTTCCCGCCAAAAGATATTTTGAATTTTATGATAGCAGAAAAATAATCATAAGTCTCATAGAAAATATTCTTATGTAAAAGATATTTTAATATGAATAATGAAAACTCATAAAGAAATCAAGATAATGAATTATTAAATTCTGTGCTAAAAGACAGAAATAGAAAGATTATCTAAGTACAAGTATACAGGAGTTGATATGTGATACTTCGACTTTAAAGAAGTCGGAGTCAAAGACATGCATACAACTCTTCAACTATATAGAAGTCGCAGTGAGACATTTGATTGACAAAAGACTTCGACTTGTTAAGAGTCGGAGTGTTATAAGTTTGTTTACTAATCGATGTCATACTTCGACTTTTAAGAAGTCGGAGTGCCAGCAAATAGATAATAGACTTCGACTTTCCTAGAGTCGGAGTAAGGTACAATCAACAAGACTTCGACTTATCTGAAGTCGGAGTAAGTCCGACTTCGACTTTCAAGGAGTCAGAGTAAGGCTTAATGGATAAGCAATCGGTATAAAGACATCAACTTTTGAGGAGTCGGAGTCATGCCAGACTTCGACTTTTCCGGAGTCGGAGTGCTACCAGTTTGTTCATCAATTGAAGCAATATGTCGACTTTTCTAGAGTCGGAGTCAGTATGATATACAATATATGCTGTGGACTTAGAAAAATTTCGTTTCAGTGTTGATATTTAGATTTTGTGTAAGCATAAATTTTGGCTAAGATATATTACAGTATATATATATGAAAGCCTTTGTATATTAATTTTCATAAATAGTAGTAAAAAGATATTAAAAGGTTTTGTCATAGCAAAAACATTATGATAAATGTTTAGCAATATATTAGCAATATTTTTAGGGATAGTTGCTCAACAAAATTGTCTTTTCTCAGAAAAAGAGGAAAGTTTCTGTCTTAGCACTCCCTCTTGTGTTCTTAAATGTACAAACTGCCCTCCTATTCAATTTAATAAACTTCATCATCAGTTGCCTGACAAAAACCCACTATTGGAACATTGCCACATTGTAAAGGGATATTTTGTGACCTGTTAAAGTGCCAATCCCATTTCCAACTTAAAGCATGAAACACTTTTCATTACATATCAATCGTTGGATGATGTATGAGGGAAATAGCCTATAGAATCAATGAAGCATTCTACATGCTGTTTGTATTTGTATTTTTAGTCTGGTACACTTCAGTAAATTACGGATGTGTGGATCAATTTTTTCTCTATGTTTGCTTGCTTGAATATCAGAAATGAAAAGACTAGGAAAGTTCAGTATCTCTGAGATCTGGAATCTTTTTTTGGTGTCAAAAAAATCTCAAATGCTCCATCTGATATTGTATTTATATTAATGAATGTGATCACTTCCAGGGGTGTCAGCAGAGGGGGAAGATTCTGTTGCAGAAGCAGAACGATCTGTAATAGAAAGTCTCAGCAGGTGTAGCTTAGATTTTTCCTTTTTTTCATGTATAGTGATGTTTAACTATATTTTTATTCAGAACAGTATATCCTGATTATATGGAACGACTCTATTGCGAAAGCAGAATGTTCTGTAACAGTAAGTCTCAGCATGTGTGGCTTAGATTTTTTTTTCTTTATTTATATTGATGGTTGGCCAATTTTTATTCACAATCGTATATCCTGTTGAAATTATATGGAACATGCAAGAGCAAGTAGAAAAACTCACATACCCTGGGGGAGGGAGGCCTTACCAACCCAAACGTGGGCATGACGTAGTTTCTGGGCTCAGGGTTTAGTCACATGACATAATCAAACTTGCATTTCTTTAAGGATATTATCAAAGACGGTTAATAAAAGGTTGTTGATTATATAATCAATGTAATTAACACCAGTCAAGGCTAGTGGGGAGAGGTCATCCATGAATCCATACACCAGATTGGAATCTACATGGGGCCTCATTCCAACTTCCAAGTTCCTAAAAGCCATTTTTAATTCTCTTCTTCAGTCCTGTGGAAGATGGGGGATTTGGAGTTGCAAGTGATATGGAACACCAATCCAATATCACCGGACCCCATGATAAACAAAAGGATTTAAAAAGTTGTTTTTTATTGTGCTGTCCTAATTGATTAGAGTTTGAAGGTATTGAGCAATTCTGTGTTCCAGGCATGTCCGAGCCGTTGTTGCCACACTTGGAAGGCAGCATGGAATTGCTAGAAGAGCTGACAAGTGGCAACATCTGTATGCTGGGTTCACTATATGGTTATCACAAATGGAAGCAGTTGGTAAGAATCCTCTGTCCTTTGCTCCTACTGACCCAGTCACATTAAAAATCATCAGAAGCATACATGTGATTTTTTTTATATATAAATAATGTGGGGCATGGATTTGAACCTAGGTCCTAAAGGTGTACATTGGAGGGCCTTAACCACTGAGGCACTTCTTGTGTACATACATGCGATTTTTCTCACCTTTGCTGATATAGTCTCAATACTGAGTAAATTCTCTTGATAAATGACTTTGACAATGTGATCCCTTCATACAAGAATGATTTCAACATGTCATGTTGCTTCCGAATCCACATTGATGATTAGAGTATTTGATTTAGGAACCATGCCAAAGTATTATTCCCAAATAGGTAGGGAGATACATATGAGGCAGTTTCATGTCTCTGAGCTTAATGAACTTTTTATATTGAATTCACAAATATTGATGATGACAGTTGGTTTTCTTGAATCTGCCTTTATATTCAAAGTATCTCCAATTAAGTGCTTAATTGCAAGTGTTACACTTGTTTTACATTTCTAATTGTCCCATAAAATTTAGACTGTACAGTTTTAATTGCTATCTTTTACAAAAGTCATCATTGTGCATTGTATGAATGGTGCAGGCATGCTGTTGACTGTAATTGGATATACACCTAAATGAAGACTTTATTTAACTTGGGGTCCTACATGCTTACTGGTTGTTTGAGCTTATGCTAATTGCATCTACAATTAATAGGAACTAGACTTACCAAAATAACTAACAGAATGAATTAGGTGTAAGCAAAATGATAAATCAATGAATTGAGACTTGGTCATTATCTTCTGTTGGAGTTAAGAGAGTGAAGACAGAGCAACTTCTCTGTTGAGGCCAGTATTTGAATCCAGAGATTACAATACCTTAGAAAATTTTGGTTAGCAAAAAGGAAATGTTACATTGCCTTCACTATTTCATATTTGGTCGTGGACCACATCTCTGTGAAGGTAACATCACATGCCCATTCCTTTATTACCTTTAAGAGTAAATAATGAGAACTTGCATCATGATCTTTTCCATACGTCCACATATTTGACTCACTCCTGCCAACATTTTGCACCATGGAACATGTAGATCCAAGGCATATGTAAGAGCACACATGGTGAAACATATAATCCATCTGCAGAAAAACATGAGCTGGAGAGCGCACATGACGCTATCTAGTTAAACCTGAGAAAGGCACTTCGATAAAATACCTGGGACAGAAATATTTTAGAAAGATTAATCATAAAAGCAAATATTGGCAAATAAGATTAGAGAAAAAAGTAATCTTATGTTCTGCACCTATGGGACACCATGTATAGTAATTATCTAAAGCAAAATTGTTGTTTAAAATCTTCAAATAAGAATATGCAATTTTTTAAGAAATATGAATCTCCTGCTGTCCATGTAGATGATGCTCCAGCATTTTCCAAAATATCATCAGAAGATAAGAACCATGTTCTAGTAATGGTAAAGGGATGTAACAAACACGGTAAAACAGCAGGTGAGAGGAGAGAAAATGGCAATTTCTTCAAATAAAATTGAATTAAACTTTCCTTACATGGGCCTCTCACCTGCTCTAATGGACTGTTGGCCGATGGTGGCCTGTTAGGATGTAAACTGTAAAACAGTTCTTTGAGAGGCAAATCATGAGGAAGTCAGAGACTGTCTTAGCAATTTTCACAAATTATTCATTGTCGGATGGGAGTAATGAAACTTGATTTCTATTAACCAACTCCCAAAGGGATGCCATATACTTGTTCTCTTATCATTCGCTGATGTCAAGTTCAAAAGTCTCTATAACCTGATATTACATTCTAAGCCTTTAAACTATGGCCATTCTGGTGTAATATGTTAGAATATTAAGCATCAAGCAAATAGGTGCATTGGTCCTTAAGTTTCTGGCAACCCAAATGGTCCTGTGTCCTAGGATGATCTTACTAGTTCTTTTCACTTTTGCAGATGAGGCTTCAGCTAAGGAAGAGGCACGGAAGCATATAGAATATGGGCGTGTAGGCTACTCAAATGCAGATGTGGTAGTTAATTTTGGCGGATGGGAATCTGATGGTGCTCAAATAATTGCACAAGCTTGCCTTAGTGCCCTCAAAAGATTAATTATATCAGATAACCAACTAACAGGTACCATCCTTCTGTACCATTCTCTTTAACATAAGCATTCTGCTCCATTTCCTGACTATATTGGCTCAGATCAGAAATTGCATTTGGGAACATCTTTCACATTTTTCTTTTAAAGTGGTTTTCTCTATACTGTGAAAACAAGATTCTTCTGCACGGAATCACTTAACATCCAATTTCCAATGAGTTAATGGACTTCAAATTTTTATGAACAAAACCTCTCAGCTCATGCATGTTTCTTGCTCTAGCAGTAGATAGCTCTTAGGAAAGTGTCGTGGAATCAGTCAGATACCAGGAAGAGAAACAGAAACAAACAGACAAGGAGATAGTGAAAGACAGATTGCTAGACATGGAGAGAGAGATCATCACCGTGTCATTTATTTAGAGTTGGCTACATGAATCATATGCTCCATTTTGTTCTATCTAATGCTGTTTTCATAGTCAAAGGTTAAGTTTTCACCTTATTTTAAGTCTGTGAGAATATTTTTTAAACACTTTAAAAATTTTAAATTTTATCTTTGAATTTGATTTATTTGGATTTTTATTTACATGGACATGGTCTTATTTAGTTCATTTGACCTCCCCTACTAACTGCGGTTAGTGTTAATTATATCAGCACAAAGGCTGAATACCTTTGATTAGCCATCAGACAAACCCGTTGAAATAAAAGAACGTGACTCACATTTGAATGAAATGAATTATACAAGGAAAGAAACATAGTTGCAAACATGCAGTACATTTTTTTGGAATTTTTTTTATATTTATTTCATTTTTATTGATTTTTAAATTCATTTTTCTCATTTTTTGGTATTTTAGAATTATTGATTCCATTTATTTAAATATTTTCGTTATTTATTTATTTAAATTAGAATTATATGGATTAAATTAATATTTTCATTTATTTAGTTGATTTAAATGGAGATTAACTTAAGGTGGATCAAAAACAACACTGAGACATGACTTGTTTGTTGATTTTATGTTATTGAAAATTATATGACAATGTTTGTGAAATATTTTATTAAGGTTGGTTGAAAAATTGGTTAGTTTTGGTTAAGAAACCAAGTAGCGAAGTGTTTAAAATAAACGTGACACTACGTGTGATTATTCGTATAGGACATGATTAAATGAGATAAATTAGTCCAATGGGCCCATTAAACATCACATGCACAAATATATCACAGGGCGGCCCATTAACCATCATTAGGCCCATTAAGCATCAAACAACATGGTCATTTAATTCATCATATCATGGAAATTACAAGTCCGGCCCAATAAGCAGTTTATGGCCCAATGAGAAATTTGGCCCAATAAGGGGAAACCCAATGGACCTTGTTTCTGAATTTGGAGAAAATTAAATCGTGCCTTGCACGATGTTCTTTAGGGCTGCCTTGCAGTCTCTTCCCGAAGCCTTGCTCGGGTTTTCTCTCTTCCAAAAATCCCCACCTTGCCTGGGACGCCCCCTCCTCCTTTTTATAGTGAATGGAGGAAGAGCCCCCAGCCGGAACGTTTGCGTTCCCTCCCCGGAGGTCTTGCATTCTTCACAGGGGGTTTATGCAATTTTTGGGTTGTGTATTTATAGTTTAGTCCCTGTTTTTTCCCTTCTTTCTGTTTTTTTCCTTTCCGTTTTTTGTTCGGCCCCTTCCTGGGTTGGCTCTACGCGAAGCAGAGCAGGGAAGAGGAGGGCCTCGCGATCTCCCTCCTCCTCTCTTCCTGTCGGCAGCGCAACAGGGGTGGCACGACGAAGGTGCAGCAAGGCGGCGGCACAGCAGGGGTGGCGCGGCGGTAGGGCAGCCAAGCAGTGGCGCGGCAGCAGAGCAGCCAAGGCGGCGGCGGCGTGTAAGCAGCAACAGCGGCGGGAGCAAGCAGCGGCAGCGCGCAGGGGTGGAGCCATCGGCGGCGACTGCAAGGGCCAGCAAGGGGGCCGGCAGTGGCTACCCCACGCAGGGGAATCGGCAGCCTCTCCTCCCCTGCAAACCAGAGCGAAGGCTGCTGCTGGTTAGGGGGGTAAGGAGACGGCGGCTCCTTCTCCTTCGTCTCTCCTTCCTCTTCCTACAGCGGGTGTGTCAGGCAGTGGCTGGGAACGTGGGTGAGATCCCTCCCCCCCTTCTCTTTTATTTATGCATTTTCTTTGTTTATCTATTCTCCTTTTTCTTCTTCTTCTATAGAGTCGGACAATAAAATCCGGCACAACAAAGTCCTCTGCAAGTCCTAGCATTTTTCTACTTTCGTCAACTAATGCTTAACTGTCGGACGCGGAAAAATATTCACCCTTTCTTTTCTTTTTCTTTCTATTTTATTTTTACGGGCATGTCAGTCTGTATAACAGACAAATTTATAGTGTCCATTTATTGGATAACATTTATTCCGCGCATTTATTTTATCAGACGATTAGGGTTTCGTGTACTGAACCTTTCCCCACCGACTGAAGTCGGTGTTAATTTACATCTAGTTAAACTCGAACACCTTTGATTTTCTGTCAAAGAAAGCCTTTTGTCTCTGTTTGTTGTGGCAACAATGACCTTAATGGTCGCCCTTTATGGGTATACACTCTTGCAAATGAAATTGAAAACTTTAATATTTGTACACATGTAATTTAAATTACAATTGGTCTTTCAAGACGTGTACAAAAGGGTCCCGATTATATAATTGAGTCTTCAACACTTCATTCGATCACGATCTGATTCTTCCAAATTTGCTTCAGTCACGATCAGACCGTTGACTTGGATTTCATCACAATGAGACTGTTGGATCGCCAAGATGATCACTACCAGTCCATTGTTTTGCTTCATGGTCACCGTCACCATTTGATTGTGACGGGACCTTTGAGCGGTCTTGCTAGGTTTCTGCCAACTTGTACCCTTTCTGGGTGCTTCTGTTGTTTTCGGTATCCCGAGGTCTTTTCACTCATTCAGTGACTTCTCGAGGTACACTTATCATTTCTTGGCTCCCTGGGGATTTCCAGTCATTTCTTGACGTCCCAGGGCTTTTCAGCCACTTCCTGACCTTTAACAGGGATTCCTGCCATTTCTTGGCGATCCCAAAATTGAGGATGACCAGCCATGAGCTGGGCCCAGGAGAGCGCACGCTGCCTCAGAGAAGCGACGTGTGTACTGCTCCACCGAGCCATGCAAACAACATGAGCCAGGCAATTTCCTCCCTTTAAAGGGACTTTTCTGTCATTTCTTGCTTTTAAGGAGTTTACTGCAACTTCTGGCCCTTCAAGGACTTTTCCGCAGTTCTCCACCCTCTGAAGGATTTTGATGCAACTCTCTGCCCTTTCTGGGACTTCTGCAACTTTTCCTTATCAGGATATTTTTGCAAGCATCGGCTGCCATGATCAAAGAATGGAAAACTGGGCCAATGTTGTTTTTTGAAGAAGAAATTTGGAGGAGACATGGACAACATTATATTCATAACTGTCCTGGGGGCCCCTTGTCATTTACTAACATTTCCAGGTACTTCTGCCATTTCCTGGCCTTTTCTGACCTTCTGCCATTAGCTGACATCTTCGGGTTCTTTCTATCATTTCTTCACTCCCCCGAGTAGTTCTCAGTATCCCCGTCATTGATTGACTTTTCCAACTGCTTCTGCCATTTCTTGGTCTTCTTAGGCATCCTTGCCATTTCTTGGCTTGCTCGAACATCCCTGCCACTTCTTGGCTTTCCCGGACATCCCTGCCATTTCTTGGCTTTCTCGAACATTCCTGCCATTTCTTGGCTTTCTTGGACATCCCTGCCATTTTCTGGCTTTCCTGGACATTCCTGCCATTTCTTGGCTTTCTGGGACATCCCTGCCATTTCTTGGTTTTCTCGGACATCCCTGCCATTTCCCAACTTTCTCGGACATCCCTGCCATTTCCTGGCTTTCCCAGACATTCCTGCCATTTCCTGGCTTTCTTGGACAACCCTGCCATTTCCTGGCTTTCTGGGACATCCCTGCCATTTTTTGGCTTTCTCAGACGTTCCTGCCATTTCCTGGCTTTCTCAGAAATCCCTGCCATTTCTTGGCTTTCTCGGACGTTCTTGCCATTTCTTGGCTTTCTCGGACATCCCTGCCATTTCCTGGCTTTCTGGGACATCCCTGCCATTTCCTGGCTTTCTGGGACATCCCTGCCATTTCCTGGCTTTCTGGGACATCCTTGTCATTTTCTGGCTTTCTCGGACATCCCTACCATTTCCTGGCTTTCTCGGATGTTCCTGCCATTTCCTGCCTTTATCGGACATCCCTGCCATTTTCTGGCTTTCTCGGACATCCCTGCCATTTTCTGGCTTTTTCGGACATCCCTGCCATTTCCTGGCTTTCTGGAACATTTTTTGGGACGTTCCTGCCATTTCCTGGCTTTCTCAGACGTTCATGCCATTTCCTGGCTTTCTCGGACATCCATACCATTTCCTAGCTTTCTCGGACATCCCTGCCATTTCCTGGCTTTCTGGGACATCCCTGCCATTTCCTGGCTTTCTCGGGCATCCCTGCCATTTTCTGGCTTTCTCGGACGTTCCTACCATTTTCTGGCTTTCTCGGACGTTCCTGCCATTTCTTGGCTTTCTCGGACATCCCTGCCATTTCCTGGCTTTCTGGGACATCCCTGCCATTTTCTGGCTTTCTCAGACGTTTCTGCCATTTCTTGGCTTTCTCGGACATCCCTGCCATTTCTTGGCTTTCAGAGCAACTTCTGCCATTTTTTGGCCTTTCGGAGCAGTCCCGGGTAATTCCGCCATTTATTGGCTTCCCTCAGTGCTACTGCCATTTATGGGCGTTCTTGAGTGCTTCGGCCATTTGTTGACTTCCTCAAGTGTCTTCGCCATTGATTGGCATACTCAGACATTTCCGTCATTAACTGACTTTTCCGAGCACCTTTGGCAAGTGGGGTTAACTCAGGCCCGACCCAGGAGAGCGCACGCCACTTCAGAGAAGTAACGTGGGTACCGCTCCACCGAGTCGTACCGAGGACATGCCTGTTTTGAGCTTTGTCGCCTTTGGAACTTACCAGGGGCTTCGTGCCATTTTCTGGATTGACCAAAGGTTTCCATGCAATTCTTGAACTCCGTGAGGGTTTACATGTGGTCTTCCCCTAAATCAGAGTATTTCTGCCATTTTTCCCAACATTAGGGGTATTTTTGCAAATTTTTCCACTTATGCACCTTTCAGCGGTCTTTCTGCAATTTTCTACATCTTTCAGGGGTTTTCTGCAATTTTCCCATCCCGGAGGTATTTCTGCAATTTTCTGCTCTTCAACGACTTTTCTGCAATTTCCCACAAATTGGGGGATTCTATGCAAGTTCTCAGGGCAGCAGGGGTTCTTTTGCAATTTTTTTCTCTTCTCGAAGGTTTTCTGCAATTTCTACATCTTCTGGGGTTTTTCTGCAATTTTCTGCTCTTCCCGGGGCCTTTATGACGTTTCCCACAAATTGGAGACTTCTATGCAATTTCTTGGATAGCAAGGATATTTTTGTCATTTTTCCCTCCATCGAGGTATTTGTGCAATTTTTGCATCTTCCAGGGGTTTTTTCTGCAATTTTCCCCAACCAAAGGGCCCACCTGATAAGAGGGCTTCATAAGGGCCAAAAACCCCAAGGGACCAAGGGGAGAGCTCTCTCCCCTTCCAAGAGAGGGAGAGAGGGTCCAAGACCCCTCCGAAGAGAGGGCCCAAGAGGGGGGCTCTAAGACCCCCTCCTCCTAACACCCCCCTCCTTTTATAGAAGTGAGGGGGGTGAAGAGGAGGGGGACCGGAGGTCCCCCCCCAGTTGGAGAGGGGGGGAAACCGGAGATGGGGGCACCTCCGGTTGGGGGTGCCAACCGGAGGTACCCCCCCCTCCGGTTAGGGGGGTGCCACCAGAGGCACCCCCCCTCTGGTTGGGGGGGGGGTGAAGGAGAGGAGGAGGGGGGTGAAGGAGAGGAGGAGGGGGACCCCCCTCCGGTTGGGGGGGTTTGAAGAGGGACCAGAGGGGGCCCCTTCGATTTGGGTGAGAGAGGGACCGGAGGGGGGGGGGGGGTACCTCCGGTTACCCCACCTCCGATTTTGGCCCAACTGGAGGTGGGGTATTTTGGGAAGGGTTTTGGTGTTTTTTTGGTTTTTGTGGGATTTTTGGGAATTTCGGGATTTCTGGGGATTTTTGGGTTTTTTTTAGGAAATTTTGGGGTTTTTTTTAGTTTTATGGAGTTTTTGAGAATTTTTAGGTATTATCTAGAAGGGTATTTTCCGGGAATTTTTGGATTTGAGGAATTTTGGGGTTTAGGAAATGGAGGTTTTGGGATTTTTTGGGGAATTTATGGGATTTTGGACTTTTATGGAGGTTTGGGTATTTGTGGGGTTTTTTTTTTTTGGGTCGGATATTTTATGTGCCAACATTAACTTGGGTGATGGTGTACATGATTAAACCATCTTAGTTCGTTCTCCCTGGAGTTTAACATCAATTGGAATTAGGCACAAATCTTCATCTATTCGTTCACTTTAAATGTTATTCTTCCTTTTCTTTTACTTTTTTCCTTTTTTTTTGCATATCTTTCTCAATATCCTCATCTTGGGTATATACATTTTGTACTTCTTCTTTCCTCCCAATTAACACAATCATGTATAAGATAGTCTCAGTTCCACAAAATTTCCTTGTTGAGTTTTAAGTAATGTTATCATCTTACTGACATTACAATCAATATATTTTGACTTAGTTCAAGTAATCCTAATATCTTTAGTTCCAAAGAAGATGCCCATTGTTCTAACTTATCATTTAAGTCTTCTACATTTGATCAAATAAAACAAGATTGTCACAAATAATAACATGAGTCAATAGATTCACCAAGCGAATATTTTGCCACAATCTACAACTAAAATAAAGACATATCGGTTTAATGCCATGAGTGAACCAAAATCTTATTCGAAAAAATATTATCCATAATGAACCTTTTAGTGTTGACATGTTTTTTTAGAGGAACGACAGCTACAAAACTTCCTTTTAATATAAGTCTATTTTCTTCCGATCAGTGGCGGATCCTGAACATTAGTTCAGTGGGGTCACTTGAGTTTAGGAGGGTCACCCTTAAATTCAGTGGGGTCACCTTACATAAAATTTTAACTTATACAAAAAAAAAAAAAAATCCTTTAAGACTCCCCTAAGACTCTCCTTCCAAGTCAGTGGGGTCACGTGACCCCACTGACTTGTAGGAGGATCCTCCACTGCTTCCAATACCGCATGCTGTTATCAAGTGTCTAGACTTGATCCTTACAGAATCTGACCATTCATGCACCAATTAAGCTTTCTTTTACATTGCATCATGAAAAGAACATCTGATGATAACTTTGATGGGAATTTATCATTTTGCCTATAATCAATTTCGTAAAGCTCATTGGTTCTTCAATAATGAACCACTCACATATATTCTTTGTGTGCAAGAATTTTGGTTGGACCAAATTCAGTCTTTCAAAACATTAAGTATGTTTTACCCATGTGAAATACTCTTTCTAAACTTGTACTTCGTCCAGTGATCGACTGCTCATTTCTCTTGTTTCAAGGGAAGAAGAGTCTTTACATAAGGTTAGGTTGCCGTGGAGATTGGCCAAACATTAAGCCCCCCGGTTGGAACCCATCGACTGGAGAGGATCTTCGGACAGGTGTCTGAGATATCACTCATTACCTAAAGATCGGATGTTGTTACTGGCTCACTGTTGCTTGATCCGTTTTCCTTTTTGTTTCTTATGCCTTCGTCTTCAATTGTAACAAGCCTTTTCTTCACTTCAAGACGATTGTTTTAGTCATTCTTCAAGGTAGAAAAAGGGAGAATAGTAAAGATTTTCTACGAATGTTGATAATTGATTTGTTCTAATAATGTTTTGTATGCAATTATGCAATGTCCATGATGCACTTGGTTTAGAGACCACTTGTTATGGCAATATCTATTGCAAGGTTATAGATTTTGTGTGACGACAAGGCCAATGTGACTTCAAAAGCACAATATGATCTTTCATACAACCAGTGTAATAGAGTGTTGTTTAGAGCTTGCCTTAGGCTATGCATTTCTTGTCTAATGGAAAGGTCGGACTTCAGCATTTTTTAATCTTTGAAGCCTTGTATATTGCTACATACTTCTCAACCAAAGAGAAATGCTTACTGCTCATCTAGGCAGATAGTTTTTACTACCCATCCAAACTTGTGATTCGAACCTAGTTATCATCTTTGGTGGATACTGGATCAGGATGAAAGTGACAAATAGTAAATAAGAGACACAAATAGGTTGGACGGATAATAGTTTTTACTACTCATCTAGATGGATGGTAAGTATTTCTCTTTACCCAATACCCCAACAATGTGAAAATCCTAGCATTACATTTTCAGCTTCATAACATTTTGAAGACTGGAATGTACACTCACAAGAGTAAACTCCTCGAAAGCAAAGGTTACAAGTTTATAATCAAGAAATATGAAAATACAAGAATGAGGAAAGTTTTTAAGATCTTTCCGTAAAATATGCAGATAACTTTGGAGATGGAATTTTGAGAAGATTGTTCACAGGAAACCACTAAGCTAGATAAATTGTTCATTATTATAAGTTAACAAAACAAAGCATCAGATTGCCTAAGTGGAGGATGCCCTAAAAGGGGGATGCTATGAAAACTTTTCCAGTTGGCTAATGGTATCTTGCAGGTCGGTCATTCATATATAGATAAATGCTAGCAGCTCAAGGGACAAAAGGTTCGCAGTTTACATCCTGAAGCTTTTCTGGCCATGACATGGCCAAGCAAGTGCAATTATATCCTTGCAACCTTCTATTATTTGGTCCATCTAGGCCTCAACTAAATTCATCTGATGTAAATGTGTATGACGGTCAAACAAGAGGGGAGGGATAAATTAGTTGATACCAGATTAAAAAAATTATCAAATTAGAAACACACACCGGACTTAAGTAGAACAACGTGACTACTAATCCTATTATGCACGTAGAAGGGTGGTAGATGAAAAGGATAGCAAACCATAGAACTGCGCACATGATTTATGTGGTTCGGCCACATAAGGTGTGTGCCTACATCCACCCTTCACTCACGTGAGGCAAAACACACACAACTCTTGATCCTGAGTACAGAGTACAAACCCACTCCACACACACACTGTGAGACACTCACTGACAGTGAAAAAAGCTTTCCATCACACCTCACACACTGTCACGCCCCGATATTTAGTAGCGGAATAAACACCGGGGGACGTGAACGATACAAACAGACGTATCACAGTTGAATAGCGTAGAGTCACAATCACATATAACCACACATTTCATACCATAATAATATCATCAAAAGTAATCTTTATTCCATTCCATTCAACTAGTTACAACCTTACATAAGAAGAACCAGCTAAAGGGTCCATCATTCAAATAAAACTTCCATAAAAGTTTCACTATTACATAGACTACTCAAATATCTACTTCTAAACTGTCAACTACTCATATGGCGGGTGCTCATCACTTTTGCCCAGCCCCATCGGACTCCACTGGTTCCTCATCACTACCTGAAAAGGGCAGGATGATATGGGTGAGCGAACTAGCTCAGTAAGATTTACATCTCAATATTGTGCGGACACTAATATACATGATTAACATTTTAAAAGGGCAAGATATGAGCATGATGACAATGCATGCAATACTAATAGATCGAATAGCAGAGTAGAATGGATATCAATTCAGATCAAATGTCGAGTTGCATATATACAGTGGACAGATATTTCAAGAATAGAATCATAACAAAAGAGATTGGCCATATTCAGACAGATATCATGCGTTCACATGATCAGACGTATCATATCAAATCATATCATATCATATCAAATCAGACTTATCATATCAAACAAAGGCACATTCACACTAATCTTGAGTATTTGTTTGTGCTATGCCAAGCACCAGAAGTCCATACTCCCGCGGTTAATAAGTACGTTGGGGCGCTCCTCCCCAGGACCGGACCAGGCCCCTATTGCACAGGCATTGGATCAAATTTGGACCGGAGTCCCACGTTGTGCCCAACAAACAGATTCATATTATGGCCACAGAGTTTCAATAACAAGCTCGTAGTAAAAGGAACATGATCATTCATAGAGTCAATGTATGACAAATAGCTCCTGAGAACAAGGCAGGATAACGACGTATCTTATGTTTCATAATTCGTTAATGTCTTGACATGTGGATGTTTATAAAGACAGATCGTATGCAGAACATGTGCTCTCAATTCCCCAAGAAGGGTGTGCCTATTCGTGCAAAGGTGTAAGTGATGAGTCACGGATCTTTCCTAGCATGTATGCATATGACAAATAATTAATTGAACACCAGAAGGCATGTAACGATTGAAACTCATATGCAAATCATGACATTAACACCACTAACAAGTCCATACTAACATGTATTCATCCCCACATTTATATCATATTCTTATCTTATCAATTGACAATAAGTAAGATCACAAGATAACCCAATGGACATAAGATCAATCACAATTACACATTAGAATCGTATTCATATCATTACTATTTTTCAATGGGTTGATTTATTTTAGGTCCATGCATACTATATAACATCATGCACATGCTAGTAGACATCATGAAATGATCAGACCCAAAATATATAATTTTTTTGTAAGGGTAGTGTCGACACACCCCTTACTGGTGTCGACACAATGCTTCAAACACAAGACAAAATAATGCAAAACTGGTCAAGTAGTGTCGACACTAGATCAAGTAGTGTCGACACAATGCTTCAAATACAAGGCAAAATGATCAAGTAGTGTCGACACTAGATCAAGTAGTGTCGACACTAGAGACAGCTTCCAGAAAACCTTCTGGCCAATATGGGACAGTGTGTCAACACTAGATCAGGTAGTGTCGACACTAAATCAGCTCCCAGAAACTTTCTGGTCAAACTGGGACAGTGTGTCGACACTAGATCAGGTAGTGTCGACACTAGAGAGCTTCCCAGAACACCTTCTGGGCTGTTTTGGGACAGTGTGTCGACACTAGATCAAGTAGTGTCGACACTAGTGGCCCTTCCAGAAAAAAAGATGAGTCAGGTGTAACCAGAAACCACGTCTCATGCAGCGATTCACTTTCCCCTCTTCTAACTCTCTAACAAATGACATTTAGACGAAATGTTCAACACGAAAGATGACAAGGACAACTAGTAGAAGAACATTGATGTTGGGGGTTTGATCAAATTCGGTCTTGAATCACGAGAAAACATGTGAAGAACATAAAGCTAAGTGCAGCCCGAAATCGCAGTATCATGCAGAGACTCTCTTACCATACTTATAACTCTCTAACGAAAGACTTTTGGATAAAACGTCCAACATAAAAGATGATCGGGACTTCAAGTAGAAGAACGTTCATGAAGGAAGTTTGGGCTAATTCGGTATAAAATCACATGCAAAATAAGAAGAACGGGAAAAGCCCTAACTGTGCGCGACTTAGGGAAAACTACGAATACGCAATGTATACTCCATGAAATTGAGTCAAACCAAGTGGAAATGATCCTAGACTCGAAAATCTACATGATGGTGTTGGTTTTCTTTAATCTTGGCCCGAGAACACCTACCTTTAAACGCTAAGAACTCCCTGCAGATTTCTGGGTTGATGCAGAGCGAGGTTGAGGAAGACCACGTTTTCCCCAGCCGTTCTCCACTTCCCCAGCGCTCCAAACTTGCTGCTCACGACCCAAACTTATTTCTAACCCTTCCATAAACGTTTTGTGATGAGTTCTTGTAGTTTTAGGGTGTATTTACAAGTCCTAATGAGACTAGGAAAGGGGCTGCGAATTCTGTTTCCTACTTTCCAAGAAATCTGGGATTCTCTCACCCAAAGGAGGTAGCAAAAGTTTAGGAAACCTCCTCTTAGAGTTGTGTTCGGTTTTGGCTCGCCTTACATGGTTAATCACCCTAATTTTAACCCTATATTGCCCTCCCTAATTATTACATAATTACATACACGAATTTCTGGGTATTTTCTTGTCCCAATTTTTATCCTTGGGCCAAAAGTGCTCCATTGGCCCAATCTTGTTAATGAGTTATTAATACATGATGTTGGAAGTCTCTCCAACATGTTTATTTAATTTATGGTCGGGTTATTTTTCCGCGTTAACAATTTTCCGACTTAGTTTCCTAATTCGGGTAACTTAGTCACGTGTGACATATACTCGGCCAATCAGATTTTTTTCCGTTGCACGAATTCCTTCGTGGAACGCTTAGGGATAATATTTAGGGTTGGTTTATAAATTTTACGGAGTTTGCCGATGTGTTTTCTCACGTACGATAGTGGTACGTAAGTTCTATTATTTCGATAATACGGAAGCTATTTATTTACTAATTTCATACTTGAATTTGTTCATGGGTCTTACGTTGTCCATTGATCCGATTTCTTTTATGGACTATCCCCACATATCATTTGGAGTCCACCATAAATTTCTCATTTAGTTTATGATCTCATTTTATACACCTGATAATGGGTTGTCCAACTTATTTCCTAATTACGATAATAAGTCACACTAACTCTTAAATATACCTCAAGTGACTTTTATTGACCCAAATTTCTTGATGGATCATTAAAATATATTATTTGAAGTCCATCTATGATTTTTATTTAATTTTCTAATGGGTTTTTTTTTGTATGTACGATAATGACACGTGCATTTTTGCTATTTCACAAATATTGATTTTATCATTTTCGATTTATTTCTAATTTTCCAATCACCGAATTTCCGGGGTGTTACACACACACCCTACAAACTCAAGCAACACTCACTCAAACAGGATCAATTATATGATGAGCTTATGAATGACTCTTGTAGCACAACAAATAGAGAACAAACAATAAATGAGATTGAGAGGAGTTCTCTTGTCTGAATAGTAGAAGGCCATTGATGGAGAAAGGCAGAGATTTATTCAAGCTCTTCCTCGGATGAGCTCTAGACGATGTGTAATCCTTTGGGCATCCAAAAGGCTTGAGTTCACATTGCTATCACGTGAAGACTGCTTTAGAACCGCATGTGAACACTTCTTCTCCTTAAACCCTAGCTCTGGGCGAAATATCCTTCCCTTGATTGTTCTGCTATTCTTCAGCCTTAAGGAGGTAAATTGAAGAGTCACGTATGTGCGATGATCAACCAAGAGAGGAGGGGTGAATTGGTTATTGCCTAAATTAAAATCTTTACACATAATAGATTAAACTCAAACAAGCAAACCTATTAAGCAAGATGCAGAGCAGAATATAACAAGGAATAGATGAAATCAACTATCCTAACGTACGTAGAACAGAGGTAGAAGATATGGATCAAACCACGAAAGTGCATGCAGAATTTAGAGTGGTTCGACAAACACACCCCCGTGTACGCATACGTCTACTAACTCATACCCCTGTGAGGATTTTCACTAACTTATTTTCAGGGTACAAGCTGATAAACCCTCACACTGTTGTTTCCATGGACAACACCAACCCCTTAAATGATCTTTGTTTTACGAGTACAAAGAAACCAAAAACCCAAACTCCGTACTCACAAACTGAGCACACACACAAATGTTGATGTTCAATATGAAATCGAAACAAACCAATAAGCACATGACATTGGGAAAAGAGATAGAATAGAAAACACAAGAATTCCCCCTGTTTGAAATATGGAGAGCCACTGTAGAAGAAAGATCGTCGAGGTAGAACTCTCCAGGTGAAGAACCACGATCTGATCATCCAAGCCCACATCTTTCTGATGAAGACCAGCTCCTTAGGATGTTTAGAAGTCTTTTGGATCAATAAGAACTCATCTTCCAACCTTTTAGATGTTCAAGGCTTCTGCAGATCTCTCTAGGGCAAGAAACCCATGTTCTAAACTCTAGGGCACAAGATGGGCTCTTGGGTGCGTGGAGAATTCTTCCAAATCATAGGCATATGTTGTATTTATAATCCCAAGAGGTATCTCAAAGTTTGTAAATAGTCCAACCTTTTTAGGACTCATTTTTGGAAAGTTCACGTCGAGAAATGCCGGAATCGATCGACCGATTTCACCAAATCGATCATCCGATTTCAAACACTTGTATTTTGATGTCCGAAAATTGTTCATTTAGGTTGACCAATTTTTCAAAATAGGTCGATCAATTTTACTGTTCATGCAGACCAAAAAGTTATTGGCTAGGTCAGTCAACCGATTTTCAGAAATAGGTCAACCAATTCTGTCAATTTTTTTAGTATTTCAATCAGTTATTTCTGCTTTGTCCAAGCCTTGGCCTATGTGAAGTCCACTTCATGTGTGACTTTTGGCATATTTTACTGTACACTTAACACATAAATTAGACCCTCAAATGAAATATGAATAGTTCAAACACTTGGGTTATGAACATGAATGCGAATTGGCCTTCTGTGATTTTATCATCATGGATTAAATTAGTGTTTTTGTGATCAGCAAAATCTACAGATTACAACAATCTCCCCCTTTTTGATGATGACAAAACACTTGTAGATTTTTCACAAAAAACACAACATTTGATTTTAGATACCAATTTGATTTGATTTTGTTATTTTTTTTGTGTTTTCATATGGCACATATGCATGCAAGCATACAGTCATGCAAATATAACTTCCCCTCTCAAAAATACTTCTTACTCTCCATTTTCTTTGGAACAAACTCTCCCCCAAACCAAAATATAAAATCTACATATTCTCTCTACATATTCTCTCCTCATTTTTGACAGCATCAAAAAAGTGGGTTGGTAATAGGGTTAAGAAGTGCATTTGGCTCAAAACAGAGTATATAATTGAAAATCTCACTATGAGAAGGAGGATGAAGTGCATGCACTAAGAACTGGCCATATTATAGCCCATGTATTTAATCAAGTTCTCAAGACACATTCAAAATTAAAAACCATAAAAAGTGATGTGTGAGACATGATTAATAGGCATCACACATGATGAGAGATAGAAATTCTAATTAACATTAATGAATACTCTCAATCTTACCCATGCATGATAGATCCTTGATTTTTGGTAGCTATTATTCTGTCCTTTTTTTATTATTTGAAAACAATTGATGTCAAATTTTTTGTTTCTTTCTTTTTCTTTCAAATTTGAGGAAAGTATTGTCGTTTGACGTGAGGCTTTTCATTGTTCAGTGGAATGACCCAGTTACTAAGCTCAGCTCCTCTTTTCTCTTTCAACCTAGGACAGACAACTTTTTTCTCATGAGTTATTATAGATTAGGTGGATTTTAATAATCACATAAGTGTTAAGAAAAATTCCCACCTATCATTACGGTGATATTTGTTAATCATATTCATGTGTATTAGTGTGTTGGCTTCAATTTTAGATGTATTTTGAGAAGCAAGTTAAACACATAACTATTTGGCTCCTCTTTAATGTATGCACACACACAAAGAAAAATTCTCCCCCTTAATGGCTGAATTAATGCACACTAAGTCTCAAGTAAATGCAATAAAATATCAAAGGAGTATTAGGCCATAGAAAGAGTCAAGAAAATGTCTTTACATATACTTTACATGCAAGCATACAAGGGATAGACATGCAAAGGACACTAGATTCTAAGACTCTTTTTGTGTTTTTGATTTTTCAAAATTTTTGATAGAGAAAGGAAAAACATAGCCTATATACAAAATCTAAAAGAGTAAACAATTAAGCAAACATGAGTATTCATGTGTTACTTTGAAAACTCAAAATAGAAGTACATGATACTCACAAAGCAATTTTGGTGCCCTGAAGTTCACATTGACGTTCTTTTATCTTCAGATTTCCAAGGCACCTGAAGCCATAGATCTCAAGTGGATTTCTTTGGTACCAAAATAGTTTTGGGTCCAGCAGTGTTAGTCTTGGAAGAAAGCATGTCTTTCCTAATCCACACCAAGTTCATTTTCTGCATGTTTTTTTTCTTTAAAGAACAATTATAGTTCACATGACCATACCCACTACAAAAATGACATGTAACATTAGAGGAGAGTTGTGTGGGTTGAGACATATGACTAGCATGATGATTAACACGCTTGATTTATTTGATTGTGCATGCTTCTTAGCCTTCACAAAGTTCTTACCATTTACTGGTTTTTTAGCTTGCACAATTTTCTTGGTATGAGAATTCAGTCAAGTCTTTTTCTATTTTGTACTATCATGAGGAGTGTTTGTACTATTAGAAGCATGAACAAAAGATGTATTGGTCTTAGACTCAAATGAGTTAGACTTAGATTTTTTAGGTACATACCCCAGACCATGTCTATGGGTATTCACCTTGACACTAAAAACCTCATCTAATTTTTCTTTGCCCTTCATGAGTCTAGACACAGTAGATTTCAGCTCATCTATAATTTCATGTAGTTTCTTGACAGAATTTTTTGAAACTTTAGCATTCTTCTCAAGTTCAAATTTTTTTGGCTTTCAACAATTCATTCTCATGGGTCAATTCAGAGTTCTCATGTAAATCTACAACATCATAATCATGATCTTCATTAACCACATGCAGTTTAATTTTGAGTTCCTCATTTTCAAATCTCAAAGAAAGATTTTCCTTTTCAAACATGCTTAGTTTTTTAGAAGGATTATTTTCATTAGCTAAGCATTCCATTTCTTGTTCATACAATTCTATTTTACATTGCTTAGTCTCATTTTCATCTTGAAGACTTTCACATTTCAGTTTGAGTTCATGACATGATATACATGAAATTTCATCATGAAGAAAACCTTCAATTTTCAATTTTAAGCCTTTATTTTCTTTTCTGATTTTTCTGCATTTCTCATACAAAGCAGAATACATTTCCTCAATCTCCTCAAGAGTAAAAGATTCTCGGTCAGAGATTACCTCGGGAGATTCTTCCTTAACTGTCATAAGGCCTCATTTGACGTCCTCCTTTTCGTGGACATCTTCTGCATTAGAGCTTGACTCATCGGAGTCACTCCATGTGGCAACTATGGCCTTGGACTTCTTTACCTTAGCTTTGTTCTGTTTCTTCAAAAATACTGGGCATTCTAATCTCATGTGCCCAATACCTTGGCACTCATAGAAGATTAGTTCTATTTTTCTGTTAGAGTCTCCTTCCTTGTTTTTGCCCTTGTAGTCTTTGGAGACTGTAGCAGACTATGGCCTTTTCTTTCACAGAAATCTTCTAAAATTTCGTGCTAGCTTGGCCACTTCTACCTCATCTTCGCTTGATGAAATCTCATCTGAGCAGATTGCCTTGGATTTTTTAGCCTTCAGAGCCACATCCTTTTTCTTAAGGATAGGTTGCTCTGCTTCCTCTCTTTTTAAATTTATCTCGTAAGTCATGAGACTCCCAATCAGTTTCTCCACTATAAGGCTCGATAGATTCTTGGAGTCTTAGATGACTGTGGTCTTTGTGTGCCATGCCTGTGGGAGGGATCTTAGAACTTTACGGACTATTTCTGTGTCCGTGTAATTCTTGCCAAGTGCCTTCAGTCCATTTATGATCTTTGAGAGCTGTGCAAACATGTCAGAAATTGTTTCCACCGGGCTCATCTTGAACTTCTCATACTCATGGACCAAGATGTTGGTTTTAGTCTCCTTGACTTCAGAGGTGCCTTCATAGATCAGCTTCAATTTGTCCCACATCTCCTTTGCTGAACTGCACATGGAAACATGGGAATATTCATCAGGATGAATAGCACATTGCATTATATTCATGGCACTAAAATTTATCTTGGATTTTTTAATGTTATCCTTCGTCCACTTTTCCTCATCCTATGACAGTGTATACGGGCCGTTACTCACAACTTTCCAAATCTCATAGTCTTGAGCTCTGAGAAAGACGTGCATACGATTTTTTCAATAGGAGGAGTTGCTGCCATCAAAGTAGGGTGGACGGTTGATAGAATGTCCCTCAGGTACATATCCTTTACTGGCCATCGCACACATGATCACTCTAATATCAAGAGCCCTGCTCTAATACCAATTGAAGAGTCATATATGTGTGATGATCAACCAAGAGGGGAGGGGTGAATTGGTTATCGTCTAAATTAAAATCTTTTACACATAATAGATTAAACTCAAATAAGCAAACATATTAAGCAAGATGCACAATGGAATATAACAAGGAATAAACGAAACCAACTATCCTAACATGTGTAGAACAGAGGTAGAAGATATGGATCAAACCACAAAAGTGCGCGCAAGATTTAGAGTGGTTTGGCAAACACACCCCCGTGTGCGCCTACGTCCACTTCCTCACAACCCGTGAGGATTTTCACTAACTTGTTTCCCAGGTACAAGCCGATAAATCCCTCACACGGTTGTTTCCCAGGGGCAACACCAGCCCCTCACATGATCTTTGTTTTACGAGTACAAAGAAACCAAAAACCCAAACTCCGTGCTCACAAACTGAGCACACACACAAATGTTGATGTTCAATATGAAATTGAAACAAACCAATAAGCACATGACAGTGGGAAAAGAGATAGAATAGAAAACACAGGAATTCTCCCTGTCTGAAATATGGAGAGTCACTAAAGAAGCAAGTTCGTCGATGTAGAACTCTCCAGGTGAAGAACCACGATCTGATCATCCAAGCCCACATCTTTCTGATGAAGACCAGCTCCTTAGGATGTTTGGAAGTATTTTGGATCAATAAGAACTTGTCTTCCAACCTTTTAGTTGTTCAGGGCTTCTGCAGATCTCTCTAGGGCAAGAAACCCCTATTCTAAACTCTAGGGCACAAGATGGGCTCTTGGGTGCGTGGAGAACTCTTCCAAATCATGAGAATAAGTTGTATTTATAATCCGAAAAGGTATCTCAAAGTTTGGAAATAGTCCAACCTTTGTAGGACTCATTTTTGGAAAGTTCGCATAGAGAAACGCCAGAATTGGTCAACCGATTTCACCAAATTGGTCATCCGATTTCAAACACTTGTATTTTGATGTCATAATAATTTTCATTTAGGTCGACTGATTTTGCAAAATAGGTCGATCAATTTTATTGTTCATGCAGACCAAAAAATTACTGGCTAGGTCGGTCAACCGATTTTCAGAACTTGGTCGACCAATTCTGTCAGTTTTGCAGTATTTCTGTTAATCTTCTATTTCTGCTTTGTCCAAGCCTTGGTCTATGTGAAGTCCACTTCATGTGTGACTTTTGACATATTTTGCTGCACACTTAACGCACAAATTAGACCCTCAAATGAAATATGAATATTTCAAACACTTGGGTCATAAACATGAATGAGAATTGGTCTTTTGTGATTTTATCATCATGGATTAAATTAGTATTTTTATTATCATCAAAATCTATAGAGTACAACAACTTTATATGTCTTTCCTTGAAAAGAACCCATTTTGGATCGTAGATCCAAGAGATCTTGGCTAGAGACCCAATTGAGAAAGAATCCTGCTGAAATAGGGAACTGCGTTCCATAATCGATCGACCGATTTCCTAAGCTCGGTCGACCGTTCTTCACACAGTCTTGAAGTATAAATCTGTACTGTTAATCAATGAACTGACTTTCCAAGTTCGGTCGACCGTTCTCCATGTGTTGCTCAACCTAGTAGCTCTGAAAGGTTCAGTCAACCGAAACACAGAGTTTGGTCGACTGATTTTGGACTTGACCTCAGACTCTAGGGCTCTGGGATGATCGATCGACTGAAACATAGAGTTCGGTCGACCGATTCTGGTATGGGATTCTGGTTGGCTTCTCTAGGACGTTTGGTCGACTGAAACCCAGAGGTTGGTCGACCGAATTGCTACAAAATTTAAAAGTAAATAATTAGTTCGAGTTCATGACAAAACAAAATAAATACTGTCACGCCCCGACGCGGAATATCGGAGCGCGAAGGTAGTTGCAAGAAAAGGTATAGAGCAAATACTAGACATCAAACCATTGCACATTGAATAATACTAAAGCAAATCTTTCTCATTAATAACTTTTCAAATGTCTAGTTACAACCACTACTATCAGAGCCATTCTATAGGGCCCAATTACATTACAAAAAAAAAGGAAATAACTAACTACAACTCTAAGATAACATAATGACTCGAGGGTACTCCTGGCTTCACTTTTGGTCATTCCCTTCCTCGTGAGTGTATGTGTCATCCTCGGTCTCACCTGAGAACACAACATCAAATAACGTAGGGTGAGCGATAACGCCCAGTAGGACTTAAATCTCAGGCTCAAGCAGGCTTTAAATAATTAACGCATTTAATGGTAGAGTATCTAAAGATAGCAAGTACAAGAGAGTCAAAATATAGCATGAGATAGCACAACAAGTAATAGGATAGCACAATAGCACGAGATCGAGTATAGTTCCAAAAAATAGCACAAGTATCGAGTATAGCACGTATAGAATGATGGCCAAAGCACAACTAGCACAATAATAATAGCACGACGAGTATAGCACTTGTTTGTCATTCTAGACATCGAGAGAGTATAGCACGTTTTGTGTTTTGATTGTATATAGATAGTCGAGATAGATAGCACTTGAGTGTAATGTTAAACACTCTGATCATTTAACTCCCATGGGCACTAGCACTTTCGGGCACACATCCCAGGACCAGATCGGGCCCTTCATATATTGCCAGGCATTGGTTATATTGTATCTTTAGACAATCAATCAATTGCCAGTATAGAGTACCAAGAATAGTTAAGAGCACTAGATGAATAGACGAGATAGTAGAGAGAACGTGAATAGACGAGCGAGTAGAGTATAGATGAGAGCTAAGGGTACATCACGTAAAACAACGAGTAAATAGGCGATAATAACAGTTGCACAACACGCGTACGTCGTATTGGCAGTCGGGTGGAATTCACGATCTTTCCGTTGGCCATGTTATGCATAAGTCCAGAGGTCCGACGTGATTCAAGGTAAGAGCGAACTTCTAACAGCCGTTTGAATCATATCGATCCCTAAAGGTGTAATGGGTGTTAGGGTACAACCGGCTCGTCGACCATGTGGGAATCCATGATCAGAGGAGACTTACGGAGGCCTTGTGCAAGGGTTCACTAGTCCGGCGAAAGGAATATCCGACGGAGAGTTCACCACAAGCCAAGTAAAGTGTGTATATAAAGATAGGTGCTCGACGTTCTAGAGGAATTCTAGAACAGTGGAGCGTCGATATCGGTAGATAAACAACGCAAGAAACGAATACAAGTCCTTTAAAATAGGGCAATTAATATACTTTATTGTAAATAAATTACCAGATACATTAAGAGATATTTTATGCCAGATTTCAGCCATATATGGATGGTTCATGTGTGTGCATGTGTAAGAGAGATCATAGATAGAAAAGAAGTCGTGAATATGTATTTTAAAGCATTCAATAAAGCTCCATTTTAAAACAGGTGTTTTTACTGCGTGTATGACTGTTAAAAAGGCGTAAGGATATTGTAGAAAGTGAGAGCAATAAATTTTATGGGTTTTTATGCAAAATCCTGTGATCTTGACGTAGGCCAATAAGGGTAGCGACAGGGTCAGGGCAGATCGAGACAGTGGCTTGTACAGGTTGCGACAGGCATGTCGGTTCAGTCAGGTCGCAGTCAGGTCGCGACGACCTGGTCAGCAGATCGCGACGACAGGCGCTGTCGCGATCAGATCGCGACAGAGCGCTCTGTCGCGACGGCCCTTGTGAACGCGGCCTATCGGGCCGTCACGTTCACAGGGTCTGCGCCAGAGCCTGACATGGTTCTGATCTGTCTTGGATTGCGGTCCAGAAACTTGCCTTTTTGACACAGGGTAGTTCAGAAAATCATAACTAATTGTATAGTCAACGAAAAATCATGAAACCAGTTGCAAAACGACCTAGACATACATGGGTACTTACAATAAATAGGAATTGGAAAACAATCAGGGTTTAGACATGTTTTAACCACGGGTATTCATGATGAACATGAGACAGTACATAGTTGAGATGAACGATTAAATTCGCAAGATAGGATGAATCAAATTTAGGGCTTTTAGGGGCAAACGATGCCTAACATGCATCAGTTCCTACAGTAAAAATCTCGTAGCATGTGGTTGAGTATACAAGGAGATCAAGAGTTAAGAAGAGGGTTCGGGGTCATGTAAGTTGCAGAACATGAAAAATCAAGAACAAAAGATATACTCGTTGGAAAATTACGAAACCAAAGGGCTTTTGCTCCTGATAGACGAGACATCCTACAGAAAAAGTTTCATGGTTTATGCTCGTGAGAATGCCTACCTTAACTCGATTTCCTCTTCTAGGGCTTTGAACTCCAAGAACGAGGAAGAAGCTCCAAGAACTCCTTCTCCCCACGAGATCCTCTCCTCCTTGGCCTCTTATCCACGTCCAACAACCTTTGGCAACGAGCTAGGGTCGGCCAAGAGGGTTTAAGAGATGTATTTATAAACATACAAGTTCTTATTCCTATTACTACTCAAATTTCTCTTAATTACGAGATTTCCTAACTCCACCTTTCCTCTCTTGCTTTCCAATCTCTAATTAGGTTAGGATAGTATCTAAATTCGTGCTAGACTACATGGGATAGGTTTAGGAATCCAATTCCAACTCTAATTGCCACTTTTATTGCTTTAATAACCTCTTTCCAATTAGGAGATATTTAAACTCCGAATTTAGGGTATTTTCATATTATTCTCCCTTTGTAAATTCATATTTTTGACCCAATAAGTTCTAGAGGATCCATTAAGCAAAGCCCATTACTCTTTTCTATTTAATGGGTTTTATTTAATACTCTTTTTATTGAATATCCCTTTAGCTGGGTTTTTAATTTATTATTTACATTTTTATTTTTTCTCAAAAATTCAGGTTGCTACAAATACATACCTTGAGATCTAGTCCATAAACTCATAAGCCCAGAGACTTCCTGAAACACTTATCAACAAGTAAGTTAGATCATTAGAAGATCAAACACACAAGTCTCTCACAATCCCTTACATGAATCAAACAGATCATCATAATATCATGCTTCATTCAAGAATCATTTTGTCAACTTCAAAACATCTATAAGCACGTGGAGACAACAATCTCCCTCTTTTTGAAGTTGACAAAATGTTTGAACTTTGAAGTTGTCGCTCCCCGAAATTTAGCAGCGGAATTAAATGTCGAGAGCATGAACGATACAGGTACGAGTATCACAATCAAGTAATTCAGAGCGACAACTAAGTATAATAAAAGACTTGAGATGATATTAATGCCAGCCAAATAAATCTTTGTTTCATTTCCATCAATACCAACTTACAACCTTTAATAATCAGAGCCAAACATAGGGCCCATTATTGAAATTCCAAAGTGTATATGACTCAAGAAAGTAAACTAACTATTACATACTCTTTTAACTTTAAACATATTGGCTGACATGCTATATGGATGAGTATATCTGAGAAGCTCTTCACTCTTCCCCAGTCCCATCATGTTCTATCTCTTCATAGTCTTCGCCTGAAAATGTTAAGGAAGTAGGTGTGAGCGCACTAACGTCCAATAGGATTTACATCTCATGGTGCGGGCATGCTTTACGTGAATTAAAAATTTAGCAGGCAGGATACTAACATGCAGTACTCATGGCAAACGGTCATAATAACGATATGAAACAATATCCAAGGTATAACATGTACGAGAATGATCTAGTAAGCAATCCAGTGACATTTACCATATGAGAAGGAACAATTAACAAGGGGATGGATGTCAGTACGATCAATTGTCAAATAGAAGAGATTCAATAATCTATAACATGTATAGTGGATAGAACATGTTGAATTCCATAGAATTCCAATAGACAATGACGTATTGGATTCAATAACAATGACATATACAATAGATTTGGTCATTTCACATATAACAGTTCAGTCAATCAATCAATCATTCAATCATTCAATAACAATGTGGAAATTACCCAGATCAATCTTGCATTCATTTAGGTGATTGCTAGACACCTCATTGGATCATATACTCTCGTGATTATAAGTATTTCAGGTGCTCCTCCCAGAACCAGACTGGGCCCTTATATGCACATACATAGTCATGAACCGAAGTTCCAATAATTTATGGTAATTCCATTCCATTTCATTTATGGCCAATATGATTTCCAAGCAATAGACAGTCATGTATTAAAGATCATGTCACTAATTATAAGGAACAAGGCAAGTGGACATGATCCAGAGTAAATTTCGGCAGCATAACAACTTAATTTCATCAGTTCAATCTTTACACTTAGTAGCTTGGTTTCAATGTAATAAAATCACTCTCATGAGAAGTAGATGAGAACGGAAGTGCTTTCTATCTTCTGGGAACTTCAATGGTACAACCAACTCGGTATCCATGAGGGAATCAATGGAGTACGGAGATTTACGGAGGTCTTAGTGGAAAGGTCCTTAGTTTGCTGATACAGAATGACCGACAAAGAGTTTCCAATCCCCCAAGAGAGGGCTGCCTATATGTGCAATGTGTCGTGTAGAACGTGTCTCAATATCACAATCTATTAGTTTAAAACAAGACATAATGCTTTTAACAAGAAGGCATGACATGGTATGCAATTCAGACTATCACATGATTTCTGTACCTTTAACATGTAGTTCTTTCAATTAATATCAAGCTAGAGTCGAACATAGCACATAGCATTCACATGGTAGATGGAATCAAGCAATCATTAAGACCAATTAGAATAGAGATTCATATTCTTATAGCTTTCATGTAGGTTGATAATTTTTAGGCCATTGAATAACTAAATAGCATGATAGAACAGTAAGACATGCACATGGTTGACTGTACAACTAAGGAAAATTGTCTTGGATTGGCCTCTGAATCACGACGGCTTCAGATGTCGCACTTCAAAGAACCGTACACAGTCAAAAACACGACTCTGTGCAAAAGTACTAAATCGCGATGAACATACCTGTCGCGTTTAAATCACGATAGGACTGACTGATGCCTTTTCCAAAAGGAGTCAATGTTGGAATGATTATTAAATAAGAAATGCAATGGTTGTGTCTGTCGCCTTCATGTCGCGACAAGCCGATATGTCGCCATGACCTTTAAAACGCGACGACCCCTATTAGTCGCCTTTAAAATGCGACTGGAAATGGGTCGCGATGGTTTGATACATCGCGTTCTAGAGGGGTTTTCAAAATCCGAATATAAAACATGCACGAAAACCAAGGGCAGGAAATAGTCAAATCGCGACGGCATAATCGGTCGCGTTTTTGAAGGGCGCTGAAACCCAAGCAACACACAGTTTTATGTGTCAAAACAGTCAAGTCAAACGCGTAAATGCAACGGGGTGTTCGGTCGCCTTTTATAGAAATGTGACGGTCTTGTACGTCGCGTTCATGCAGTGAAGAACGCGACGACTGTAGTGGTTGCGTTCATGAATCTTTCCCGAAAATAGTCAAAACGATGCAGTTCCTCATGATTGACCTATAACTCGAAATACAGGGATCTTTGGACAAAACTATGAACATGAAAAGTGTCGAGGACAACGAGTATAAGAGAACTATGGCTTTGGATTGACTCAATTTGACCTCGATTTGTGTGAAACACAGTATGAACATGAAAAGTCCTATTCATGCGTGACTCTTGGAAAACACTTAATATGACTAGCATGCTCCATGAAAATTGGGCAAAATAGATGCATATGAAACTAGACTCGATGCTCTTTCCATTGGTATGTGCTACGTTTAGTTTAAGCCCGAGAACACCTACCTTTGGTTGGTTCTAAGAGAGGTCTTTCTCTAGGTCGAAGTAGTGCAACGTTGGAGAAGAAGCTTGGTTTGTGGTCGTCCTCCTTCTCTCCTGGTGCCCTAGCTCGTCCTCTCACGACCCCAGCACGATGGTAACCCTTCCCCAAGAGAGCTATGCTGATTATTTATAGATTTAGGGTTAATTCAAGTCCTAATGTGACTAGGAAAGTGGGGTTGTGGTTCATGCTTGGTACCTTCCAAGATTTGAGGATTCTTCTCCCAATTGGAGTTGTAGAGTCTTTAGGAAACATCCTAATATGGTTGGGCACAAATTTGGGTTACCATTGAAGTCTAATTGCCTTTGATTTTACCTTAATTGCCCTTTCCAATTTGTGCCCAATTATACCTACGAATTTTGGGGTTTTAATGCCATTGGGTTTTGTTCTTTGGTCCAATAAGAGTTGTTTGGCCCAAATTAATTTAAATAGTTGATTCCACTTATTGGGAGTCTAATTATGATTTCATTTTATTTTTATTTGAGCATTTTTATTCATGTACTATTTTCCTTATTTTTTAATCAATTAATATTTTCGTGGTGTTACATCCTCCCCTACTTAAGAAAATTTGGTCCCTAAATTTATACACGACGGTTTAGTGCCATACTTGAGAATAATTCTGGGTGGTTTTTTTTCATTCTTTCTTCTGATTCTTAGGTAGCATTCGTAACTCCTTCCCTACTCCACTGGACCTTAACCATAGGTATTGTATGATTCCTTAGCTATTGCAGTTTCTGATCCAATATCTTGATCGGTTTCTCATCATAAGTTAAGTCCTCTAGAATCTCCAGGTCTTCATGGTGAATCACATGGTCAACATCAAACACATACCTCCTCAGCATGGATATGTGGAAGACATTGTGAACATTTGCTAGTTGTGGTGCTAATGCTAGTCTGTAGGCTACCTGTCCAACCCATTCAAGAATTTCAAAAGGGCCGATAAATCTGGGACTCAGCTTACCCTTGATCCTAGATCTTTGAATTCCCCGTGAAGTGTAGACACCCGTTTTCGGCCTATAAGTTGAGCACATTTTTTGTCCATATCATTGATGTCTCAAATTGATCATCACTTTGGAGTCCTTCTTTGGCCCATTATGAGCCCATTTACCCTTAATTTCAAGCTCATTCTCAAGCCCATGGCCAAGATCCACTTGAAACATCAAAACTGTGCAATCTGCCCAATCCTGTGAACATGTCTTCACTTTGAGAGCTCATAATGTCCTCATTTCTAATCCAAATTTGGCACATCATACTATCATTTTGTAGCCCTCTGAGTCTAGAATCCAACGCAACAAACGGCTCATCAATCCGATATCTGTGTAGAGAGTTATGGCCCGTTTCGTGGGACCTACACGGACTGTCTTATAGTCGCGACCTGGTGCATGGTCGCGACAAGAACGCGGCTCCACGATCCGACGCGACAGCGCCATGCACGTAAACACGTTTTTACATGATTTTTGGCATCTCTCTCCATCCTAGAGCCTATCTAAAGTCTCTTTGAGCTGAATTACAACCCAAACCTCCTATCCTCATCCCCAGGGAGCCCCCAAATCCATCCAAACTCTAGATAGACTCTAGAACACCCCCACAATTTGGACTCTCTCTCTAACTCGGGATTGTACTCTATCTCTCACTTGAACACATCTTAGGACTCTCTAGGGGATAGAGGAAGGCTACCACCATGAGGAGAGGTCCATGGAGGCTCTACCCACGAGGTCCCATCGTCCCCAAGGCAGAGGAGAAACTGTTCTTCCTGTTTTCCTTCTTTCGCTCTCCTCTTTCTCCCTCATATCGCCTCCAGGACCAGCAGTACTTGCACGGCTTGTGGAGATCGAGCCAGGCAGTTTCTCCCCACAGAGCCCTCTTCAACCTCAAAGTGGAATCACGTCGATTGGTGGCTTGTGCGAAAAGTTACAGCAGATTGATCTTCACTTTCTCTCTCATATCGAGATCTGCACATGCGAGATTATCGTCTCTTCCACAGCCCAAAACAGGCCAGATCTCTTCAAGATGTCTTCATGAAAGTTGTTCACGACAACCTCCTCTCTGACCTCCAACTAGAATCACATCAAACGGGGCAGTATCTGTTTAGTTTTGATTTTTACTTTCTTTTTCACGTTTTACACATGTATACATGAGTTAGGATTCCTCCTTCTCCTCTTCCATGATTTCTCCCCATGCATATTCCTCCCCACGTTTTCCTACTACCCAAGGGGTTTAAAAACCACCCCCCAGGTCCGTTCCCTCCATGCTCCACATCTTTCTTTCATTTAAGAATAGCTACTACACTTAACATAGTCTAACAGGGTTTTATTTCTTGTTTTCGTTGTTTTGGCAGGCACCCAAGCGAAGATCCACGAGCGGCTCTTGTCCTCTGGCCGGCCGGAGGGCAGGAAGAAGGTCCCAACCATCATTCTTCCGTATAGAAGAGAACGCGACGGCGGAGGGCGACGTGACACAGATACGCATCCAGGCCAACAGACGCGTTATCATTGTCATCGCGGTAGGTAACACTGCCGCGACACCAGGTCCGTCCCTGTTCTCTCTCCTTTTCCTAGTGTAGTTAGCCCATGTTATTTTCTTCTCGTTAGGCAACTATCTAGGTGGTGATCACATTCCTTATTTCCATATTATTAGATTTAATATCCTGTTGCATGTCTTTGGGGTGCACATTCCCCGTGATTACACCTTTTGGCGATCACGGTGGGACCTTCAGTGCTACCCTCGTGGATTTAGTTTGCCTGCCTGCCATGTTTTATTCCTTGTTTGTGCTTTTGGTGTCCTGTTAGTCTTTTGTTCCTTGTTTCATGCATTTTTTGGCACTCGGGTCTTGTCGCGGCGTATCGCAGTGACGCGATAAGATCGCGTCGCCCAGAAAGGACGCGTTAGCAGGTCAATACGTTCCTTCTCATATCTGTCTTAGTTTGCTCTATAAGATCATGCATCCCTGTTCTATTTCCCTGTACCGTGTACTGTCGTGTTTCTGGATGTTAGAATCCTATTAGGGTTCGGATTTTCCTTTTATTTTTACTTGTAAGTTTTCGGGCTTTGTTGCGGCGTGGCGCGCGGACGCGATTCAGTCGCGTCGAGGGTAGGCATCGTGTTACCAGGTATGCTTTGTATGTTAATGTCTTGATCCATGTGTTGCTTTCTGGGTGCTTCATGACCTCTGCTAGATTGATCTTGTGATTTCATGCTCATATCATATGCTAGGTTAGTCTGTATGCTTTGTATTTGTAACTGACTTCTGTTTTTGGGGCTCTGTTCATATCGCGGAAGACCGCTCTGTCGCGATAGGGTCGCGGTGTATCCGGCCGCCGCGACTCTACCCGAGACCTTGTTGGTCACCCTGCTTGGTCATTGTTCACCCTTGCATACATCTTGGGCACTTAAGCCCGTGCATACACTATCAATCCCATTGTTTAGGTTCTCCCCCTTGGTTGAGTGAGCCCTCTCACCTGCGAGCACTCGTAGGTTGACTCGGGCCGCCTTCCGAGGACCTCCGTAAGTCCTCGTGACCGTACGCACGTTGCGGTTCACCGGGCCGGTTGTACCCGTTGCACCCCTAGTTCGAGCCATCTCCCTGTGTGAGTTGTGTGTCCCCCTTAGTATCACCGGAGTACTTGAGTTCATACCCATTAGGGTCTTCTTTAGCCGAGTGTATTTCAATTAAATCAATCCATTAAAAGGTTAAGTGATAACCCTAAAATCCTAATGCATATCATGTTAACTTGGGTGTTTGCCTGAGAACTCCTTTCTCGTCCCCTTCTTGTGTGATCTTGATTGTTGTTGTACCCCTTGTTTGTATTTTAGTGTATCCTTTTAATTCTCCCATTTCTCATCCTCTCATGGCTCCTTTCCACTTCACCTATCCTCCAACCTCTCCTCCTCATGCAGACCCCTTGTCTCATGAGTCTATTCCAAATTCGGCCCAGTCTAGGGCCCATCGGGCCAACGAGAGTGTCGTTTCCCACTCTGTCCCGTCACCATCCTCCTCTAATGAGACCGCCGAATTGGAGCGCCTCCTACTTGAAATGGGCCCTGACCAGGCCTGTGAATTGTTATCCACCTTTGCTTTGCGCTCTTCTTTCAGGATGGGCCCAACAAGTCCACATTATCCTACTCATTCTAGATCCACCCACCTTGTCATTCCCAGATCGGGCCTTTCTTCTGTTCAGTCCACATCATTGCAACCGGCCCATTATGCTCAATCTGGCCCGGACCTTGACTCTCGATTCCGCTCTCATTCCCAAGCTGGTCCTCGCTATCCACAATCCACCTCGGCTCAGGATTTCCAATCCGAGTTCGAGTTTATGAAGCGAGAGCTCAGTGACTTGAAGAGGCAGTTAAAGCCAAAACCTTCCTTCAATGATACTCTCCCTGATTTCCGTGGTCTCCGGATCCCTCCACCTTCTCAGCTCCCTGTTTATCACAAATACAATGGGGCTGGAGACCCTTACATCCATCTGAAGGATTTTCTCTATGAGTCGGTGTCCTATCAACATGATCGCCGCTTATTGGCTTATCTTTTTAGGCGGTCATTAGATGGGCCCGCTCTGGAGTGGTTTTATTCCTTGCCTCCCGATGAAGTTGAAGATTTTGAAGTTGTCAAGGCCAGATTTGTACAACAATATCAAGACCGGGTCAGGCCCGAGTATTCAATGACTGAGCTGGTGGCTGAGCAGATGAAGCCCGATGAAGATTTTGCAACCTATGCCGACCGGTGGAGTCAAATGTCCACGCATGTCAAGATGCACATCCCAGAAGAGGAGAAAATCAAGCTCATCATTGCCAATGCAACACCCATGTACCGCCACATCCTAGCTATGAACGACATCACATCTATGCAACAATTATACAGTCGGGCTCGCTTTGTTAAAGCCCAACTCATTGACTCTCCCATGTCATCCTTGTTTGAGGCCCAACAACCCAGTTGCACATTCCAAGGGCCCACTTATGAGGGAGTCCAAACCCAGGCCCAAGTTGATGCCATCCACCACCCTATGTCTACCCACTCCGCTAATCATTATACACCTACACCTCCACAAGAACAACCACCTCGCCCGTGCCACCGCACCACACCATCCAATACTCATCCATCCTGACATCCACTTGGCCCAAAGCGAGTCCATTATCATCCGTTTCCGGAATCCCTCTCTGATGTCTTCACAGCCCTGATGTCCATCAATGCATTGCAACTCCCTCCAGAAAAGCCAAGCTGGGACATGACAGTGGACCGATCAGAATATTGCCCATACCATTGCCATCCAGGGCATATAGTCGCAAACTGCTGTGAATTCCGGGATGTGATCTATGATCTAGAGCACAAGATAGATTTGGCTTAAATGCACAGACTCATCCTGCATTGTCAAAACAAGAGCAAAGCACAAGGCCAGGGGCAGCAGTCCTCTCCACCACAAGCAGCGGAACAACCGCCCGAGCAACCAGCAGCGCAACAAAGACAGCCAGCACAAGCATCAAGGCAGTCGTCATCTTCACCAGTTCAAGGCCGACGACACTTCTTTACATATCCTCCAAGTGCACCACCCACTCCGTCACAACCTCAACAACCCCCTCCACTAACCCTTGCTCAGGCTATCACCACCACACCTACAGCATCACACCCTGATGACAAGTTGTTAGCTCGACCCATTGTGTTGGTGCACTGTCAGTCATCTCCACCAACTCCGCAAACCACTAATCCCTCCACTCCTGCCAACCCTCCATCTTTACCACTTGCCATCATCTCCACCCCACTGCCATTTGCACCTGAGCAAGCCATTACCACCACACCAAGGCTCAAGCAAGCTCCACTCACCTCTGAGTCCGAGCAAGAGTTTCCTACTCCCAAGAGTAAGGCTGCTTCAACCTCTGAGTTGGAGGAAGAGCTCTCTCTGCACGAACCTGTCCTTGCCACCATCCCATCACCTCACACTAAGCCCTCCGCATCTGACGAACCCACCATAGCCACCATACATCCCATCACCACATCCCAATGGAGCGGGTGTGCACTACCAGCAGCATGCCTTGAAACTACTTCCCCTATGCAAGATGGACTGAGTAAAGGTAGCCTAGTTCCGGTCATGTCTTTCGACCCTTACAACTACATCAGTCGCATGTCGGTCTGTGTCCTTATCTCAGGCACATTCGGAAAGGATGAGCCTTCATCTCCTCAGAAGGGCACTGTCGAAAAGAGTTTCCAGGCCCTAGTGCCAGCCAAGTCTAAAGCGGGGACGGTAGCCATTACGTTGCTTATTGGAGATGCTACCATTAATGTCATCATCACTCCTCGCTCAATTATTTTTCATATGGCTGGCCAAGAGAAGGGGGTCTCTACAAACATTGTGCTATCTCACGCGGCTGCTAAGGCCATCATGAATCAACTGTCACTCAAGGGGCAATAAGTCACACTACCTGAAGCGTCCAAAGCCTTCCTTGCCATGCTTCAACCTGACCAGGGGCACATTGCTATGTCACCAAGAACACTCAAGGTTTTGCCAAGAGTCTTTTGCAATTTACCTCAGCCTGACAGTCAGTTGGCCGTGCTAGTGCCACCCTTCACACTCCCAGAAGCCTCACCTCTTCAATTGTCAAGGGAGTTGGTCTTCATGCCCGATTGTCAGGCCAAGATGCCAAGTCTCAAGCTTATGGTGTCGTGCATCAAGTTCCCATGGGTCTGCACTATCCACATGTTAGAGGAATCCTTCTTAACGAAGATGCCAATTTATGGCGTTCCCCCATGGGTGTCTATAAAGGTTGGATATGCAAATGATAGCCAAGGGGCAAGTGCGCACACGACAGTCATGACAACTATAATTGATGAGAGAGCCGTGTGGCTGCAGAGAAGAGCAAGGCCATCTGCTGCCTGGTCCCACTATTTTAGAAGACATGTCAAAATGAAACCATCGTACCTGTCTGTGAGAGCAAAGAAGTTGTGGCACCACAAGGAGAAATCTGCCAAGAAACAAAGGAGGTTGCAATCAAGATTCAAGTTCTTCAAGAAAAATGTCGATCTCCCTATCCTAGCATCCTCTGACCTTGATATTTCAATGCTACTCATCCTGGTCAATCTAGTTCCCAGAGGAGGCGCCCGATCTCTCAATCCTGGACTAGTGCCGCATTCTTCCCCTCCTACTCCCCCCGGGTCTTTGGACCCTCACCTATCTCCTCCACCTAAGCCGCCTGATCACCCTCTGGGTACTCAGGGTTTCTTTTCACCTTCTCCACTTGAGCTCCCTGATCATCCTCTGGGTACTCAAGATACCTTTTCATCCTCTCCTCCTGAGCCACCCGATCACCCTCTGGGTTCTCTGGGTTTCATTCCGTATCCACCTGGGTCACCTGACCTTCTTTCTGGTGCTCAGGATTCCCCTCTTCCTCTTCCACCCGAGCCTCCTGATTGTAGGCCGGGTCCACGTCCTACAGGGACATCTGATCTTGGTCACGATTCCCCTCCTTCCGTTTCCCCTTCTAACCCTCTAGATCCTCCACCCTCTATCCTGCAGTTCATTCTTCCAACCCCTCTTGATCACGGGCCTGACCCGATTCCTCCCTCACTCCCTATTCGGGGTCCTAACCTTTTTTCTCATTGTTTCCGAGGTTTCAGTCCTCACTAACATTCTTCTCCTCCTTTGTAAATCCTTTTGTTGGAGGGTTTTTATCCCTCATATTCTTGTAGAGTCTTGTCTCCCTCTTATTTGTAATTGAGTTGACTCTAATTCTTGTCATCCCTACCTTTTCCTGCAAATGAGCTAATTAAAATCCACCAAGATCAAAGTTTGAAGACTAGTGCAGGTCGTTCTTTCAATAAAATGGTCGCATTGTGCACCAAAATAACCATGTAAATATTTGTTTCAACACCAAGAGCATCAAAGAGAGTCATCTCAGTTCACAACAAGAGTGGTCGAGTCAATCTTAGGTTTATTTTGCTTTTGCAGCACTCAAGCTAGAGATTACTCCGCACTAGGAGTCTGACATCCCTTCCCCTGTCATTAAAAGTCATTTTAAGCAAGGATTACCACACACTCACATGGCAACCATAGTTGATTCCTCTAGCAAATATTGTTGCTACTTAGGCCATACCTAGGAGGTGCAAAAGTTGTTCTTTTCTTTACTCGGTCGAAGTGTAAAGGCAAAAAGACTATTTAGGCAAGGCGACCAACCTAAGCATATCTCAATGAGAGGAAATCTCAAATAGAGATGGTCAATCAGGCCTGCAAAAGAAAAGCCAAATAAAAGTGAGAAGAAAAACAAATGAAAGAAAATCAAGGAATAGCATGGCAAAGAGTGGCAGTATAGTTCCCCGCGGGACGCCCTTGAGTCCAGTCGTACGCATGCCCCAAACAAGAAACATGCACAATAAAGTGACCAAAAGTCCCTCCTCAACAGATTGAACCTCTAAGAGGTATGCCGTGGAAGGAAGCTAAGCCTAATTTGTCCTTTAAAACCTACACTAGACTTATCCCCAAACTTTCTTCTCTTTCTCTCTATAAGGTTGGGTCGTCTCCCAGGTATGGCCTTTGTAGTGGCACCGCAAGCTAGGGGCAACCATCTACAGGACGCCACCATCTTAATGCACATCCGACCTTTTGGTGGTCTTTAATGAAAGGGGAATGAATGGGGACCCCTTGCCAGTAGTTTGATCTTGCTTTAGTGCTGTAGTAGCAAGGGTGAGTACCTTCCGTCTCATGTGTCTTTTTAGGAAGAGCTAACGTCGGCTTTAGGCATTATTCAAAAAAATAAAAAAAATCAAATATTGCAAAAAATCCCAAAAACAAAATCAAATATTGCCAAAATCCCAAAAAATCAAATATTTTCAAAAATTCAAAAAAATTAAATATTGCAAAAAATCTAAAAAAATCATATAATTTTAAAACTCCAAAAAAAATCAAATGTTTTCAAACTAAAAATAACAAAAATGAGCAGATCTAATCATACATGCTAAGTGTGCAGGTACATTGGCTCCCAAACATTGATCGCTCAGATCTCCACATTTCTTCATTACTTTTGTCTGAGTCTTGCTCACATCATCTTTACAATTTGTCTCTCCTCCTCAGTTCCACCCATGATTTGAATTTCAAACTCATTATCCCACCAAGTCCTTCCCAAGTCCCATACATATTCTCCCTCAATGGCTCCATGAGAGGACTCTCTATGTGTGAACCTGACGGTTCTTCAGTGCTTTGTTTCAATCATGTGGATGACTGAGTTGTTTATGCTTGTTGTTGTTAGCTTGTTTAGTGCTTTGTTTGTTTCTTCATTTACACAAAAGGACAAAAAAATCAGAAAAAGCAAAACCCAAAAAAATGGCGAGTTCTGCGCTCCACAGGTAAGTCAGGTAAATATCCCTATCCCTTCTCCCTTGCATTACTATATGGTACTTATGCTACTATATTATCTCAAGGACCGGCTGGTTTTCAATGTGTTTTGGGATCTGAGTTCCCCTTCTACAAAAACAGTGATGATCTAGATGCACATTGCTAATCGCTGGATAGGCCGTTGAGTTAAATAAGTTTGGGAACGATGGATTCATGCCTACACTGCGGTTGCAGGTAGTCTCTTGACCCGTTCTTATTCGGCTTAACAATATTATCCTTGAGTATTTTCTATTTTCTATTTTCTTTGCATATTGATTTGATGATTTCTTTTTATTTTAGCCCAACATGCATCATGTAGGACTTTGAGCTTCATGCCTCATGATTTGTCAAAGGTTGCTTCCCTGGTGATGGTCAATCATGCTTAAGTTTCTTGAATAAGAAATCATATTCCACTCACAATTTAAAGGTCTTCTTTGAACTAGTCCCTTGGTCTAGTTGGCCAGTATGACTTCTGTCTGGAATTTACTCCATCATTTCATCCAAATCATCTTAAATATTCCCCTAGATCCGTCTTGGTTGCGAACCGCTCCCAGGCCTTGCGTCATCGTGACCCGCCGGCACGCACATGTCCTCCCAAGATGAAACCTGCAGGCCAATCGGCTAGGGTACCTCTTAATCAAGAGGTTGATCATCCTTCTTTTGCTTTCCTTTTTGTCGTTCCACACAGGAGCCGTCCGTGCTCGCTCTTCCTTGAGGTTAGTTTAGAGTCTTCCAGAGAATTTCTATCGCTTATTGGTTGTGACGGGTGTCTCTTTACCTTGATGCCCACTTTTCAGTCCACTCTTCTTCATCCTCGCTCCATTCTATTTCATTACACTTCGCTCTATTTCCGCTTCGCTCCCTTGCAAAGTGGGCATCAAGGAGGGGCAATCTGTAGACACCCGTTTTCGGCCTATAAGTTGAGCATATTTTTTGTCCATATCATTTGTAGCAACCTGAATTTTTGCGAAAAAAATAAAAATTCAAATAAAGAATTAAAACCAAGCTAAATTGATATTTAAATGAAAAGAGCATTAAATAAAACACATTACATGGAAAAGAGTAATGGGCTTTGCTTAATGGATCTCCTAGAAGTTATTGGGTCAAAAATATGAATTTGCAAGGGGAGAATAATAAGAAAATACCCTAAATTCGGAGTTTAATTATATCATAATTGGAAAGGGATATTTAATGCATTAAATAAGCAATTAGAGTAGGAGTTGGATTCCTAAACCTACCCCATATGGGTTAGCACGAATTTGGATCTCTTCCAAGTCTAAATAGAGATTGGAAAGCAAGGAAGGAATGTGGGAGTAAGGAAATTTCGTAATTAAAGAGGAATTAGAGTAGTAGTAGGAATAGAAATACATACTTGCATAAATACACCTCTTAAACTCTCTTGGGTAACCCTAGCTTGTTGCCAAGAGTTGCTGGACGTGGAGAAGAGGCTAAGGAGGAGAGGATTTCGTGGAGAGAAGAAGTGCTTGAAGCTTCTTCCCTTGTTCTTCAAGTTCTAAGCCCTAGAAGACAAACGGAGTCAAAGGTAGGCATTCTCACAAGCTAAAATCCTAATATTTCGTCTGTAGATTGTTCCATACATCAGGAACAAAACCCTCAAGTTTCATAATTTTCCACCGAGCATATCTTTAGTTCTCGATTTTTCATGTTCTGCAACTTACATGACCCCGAACCCTCTTCTTAACTCTTGATCTCCTGGTGTACTCAACCCCATGCCACGAGATTTTTACTGTAGGGACTGATATATGTTAGGCATCTTTTGCCCGTAAAAGCCCTAAATTTCATCGAGCATGTTGATCGAATTTAATCGATCTTTCTCTCTGTGTCATGTTCTGAATAACTTGTTCTTGCTGATGTTCAAACCCTGTATGAACCATGCTCTCTCTCTAATTCCGATTTACTGGAAGTACCCTTACATGTCTAGTTTAATTTGTAACTGGTTTCATGATTTTTCATCGTGTATACAATTAGTTATGATTTTCTGAACGACCCTGTATCATTTTATTTCAAGTTGGCCCGCAATCCAAAGTCTGGTCTGACTCCTGTCAGAGCCAGGCGCAGACCACCAGAAAGCGACGACCCGATATGTCGCCTTCTGGAGGTTGATTGCGACAGACTACCCGTCGCATTCAGAAAGCGACAGGTAAGCCGTCGCTATCCTTGTGCCTGTCTTGTCGTGACCCTTTCCCGCCTCTGTCGCGTTCACCAGGCCGTCGCGACAGTGCCTATGTCACGATCTGCCTACCCCTGTCGCAATACTCATTGCCTATGTCACCTTCACAGGAATTTTGGTGAAAAACCCATAAAAATATTCTGTCACTTTCTAAAAAATCCTTACGCCTTTTTACAGTTATACCCCCAGTAAAAAAAACCTTGCCTAATAATGGAGCAATATTGAAAATTTTTAAATACATCTTCACAACTTATTTCTATCTATGATTTCTCTTGCACGTGCACACACATGAACCATCCATATATGGCTGAAACCTTGCAAAAATATCTCATAATGTATTGCAATAAAGCATATTAATTGCCCTATTTTAAAGGACTTGTATTCGTTTCTTGCGTTGTTTACACACCGATATTGACGCTCCACTGTCCTAGAATTCCTCTAGAACGTCGAGCACCTGTTTTATATACACACTTTACTTGGCTTGTGGTGAACTCTCCGTCGGATATTCCTTTCGCCGGACTAGTGAACTCTTGCACAAGGCCTCCGTAAGTCTCCACGATCCGACGCGACAGCGCCATGCACGTAAACACGTTTTTACGTGATTTTCGGCCTCTCTCTCCATCCTAGAGCCTATCTAAAGTCTATTTGAGTTGGATTACGACCCAAACCTCCTATCCTCATCCCTAGGGAGCCCCCAAGTCCATCCAAACTCTAAATAGACTCTAGAACACCCCCACAACTTGGACTCTCTCTCTAACTCGGGATTAGACTCTATCTCTCACTTGAACACATCCTAGGACTCTCTAGGGGATAGAGGAAGGCTACCACCACGAGGAGAGGTCCCTGGAGGCTCTACCCACGAGGTCCCATCGTCCCCAAGGCAGAGGAGAAACTGTTCTTCCCGTTTTCCTTCTTTCTCTCTCCTCTTTCTCTCTCATATCACCTCTAGGACCAGCAGTACTTGCACGGCTTGTGGAGATCGAACCAGGCCAGATCTCTTTGAGGTTTCTTCATCAAAGGTTCTCCCCACGGATCCCTCTTCAACCTCGAAGTGGAATCACGTCGATTGGTGGCTTGTGCGAAAAGTTACAGCAGATTGATCTTCACTTTCTCTCTCATATCGAGATCTGCACATGCGGGATTATCGTCTCTTCCACAACTCAAACCAGGCCAAATCTCTTCAAGATGTCTTCATGAAAGTTGCTCACGACAACCTCCTCTCCGACCTCCAACTCACATCAAACGGGGCAGTATCTATTTAGTTTTGATTTTTACTTTCTTTTCCACGTTTTACACATGTATATATGAGTTAGGATTCCTCCTTCTCCTCTTCCATGATTTCTCCCCATGCATATTCCTCCCCACGTTTTCCTACTACCCAAGGGGTTTAAAAACCACCCCCCAGGTCCGTTCCCTCCATGCTCCACATCTTTCTTTCATTTAAGAATAGCTACTACACTTAACATAGTCTAACAAGGTTTTATTTCTTGTTTTCGTTGTTTTGGCAGGCACCCAAGCGAAGATCCACGAGCGGCTCTTGTCCTCTGGCCGGCCGGAGGGCAGGAAGAAGGTCCCAACCATCATTCTCCGTACAGAAGAGAACGCGATGGCAGAGGGCGACGCGACACAGAGACGTGTCCAGGCCAACAGACGCGTTATCATTGTCATCGCGGTAGGTAACACTGCCGCGACACCAGGTCCGTCCCTGTTCTCTCTCCTTTTCCTAGTGTAGTTAGCCCATGTTATTTTCTTCTCGTTAGGCAACTATCTAGGTGGCGATCACATTCCTTATTTCCATATTATTAGATTTAATATCCTGTTGCGTGTCTTTGGGGTGCATATTCCCCGTGATTACACACACACAACACGGCGACCTAAGGCCAATTCCTCTTTGTTTATGGTGTTTTCGCTCAGTCCTCGTGTAGAGAACCTGAGGTCAATTCTCTTCTCACTCGGACAAGGTCCAGGGGCAAAGGGAAAGCTAGCATGTAGACCAGCGAGCAGTATGGATCATGTGTATGAAGTCTCAAAGAGGGACGGTCAATTCAAAAGAAAAGTAAAAGGAAATGATGAAAAAAATGAAAGAAAAATGATAAGGAAATAGGGGCATGTCAAAGAGTGGCAGAATAGTTCCCCGCGGGACGCCCTTGAGCCCGGTCGTACGCATGCCCCCAATTCAAAAAAAACAATGACCTTAAAATCCCTGGACAACAGACGGATTGCACATGTAACATACCCATTGCAAATCTTACAAGCCAGTAACCCCGACCCCAAGACCAAGTCTTGCCTCATTGCTAATCTTCCTATTCTCCCTAAAAGACCAAATGACCCCCACACCTGGTCTGTGTTGGAACATCAATATTCAAGGGGCAAGAAGCCTTAGTAAGCCAACGATAAATGCACGCCGCACATAGATATTATCCACCAAACAAGAGATGGGGATGAGATCCATGGCTAATTACTAAAAAAAAAAGCAAGGAGTGTTGTTATCAGAAATCTCAAAAAAAAAAAAAAAACAGAAAATTATAAAAAAAAAAAATTCAGAAATTTCAAAAATTCAAAAAAATCAGAAATCTCTAAAATTAAAAAAATCAGAAATCTCAAAAATAAAAAAAATTAGAAACTTTCAGAAATAAAAAAAACAAAAAATTTCAAAAATCCAAAAAAATTAGAAATGTAAAAAAATCCAATAAAAATCAGAAATCTAAAAAAAAATCAGAAATCTAAAAAATTCAAAAAAAAAATCAGAAAATCTCAAAAATAATAATAAAAAATCGATCAAAAATCCAAGTGTGTACATACCACTTTCCTTTAACATGCATTGCTTATTTTCCTTCCTACCTATTTAATAAGGCTCAGCTCCTTGACATTTATAAAGTCACATTCATGTTTATTTAAGCGCAAGGGGCTGAGTCAAAGAGCAGATCTAACCTGTTTTGCTAAGTGTGCAGGAATAGGTAATTCTAAGGGACACGCGCGGTGCTCAGTATTCTCCGTCTCTCTCTCCCGTGTTTGAATCTCATCTCACACTCGTGCCAATTGCAAATCATTCATTCATTCCATAAAGATTGACACAAAATAAAATTCCACTAAGATATGAGTAAGATGTACAAAAGATGGGGAGGTGGCTCACAAGTCTCCTCACTGACCACCACCACTCTCCGTGGATCCCTCCTGTTGGTCTGGTGGTGGCGGCATCTCGCCGCCACCCCTACGCTCTGGGCACTCGTCTTGCCCCGGCGACGCCTCTCCTCCTCCTCATTCCTCCGACGACTAGAGAAACCCGCTAGATACTGCCCTACCGAGGCACCCGTCGCCCTACTGGCACTCGCCCCGCTCCTGCTCCTACTATGCGAACGGCCTATCGCCGTCATAATCTCCTGCAGACTCCGCACCACCGCCTGCTGCGCCAGTAGCTCTGTGCGTAGTCGGGTTACCTCCTCCTGATCCCCTGGAGACCTCTGCACCTGCAGCGCCGCCAGCTCCCTCGTCGCCTCCGCGACCCGCGCCTCAGCTGCCTCCGCTCGGATGCGCAGCTGGTCTCGCTCCCCTCTCACGGTCTGAACCTCCCTCTGGAGCTCGTCCCTCTGGCTCTGGAGCTGGTCCCTCTGGCCCTGGAGCTGGTCCCTCTGCCCCTGCAGTTGGTCCCTCTGCCCCTGTAGGTCCATCGCGTGCTCGGTGGTGAGCCGCAAATCCCTCTCCTGCGAAAGAAATTTGATCAGTATCAACTGTTAAACAACTTTCAATTTAGATGTGCTATTGTGCTTACCTGCTCCTCCAAGTGCCTCTGAGCCTCCTCGGCCCTCAGCACCGCTCTTGCCAGCTGAGCCTCCAAAAGCGATGGAGAGCCCCCTGCCCCTCGTGAAGAAGAAGCACCGCCTGCTCCAGTGCTCCTCACTCTCTCCAGCTCCCTCCGCTGTGCGCAAAAGCACATGTCAGTTTCCAAAATCAGCTTAAAATTGTTAAGTGTTGAAATTGGAGTAAACACTTACCAGCTCTACGGTCTGCCTCTGCGCCGCCTCCTGATCCTGCACCGCCGAGTAAAGTAAGGCTGGAGCGATGCGACCTCACCAGCTACATCTACCTGCGACACATTTCAAATCATTAACCCAATTCTATAAAATCAAATTCACAGGGGTGTGGTTTTAGGATTGTTACTTGGTGTCGGGCGCTCTTGTACACCTTCTCTTCATACTTCAAGGCATATGCCTGGAGGTACGCGTCATCGGTGGTAGCATCCGACTTCACGGCCTTTCCTCGGTGCTCCCTGTTGTTGATCTGCTCCTTCGCTCGCTCATGCCAATCAGTAGTGTCATGAAGCCCCCCGGAAACTCTGACCCGGTCTGCGAAACCGGTCTCGGACGGGGAACTCCACGGCACTCTGCCGAAGGCCGAGTGAGTGCTGGCTGAGGAACAGGTGAAGAGGTAGCACCAAATTGAGTGCATGCACCCACACCAACCTACCGAAGTAGGGGCGGGCCTGCACCAACCAGGGTTGTCCCTCATCACTCTCCCCCAGGTATGGCTGCCAAACCACCTGCAAAACAAGTTAGTCAGTCATCAAGCAGTGAAATGAAGAAATTAACCAAAAGGGAAAGGTTAGGGTACTTACATCCAGGTGAGGGTAGCTGTCTATCGCCTCCTGTAGGCGCTCCAACTGGTCGCCAAGGTTGCGCGTGTCCCGGCGCGAATCCCAGCGGCGTGCAATGGGCACAAGGCCCGATCGCTCAAGGATCCCTCTCCCTAAGGCTGGACGATGTAGGTAAGACCAGACCTGCAAGATAAGAAGCGGATTAGGTGGCAGTTTTAAAGAAAAATGCAATTCGTTTCAAGGATTAGAAGGAAGAAAAGTACCTGGAGAAAGGGGAAGAATCCGCTGGTCGACGTCTGCCGCTCGGAGGCACCCAGGCTGTCGAACTGGTGTGCGAGGAAGGCTGCTCCCCAAGCGTAACCCCCCACCTCACTCAGGTCCTCTAGCAGGGGCAGGAAACGGCAGTGGACTGCGTCACCCCTCGTGGCAAACAAGAGTCTACCAAGGAAAAAGACGAGGAAACGACGCAAGTCCAAGTCCGCCTGCGCCCTGGGCTCGCTCGCTAGCTCCCTCCGGCTAACCCGAACCAACCTATCTAGATGCTCATCCTCACTCTCTCCTGCTCCCTTCCCCACATCAAGCAACCCTAGGCTCTCCTGGAGGGTTACCCTAGGAACTAGGGAAGACCTATGCTCTACAGGTAGCTCCAGAAGTCGCTGGGCTAGGTCATGGTAGCAGGGGTAGGTGTATCCGCTCACCGGTCTCCCATAAACTCTGAGCCCTGTGATCCGACTCACATCCTCGAGGCTAGGGATCATGTGTCCCCATGGGAATACGAAGGCGGTCGCCTCCGCATCCCACCTGCTCCGCAGAGCCTGAGTGAGAGCTAGATCCGCCCTCATCCTCTTCTCTCTAAACACTTCCCTGAACCCCATCTCCTCTACTCTCTCCCTCTGGAAAGGGGGGAATGCCAGAAAACAGCCAATACCACCGTCCACGACACTCGGGCCCTCATCTCACCCTGTAGACACATTCCATTTGTTAAATCAGTCAATTTTTTAGTGTTCGGTCAGAGTTGCGACAGTCATGGAGGCCGCAATCATGTCGCGACGGTGCGGTGCACCGCGACCTTACCGCGTCCCTTTTTTAGGCCGCGATAAGGTCGCGTCCACCGGCATCGCCGCGACATGGTCGCGTCGCCCGGGACCGCGGCGACATCATGTCGTGACAGGTCGGGCTAACGCGTTCTCAGGATCGGACCGGACGGAGCCCTCTTTGTCCGATCTTCTTTTCCTTGGGCATCACGCCCTACATCTGCCCTCTAGGGGCTCCGTTTACTATTGCTACACATCCATTCAAGGATTTGGGGTGATTTACTCACCGATTTCATCGCCTTGGCCCTCTTCTTCCTCTCTTCTTCCACGTTCATCTTTGGGGTCTCCGCCTACTCCTCCTCTTCCATCTCGACGTTGGCTACCTCCTCCTCGACCGGAGGCGCCTCCGCCCGGTGCCGGAAGCTCCTCCGCTCCGCTTGGCGTTTCCTCCGGGATGAACCCTCGCTGGCGTCCTTCCCTCCTTCCATGACGATTCCGAGGTGGTTAGGGAGCTTAGGGTGTAAGCAGAGGGAGCAAGAGTGGAAGGATTGCAAGGGGACTTGAGAGGTTCGAGCTCAGAGTTTGGTAAGTTTGAAAAGCAAGGAAGGGGGAAGAAGAAGAGCCGTTTGCATTTTGAACAAGTCGGTTCTTGACACGACGCAGCGGGATGTCACGTTAATGTCGCGCCTGTTTGGACCGTCGCGGTCATGTCGCGACACCCCACTTAGACGCGACATTAAGACGACGCCCCTGCCTGTCGCGTCATCAACAGAGCTCGTTGAGCTTGCAGGAAATTCAGTTTATTAATTTCAAATCAAGTCGCTACATTCTCTAATTCCTCCTACAATCGAATAAAATGCTCAAATTCTCTCCTAACTACCATCTGATATCTTTCCTACAATCAAATCAACTCATGCTCAAACAATCCCCGCTGCCGGTTGGATCTTCTTCAATGCTTCGAGGTACTCCTTGATCACGTCTTCGTCTTCCACTACTTCACCTTGGAGAACGCTCATCGCACATCCTTCCTAATGGACGATGGCGCTACACACATCGCACTCGTCCTGCTCGTTGTCCATTTTCTGTTTCTGAATGGGCGGGTAGTGTGATAGGATGGGGAGAACCGTGCGAGCCCCGCCGCATTGTAGATAGCAACGGTCCGGGTTGTAGAGAACCAGCGCTTCATTGCCTAGCAGTCGCAAGGCCAGTTCGGTGCGCTGTGGAAGATGAATCACCCGGTTGTGCAGGAAGTGTGGGCGCATGTCAAATGTCGTCACAGTCAGTTGCTTGAAGAATGCACGCCACGCCTTCACCCCTTTTACTTGCGCAGTTTTGCACCATGCCTTGGGCTCATGTGGAGAGGCCCGCCCACGAATGCCAATGGATGATTGAGCATTGTCTTGCACTCCGTGGCCAAGTTCTCCATCGCTCGGAACTGGATATGCATGCCCATCCATAGTTCGAGGGCAATGACAGAGCCGAAGAAAGGTCCCCCGATTGTTGCAGAAGACAAGCCAGCATATAGATATCCCAAGACCGCCTGGCCAATGCTCATACCTTCAGAAATAGAGTCGATGATGCTCAAGTTGGCGAAGGAGATAGCTCCATCCTCGGCCGGGAAGAGTATGACGCCGCAGATACAAATAGCGGCTGCTTCAGCGATAGCCGTGTAGTTCTTGGTCTTGCGCTTGCATTGTAAGGTGATCCACTGCGCAATTGGAAGAAGATGGACCTGCATCCCACTCGTCATGGAGTGTAAGTCACTCTTCTTTGTAGTAATGTCTGCCAAGATGCTCCAGGAATTGATGGGCGCTGTGGTATAGGAGAGGGCATGCTCTTCGCCCCTTTCGTATTGTGGAAGGCCGAGCATTATCTCTAATTCTTCCAGCAAGATCGTGGCTTCAAAGCCGGGGAAGATGAACGTATGTGTCTGGGTGTGCCACAGCTCCATTAGTGCGGTAATACTGTCCCACACATGCACCATTTTGTCATATTTCTTGGCCAGTACAAGCACGGTGGATAGTCCCCACTCTTTCAAATGGCTAATAGACGTGGGCGGCAGTAGCTCGAGCATGGGCGCAAGCCATGGCACCCGGGAAAACCGCCTATGGCCGGGTAAGATCTGAGGAGAGGTAGGAGAAGGGAGTCTAAGAACAGAGAAGAAGAAGAGCAGAAAAACAGAGGAAAATAGAGCATAGTTCAGAAGTTCAGAAATTGAGGAGAAAGACACTTACTTGGAGATCCGGGCGCATGCACATGTGCCCGGGGATGGCGGAGAGCGGCTGGAGCTTGGCATAGGACTCCCTAGCTGTCTTTGGGTCGGAGTAAGGGGGGATCTCTTCCTGGAAAACAGAATAGCTCCTCTTCATGGTGGCAAAGAGGGAGAAACTTTAAGAAAATTGAAGAAGAAAGGGAGCAGAAGGTTAGCTGCGGGATTAGCCCCCTAAACCCTCCTATTTATAGAGTCTTAAGAGGTGCACTCCCACTCTAATCCCGTAACTAGGTGTTAGGATAAGATTAGAAGAGGTTTAGGAGTCCTAGTGTTAGTCTATATGTCTTAGGATAAGGATAAACTTCGGTTTCCTGGTCTTTCTGGGTTCGGTCCGAGTCGCGACGCCGCGATCAGACGCGACCAGGTCGTGATAGGTCGATGTGCCGCGACTATGTCGCGGTCATCCAGAGCGTCGCCTCTCTACCTGAAGGGTCGTTTTCATGTCTGTGCCTTGTATGTGTGTTTATTTGTTTATCATTGTGAATATATTGTCAGTTTGTGCTTATTATGTTTGTTTCTTGTCAACAACAAAAATACAAAAAATAGAAAATCACAAAAAAGAGGTTGCCACAGGTAAGTCAGATAAATATTTTTCTCTTACTCCCTGCATTATTATATGGTATTCTACTTATTATATCATTTCAAGGACCGGCTGGTTTTCAATGTGCTCTGGGATTTGAGTTCTCCTTTACCAAAAACAGTGATAATCTAGGTGCACATTGCTAATCGTTGGATAGGCCGTTGACTTGTTTAAGTCGGGAACGATGGATTCAGGCCTGCACTGCGGTTGTGGTAGTCTCTTGACCCGTCCTTATCTGGCTTAGCAATATTATCCTTGATGTATTTTCTATTTTCTCTTTTCTTTGCATTCGTTTTGATGATTTCTTTTATTTTAGCCCAGCATGCATCATGTAGGACTTTGAGCTTTCCTGACTCATTCCTGACTTTTGATGAGTCCTTGTTGAGTGCCCGATCATCCTCCAATTTCCAAACAATAAATCCAATTCCACTCCGAATTGGAAGGTTTGCCTCCGAGTAAGTTGTTCCCGTCAATTTGACAAGAATTTCCCTGTCTGGATTACCTATCCAAAATTTTCTTTTTTCCTTTGATCTGTTTTGGTTGCGAACCGCTCCCAGGACAGAGTCATGAGTTACCTGCCTGGCACACACATGTCCCTCCGAAACGAAACCTGCAGACCAATTGGCTAGGGTATCGTGGGGACGCGACCAAGCCACAATATTGAAAACATGGTCACCAACTTGAAATTCTAACTCTCTTCTTCTTTTGTCTGCATAACTTTTGTGTCTTGACTGGACTATCTTCAGACGTTCTCGGATAATCTGGACCTTCCTGACAGTTGCTTCTACCAAGTCAGGTCCAACCCAATGGTTTTCTCCAACCTCCTCCCAACAAAGAGGTGATCTACAACTCCTGTCGTATAAGACTTCAAATGGTGCCATCTTGATACTTGCCTGGTAGCTGTTGTTATATGCAAACTCAATTAAAAATAACTGTTCATTCTAGCATCCCCTAAAATCAATCACACAAGCCGGAGCATGTCTTCCACTATCTGATTTGTTCTTTCAGTTTGTCCATCCGTCTGTGGATGGAAGACAGTGCTAAAGTTTAACTTGGTACCCAGTGCTACTTTTAACCCTTTCTAGAAGTGTGAGGTGAATCTAGGATCCTAATCAGATATTATAGTAGACGGAACCCCATGCAACCTAACCACTTCTCTGACATAGAGTACAGCCAACACATCTACTATCCATGTGCTCTTAATTGGCAAGAAATGAGCTGACGTAGTCAATCTGTCCACTATCACCCATATTGCATCCAAACCTCCTCTAGTCTTTGGCAATCCCATGATGAAATCCATACTGATACTATCCCACTTCCATTCTGGGATATCCAGCGGTAGTAATCCCCCAACCAGTCTGAAATGCTCAACCTTGACTTTTTGGCATGTAAACAATGTACCACGAAGTCGGCCACATCCCTTTTCATATTCAACCACCAATAAGTCCTTTTTAGGTCTTGATACATTTTTGTTGATCTAGGATGAATGGTATACTTAGTCTGATGGGCTTCATTTAGAAACTTCTTTTTGAGGTCCTCATGATCAGGTATGCATGTTCTGCCTTGGAATAGCATTCTTCCATCATGCGTCAGAGAGAAATCTAGTCTTTGCTCTAGCTTCTCTTTAATATCAACTAAGAAAGGATCTGCCCCTTGCATGTCTTTGATTTCAATGAGTATGTCAGATTGTACCTTGATATTAGTAACCATCACTTGTTCCTCCTTCTCTTCCATATCTAAATTTAGACTTGCAAATTGTTCTAGCAACTTCCATTCACCCAGCATCATACTAGCTAGCAAGGATCCTGGCTGTCTACTTAGAGCATCTGCCATCACATTGGCTTTTTCGAGATGATATTGAATGGAAAAGTCAAAGTCCTTGAGATACTCTAACCACCGTCTTTGCCTCATGTTGAGTTCTTTCTAAGAGAAGAGATATTTCAGACTCTTGTGGTCAGAGTAGACCTTAAATTGTTCACCATATATGTAGTGCCTCCATATTTTTAAAGCAAATACTATGGCTGCTAATTCAAGGTCATGTACTGGATAATTTGTGAAACATCCCCCTCTTGTGGGTCAGCCACCTTTTGTTGAAGGTCGCGACGCATCGGGCAGTCACCTTCTAAAGGCGACAAGGTGACTGTCATATTCTGGTTAGGAACGCGACAGGCATGTTGTCGCGTTCACCCTTTGACCGCAACATGCACTTTTGTCGTCTTGCTGTCGAGACAGTTGGGACAAGTGTCAACCCCTGGCAATGGGAAGGCGACATGTAAGGGGTCGCGTTCTGGTTGTCAGGTCTGCGAGGTTGACACGTGGCGGGTTCGTTGGTCAGGTTGACCAGGACCTTGAAATAGCGATAGTTTGGTCGCCGCGTTCATTAAGTGAACGCGCTCAACTCCGAGGCTTAAAAGGTTGTAGGCCACAAAACAGCCCCTTCTTCTCCTTCCTTCGGTTGGTTCTCTTCTCCAATCCCTCTGCTTCCGGTTGCTCCATGGAGAGCTTGGGGGAGAGATAGGTGGCTTGTGAGGTGTGTGTGTGTGTTGCCTTGTGTTTGGATTGGGGTTCCTCTTCTCGGTGGTGCTCTTCTCCGACTATGGTGTTCATCCTCGTGATGTTCCTCTCCATCAGCATGTAGGAGGATGACCCTTGTGCGTGGACGGATTCTTCGTGGAGCTTGGAGCGAGGATGAGGTGGCCATGCACACAAGAAGACCCCAACGGGTTGGCTCTTCTTTTTGAGGTAGGGACTCCATGACCTTCCCCTAGTTCTATCATGCTAGGACCAAATCCTCCTTCTCCAAGCCTTTAGAACCCATGCTAGGATGTGCATGTGTGTTTGTGGTTCTTGTGGAATGCTTACATGCTTCGATTCATGCTTGGAATGGGGTATGGTTATTGAGAGTTTCAGGCTTGCATGTGAGATTATTGAGTGTAACTTCATCCTCCTTGAATGCATGGGGGTTTATGAGGGTGGTTTGCACTCTTTTTACCTGTTTAAGCCATTATCCATGCTCCCCTCCCCCTGTGTTTTGAGGATTTGAGGTGCATGGTATGAAGGTGATGCTCTCGAGTGTACAAGTCTGTGGTCGCGACATGTTTTGTGTCACTACCCAGATCGCGACAACCTAATACGTCGCCTTCTGGTGTGAGAAAGCGACGCCTACCCTGTCGCGTTCTGGTCGCGACAGGGTGGCTATCGCCTTCTCATTGGTTTTCACCGTGTGTTGTGAGAGGCCTCAGGTGGTCACCTGGGCCTCTGTCTGTGGTCGCGACAAGGCCCTTGTCGTGACAGGATAGTGACAGTTTTACTGTCGCCTTCTGACCCAGGTCACGACAGTCAGGGTGTCGCCTTCAGGAGGTGACAACCTGTGTGTCGCCTTCTCAGACAGAGAAGGGACTTGGCGACCTGTTCGGAGTTTCCTTTAGCTGCGACTCTGTTTTCTTGGCACCTGTGTTGTTCCTAGCACGGTACTACCCTAGTCTTTCGCTCGGTGCTAGGCACTTGAGGACTTGTCCGCGAGACATGTTTTTACCGTTACCTAGACCCCCTGTCCCCGCATGCCTGTTTGAGGGAGTTCTTCGGGCGGCGGGCGAGCTCGAGTCACGTACTCTGGTAGAAGAGGGGAAAACGGTGGGGACAACGACGTAGAGTCATTTGTAGAGCTCTCTTAGCTGAGTCTGGGATGCCGAGGTTGTTTGGTGCTCGTCCAGCGCAGATCAGCTAGTCCTTTTTCTCACTGCCTCACTCTACGTGGTTCTGAAACCATTTAGAGGGGCCAGGCGTGGAACCGTAGTTCGGCCAGACTATGGTAGTTGTGGTTACTTTAGTTCCACGTCTCACTCCGACGGGTGGTGTTAGACATGGACTGTCAGTTGAGGGTAAGGCGCGCGGCGCACCTGACCGGTTGACTAGTGTAGTTGTTCTGTAGCTAGTGGCTTTGTCTAGGCAGTTGTTTACTGTCTGTGTTTACAGCCTTGGGTTCTTCCCAGTGCCGTGGTTTTACATGGGTTTCCAGTCCCGACGTTTAGCTTAGACCGTAGAACGTGTAGTTTCTTTACCCTCCACACTTTACACTGTTAGTAGGATAGATTTACTACTTTATTTATTTATTGCACTTATAGATCTATTCTGCTGTTAGAACCAGTGGGAGATTGGTAGTCCCTACTGGGCTTCTTCGTGAAGCTCATACCCTCTTTTACAGGTGCGACTTCACAGCAGCACGTGTTGATTGAGCATTGTTTCTCAGACTTGTGTACTTCACCCTCAGGGTATGCCCTTAAGGGACATGTTATTCCCTTTACTTTCTGCACTTGTACTTTACTACTTTGGTACTGTACTAGACTTGTACACTATGTTGGACTCTTTCTTTCACTTGTTGGTACTTTTTAGTGCGTTTAGTTGGTACTTATCTCCGTTACATATCTTGTTAGACTGGCCCGTTAGCCCTTCTGGGTGTTCGGACCCGTGGGCGACGGTGCCGATGGCCAGATCCATGGTGGGAGCCGGGGGTCTAGGCATCAGGGCCGTTACAGTGGTATCAGAGAAAGGGGTCTATCAAGAATTGTAATGGAACTAAGTAACAACACAAAGTCCCTTAGGAAGTACAAGTAATACTGCTAGCCGCCAGATTATTATCTGTTAACTTGAATGTTAGTCTGTGTCTCAGGACATGCCTCCACGTAGATGTAGGTAGGTTCGAGAGCTGATGGAGCATCAGGACACCGATCCGGACGAGTCAGTTGCAGCCGAGCACGTGCCGGTTGATGATCAGCCTCAGCAGTTCGAGCAGCCTGGTGTTCCATTGCCATAGGGCGTCCCATTGCAGTAGGGAGCGCAGCAGCAGCCGCAGTGGTTTCCACCTCTACCCCCACCAAATGTCATGGAGCAGTGGTGGAGAGCTATGTTCCAGGCCCCTTGGCAGTACCAGCAACATCAGCAGTACCAGCAGATGCTGGCAGGAGGTCAAAAGTTCGCAGAGATGGCAGCAGAGGAGCAGCCACCATCGACCCCGCAGGCAGCACCAGTTCAGCCAGAGGTACCACCAGTGGTACGGCAACAGACTCCAGTTGCAGCGGTAGCACCTGAGGACTGCATGACGCTTTTAGAGAGGTTTCTTCGTCTTCGGCCTCCGATGTTCTATGGTGACTATGATCCAGACAAGGCAGAGAGTTGGGTCCATGAGCTCGAGCGCACCTTCGAGACCATGGATTGTGCAAATCAGGATCAGGTCAGACTGGCAGTATATCAGCTGAAGGGGTCGGCCCAGGAGTGGTGGGGGACCGTGAGGCAGACCAGTTTTTAGTGCAGGAGGCTGGACCAGATTCCCTAGGAGCAGTTCTTCGAGACCTTTCATGGTGAGTACTTCCCCTACTACGCTTTCCGTGAGAGGAGGGACCAGTTCCACGAGTTGACGCAGGGCGATTTGACCGTGGCGCAGTACCACCAGAGGTTTGTGCAGCTTCTTCGACACGTCCCCCACGTGGCCACTAGTGAGCAGGCTCGCACCGAGCGGTTCATTAGTGGGCTATGCTCAAAGTTGAGATGGGCCATGGCTGGTCACCTCTGCGACACCTTGGGGTTGGCAGTGGCGAGGGCTACCACCTTGGAGAGGGAGTGTCAGTTCCAGCCACAGTAGGGAGGAGGCTCGGTGAGGTCTACCCTGTACCAGCACCCTTCGGGCAGTCGAGGGAGTGTGTCCTCTTCTTCTTCTTCGGGGACCGGCGGTGCCGGCCTGACCTCAAAGTTGAAGAAGTTGTTCTCTCGAGGGGGTAGGTGGTGTTACCAGCAGTCACAGCAGCAGCAACGTCAGCCGGAGCAGCCAGTGGAGCAGACTGTGCAGCAGGGAGCAGAGCAGAGCCAATAGGGCACGAGTTGCTTTCACTGTGGACAGTAGGGCCACTTCAGGCGGGACTGTCCGTTGAGGCAGGGGCAGTAGCAGTTGGCACCGACCCAGTACACTCAACAGGCACCTCAGGCGCAGTATCCTCCACCCCAGCAGGCGCAGCGTCAGCTGCAGCACCAGGGACAGTTCCAGCAGTCGCAGCAGTGCTAGCAGCAGCCTCAGCAAGGACGTGGTCGCGGTCGGGTGATGAATATCACCAGAGAGGAGGCGGAGGCCTCTAATCTGGTGGTGGGTACGGTTCCTATCCTTGGTAGAGTTGCTCGTATTTTGATTGATCCGGGTGCCACACATTGTTTTTCTTCAGAGGAGTTCTTTGCTACTTTGACTGAGTTTGCTCCAGAGCGGACCTGTGACCTAGCTGTTGAGCTTCCGACGGGTGACTACGTGCATACTCTGGGTTATGTAGAGGGTGTCACCATCAAAGTACAGGGCCACCATCTACTAGCCAGATTGTTTGCCTTGCAACTCCACGACTTTGATGCCATTCTTGGCATGGACTGGTTGGAGGCACATTCTGCGCTAGTGGACTGTCAGTGGAAGACCATGCAGTTCGAGATACCTGGAGCACCTGTGCTTTGCTTTCGAGGTACCCGGTCTACCCGCTGACCTTTTGTTTCCTTCTGTAGAGCTCGGCGCCTCATCCGAGATGGTTGTGTAGCTTTTCTTGCTTCTGTGAGTTTCTCAGATTCTGGTGAGTTGTTCGTTGTAGATGTGTCTGTTATTTGTGAGTTTGCTGACGTGTTTTCGGAGGATCTACCTGGTCTGCCGCCGGAGCGGGAGGTAGATTTCTCCATTGAGTAGCTTCCGGGGACGATGCCTATGCTCAAGGCATCGTACCGGATGGCGCCGGCAGAGCTGCGGGAGTTGAAGCGTCAACTCGATGAGCTACTCGAGTTGGGCTTCATTCGTCCGAGTTGTTCACCGTGGGGAGCGCCTGTCTTGTTTGTGAGGAAGAAGGATGGTAGCCTCAGGATGTGCATCGATTATCAGCAACTAAATCAGGTTACAGTGAAGAACAAGTATCTATTGCCCAGGATCGATGATTTGTTTGACCAGTTGCAGTCAGCTTCAGTGTTCTCGAAGATTTACTTGAGGTCGGGCTACTACCAGTTGAGGATCCGCGAGTCAGATATTGCCAGATCAGCCTTCCGTACCCGCTACGGACACTTCAAGTTTGTCGTGATGCTTTTTGGGCTCACGAATACACTGACAACCTTCATGGAGTTGATGCACAGCATGTTTCGAGAGTACTTGGACCGGTTTGTGGTGGTGTTCGTCGACGACATCTTGGTGTACTCACCAACGGCAGAGGAGCATGAGGTTCACTTAAGGCTAGTGTTGCAGGCTCTGAGGAGTCACCAACTTTACGCCAAATTCAGCAAATGTGAATTTTGGCTAAAGGAGGTGCACTTCCTTGGTCACGTGGTTTCTAGTGCAGGTGTGGAGGTGGATCCCGCCAAGGTTGAATCCATGGTTTCGTGGGGCCAGCCCACTACAATTGCAGAGGTTCACAATTTTATGGGGCTGGCAGGCTACTACAAGAGGTTCGTGCAGGACTTCGCCAGGGTTGCTGAGCCGTTGACCAGGCGAGAGACCAGGTTCGTGTGGACAGCAGAGTGCGAGCAGAGTTTTTTGGAGCTGAAGAGCCGGCTGACTTCAGCTCCGATCCTTGTTGTACCTTCTGGTAGCAGCGGCTTTGTTGTCTACACTAACGCTTCGGGGACTTGTCTTGGTGCCGTGTTGATACAGCATGGGCGGGTAGTTGCTTATGCTTCTCGTCAGCTGAAGAAGCATGAGCAGCACTACCCGACATACGACTTGGAGCTTGCAGCGGTCATGTTCACCTTGAGGTTGTAGAGGACATTACTTGTACGGCGAGGTGTTCGAGGTGTTCACAGACCACCAGAGTCTACAGTATATCTTCACGCAGAGAGATCTGAACCTCAGGCAGCGCAGGTGGGTCTAGTACCTGAAGGACTATGACTTTACCCTTTCCTATCATCCGGAAAAGGCTAATGTCATAGCAGACGCTTTGAGCAGGAGAGCCCACTTGAGTTCTTTGTTGGTTAAACACTGGAGGCTCCTGAAGGATGCCTGTCATGACCCCAATTTTTAGCAGCGGAATTAATCGGGAGCACGACGAACAAGCAAGCATGCAGAAGCCATAGACGAATGACTAATATCAATAGGGCCCATAAATTCAATAATCAAACTCTTATATTCATCATAAATGATTATTACAACCTCCAATGTCAAAAAGAACAACTCTCTAGTCTCATCTATCTCTCAAAGAAAGACAAGATTACAAATGATGACCAATCTCTCACTAACTAACTAAATAATCCGTCTCTATGGGGTATGTCACACTCAGCGCACAAGTCCCATCATCAAATGTACTCCTCATCTTCACTACCTGAAATGTTAGAAGATAGGTATGAGCAAACTAGCCCAGTAGGATTTACATCTCGATGTGAGGGCGATGATATAAGTGATTAACGATTTAAGAACTAGGCAAGCACGAGTAATCAAGCTAAATGATAAACACGACAGAATCAATGACAAAGTGCTATCAGGATATCATGCAGACAGGAACGTATCGAGACATTAGAATTTAGACTATCAAGGTATAAGGTGCTTTTCATGAGACGAAAAAGGTACTTTACTTCATTCGAGCAATAACATGTAACAGTAATTGAATAGTAGCAGTGCAATAGGAGAGTACGACAGTAGCCGTTCAATAATAGGATAGTAGCAGTTCAGTAACAGTCAGTGGTAGTACAGTAACAATGCAGTACGTCTGAACTAACAGACTAACAGTAACAATATAACAGTTAGATGTCTAGCTCAATCAGAACAGTCAGAACCGGTGCAAATGCAGACACCGTCATTAGCCCTTGCAGGTATTTTCGGGTGGCTTTCTGCCCCCAGGACTAGATTAGAGCCCCTAAGACACTCTTCGTGCCCTCAGCAGTATGCATTTAAGTCCAGTAGAGTCGGAAGACCCATTATAGTGCTAGACAGAACAGAACAGTTCAAGATAGTAGGAGCCACAATAGCTCAAAGGATCCCAAGAGGGTACTTTCAAGAGTTCAAGAATGTCATGTCAGGATGTCCGAGAACATTAGTACGATCATGTCAAGGGACAATGTTCACTAGTAGTCCGAGACTATCATGTCAAGAGTGAGTTCAATAGCATGTAACACGAACACGTTTTTTGAGAAGGGTAATGACTATCAATTCAATAACAATGGTTCAATGTCTTATAAAGAGTGTCATGTCAATAATGATTTCAAGCATAACAAGTTATGTGAACATGATAGCAATGGTCAAGATTGCATTTTGGTAGCATAACGACACAATTTACACTTTTAGTTAAATCCTTTCATTAATGGCTTAAGTCCATGATTATAAATCCACACTCATGAGAATGAGATGAGAGAGGAAGTGCACGCTATCTCCAGTGAACTTCAATGGTACAACCAACTCGGTCTCCATAAGGGAATCCACAAAGTACGGAGATTTATGGAGGTCTTAAAGAAAAAGGTCACTAGTCTATCGATACGGAATGACCGACGGAGAGTTTCCAATTCCCCAAGAAAGGGCTGTCTATATGTGCAAGCGTGTAGTGTATAACGTGTCTCAATATCACAATCCACCGATTTAACACAACGGAAAGCAAGTAACACGATGACCCAGTATAGAACATGTAATTAAAGCAACATGTGTTTCAGTATTTTAACATGACATACTTCCAGGTTAATATCAAGCTAGATCATACAGGTAGAATATAGAAATCACATGATAAATTAAATCAAGAAATTCATTAGGAACAATTAGAATCGAATTTCATGTTATTATAGCTTTTACATGGATTGATAACTTTTAGGCCACTTGACAGACTAAACAATACTTTCTAGTAATCATAACATGCAAGACATACGGCCTAGACTGACTGAAAAAGTCTCGGGTGGGCTTTAGAAATTGCGACGAGTTTAGTCATCATGGATCTCCATGGTTTATATAAAAATATGGTTTTCTTAGATGTAAAGTGGTTCCGACTGAAAATCACGACGAGTTAAGTCGTAGCGGTTCACAAATGACCGAAAACCAAAATACCATGCAAAACGAAGCATATGGGGGTTAGGGTAAACCTATAAGTCATGATCGGTCAACTGGAAATCATCAAAAACATGTTAAATTTGCGAAGAACACAGTCGTTGCAATTTAAGTCAATGAATCGCGACCACTGGACTGGTCGCGATTCAAACTGGCAGACAGATCGCGGACTGGGTTGCGCGATCTCGTGTTTTGGCTCGAAATGTAAGGTTCTAGGGGTTTTTAGACGAAATGCTCAACATGAAACTTGTTGTAAACTTGGAGAGGAAGAATCCTGACTCTTTTGTGTCACCTAATTTGACCTAGGGATGTGTGAATCATGAGATTAACAAGAAAAACCCTAAAACTGCGTGACAATGGTAAAATTCTTAATACGCTTAACATAGGCAATGAAAATTGGGCAAAATAGGGGCAAATGAAAGTAGACTTGATGAGATTTCTGATGGTATATGCCATGTTAAGTTTGAGCCCGAGATCACCTACCTTTGATCACTCCTAAGGGAAGTCTTCTGCACAGGTTGTACAGAGCACGAGTTGAGGAAGAAGCTTTGGGTTGGGGACGAATTCCTCCTCCTTTGGTGCCCTTGCTAGCCTCCTCATGACCACAACATATGGTGAACTCGTCCCCAAGGAGCTTAGGGAGAGTATTTATAGATTTAGGGTTGTTTGGAGTCCTAATGTAACTAGGAAAGAGGGAGCTCCGAATTTGAGTTGATTATTTCGTAATATTGAGAATTCCCATCCCTATTGGAGTGTGAGGGCTATTAGGAAACCTCCTAGTATGGTTAGGCACGAATTTGGGTTAGTATGGAAGTCTAATTGTCTTTGATTTTGCCTTAAATACCATTTCTAATTTATGCCCAATTGGAGCTACGAATTTTGAGATATTTTCTTACTTGAATTTATTCTTGGGCCAAAAGTTGTTCATTGGTCCAAATCTCATGATGGTCTATCAACACACATTGTTTGGAGTCTACCCACAATTTTATTTTAATATTTGAATCATTTATGTATATGTGTTAATGGGTTCTCCGACTTATTCCTTAATTACGATAATAAGTCACAAAACACCTTAATCTTGGCCAATCGAATTTTTCTTTGTACGGATTTCTTCGTGGGTCATTTGGGAATATTATTTAGAGTTGAACTATAATTTTTACGAAATTTTACGATGTGCTTTTGTACGTATGATAATAGCACATACATTTTTACTATTTCAAAAATATTGAATTTTTCATTTTCAATTTATTTCAAATTTTTAGATTACTAAATTTCCGGGGTGCTAGCTTATGCTTCTCGTCAGTTGAAGAAGCATGAGCAGCACTACTCGACATATGACATGGAGCTTGCAGCGGTCGTGTTCGCCTTGAGGTTGTGGAGACATTACTTGTACGGTGAGGTGTTCGAGGTGTTCACGGACCACCGGTGTCTGCAGTATGTCTTCATGCAGAGAGATCTGAAGCTCAGGCAGTGCAGGTGGGTCGAGTACCTGAAGGACTACGACTTTACCCTTTCCTATCATCTGGGAAAGGCTAATGTCATAGCGGACGCTTTGAGCAGGAGAGCCCACTTGAGTTCTTTGTTGGTTAGACACTGGAGGCTCCTGGAGGATGCCACTCGAGGGGTGTTTTCGCCATTGAGACTCAAGGAGAGAGCAGTGTTGACCAGCATAACAGTTTGTCCGGTGATATATCAGCAGGTGATCGAGGCGTAGCGTGCAGATGCAGATTTGGCAGACGTGTTGCAGATGCCAGAGGTCGAGTTGTACTAGGATAGCGAGGTCAAGTTCAGAGGCAGACTCTACATTCCGGAGGATGTCAGGCAGGAGCTGTTGGTTGAGGCGCACCGATCGAGGTACTCTGTTCATCTTGGTTCCACCAAGATGTACCATGACGTAAGGGGACTTTTTTGGTGGCTTAGGATGAAGAGAGATATTGCTGAGTTTGTTTCTCGCTGCCTTACCTGTCAGCAGGTGAAGGCAGAGCACTAGCGTCCTGGTGGTGAGTTGCAGTCGCTACCCATTCCCGTGTGGAAGTGGGAGCACATCACCATGGACTTTGTTTCTAGCTTACCTTTTACTTCGCAAGGGCACGACAACATTTGGGTGATCATCGACCGACTGACGAAGACAGCTCGTTTCTTACCGGTTAGGGCAGTGTGGTCAGTGGATAGACTTGCTAGGGTGTTTGTGGACAGAGTGGTGCCTTTGCATGGGACTTCGGTCTCTATCATCTCAGATAGAGATCTGAGGTTCACCTCTCGTTTCTGGCACAGTTTTCAGAGGGCACTTGGCACCGAGTTGAGGCTGAGTTCAGCCTATCACCCACATATAGACGGACAGTCAGAGAGGACCATACAGACCCTCGAGGACATGTTGAGAGCATGTTTCCTAGACTGGGGCGGCACTTGGGAGTCGCACCTTCCCATGGTGGAGTTTGCTTATAATAATAGATTTCACTCCAGCATCGGGATGGCGCCCTACGAGGGTCTGTATGGCCGACCGTACAGGACACCGTTGCAATGGCACGAGGTTGGTGAGAGGCAGCTACTGGGTCCAGAGATGGTGCAACAGTGTGCAGACACAGTGAGGCTGATCAGATAGAGATTGCAGACAACACAGAGCAGACAGAAGAGCTATGCAGACATTCGCAGGAGGCCACTTCAGTTCGAGGCAGGCAATAATGTGTTTCTTTGGATCTCGCCCACCAAGGGCATTCTCAGGTTTGGGAAGAGGGGCAAGCTCAACCCGAGGTTTGTTGGCCACTTTCCCATCCTGGAGCGGGTTGGTGAGGCCGCTTACAGGTTGGCTCTTTTGTTTGAGTTGGCAGGTGTTCACGACGTCTTCCACGTCTCGCAGATGAGGAAGTACATGCCAGATCCGTCGCACATGTTGGACTACTCTCAGCTAGAGGTCACCCCAGATCTGTCAGTACTAGAGTACTCGGTCAGCGTTGTGGACCGTAGAGTGCAGTAGCTGCGCAGAAGGCAGATCCCGCTCGTCAAGGTAGTTTGGGAGAATCGTGTCGGCGACGAGGCCACGTAGGAGCGCGAGGACGAGATGCGGGAGCATTTTCCTTACTCGTTCGAGTGACTGGTATGATTTCTTGCCTTCTTTTCCCCAGGTTTCGCCCTTCATTTTGAGGACGAAATTGTTTTTTTTTTTTGTTGGTTAGATTGTAACATCCCCCTCTTGTGGGCCTCTTATGGGTCAGCCACCTTCTGTTGAAGGTCGCGACGCATCGGGCCGTCGCCTTCTCACGGCGACATGGTGACTGTCGCGTTCTGGTTAGGAACGCGACAGGCATGTTATTGCGTTCACCCTTTGACCACAGCATGCACTTTTGTCGTCTTGCTGTCAGGACAGTTGGGGCATGTGTCATCCCCTGACAACGAGAAGGCGACATGTAAGGTGTCGCGTTTTGGTTGTCAGGTCTGTGAGGTTGACACGTGGCGGGTTCGTTGGTCAGGTTGACTAGGACCTTGAGATAGCGACAGGTTGGTCGTCGCATTCATTTAGTGAACGCGACACCGAGGCTTAAAAGGTTGCAGGCCACAGAACAACCCCTTCTTCTCCTTCCTCCGACTGGTTCTCTTCTCCTCCGATCCCTCTGCTTCCAGTTGCTCCGTGGAGAGCTTGGGGGAGAGATAGGTGGCTTGTGAGATGTGTGTGTGTGTTTCCTTGTGTTTGGATTGGGGTTCCTCTTCTCAGTGGTGCTCTTCTCCGACTGTGGTGTTCATCCTCGTGATGTTCCTCTCCATCCGCTTGTAGGAGGATGACCCTCGTGCGTGGACGGAGTCTTCGTGGAGCTTGGAGCGAGGAGGAGGTGACCATGCATACGAGAAGACCCCAACGGGTAGGCTCTTCTTTTTGAGGTAGGGACTCCATGACCTTCCCCTAGTTCTATCATGCTAGGACCAAATCCCCCTTCTCCAAGCCTTTAAAACCCATGCTAGGATGTGCATGTGTGTTTGTGGTTCTTGTGGAATGCTTACATGCTTCGATTCATGCTTGGAATGGGGTATGGTTATTAAGAGTTTCAGGCTTTCCTGTGAGATTATTGAGTGTAGCTTCATCCTCCTTGCATGCATGGGGGTTTATAAGGGTGGTTTGCACTCTTTTTACCTATTTAAGCCGTTATCCATGCTCCCCATCCCCTGTGTTTTGCGGATTTGAGGTGCATGGCATGAAGGTGATGCTCTCGGGTGTAAAAATCTGTGGTCGTGACATGTTTTGTGTCGCTACCCAGATCGCGACAACCCGATACGTCACCTTCTGGTGTGAGAAAGCGACGCCTACCCTGTCGCGTTCTGGTCGTGACAGGGTGGCTATCGCCTTCTCATTGGTTTTCACCGTGTGTTGTAGGAGGCCTCAGATGGTCACCTGGGCCTCTGTCTGTGGTCGTGACAAGGCCCTTGTCGTGATAGGATAGTGACAGTTTTACTGTCGCCTTCCGACCCAGGTCGCGACAGTCAGGGTGTCGCCTTTAGGAGGCGACAACCTGTGTATCGCCTTCTTAGACAGAGAAGGGACTTGGCGACCTGTTCGGAGTTTCCTTCCGCTGCGACTCTGTTTTCTTGGCACCTGTGTTGTTTCTAGCACGGTACTACCCTAGTCTTTCGCTCGGTGCTAGGCACTTGGGGGCTTGTCCGCGAGACAGGTTGTTACCGTTACCTAGACGCCCTATCCCCGCGCGCCTGTTTAAGGGAGTTCTCCGGGCGGCGGGTGAGCTCGAGTCACGGACTCTGGTAGCAGAGGGGAAAACGGTGGGGACAACGGCGTAGAGTCATTTGTAGAGCTCTCTTAGCTGAGTCTGGGACGCCGAGGTTGTTTGGTGCTCTTCCGACGCAGATTTGCTAGTCCTTTTTCTCACTGCCTCACTCTACATGGTTCTGGAACCATTTAGAGAGGCCAAGCGTGGGACTGTAGTCCGGCCAGACTACCGCAGTTGTGGTTACTTTAGTTCTGCGTCTCACTCCGACGGGAGGTGTTAGACATGGACTGTCGGTTGAGGGTAAGGTGCGAGGCGCACCTGACCGGTTGACTAGTGTAGTTGTTCTGTATCTAGTGGCTTTGTCCAGGCAGTTGTTTACTGTCTGTGTTTACAGCCTTGGGTTCTTTCCAGTGTCGTGGTTTTACACGGGTTTCCAGTCCCGACGTTTAGCTTAGACCGTAGACCGTGTAGTTTCTTTACGCTTCAGCACTTTACTCTGTTAGTAGGATAGATTTACTGCTTTATTTATTTATTACACTTATAGATCTATTCTGCTGTTAGAACCTGTGACGGCCCTCGTTACACCGGTACGGTTATACCAACCCACGTCCATATAGCGAGTGCTGCCAGTCACAGTGGGACATTTACCCAACGATACAAACAGTTGAGATACACGCAAATATAAATAACAGAGTAGCGGAAGTAAAAGAGAACTATCTCCATTCATTCATCATCCACATTAAACATACATGCAATTTACACTTTGCAAAAAGGAACTAAGTCCACATAAATTAAATTGCTGCTACTTAAATACAAAATGTCCACATATTACATTCTTTTCATGATAAGTCTAATACAATGTCTGAGTACATACTACGAAGTACACAACCACAAAGAACTCAAAACTGGCTAGTCTCCACGCTCGGAGTCCGTCTCTGCTGCCTCCTCCGAGAGTACTGTGTCACCAACTATACCTGTACGCCGAAGCAAGGGGTGAGTCCAGGGACTCTGCAAGTAACACTATGCATGATATACACGTACAAGTCCTAGTGGTTTCTATATGCACATTCAATTAACAATACATAGCATGCTAGTCCATTCAAGTTTTCAACCTATCATGAAGGTTCTAAAATTTTATACATAACTCATGCTTTCAGATTTTCAAAAGTAACATTCACCTATCACATGGTCTCTATTCAATTCACTCATGAGACTTTAATCAAAACGTGAGAGCTATTGACATGGACAATTTACATACATGAACGGGGAACATAATTTGCATGGATTTCACATGTTCTTAAGTACATACATAACTTTTTATCATGCTTTAGGTTGCTGATTTTTACATGGTTCGATGACTATAACCCTACACATGAAAGCTACAACGTTGCTTAAACATAACACATGAACAATCCATCATGCCATTGTACTCACATACTCGTTTGTTGTTCCTATCATGGACTCTAAACACTTTTGCACACATAAACATGAGTATGATAACATACATTTTCTGAATTCACATGGTTTCAGATTTAGTCTCACATGGTGTCAATAACACATTTACATATCTAGGATTTCACATTTTTCTTTACACTAGTTTCCTCTTTCACATGATCCACTTTACACATACACATTCACATGTCACTTACGCATTTACACATGGTCACATACACTTTACACATTACACTTTACACATATTTTTAGGTGCCGTGACACATAGTCCAAACCACCAAAGAAGGACACAAACATAGTCCAAACCACGCCATCTAGGCAATACAATGGCGACTCTTGGACTGCGCAGACCGGGAGAACAAGTCTCCACCCTAACCAGTGGTACTTGTCCACCTCCAGGATTTCCCCCTAATGCCCTTAGGGTCACTTAACACAATGAACTTTCTCAGGGGACTTTTCCCTGATACGGCTCCACTGCCTTCTCGGAAGCAGTATCACATTGGCACAGTTTACACTTTTACACATTTACCGTTTTACACATGGTTTTACATTTGACCCTCTTCATCACATTCACACTTTCTTACTCACATGAACACCTCTGTTTTTCCTAACATGGTACTACAGAGTTTTCAAGGTTCAACACACAGTAAACACACCAATCATGCTAGGTTTAAACAAAAATCAAATCATATTTCGATCATATGTACGAATTATTCATAATTCACATGAAAACACATAACTTTTTATTTACTGTTCCAATTAACCTGGAATTTTAACCACATGCTGTTTTCGGGTTCAAAATCATACCCTCAATTTTTCAGATTTTTCTGAGCTAAATAGGATTTACAGAAAATCAAACACCTAATTAGCACATTATTCACAATTTACGTTAACATGGAATTTACACATCATGCAATTTATCACTTGCTGTTTAGCCATAAGCTACCAACATTTGCATGAAATTAGAGTACAACATTTCCCTAATTCATACATCTATGGATTTAACACTACGAATCATTTTTGCATACTTCTATTCTATCGAACCGAAACTATTAACAAATTGCACAATCATGGATAAGTTATCTAAATTGGCAAACACACATGCTGACCCACAATCCTCATAATTAGACCGAAATCAAGGCATTCACATTAATCTAAATCCTGAATCATGGGTCTTGCAAAATGGTTACAAGTCATGCTCACATGTTTACAAGATATTATTATCCCACATTTGCCAACACAACTCACATACATCCACAACCAAATTGCACAACATACATAGCTTATAGGGATACCATATATCCTCATCACGAAAATCCTAACGAAATTAACGTATAAGAGGGACAGAACAGCTCACTGTTCTGTCCTGAAGAACTAGACGGCGGTCTCTGGCCGCTGACTCAGAGTCAGCGGCATGGTCGATGGACGCCAAGATCATCACAGGCGTCCAGGGACCTTGCCGTTTACTCAGGTCTGTGCAGAAACACAGACCCGAGCTCTGAAATTTGGGTGAAATGGAGGGTCTAAAACTCGAGGAAAATTTCATAAAAATCATAAAAGCCTCCTAGACTCATACGAGGATACCATAGATAGGTCACTTGCCTCTTTAAAAATCCTCCAAGAGGTTTATGGCTCGAAGAAGACCTCCTTGGGCAGTTCCAAGAAGTTGCAGAAGTGTCTTCAAGAACGCCTTCCTCCGAGCTCCTGGGTGATCTCCACGCCGAGGGGATGATGGGGAGGCCTTCCCCTATGCTTCAGCTTCCTCCTTGTTGCAGAAGATCTCCAAATGAACCTCCAAGGGGTCGGATTTGGGGGTTCAAAAGTGGGTTTTTCTCACAGCTCACCTAGGGTTTTTCTTTCTCACCTCTCTCCTCTTGCAAGGGTGAAGGGGAAGAATGGGGTGAACCATTTCGGGTTCAGACCTAAAGAGGGTCTTTCTCCCACTCACTAGGGTGATGGGACACCCTCAAAGACGTTGGGGGACATCCCCCCAATGGTTGCCATGCCTTGTTTCAGAAGACAGCAGCTCTGCTGCGCATGCAGGCCAGAGAAGTTGGCGTCCAGATCGCTGGACGCCGGAGTTAGTGTTGGCGTCCATGGATGGACGCTGACACCACCTCAGCGGCCAGGGGTTGACGCCAATAGGGCCTTCGGCCAGAACCCTAATTATGCAGAAAACCATGCATACTAAGCTTCTATACATGCAATATGTACATGGTATTATATTCATACTATCACCATGCAATACATACATTATTTACGTTTAATATAAACACATATACACGTAATTATACTAATTTAATACCTACGTAAATACGTACATACATACACAAGCACAATCATACACATAAATACGAAAAATACGACGGAAATTCGAGGGTCTTACAGAACTAGTGGGAGATTGGTAGTCCCTACTGGGCTTCTTCGTGAAGCTCATAACCTCTTTTATAGGTGAGACTTCACAGCAGCACGTTCTGCAGCGGGCTGAGGAGACGGGGTCATAGTAGACGGCGTCTTCCGTGAGCAGTGTTCCCCAGACTTGTGTACTTCACCCTCGGGGTATGCCCCTAAGGGATCTGTTATCCCCTTTACTTTTTGCACTTGTACTTTACTACTTTGGAACTGTACTAGACATGTACACTGTGTTGGACTCTTTCCTTCACTTGTTGGTATTTTTTAGTGCGTTTAGTTGGTACTTATCTCTGTTACATATCTTATTAGACTGGTCCGTTAGCCCTTCTGGGTGTTCGGACCTGTGGGCGATGGTGCTGATGGCCGGATCCACGGTGGGAGCCGGGGGTTCGAGCATCGGGGCCGTTACAATTTGCTTCGTGGGTTTTTAACTGTCTTGAGGCATATGCTATTACCCTTCTTTGTTGCATTAGGACACATCATAAATCTGTTCCAGAAGCATCTGAGTATATTTCGAAACTTCCCCCTTCAGTGGGTAGGGCGAGAACAAGAGCAGAGGTCAGACACTTCTTTAAACTATTCAAGCTCTCCTCGCACTTGTTAGTCCACACATATGGGTTTTCCTTCCTGGTCAGCTTGGTTAATGGTACTGCGATCTTGGAGAAGTCCTTTATGAATCTTCTATAATATCCAGCTAACCCCAAAAAACATTAGATCTCTGTGGCATTCGTCGGTCTTTCCCATTTTAGTACGGCCTCAGCCTTTGACGGGTCCACGACGATACCCTCCTTAGTTACAACATGACCCGAAAAGGATACCTCTTCAAGCCAAAACTTACACTTACTTAGCTTGACATATAATTTATTGTCCCTCAAAATTTGTAATGTTATCCTCAAATGCTCTTCATGTTCTTCTTTTGTCTTGGAATAGATCAATATATCATCAATAAATACCACAACAAATTTATCGAGGTATGGTCGATAAATACTATTCATCAGCTGCATGAAAATTGCATGAGCATTCATTAGTCCAAAAGGCATAACAATAAATTCATAATGCCCGCACCTGCTTCGGAAGGCCGTCTTGTGTATATCTTCTCCTTTGATCCTCAACTGATGATAGCCAGATCTGAGATCTATCTTAGAGAAGTATTGAGCTCCAGACAGTTGATCAAATAATTCATCAATCCTTGGCAGGGGATATTTATTCTTTATTGTTAATTGGTTTAGCTGTCTATAGTCTATGCATAATCTCATCGACCCATCCTTCTTTTTGACGAAGAGAACATGTGCACCCCATGGTGATGTGCTTGGTCGGATAAACCGTTTCTTTAGCAGTTCCATCAATTGTGTTTTCAGTTCCTTTAGTTCTGCGGGGATAATTCTATAGGGTGCCCTAGATGCTGGTGTTGCTCCTGGAATCAACTCAATAGTAAAGTCGATCTCTCGCTTAGGTTGGATACCTGGCAAGTCTTCAGGGAATAGATCAGCATACTCCCTGACAATAGGAATGTTCTCAATCTTGATTTCTTCCTTCTTGGTGACAACATCAGCTAGAAAGGCTATACAACCTTTCCTTATCATTCTCTTGGCTTGAAGTGCAGAGATGAGGGATAGTCTCCTGTGATTTCTATCTCCCGAGAACACTAGTTTTAGATGCGAACTAAACATCACCCTGCTTTTCTTACAGTTGACAATTGCCCCATGCTCATACAACCAGTCTACCCCTAGTATCACATCATAACCCTCCATGTCCATCCATATTAAATTAGCAGGTAAGTTTTGAGTTCCAATTAACACCTCACTAGATGGAAAGTGATTGCTAAGTTTTATGCTTGGACCAATAGGGGTTGACACGACTAGTCCAAATTTCATTAGAACGGGTTTTACATGTAAAGTATCAGCAAATGTTTGTGATATGAAGGAATGAGTAGCTCTCGTATCAAATAGAACGAATGTAGAATGGGATAAAATAGTAAGTGTACCTTCAACCACCCCTCCTTCCTCTGAAGTAGTTGGTTCTTGTAGAGTCAGTAGCCTACCTTGGCGCTTCTGCCAACCAAGGCGTGTCTCCGATACCTGATTGATCATCATCAGACAGTAAAAAATCTTGTGGTTCTGGCTTCCGTAGCGTAGGCATCTTCCCAGTGCCTTCCAACAATACTCAGATATTCTCAGCGATAGCTAGAGAGTCCTCCAACAGTAGTGCCTTTCTTACCATCTCTGGATAGGTTTGCAGATCCATCGGTCCCAGTTGTGTAATGTACTGAGGCCTTAGGCCGCTTATAAACCTCTTGGCCTTCAACCACTCGGTTTGGACCAAGTGTGGGGCATAGCGAGCCAATTTGGAGAATTAGGCCTCATATTCCGCCACGGATAGACCCCGTTGTTTCAGATTGGCGAACTCTGCCACCTTCCTCTCCTATACTATGTCTGAGAAATACTTATTATTGAAGTATTCCTGAAACTGTGCCCAAGTGACTTGGGTGTCTCCCAATGTAGCCTCGATAGACTCCCACCATGCGCGGGCCTCCCTCTCTAGCTACTAAGTAGCCAGAGTAATCTTATTTCCGTCCGTGCATCCCATTACGCGGAATGCACGTCCCATCTCCTTCAGCCAATGCTCGGCTTCATCCGGGTCAGTGCTGCCACCAAACCTTGGTGGATTCATACTGCAAAAATTTCGGTGGAGATCCCCCTGATTCTCAGCCCTTCCCTGAATGGCCTATAGTAGGGCTTGAGTCAGCGTGTTGATCATTCTTTGCAGGTCTCTTTCACGTGCAGTGGCCATTGAGATCCTTCAAGACAACAACACCATTATTATTAGGTATTAACCCTTAATTAGCATAATCCTAATTTGATGAACTTAACCTGTGTTTCTACCCCAATCTCACAGTTGATTTCTAACAAGTTGACATGGGTAGAGTTTGGTCTTGGCTAAGCCTAACTATTTCCTATTTGCCAAGAATTTAAGGGAAAGCCTATAGTGAACGATACAAGTACGAGTATCACAGTCAAGTAATTTAGAGTGACAACTAAGTATAATAAAAGACTTGAGATGATAATAATGCCAACCAAATAAATCATTATTTCATTTCCATCAATACCAACTTACAACCTTTAATAATCAGAGCTAAACATAGGACCCATTATTGAAATTCCAAAGTGTATATGACTCAAAATTTAGCAGTGGAATTAAATGTTGAGAGTGGAATTAAATGTTCCAAAGTGTATATGACTCAAAATCAGAGCCAAACATAGGACACATTATTGAAATTCTAACTATTTCCTATTCGCCCCGAAATTTAGCAGCAGAATTAAATGTCGAGAGCGTGAATGATACAAGTACGAGTATCACAGTCTAGTAATTCAGAGTGACAACTAAGTATAATAAAAGACTTGAGACAATAATAATGCCAACCAAATAAATCTTTATTTCATTTCCATCAATACCAACTTACAACCTTTAATAATCAGAGCCAAATATATGGCCCATTATTGAAATTCCAAAGTGTATATGACTCAAGAAAGCAAACTAACTATTATAGACTCTTTTAACTCTAAACATATTGGTTAACATTCTATATGGATAAACACATCTGAGAAGCTCTTCACTCTTCCCCAATCCCATCATGTTCTATCTCTTCATAGTCTTCACCTAAAAATGTTAAGGAAGTAGGTGTGAGTGCATTAACGCCCAGTAGGATTTACATCTCATGGTGCGTGCATGCTTTACGTGAATTAACAATTTAACAGGCGGGATACTAACATGTAGTACTCATGGTAAACAATCATAATAACGATATGGAACAATATCCAAGGTATAACATGTACGAGAACGATCCAGTAAACAATCCAGTGACATTTACCATATGAGAACGAACTATTAACAAGGGGATGGATGTCAGTACGATCAATTGTCAAATAGAGGAGATTCAATAATCTATAATATGTATAGTGGACAGAACAGGTTGAATTCCATAGAATTCTAATGGACAATGACGTATTGGATTCAATAACAATGACATGTATAATAGATTTGGCCATTTCACATATAACAATTTAGTCAATCTATCAATCATTCAATAACAATGTGGAAATTACCCAGATCAATCTTGCATTCATTTAGGTGATTTCCAGACACCTCATTGGATCATATACTCTCGCATTTATAAGTATTTTAGGTGCTCCTCCCTGGACTAGACTATGCCCTTATATGCACAGGCTTAATCATGAACCGAAGTTCTAATAATTTTTGGTAATTCCATTCCATTTCATTTATGGCCAATATGATTTCCAAGCAATAGGCAGTCATGTACTAAAGATCATGTCACTGATTATAAGGAACAAGGCAAGTGGACATGATCCAGAGTAAATTTCGATAGCATAACGATTTAATTTCATTAGTTCAATCTTTACACTTAGTGGCTTGGTTTCAATGTAATAAAATCACTCTCACAAGAAGTAGACGAGAACAGAAGTGCTTTCTATCTTCTAGGAACTTCAATGGTACAGCCAGCTCAGTCTCAATGAGGGAATCCACAGAGTATGGAGATTAACAGAGGTCTTAGTAGAAAGGTCCTTAGTCTGTCGATACGGAATGACCGACAGAGAGTTTCCAGTCCCCCAAGAGAGAGCTGCCTATATGTGCAATGTGTCGTGTAAAACGTGTCTCAATATCACAATCCATCGATTTAAAACAAGATGGAAAGCTTTTAACAAGAAGGCATGACATGGTATGCAATTCAGACTATCATATGATTTATGTACCTTTAACATGTAGTTCTTTCAATTAATATGAAGATAGAGTTTGAACATAGGACATAGCATTCACATGGTAGATGGAATCAAGTAATCATTAAGATCAATTAGAATAGAGATTCATATTCTTATAGCTTTCATGTGGGTTGATAATTTTTTGGCCATTGAATAACTAAATAGCATGATATAATAGTAAAACATGCACATGGTTGACTGTACAACTAAAGAAAATAATCTCGGGTGGCCTCTGATTGGGATGGGTTTAGACGTTGCACTTCAAAGAACCTACAAAGTCAAAACACGACTCTGTGCAAATACTAAATCGCGACGAACATACCTATCGCATTTGAATCACGACAGGACTGACCAACGCCTTTTCCAAAAGGGTCGATGTTGGAACGATTACTAAATCAGAAACGCAACGTTACATCTGTCGCCTTTATGTCGCGATAGGCCGATATGTCGCCATGACCTTTAAAACACGACGACCCTGTCAGTCACCTTTAAAACACGACTAACAATGGGTCACGATGACCTAGAATCACGACAGTTCGATACATCACGTTCTAGAGGGGTTTTCAAAATCTGAATATAAAACATGCATGAAAACCAAGGGTGGGAAACAGTCAAATCGCGATGGCATAATCGGTCACGTTCTTGAAGGCGCTGAAACCATGTGACACATTTTATGTGTCAGAATGGTCAAGTCAAATGCATAAACGCGACATGGTGTTCGATCGCCTTTTATAGAAACGCGACGGTCTTGTATGTCGCGTTCATGCAGTGAAGAACGCGATGACTAGAGTGGTCGCATTCATGGATCTTGCCTGAAAACAGTCAAAACGGTACAGTTCCTCATGATTGACCATAACTCGAAAGACAGGGATCTTTGGACAATACTATGAACATGAAAAGTGGCGAGGACAACGAGAAAGAGAACTATGGCTTTGGATTGACCCAATTTGACCTCGATTTACGTGAAATACAGTATAAACACGAAAAGCCCTATTCATGCGCGACTCTTGGAAAACGCTTAATATGACTAGCATGCTTCATGAAAATTGGGCAAAATAGATGCATATGAAACTAGACTCGATGCTCTTTCCATTGGTATGTGCTACATTTAGTTTAAGCCCAAGAACACCTACCTTTGGTTGGTTCTAAGAGAGGTCTTTCTCCAAGTCGAAGCAGTGCAATGTTGAAGAAGAAGCTTGGTTTGTGGTCCTCCTCCTCCTCTCCTAGTGCCCTAGCTCGTCCTCTCATGACCCCAGCAGATGGTAACCCTTCCCCAAGAGAGCTATGACAATTATTATAGATTTAGGGTTAATTCAAGTCTTAATGTGACTAGGAAAGTGGGGTTGTGTTTCTTGCTTGGTACCTTCCAAGATTTGAGGATTCTCCTCCCAATTGGAGTAGTAGAGTCTTTAGGAACATCCTAACATGGTTGGGCACGAATTTGGGTTACCATGGAAGTCTAGTTGTCTTTGATTTTGCCCTAATTACGCTTTCCAATTTGTGCCCAATTATACCTACGAATTTTGGGGTTTTAATGCCATTGGGTTTTGTTCTTTGGTCCAATAAGAGTTGTTTGACCCAAATTAATTTAATAGTTGATTCCACTTCTTGGGAGTCTAACTATGATTTAATTTTATTTTTATTTGAATATTTTTATTCATGTACTATTTCCTTAATTTTTAATCAATTAAATTTTTGGGGGTATTACAGAAGCACTTAACAAGAGTATACCATTCATCCACACACGATAAGAAGAATTTTTGGGGTTTTTAATATACCTCTTTTTTGTGTTTTTGATTCATATTTATTATTATTTTTTGTTTTTCAAACTTACATAAGATAAGCTTGTTGCATGACTCTCACTTAGACTCTACCTAACCTCACATTTCCTAAATGCATCAAGAAAACAAACAATCACACAAATAAAATGATAAGAAAGTGAAAAGATGGCACACATAGTTCATACTAATATATATTCTCTCCCTTTGTCACAACTAAAAGGTGGAAGAGGGATAGGAGGTAGCAAAAAGTGACCCAAGATAGCAAGGCTTCAAATTAGAATCACTAAGGAGGATGCTGATCTTGAGATGGTCGTAGGTAATCGAAAATATCCCTCAAGATCTGAGCTTGAGTGTCCATTTAGCCCTAGTGGCTAAGTCTCATTTTAGCTAAATCTCTGGAGAGAGAAGTCACATCTGTGCTCACATGACGGACTTCCTCTTTGAGTGATACAAATTGCTCCTCCAAATGATCAAGACTCCGCTGGCATCTATGGACATAGTCTTCTGTTGAGTATGGAATGAATATCTAGAGGAAGGGGGGGGGGTGAATAAATATTAACCTCTTAAAAATATTTAAGAACCCGAAACACCTTAAGAAATAGAAGAGCTAACAATGTCAACAAGACAGAGCAATTGGGAAATGGACAAAACACCACACAATGCACGTAGGATTTTAAGGTGGTTCCGCTCCACTGTGGAGACCTACATCCACCCCTCACTAAACTAAGTGAGGCTTCACTCAACAATTCAAGAGTGTGAAACACTCACACATCCGCTGATTCACAGATTCGTACAACCTGCTGATACACAGCTTCAACACATCTGATTCACAGCTTCAAGATTATAACAATCTCACAATCCTCACACACAAAGTGTAGGATCAGTTCTTCTACTCCATCTGGAGTAGACAACCAAGTGATGTGGTATTCAGAAGAAATTGAAAAGATCACACAAGAGAAATCACTAAAGGTATGTAGAAATTTAGCAAACACTCTTGATGTTGTTTTACTGGAGTTGAGATCTGATCAGTTTTCCATTGAAACTCCCAATTGTGTCTTCTCCAGGCTTGGGTTCATCAAGCTATTCTTTTAGCCGCTGCTTAAGGATCAATTGCCTCTGATTGGAATGGAATTCCGAAGCTCTACTTCAATTGATCAGCAACAGGGCTTCACACAGGATGAAGAAACGATCCAGAATCTTTTCTTTTTTATGAGCAAACTGTTCCAAAGCCTGTTCTCCTCAGCTATCTCACTCTCTACTCTTGTTCTCTTCTCAGCTATATCCCTTTTTCTGTGTGTGTGTGTGTGTTCTCTTCGAAGAAGACACTGCGCACCTTTTTGATCAGCGTATCAGAATCTTTTTGGTGGGTCCCAACAGAATCCCCAATTCATTGGGAGATGCTTTGCCACCAAAAAGTTATCTTCCAGAACCTTGTAAAGTGTGCCTAGAATCCCCATTTATTGGGCCTTGGATCACGTGCCTAGAACACGCATGCTGGCAATCTCTTTTCCTCACTGGAAGAAGAAAATTGGAGTGTCGACACTACTTGTGCATAGTGTCGACGCATACATATAATGACTTAGATCATGCAGATGCTTCAGTGGAGTCGACTCCATGCCTTCATGTGTCGACCTTATCCATTAGACTACTGTAGGAACTGGCTGTAGAATGTTTAGTGTTGACCTTATAGCAGCCAAGTGTCGATCTTTTTGAATGGTAGAGTCGACCTGATCTTCATCTGGAGTTGACCTCATGCAATTCTTTCCTTTCAGCTGTAATGACCCACTTTATACCGGTACGATTATACCAATCCTCATCGGTACAAAGGGCATCATTACAGTGGGATAATACCCAACACTAACAATAGGTTGATATGTACATGGATAGCAAATGAATACAACGGAATTAAAAGGAATAACTCATTCTCATTCCATCATCATCACACATTTCACAGTCTATATAGTAAGAAAAGTAAAGACAATGTCCACATTATTACAAAAATAAAAGAACTACATTGTCTATTCCATTATCCATGCAATTAACTTTATTCATGCTATGAAAGGAAAAGTACAACTCTCTAGCAACTCCACAACTACTCCTCACGCTCGAGGATACTCCTTGCTATACCTTCCTCTAGCACGAGATACCTGTCTCACCTGTACGCCAAAGCAAGTATGAGTCTAAAGACTCAGCAAGCAAATCAAAGACTCAACTTTACACATATCATACACATGTTAACTATTACACAATTGAGAAAACACATACTATCTTTTCACAATAAAGGCATTACATGACACATGCTTTAAACAACCATCCATATATCTAGACCACTTAAATATGCTTTAGATTAACATGTACTCATTCTAGATCATGGATACTAAAATGAAATTCTATTAAGCCAAAGCTATACTGGCACATGGACATAATAACATATATCTACGTATGCTTCCTATACATGACACTTAATTTAACTCATGATTCAACCCATAACTTGTGTCAATCATACTTTACATAAACAAACACCTATACATGCTTACTACCCCTCACATGTAACAAGATTTATCAATCCAATCATTATCCCTTTTATGATACAATTCTACCAACTAGAGCATAGATTTAAGCACAGTAAGTAACTTAGCATAATATCTATTCATGTTTTTCACATGCACTATTCACATTTAATTACACATTTTATTTGCTGTTTTAATATAAATAAATCTCATTACACATGATTTCACATTTTATAACATGAATTGAAGATTTAAAATATATTCAAGTTGGTTGGCAACAATAAGCAATTAAAGCATGGAACTTTGTATTAAGTAAACATCACATCTAGCATGGAACCTAAACATCCTTCCATGTACTTATCACATTCATAATCACACTTTACTTGCTGTTTTGACATGAATTAAACTCATTACATGGAATTAGATTTATTCACACTTTATCTTATTCATTTAGCAATTCCACATGTTCATCTTTTACGTTGCATAATTCACATGTCTACATATGTATATTCACATACACTATTACATGAAGATTAATAAACTACATGACATGATACTAAACATGATATGCATTTGAAGTATTAATACATGAAAGTATGAACATATGCACTATTATATTGGTTTCACATATAATCATATTCTCATTCATATTTACTCTCCCTTACATATCTTTTCACACATTCTTCACATTGTTTATTCTTGCACTTTCACTTATCACATATTATATCATTTGCATTCACCACAAACCACATTCACATATTACTTTACACTTTATTCATATTTTATCGCTTAAATTACCGTGACACATAGTCCTAACTACCTACTAGAGGACGCACGCACCCATATCGCATAGCACATATCTCATAGCACATAGCTCATCTCATAGCACATCACATCGCATCTCATAACACATACCCGCCACCTGGGCAATCTAGTGGCGAATCTTGGTAACTGCGCAGACCGGGAGAAGCCCTCTCCACCCTATCTAGTGGTACTTGTCCACCTCCAGGTTTTCATCCTAATGCCCTTTAGGATATATTTTTCACAACGTTGAGCCTTCCATATGGACTTTTCTATGGTACAACTCTCGAACCTCTATGGTAGCAGTGTCATTTTGGCCCAATTATTACACATTCACTTTATCACATTTTCTCACATTAATCACATATTTCACATATACTATTTAACCACTTTACATGCATTATTTAACAATTGCATATGCCTCAATTAACCTAACATGATACTACTATTTTCAGTAATAAAACAACTTATATTACAGTCCTAGTAATACTGTTGATTACTGAATCACACAAGGTTACATTTAACATGCTCAATATGACTAATTTACATTGTTTAACTAATAAATACACTTGCTGTCATCAGAATAAATCCAAATTTTTATCACAGGATATAACCAATAAACATATCACCTTTTCAATTTTCCAGGTTTTTTCGAATAGTAAATATAATTTTACTAATTAAGACAAGTTTCAGGCCTATTTATCAAGAAATTCAGTAATACATGAGTTACAACCAACCAGTAATGCTTAACACTCAAACACATGGAAACAGTCATCATATGATCATATAAAATTTCCATACCCTAATACACAACAAAGCTAATTATTCAGGATTCAACATATATAAATCATGTTTCTCTCAGAAATGCAAAAATTTAAATAATTAACACACCAAGTACAGAAATTCACAATAACCTCATGATGTGACCTAATGATTACATATGACTACCCATAAAATTTACGGCATGCATACTCATTCAGAAGTCCAAGTAATACCGTTTAAAGATCAAACAATGCACTTTTAAAACTCTGAAAAACTTAACTACACAGGATGTGGCCTCCCACTGTAAATGGCACACTCCGGTGCCGCCTACATAGGATCTTGGCAACACAGGATGTGGCTGCCAAGCTCCTGCCAGTAGACCATGTAGACAGCAGATCAAAACTAGGGAAATTGGAGGTTCCAAGACACGAGGAAAATCCGAAAAATGCTAGGACTTAAGGGGACATGTGTAGGTTGACATCAATGGGTTACTTGCCTCCAAATAAATCCAAGATGATCAAGATTCATCGGTGAATCCCTCCTCGGCTAGAACAAGAGGGTACTCAAACCTTCTGATCTGTTCTCCTGTTGTGATGCAGATGGTTCCTCGGAGTTGGGAGTGCTTCTCCTATGTATAGGCTATCTTCCAGTCGTTGTAGATCTCTAGAGAACACCTCCAGTCGCTAGATCCGGCCCTCCAAAGATCAGCTCTTCTCCACAAATGGTGCTAGGGTTACACCAAGGCCAAAAAGACTTAATCCGGCCGAACCAAGGTGTTTTTATAGAGTTGGGTAGGTTGGGTACGCACTATGGCAGGTCTCCTACCGTTACACAAGACTTTCCTAAATTGAGACTGGACCAAACGCGAGCGTTACCAAATCTAGAACCGTTACACAGAAGGGAACTTGACGTCAACATATTGTGTAGTCAACCTGGGGTTGGCGTCCAGATATGGTGCCGCCTACACTGTGCTTGGCGTCCATCGATCTAGATGCCAATCACAGGCATGCAGTCAGCGGCACACTGTGTGACCGCCAACTGTCTCCCTCGCCAGAAATCAGTAGTACACTGGAATAACTATAAAATTACATCACAACCAACTAAATGTGCATTGAAATAAATAATATACATTCACAATACAAACTACATGCATTACACACTATTTTCTTAAATATAATTTGTACTAATCTTATTAAAGATAACATGCACAAAATAACATACATATGTATATACATACACACTACATAATTACATGCATTATGCACACGATTATTTAAGCATCATACATATCATAACAATTTATCATGCTTAGAATAGATAGATATCATTTGAACAAGATTAACATATGCATGTATACATATACACATCATAGTTACATATATTGTACATGAAATAAAAAAATAATATATACAATATGTACATTTTATCATACATGCATACAAAATTAACTCACATATATACTATAAAATGTATAGTAAAAGTTACATATTTGCATGCACAAGATTAATTAAATATACCATGTATGGTTTCTAAATAAGTACTACACGTACAAGATTAGTTAATTACTTACATTCACAGAAAATAATGTATTTATATACTTACATATGCACATGAAAATTTAGAAATTGAAATATGCACATTTTAATACATACACTATATACATAAATAGGTAAATAACACATGCATATATAAAATGAATGAAATTTCGGGGTATCACATCAGTGCTAACAAGAAAACCAGCTGGTGTCGACCTGATCTTCATTTAGAGTCAACCTTATATAACTCTTTCCCTTCAGTGCTAACAAGAAAACCAGCTGGTGTCGACCTAATCTTCATCTAGAGTCGACCTTATGTAATTCTTTTGTCTTCTGTGCTTATTGGAAAATTAGCATGTGTCGACCTATCCTTTGGGTATGTCGACTCAAGTGGTTCGCTGAACTCTAGTAAGTCACCCACTGAGACATGGTGTCGACGTTTAAAGCAACACGTGTCAACACAAACAAGATTTAACTTTGAGAATTTTCCTGTCATATAAAAACCTGTGTTAGAGAATTCTTAGATATTTATGACAAATTTTCTTTGTTGTGTTGAGTGTGTTTTAGAATTTCTTAATAATGTTTTCTAATGATAACCAATAAACATCACTCATATTTTAATTTTGATGATGACATATTATACATATTGAATTTATCACAATAATGCTCAAACAATATGTTCTTGATATTTAATATTTCACATCTTACTGTTAATGACATGGTTTGATGGTCTACTCTTCATTTGTACAGGTTCACAGACTTTTTACAAAAGTAGGTCGAATCTAGTTCACAGACAGGTCGATACTACCAGACTGCCTAGCAAGCTCTTGAAGAAAAAGTCATAGGCAAGTCGACTCTATCTGATAGACAGGTCGACTCTCAAAGTCTGCCCAGCAAGTTCCAGAAGAACAAGCTGCCAGTCAGGTCGACTTTAGCTGAGAGTCAGGTCGACACTTGTTTCCATCCAGTGAACCAGTTTTGGAGGAATACACAGGAGGTCGACTCTGTCTGTTGAGTAGGTCGACTCTTCCTGTTGATCAGGTCGACACTAAGTGTCTGTCAGGTCAACACTAGTGTTCTGACCAGTAAGCCTTGGACTGATGTTGGTTAGTAGGCCAACTCTATTGAAGAATGAGGTGGACTCTCCTTCTGTGCACTCTCTCCTTCAGAAAAACCACCCCCTATGAACTTTTGAAAAATAAAAGTCAATTTGTCTTATTTTAAAATCTTTGTTGCAAGTGTTTTGTACATAACAATAATAAATAAAATCTTGATAAATTTGATGCCAAAAGTCTTGAAGCCATTTTCCTTGGTTATTCAGAAATCTCTAGAGTTTACATTCTCAAGAATAAAACTGTGGAAGAATCTCCACATGTAGTTTTTGATGAAAATTCATATCAAACTGATGACTCTACATCTTGCAGGGTTCCTCAAAGTAATGAAGAAGATGACTTCATTGTCGAATCTTCACCAACTGTTGAAGAGGATGAAGATCCATTTGAAAATATGGACAATCAATCACCTACCACAAGTGGATCAGGTAATATTGTTCTAGGACTAAATGAACCTCAAGAGGTAATTCCTGAAAACAAATTTTTAAGAGATCATCCAATTGAGAATGTAGTTGGTAATGTGCATGATAGAGTTAGAACTAGATCATCTTTTTTGAATGCAATAAATGAAGACCCATTGGCACTAATTTCCCAATTGAACCTAAGTCCATTAATGAAGCTCTAACCAGTGAGGATTGGATCAATGCAATGTATGATGAACTTCATCAATTTGACAGAAATCAAGTGTGGGAATTAGTACCCAGACCTAGTGATCATTTGTGATTGGTACTAGATGGGTATTCAGAAATAAATTGAATGAAAATGGGAAAGTTGTTAGGAATAAAGCTAGACTAGTTGCCAAGGGGTACAATTAAGAATTTGATATTGATTTTGAAGAATCATATACCCCTGTAGCTAGACTAGAAGCTGTGAGGATATTTCTTGCTTTTGCATCATCTTTGAAATTCAAAGTTTATCAAATAGATGTAAAAAGTGCTTTTTTGAATGGATATATCAAAGAAAATATTTTTGTAGAACAACCTCCCGGTTTTGAAAATGAAAAATTTCCTGATAATGTTTTCAAACTTAATAAGGCTCTTTAGGGTCTTAAGCAAGCTCCAAGAGCTTGGTATGGCCGCCTGAGCTCATTTTTACTGAATAAAGGTTACACAAGAGGTAATGTAGACCAAACATTGTTTACCAAAATTGTCAATAATCAAATCATTGCTGTCCAAATCTATGTTGATGACATAATTTTTGGGTCTACAAACAAAGCTCTTTGCACTGAATTTGCTGATCTTATGAAAACTGAATTTGAAATGAGTTTGATGGGTGACTTACAATTCTTCTTGGGATTGCAGGTACATCAAACAAGTGAATGGATTTTTATAAGTCAAACAAAGTATGTGAAAGAACTTTTGAAAAGATTTGACTTTCAGCACCTCAAGCACTTAAGCACACCCATGGCTATAAATGTAAGATTAGAGGAAGATTCATCTAGTAAGTCAGTAGATCCAAAGACATACAGATGTATGATTGGTTCTCTACTTTATCTTACAACCTCTAGACCTGACATTCATTTAGTGTGTACATGTGTGCTAGATTTCAAGTAAATTCTAAAGAAAGTCACATGTTAGCTTTCAAAATAATTTTCAAATATCTTGTTGGAACATGTGAACTTGGAATTTGGTATCCTACTAGTTGCAAGTTAGATTTAATTGCTTATTGTGATGCTGATTATGCTGGTTGTAAGCTTGATAGAAAAAGTACTAGTGACTTGTGTTTATATCTAGGTGGATGCCTAATCTCTTGGGCTTCTAAAAAACAACATTCAGTAGCTCTATCCACTACTGAGGCTGAATATGCAGTGGTTGGTTGTTGTGGCGCTCAAGTCCTTTGGATGAAACACCAGCTCCTAGACTATAATCACAAATTGAATTGTATTCCTATTTTGTGTGATAATACTAGTACTATTAATTTGTCTAAAAACCCAATTCAGCATTCACGAACAAATGATATTGAAATAAGGCACCATTTTCTAAGGGATGAGGTTGCTAAGAAATCTTTTGAACTTCACTTCATTGAAACTGAAAAACAGATTGCTAATATTTTTACTAAGCCTCTTCCAGAAAATAGATTTTCATCTTTTAGGAGAGAGCTTGGTTTGTGCAAACTTCCACATCATTAATCTTTCATCTTCTATTTGCAAATAAAATCTTTAAGTCTTTCAAATAAAAGCTTTCTTGCTTTCACAAATAAATTTCCACTTCTTACATTGCATTGACATTCTTGGTATATGAAGAAAGACAAGTCAGGCTTGTCTGGATACTTTCACTATGCGTGAGTATATGTCTCTACCAAGTATCAAGAGCCTTTACATGCAAATGTTGAGGGGAGCCTTGCTTTTCAATAAAACATTCTTGTTGATTTCAGAATTCGTATTCATCTTGTCTGAGGAAGATTCATAACAGGTAGAATTATTTGGTATCAGAATTTTTGCTATTTGTCAATTCTTCACTTTCTTGATATCAGAATTCTTGCGCCCCAAAATCATTAGAATTTTTTAGTCTCAGTGTTATTTCATATGAGAGACTTAATACATTTAAATAAACTCATTGTGCATTTAGTTTAATTTCAAAGATTCATTTTCATATCAAGGTTATGCCATCTTAATACTGAATGTCTTTAAAATGATTTGCAAAACACATGTAGGCATATGAGTGACATTACTGTTTAACATATGCATGTTTAAGCTTCATCTTTACCACATGGTTAGAATAATTTCTCTACATTCGTTTCCATGACTTTTCTGGTCAAAACAAACAAAATACTGCAGAACATTAAAAGAAAATGACAATAATATGGAAAGATACAAACAGAGCAATGCAAATTCTTGAACCACTGAGTAACCGGGTCATTTCACCTAAAAAGTGATTTGTTTTGCGTCAAAAAGTAGCAAACAGAATTGTCAACTCTGTATAAGATAATGAAAGTTAAACCACTGAGTAATCATGAGATCTTGCATTTGGTAAATGTGATCTTTTGCACTGAAAAGTGAGATTTAACTAATTTATTATTGTATTCTTTCCCAGTTAAAATTGAAAGAATAGGCTAACTGTCAGGATAGAAAAGCTTAAGACTTGGATAAAGTTCATGTATACTAAGTTTAGACCTGTTATTCTACATTGTGTTACATTTATAGCTTATCACTTCTGTGTTAAATAATTTTGTTCACTTATATAGGTCACTTTAATTCATATTTGCACCATTATTTTAACTACATTCAGATCATTATATTTTGCTATACTTTGTGTTGAGTGTGTCCTTGTGATTAAACTTTCATGCACAATCATAAACAACAATAATCTCTCTCATATGTCGATATCACTTTGTCTCATTTATTTTGATCATTTCTGAACATTCATTTTTCATAACTTCAGTTCCTGAATTCCTACCTTCTTAGTTTTCACGTCTATCCTTTTGATGCTATCAAAAAGGGGAGAAATTCTATAGAAGGGGAAATATAATTGGCTAAAGAGGGAGAAATAAAATTGATTGGTACTTTGGTATGAGAAATGGGAGAAACTGCAGTCAGGGGGAGTATGAAGAGACCAAGTTTGAGTATTTGTTTTGTCATCATAAAAAAGAGGGAGATTGTTGTGTTGAGTGTGTTTTGGAATTTCCTAATAATATATTCTAATGATAACCAATAAATATCACTCATATTTTAATTTTGATGATGACATATTGTACATATTGAATATATCACAATAATGCTCAAACAACATGTTCTTGATATTTAATATTTCATATCATACTGTTATGACATGTTTTGATGGTCTACTCTTCATTTGTACAGGTTCACAGACTTTTTACAAAAGTAGGTCAACTCTAGTTCACAGACAGGTCGACGCTACCAGACTGCCAGCAAGCTTTTGAAGAAAAGTCACACACAGGTCGACTCTATCTGATAGACAGATCGACTCTCAAAGTCTGCCCAGCAAGTTCCTGAAGAACAAGCTGCCAGTCAGGTCGACTCTAGCTGAGAGTCAGGTCAACACTAGTTTCCATCCAGTGAACTAGTTTTGGAGGAATACACAGGAGGTCGACTCTGTCTGTTCAGTAGGTCGACTCTACCTGTTGAGTAGGTCGACTCTACCTGTTGATCAGGTCAACATTAAGTGTATGTCAGGTTGACACTAGTGTTCTGACCAGTAAGCCTTAGACTGATGTTGGTCAGTAGGTCGACTCTCTTGAAGAATGAGGTCAACTCTCTCCTTCTGTACAAACCCAGAATTGTGCAGAGGATGAATCCGATGGCTGAGATTTTGTTCTGAGGTATTATGAGAGATGTTATATTTACTAAATTGCCCTTCATCCAAGTGGCAATATGATGAAGACCTTTTGGACACGTGGCAGCCCAAGATGCTTTCTAGGTTACTGTGCACATTCCCTTCACGTAAAAGGGACTGCACAGAGGCTATAAAAGCAATTGTCTCTGTTCTGAAGCAGTAAGCGCCCAAGAGAGCAATTCAGAGCTTGCGAGCCTCTAGCCTTCTGGCAATTACATCCAAAGGGATGTGGTGATCAGGCTAAGCTGTGATGTGCTGAGAAAGGAAGCAGATCGGCAGAAGAGAAACAGAAGAAGAAGAAGTTCTGGCAATTCATATGCCACTGAAGCAGAACATCGGGAGTTGAAGAGGATCTTCATCGAATTCCATCAAGACTCTTCAATTCAAGCTTCTGCAAGACTTCTTCACCGAGGAACATCCAACCCACATCTATTTTACATATTTCTTGGAGTGTTCATCTCTTTTTTCGTCTGAGAGATCTGTGCATGAAGTTATGTGCAAATTTTTGTATACGATTGAGTATGTGAATCAGATCATTGCTAGAGGATTTGATGTCTTATATTTTTGATCTAGCCAATGTGTGAGCCGTCGTGCTCAGTGTTTGAGCCGTAGTGCTCAGGTTTGTGAGTCGTCGCACTCACTTTGTGTTTGAGTCGTTGTGCTCAGGTTGGAGTTGTTGTGCTCCGGTTGTGCTTTGAGCCGTCGAGCTCAAAGGTGTGTTGGAGTCGTCGTGCTCCAGTTGTGTGTTGAGCTGTCATGCTCAAGGTGTTTTGGAGTTGTCATGCTCCAGTGTGTGTTGTACTCGGGTTTGAGTAGTGAAGCCTCACTGTGTTAGGGGTAGACGTAGGAATCACCGGTGTGATTTCCGAACCACCTAAAAATCCTTGTGCAATGGTTTGATCTGTCTCCTTGCGCTAGATGATTGCATAGGATTTCACTTTCACTCTCTTTCCAATTGATTCACACATCATATCCACACAATCACACTTACTCATGTCAGATCAGTAAGAGTTTCTGTTTGAATGGATCTATAATTCTAAGCAATTTTTAAATGGCTTAAGCTTCCGCATGAATTGGTGATAGACCTATTCAACCCCCCCTCTAGATCTGTTCATACTCTGAATTCGATCCTACATGCTTGACTCATGACATCATCAAAACCAGGGATACAACAATCTCCCCCTTTTTGATGATGGCAACTATGATTCATAGAGGTTTTGACTGTGACTTAATTAATTATATATAGACAACACACAAGTACACAAGTCATCATACAAGCACAAGCAATCCACACATGAACAATCCACACATGATAAGCATATAGATGATTTCATTTCATGTAAAAGTTGTACAACATCTGAATATTACAGACAGAAACATCACTTCTGAAATAGAATCAAAGTCAAAGTCTCTCTCTATGAAATGTCTCCCCCTTTGACATTATCAAAACACAAGAATCACCACTGAGGGGAAGCAGGAGGTGGAGGTAGATGAACAATGAGCCTCTGCTCAATCCTTGTCAGTCTTGCTTCTAGATCGTCATAGTTGTCTCGAAGATAAATCTGAACTGCATTCAGTCTAGTGTTCAGAAAGCTAGTCATTTTCTCCATTTAGTAGATACTAGAACTGAGATCTGATCTACACCATGGGGCATGGGTGGTGCAACAGTAGAAGAAGTGGCATGGGTGCTTTACGCTATTTCTGTATCTCCATGAAGCTTCCAGACTTGGTCAAAATCGTGTCTCATGGATCTGATATGACCAGACATGGCTATATGATACTCTTTGAGGGAGTTTAGACTGCCAGCCATTTGAGAATAAGAGCTTTTTATAGCTGGAATGTCATCTAGCTTATCTGATCCCTTAAATAATGTCTATTCAACTGACTGCAACTTTTCAAAATCTAAGCTTGTGTATATGCTGCATGATTAAATACTTCTCCAATTTTCTCAATCAACTTATTGGATCTTAAAAGCTGCAACCCCTACTGCTTGTACTTGCCTGTCAATGTTGCCACTGAGCTGTTTTTCAATTTCTTCCAATCTGCTTTCAAATCTAATTGACTGTTCTTCATCCTTGGCATTTAGTTGGCCAACAGATTCATGTAATGATGCAAATTGCTCCTGAAAGAACTGTAAGAGTTGTGGAGGAATAACAAATTCAGTTATTGGTGTTGAAGGTGGAGCATGCTGAGTAGTAAAGGTTTCTAGTTGAGTGTGGGTAGCAGAGGAAAAATGAGGTGGATCCACACCCAAGTCATCAAATCTTGGAAGAGGAGAGAAGGATCTGGGAGCAAAAGATGGTGTGGGTGAATAATTATCCTCTGTCATCTGATATCTTTGATTATCAAAAACATCTCCCTACTATTCAGCATAGGACTGACCTTCATGCTGTACTTGAAGTGGCTGTTCCACAGCTAATTCTTCAGACACATTAACTTGAGAGGGAGCTGGTCCTCTCACCAACTAGACTCCTTCCAGTTTGAGTTTCATGAATTTCACTATATGAGCCAGACAATAGATGTTATATTTTGGAATTGCTTTTGATTTTGTGTTCTCAAGAGGAATCTTGGCTTTCAAGAAAATGCTAGACAAATGAGCTGCATATGGCAGACTTCTTCTGAGCTCAGGTCTGGTGGATTCATGAAGTAGCTGGCAAAAGATAGTTGCCAAGTTTTCCTTCTCTCTAGTGATTAAATAGTAGAGAAGAAATCTCTGAAGGCCTATGACTCTGTGTCTCCCTCCTCCTTGAGGTGTCAAAATAGTAGTGCAGATGTGGTGAAGCACTCTATTCAGTGGTGAGAATTTGTTTGCATTGATGTTGGACACCCTTGTCTGGACAATATTTTCCTTATCATGCTCTAACCCTGTCATGAGAGAGTATGCTTCACGTAGATATAAATTAAAGTCATGTAGATTATGACCTTCATTAGGAATATCCAAGGCTTCACTCACAAAATCTGTGGTGAGAATTATGGGAATCCCTCGAACAGTGGACTCTAAGGTGTGTTCATTGCTAACCAAATTCTTATAGAATTCTTAAACCAAGATTGGATAAAAAATTCTATGTTCACTTACAAAGCTTGTCCAACCTTGAAACTCAATCATTTCTAATAGTTATGGAAAAACAGTACGCATACCTTCATCATGAATATCCATAGTTCTCAAATGCAAAATATGTTTGTTTTCAGTTGTTTGTGGAACTGCCCCCTGGACCTTACTACTTTCAATATCAGTATCTGTTGCCCTGATTTTTGATTCTAAAGATTGGCCTATGCTTTGAGATTTAGACTCACTCCTTACTGCTGTCCCAGGCATGTCCCCATATCAGTCTTAGTCCCTGGAGAATCTTCATTTTCAGATGCACCTGTTCCAACTGGAGTGTTGTCACTGGACTCCTGAAGGTGAAACTTATTGATTATTTGAGCCTTGAACATCAGAAGATCAGTTTGAACTCTAAACATTAGGGTTGTCTTCTGCAGAGTCTTCAGAACGCACGACATGAGATGTTTGCACATTTTCACCCTCGTTGAAACTGCTTAGATCAACGAACTCACTCTTTTTTTTGCCCTTGGAGAAAGTCTTTTCCTTAGCCGATCTTGGATGCAAGAATCATCGACTGGAAAAAGAGGGAACTGCAGGCTTCTTCTCCTGTGGTGCTGAACTCTTTTCATGGTCGTTCCTAGCTTTGGTACAACGTTCGGAAGAATCTGGTTCAACGTCCTTTCGCTTGCCACCACCACGTGCAGACATCTTGGGCGCCATGATGAAATTTGAGAGATAGAGGAGAAACTTCGCAGACACAGAATGAAGGTTTGTGGAAAAAAGAAGAGGAAAAGTAGTTTGATTCAAAAGAGTTTGAACGGGCACATGAGTTGAGACTATTTGGGAAAGAGGAACGTCAAGAGTCAACCTGCCCTAGACGATACAGTGAACATGCGGAACAATGATAAGTAACATGTTCCAATGAAGGTAGTGATTAAGAAGTGTTGACACTAACAAAACATGTGTCGACTCAAGCAAGAAGGATTCAGTGAATTGTTCAGAAAAAGAGGATAGGACCAAATTACCATGATTAATGAATATTTGGGAAACTTTGAGGAAGTTAAATGAGTTATACTCTTCCCTCACTTTATACTCCTCTTAGTGAAATTAATGGTTTGAAAGTTAATAAGCTTTAGTTTATTCAATTAAAAGACATTAAAAGACTAAGAGGCATAAATAATAGAAAAAATTTTATTTCAAGTGAAATTGTGGTCTTATTAACTCTTACTCAACACATGTAAAAAGTGACCCTGGATAGATATATAAAAAATAATCCAAGATGTATTGAAATAAAACTATCTTGAGATTTTTTAGTAATTTGAATTTTAATTTGAAATGTCATTTTGCTTTTTCATAAAAAGATGAACAATCAGATTTACCCTTCTTTTTCATGCAAGAGCTCATGCGTTTTACACAACGGAGCTCCTGATTACTCAAGTGAGGTAATCATCTTGTCACAGGGTTGTGTGCGACTTTTCATGTGAGGATATGTAAGGCCCTCAAATTTTGCCCCTTATTTAGTTGTCCGGTTGTATAGTGTTTAGATGCATTGTGTGTATAGTTATGTGTATAAATATATATACATATGCATGTATTCCTATACATATTATAATTGAGTAAAGTTGTGCATGTATATACATGATTGTTTAACTATGTACATATGGTGTATATGTAATCCATTATACAATATATATATATATATATATATATATATATATATGTTCATAGAGTATACATAAATACTGTATTTTTGTGTTCTGGCCGAAAGTCAAGTTGTGGTCAACATGAGTGGACGCCTAGGTTTGAGCCAGCGTCCAGATCGATGGACGCTAACCCCAGTCAGGCAGCCAAGATCTAGACGTCTACTTCCCCAGATCTGTTGCACTTCAGATCCGGAAACGTCCGCGATTTTCTCGGCCCTTGTTTAGGAAACCGACCCCCAACGGTCATCCACCCTACCTTCGCATACCCAAAACCCATGGGCTTATAAAACCCCATTCTCTGGCCAAAAGAGATCCTTTTGGCTCTTGAGTCAAAAACCCTAGCTTTCTGTTGCGAAACCCGATTTTTAGAGGACTAGATCTTGCGGCTTGGTGCGTCTTCCGATGAACTACACAACAGGAGGACTCTCTAAACATCAAGGAGAACCTCCCCGACTCCAGTGTGCAGCAAGGATCATCACATAAGCCGGATCGAGGAGGTTAAGAGGGCTTCTTGGCACTGGATGAGGAGAGCTTCATCAACAAATATATCCTTTAACGATTTTTCTAGAGGCAAGTAACCCTTGACCATTGTTCATACATGCGTCTAGTAGGTCCTAGGTTTTTTTCAGGATTTTATTCGTGTCCTGGAACCCCCCTTCTCCCTTGTTTTTGTAAGTTTTGTCTGCATTTCTGCACACAGGAACTTAACGGCAACATTTGCTGTCGTTAAGATCACAGGTTGGCGGCAACCTTTGCTACCGTTGACTTGGTTGGCGGCCACCAGTGTGCCGTTGAGTTCTTCAGGCAGTGACAGTGTGCTTGTCTGACCTTTTTAATCTATTTTCTGGATTTCCGAACATAAGGATATATTTTAAAAATACTATATTGTTAAGTATCTCTAGTGGATCATGCCATGTGATTATGATGAATTTTCGTTCATTGCACTATTTATTAAAATTCTGAAATGATTTGTTGGGCATGTTTTAGTCTTATTAAATTATTGTTCATGTGGATCTGTATTTAATTAGGATGTCAGGGAATTTCTGGGAGATGTACATATGTATCAGGTCATGCCATGAAATTTAAGTGAATTTATGATTTCTGTGTGAATATTTAGAATTTTTGGAATATAGAATAGTGAGCATGAATTGTCTATTTTAAATTTCAAATTAAAAGTATGATATATGTTAAAATACCAAAAATTTTAGGTGATATCATGACTGCTAGATACAAGTTGTAGAACTGTCAAATGCATCTGTAACACTGTGAATCATGCTTAATTGAGTATTTAATAATTATGCAGAATGATAGTCTAATTTTCATAAATTTTGTATGATCCAAAAAATATGAAAATTTGTGTGTATGATGAGTAACCTATAGGCAATATGTAGTAAACTTTTCATGCTGTTTGGATAATAGTAAGTTCTGATTCAATTTACATAGAAAAAGGATAATGTGGAGCATGTTTAATATAATTGTTAATAAATTAGTGAATCTCAACATGATTAGGGTTAGTTTATGACCTGTTTAACATTGTAAATAGTAGCATGTTATTAGATAAACTGAACCATGAAATCATGTACAAGTAAATACAATAGTGTAAACAAGTGTATGTGAACAATATGAAAAGTGTATAAACTGTGCCATGGGTGACACTGCTACCTTAGAGGGTTGTGGAACCGTACCGTAGTAAAGTCTCTACAGGAAAGTTCATGTGTGTGAAAATCCTATGGGCAATTAGGATGAAATCTTGGAGGTGGAAAAGTACCACTGGTTAGGGTGGAGAGTGCTTCTCCCGGTTCTGCGCAGTTAACCAAGATCTATCACTGTTTTGCCTAGGTGATAGGTATGTGAATGTGATTGTGTGTCCTTCTAGAGGTGGTTTGGGCTATGTGTCACGACACTTAATGTGATTAATGTGATTGTGCATAAGTGAAATGTGAAATTGTGCAATGTGCAAATGAATATGTGAATATGTGAAAACAATGTGATAGCATGCAAATTAGTGAAACATTATATGAATATGTTAAATCCATGTCAAAACAGCAAGCTAATCATGTTTATAATTGTGTTAAGTGTATGAAAATGTACATAGAATCCATGCTAGGAGTATTGCTTCATTTACGTGTGATTCCATACTTAAGTTGCATGAATATATTGTAGCATAAATTGAATGAGCATTAAGTTGATTAAGCATGTCAAGGAAATGTGTAGAGAGCATGTGATAGGTCTTATACTTAATATGAATGGAAACATAAAGCATGTATCATGTCCTTTAATGTTATAGGAATTGCATGCATAGAATTTAGAAATTGTTCAAACCATGCTATATGTATTGATTGTTTCTTTTAGAAAGTAAAATGTGCATATGATGTGTGTATGTATAATGTGCATGGATTACTTGCTGAGTCTATTTAGACTCACTCTTGCTTCGGCGTACAGGTTCATGTGTCTCCACTTTTTCTGAGGAGCTAGTCAGGAGTGATTCGGAGCGAGAGTAGGAGATTGTTGTGGAGATATCAGTGTTGTACTTTTCTTTTCATAGTATGTAATAATTGAAACCTTTGTAACGTTGGGATTATGTAATTTATTTCTAAATGTCAATTGTGGACTTTAGTTTCTTTCTTGTACTATATGGACTGTGGATAGAATGTGGATGAAGGAATAACATTGTTGTTTTAATTTCGTTGTTCTATGACTATATTTGTGTACATCTCAACTTAGTGTATATGTTGGGTTAATGTCCCATTATAGCGATGCTCATTATACCGACGTGGGTTGGTGTAACCATACCGGTATAAGGAGGTCGTTACATGATACATGTTGGTTAGACACAAGAATCCCCAGTTACTCAATAAGCATAATTTTTTTTTATCAACCCTGAACAGAATTAACTAGCTCGTCATGACATATAATAAAATCAACTGATTTTATCAGAATTTGCAGTTTCTCATAGCCTAGTCATTGTTCTATAACAACAAAGTTTCTATAAGAATATTATTGAATACCTTTTACAACTCAAGAGAAGTTTGAAACCATACAACTCAGATGATTTTTAGAATTTAGCTAGATAGACCATAATACACAAAAATTTTAGAAATGAATAAGATGCAATTTTCACTTGATATAATGTTTTCAGAAACTGTTATTTAACCTCTTTTAAGTGTTTTCAGTGAATTTCAAGATTAAACTCAGTAGTTTATAAATAACAAACCATTTCTTTTACTCTTAGAGATAATGAAGATTATAGTATAAGGATTTTAACTCCCCCTGAAGAGTTGTCCAAAGATAAAAATCTTCACAGTTAAATTACTCCCCCTCAAAAAGTGAATCTATGTGAGAAGAAAAAGAGTGATCAGAAATTGGAAAATGAAAAGAATTCATTATCAATAGAATTAGTGTCGACTCACTTGCCATTAGTGTCAACCTGTCACGCCCCTCCAATTTAGCAGCGGAATAAATCAGGGGAAACATGAGCAACAAGTATGGTAACGTGAATTGCGCATACAGACGCAAACATCAGAGCATCTAACGAACAATAATTGAAATAAATTCTTCATTTCATTATAAAATCATTAAAACTATTACAACCACAAATTCGGAGCCAATACCTAGGGCTCAATGACATCATTACATTGAAAAGAAATCAAAAGCAATAACTACTAGACTCTAATTGTACTAGGGCAACTTCATCAACTGACTCCAGGTCGCTCATTACACTGGTCCCGTCCCATTGGTGTGTGTGACGTCATTGTCTGACTTACCTGAGACACAATAACAAATAACGAAGGGTGAGCGATAACGCCCAGTAGGACTTAAATCTCAGGATCAAGCAGGCTTTAAATAATTAATGCATTAAATGGCAGAGTAACTAATGATAGAGCGAGTCATGTAAAGTTGAGAAAGTAATAGCACAAGTAACATGGTTCAGATAGCAGATGAATCAAGTATAACACGATGATTAAAGTCGAGTCACGATAGAAACGATAACAACGCAACAGCATGTAGTGACAATGGCAAGCAATAGCAAGCGACAAGTATAGCAAGGAGAGATAGTAGTTGGTCATGTAAAGAGTAAATTGCACTTTGATTGATTTTCATCAATCAAGATAGTGTAGCACTTTTGATTAACTTTCGTCAATCGAAATAGTAATGGCACTTTGGTTATCCGTAGATAGCCGAGAGAGTATAGCACTTTTATTGTTATTAGACAACGAGAGAGTATAGCACTTTGAATGTGATTAAATCACGATAGTATGCAATAACTCAAGATAGCAAGTATCAAGTAGAGCAAGTAGAGCGTATGACAAGATAGCGTGTAACGAGATAGCGTGTATGGTTGCACAACGGTGCACTAGTAGAATACGACAGTAGTCACTTCTAGGACAGTAGTCGTTCAGTAATAGTCCGCGATGGCACAGTAATCGCACAGTACGTCTAAACTCTTCAGACTAATAGTATAACAGTTTGTGATAGCACAGTAATATCATAGTACGTTTGAACTCCTCAGACTAAAAGGATAACAGTCAGATGTCTAGCCAATACAGTATAGTCAGAACCGATGCAATGCAGAACACCGTCAATAGCCCCTGCAGGTATTTTCGGTGGCTCTCTGCCCCCAGGACTAGATTGGAGCCCCTCGGACACTCTCCCCTGCACAGTATGCATTGGATACAGTAGAGTCACAAGATCCATATTATAGCGCTAGACAATCATGAACAGTACAAAACAGTAGGAGCCACACAGCTCAAAGAGTACCAAGAGAGTACTAGATGAATAGATGAGAGAGACGAGATAGTAGAGTGAACGTGAATAGACGAGCGAGTAGAGTATAGATGAGATCTTATGGTCATTGCACAAGAAACGTCGAGTAACAAGCGATAGTAACAGTTGCACAACACACACGTAGGGCGTTGGCAGTCAGGTGGAATACACAACCCTTCTGCTGGCCTCGTTTTGCACAGGTCCAGAGGTCCGGCGTGATTCAAGATAAGAGCGAGAGCAACTAAGGCTATTTGGATCTTGTCGATCCCTAAAGGGTATCATAGGTGTTAGGGTACAACCAGCTCGTCGACCATGTGGGAATCCATGGACAGAGGAGACTTACGGAGGCCTTGTGCAAGGGTTCACTAGTCCGGCGAAAGGAATATCCGACGGAGAGTTCACCACAAGCCAAGTAAAGTGTGTATATAAAAATAGGTACTCGACGTTCTAGAGGAATTCTAGAACAGTGGAGCGTCGATATCGGTATATAAACAACGCAAGAAACAAATACAAGTCCTTTAAAATAGGGCAATTAATATACATTATTACCAGATACATTATGAGATATTTTATGCCAGATTTCAGCCATATATGGATGGTTCATGTGTGTGCATGTGTAAGAGAAATCATAGATAGGAAAGAAGTCGTGAATATGTATTTTAAAGTATTCAATAAAGCTCCATTTTAAAACATGTGTTTTTACTACGTGTATGACTGTTAAGGATTTTGTAGAAAGTGAGAGCAATAAATTTTATGGGTTTTCATCAAAAATCTGTGATCGCGACGTAGGCCAGTAAGGGTAGCGACAGGGTCAGGGCAGATCGTGACAGTGGCTTGTACAGGTCGCGACAGGCATGTCGGTTCGGGCAGTCAGGTTGCGACGGGGTTGCATGAGGGTCGCGACGGCCTGGTCAGCAGATCGCGACGACAGGCGCTGTCGCGATCAGATCACGACAGAGCGCTCTGTCGCGACGGCCCTTGTGAATGCGGCCTATCGGGCCATCGCGTTCACAGGGTCCGTGCCAGAGTATGACAGGGAAAGGACAAGGCATTGGATTGCGGGCCAAACTTGACATGTTTTGATACTAGTTGCTTCAAAAATTCATAACTAATTGTATAGTCGATGAAAAATCATGAAACAAGTTGCGAATTGATCTAGACATGCATGGGTACTTATAATAAATAAGAATTTGACAACAGACATGTTTCAACATGCTTTGGTCACGGGTATTCATGATGAACTTGAAACATTACAATGTTAGGATCACAATTTAATTCGCAAGATAGGATGAATCAAAATTAGGGCTTTTAGGGGCGAACGATGCCTATCATGCATCAGTATCTTCAATAAAATTTTGGAGGCATGAGATAGAGTATTCAAAGAGATATAAATGAAGCATGAAGGTTCGGGGTCATAAGAGTTGCAGAACTTCAAAATTCAAGAAGAAAATATTGGCTTGATGGAAAATTATGAAACTTGAGGGTTTTGTTCCTGATGTATGGAACAATCTACAGATGAAATATTAGGATTTTAGCTTGTGAGAATGCCTACCTTTGATCATTTTCCTCTTCTAGGGCTAGAACTTGAAGAACGGGGATGAGAGCTTGAAAGGTTCTTCTCCCCACGAGATCTCCTCCTCCTTGGCCTCTCCTCCTGGTCCAGCAATCCCTTGGCATGAGCTAGGGCTGGCCATGAGAGTTTTAGGAGAGTATTAAGCTTCTCCTCTTTCTATTTCCTAATAGGACTCTAATTGCTATTAATTTTGGGATTTCCTATTTCCTCTCCCCTTTCTAAGCATGAGAACTCCTAATTGGGTTAGGATGGGAGCTAAGTTCGTGGCCAACCTCCTAGGGTAGGTTTAGGAATCCCAATCCAACTCAGACTTCCTTTTTAATGCATTAAATACCTTTTTCTATTTAAGTAATATTTTAGTTACGAATTTAGGGTATTTTCCTATTATTATTCTTTTAAAAATCCCTATTATGGCCCACTAATTTCTAATGGGTCCATTTAACCAAGCCCATTATTTATTGGAATTTATCTTATAGGTTTTCCCTTTTTAATTAGAGAATAATAGAGTTATGAATTTTATTGCATTTTCTTATTTGAATTTATTCATGGGCTATGAGAGGTCCATTGGTCCAACCCGATAATGGTTAATCATCACATGATGTTGGAAGTCTCTCCGACATGTTCATTTAATTTATGGGCGCGTGATCTTTCCGTGTTAACGGTTTTCCGACTTAGTTTCCAAATTTGGATAATTAGACACATTGTGACGTACTCTTTGCCAATCGGATTTTTCGTTGCACGCATTTCTTCGTGGAACACTTAGGGATAATATTTGAGGTTGATTGATAATTTTTAAGGATTTTTAGATGTGTTCTTGCACATACAATAATGGTACGTATGTTTCTATTATTTCGATTTAAAGAAATTATTATTTTGGATTTTTTTTGTATTAATTTTTCCGGGTTGCTACACAACCTTATTCAAGCCAAATCACAAACTTTCTGAAGGAATCATTCTTCTCAGATAGAAGTTACTGTGGATCCAATATTCCCAACTTTTTGATCATCCTGAATCACTGAAACTTCTCTTTCCAAACAATGAATTCTTAAACCAACCTCCTCTTTACCAAGTGCACCAAACATTGATGTGAAGTTGTAGCGTATTGACCGTTCGGATCATGACTAAATGGTTATGGAGGCCCGTGTGTGGCCCATTAGTGTGTGTTTTAGGTGTTTACGCATGTTGTGAGGCTTCGTGGGTTGGCAGTTTGTGCCCAAAGCACTCACTGGTTCACTGTTTGTGAACACGACAGTGCTGGGCGTCGCGTTCTAAATGCGACGGCCCTGGGTGTCACGTTCTTGAAACTGCTATTTGGAGGTCATCGTTTGCATGCACGCCGCGTGTCGCGCATTGGGCGACTTGCTGACGTCAGCCTTGGGAAGGCAACGACCTCCTACGTCGCGTTCAAGTCGCGACGGAGGGCTACGTTGCATTCCCAATTGTGATGCGTTTTTATGTAAGGTCGGCCAAACAGAGCTTCCACAAGCTCTGCTCGGCCAGGGGAGGTTGCTGCGGTGGCTTTTCAGATGATTGGGCGTGTTGGTGTTGTTTTCGGTGTGATCTCGCCGTGAGGACGTGCTACGAAGCAGAGGAAACGCCGGGTTGTGGTTGTTCTTCACATTCTTTGCGGAGGTAGGGGGATTCTACCTCGTTTTACTACGTGGATTGCATGTGGTGCATGTTTAGATTGCTTAATGCTTTATAAACGGTAGATACCATGCTAGGGCATTGAGAAGAACATGAAAAATGGGTTTAAACACCGGTTTACAAGGTTTATGGGGGAGATCCGGCGAGGGGTCCCCGGATTTAGGTTCCTACCTGTGAAGGCAACAGACCCTCCTGTCGCGTTCTGAACGCGACAGGCCGACCCATCATGTTCTGCTTCTGAATGCGACCTATCGAGGTGTCCCGTTCAGAAGGCAACATGGGACCCTGTCGCGTTAACAGGTCCGAGGGGTTTTATATATGTGCATGTTGGCATGGCTATCCGATTATCGTGGTTTGTTGTACTTGGCAAAGGTAAGCGGTGCATTGGCACCTGTAGCGCTCGGGGAGCGTGCTGTTCACGAGGTTGACGTGGTGTTCACGTGGTTTGTGCGGTGTGCACGTGGTTTGTGTGTGCGTGGCAAGTAGTACGACACCTACCGTGGTTACCTCTTCAGTTGGGAGCCCCAGGTTTTGTGTGAGCCAGGCACGTGAGTGCTCGGGCTTGTCCCAGTACTTGTGTACCGTCGAGGTCTATGTCGTCTTCCTGGACACCCTCACTCTTGTGTAGAGTTGTACGTCCGGCTGAGGGAAAGACGGTAGTAGGACAACTACTTGTGAGAGTTTGTGTTCTGTCGCTTGTAGCGTGCTCGTGGTTGGGGGTTACGGACACCAGTAGATCTACTGGGCCCCAGCTAGTCCTATTTCCAGTGCGTCACTTTAGGGAGCTCGGGCCGGAGTCCATAAAGGTGCCAGGCTTAGGCCTGCGGCAGCGTGGTCCACAGGGGTGGTGTTTGTTGGTCTCCACAGTTTGTTAGCTTGTTATGGTGGAGCGGCAGCTGGACCTTTCGTCCATGGCTGCGAGACTGAGAGATAGTCCTGTGTGGTTTGTCCGGGTCGGTAGCTATGTTGCGAACCAGTCTTCGTGGCCCGAGTTTGGCGTTTTCCTACTTTAGCACGTACACCTAGTTGTGGTTTACTGTTTATTTATTAAAGCTGCTTTTATTAATAGTATGACACCCCGAATTTTTATTCTTTTATATATGATGAGAGGATATTCACTTGTTGTGTGCATAGCATGTATAATTCATTGTGCCTACTATAAGTTTCATACTTCTCTTGAGCATATGCATGTATATCTAAATATAGTGTATATATATATATATATGTATATGATAATTCATGTGGAAATGAGCAATTAGCTAATTAGAGGTGTATTATGAATACCAAGAATCTCTGACTTATGATACTTGAATAATACTATGCATGTGCTATCTAAATATTGAAGAATATCCTATACTACCTATTTCATGGAATTTTGAATGAGAGTGTATGAAGTACATATGTGTATGTACGTATGTATGTTATCTTATGCGTGTGACAATTGTATACCTAATTCTACATGCATAACACCTTGGTATACTTATGTATGCACGTGTATGTTTAGTTGTAAACGTTGTTCGTTTGCATGGTGTAGTTAATGTGTACATTGTACTTCGTACATTGCATGTATATATATAGAGTGCAAGTAGGGTAGGTGTATTTAGTAGTGTATATTGTAATTCTATACTCCTCATGAATAACATTCATGTATTTTATGACATTTAGGTGAGAATAGGCAGTTAGCTAAATTGTGCATATTGTGCAATTAAGGGATCCCATGTATATAGTACTGAGTAATGTTGTGTAAGTTAGTCTAATTACCGGTGCGCATGTTGTATCTATCTATTTCATGCATAATGTACGTAAGTATGTTACATCCGTGTGTGTATGCTATATATATGTCAAATCAAGTGTGTGTGTGTGCATGCAAGAACTATTTTGTGGAATAGATTATTCCTAGCTAACTTAATTCATATCACCTCCTAATGATTTGCGAAGCCCTCACGATTCTTGTCATTTTATTTTGCCGTGTGTTGAGTCACGATGATGTAAAACATCATGTACGCATAGGTAGATATCTACGTACATCTAATCTTAGTGTATTTATGTATGCTTGTGTATGCCTAGGTATAAATGTTATTGATTGCATGGTGTTGTAATATACATGTTACACCTATACATTGTATGTATATATGTAGTGTAAATACAGTTCTTTGTGTGTTGAGTCATGTTGTGTGTATATATATATATATATATATACATTGTATGCGTATGTAGATATTCATGTATGTATTATTATCTTGATGTACCTATGTATGTATGTGTTGGATTAGTAGTAAATATTGGATGTTTACATGGTGTAGTGGTGTATACACTATACTACATAGGCTTCATGCACATGTATGTATGGATTAAGTATGGTTTCTGCATGATTTTAAGTTTTGACCGAAGGGCCAATCGACGTCAACATGGATGGACGCCCATGAGGTGTCGGCGTCCATATCGATGGAGGCCAAGCCTTAAGTAGCCGTCCATATAGGTGGACGTTTACTTCTCTGACCTGCATACGCATTAGACCCGGAATTCCGGGGACAAGAAATCCCAACCATTGGGGAGCTGTCCCCAACGGCTGTGAAGCCTCACCTCACCATCTGCGTGAAAGGAGAGGCCTCTCTCCTATAAGCCAACCACTCCTTGCAACCCCAAGAGCTCTCCTTGGCTCTTTGCAAAGAGGAGAGAAGAAAACCCTAGCTATGGGAGAACAAGAGATGACCTGAAGTTGGTGGCCTTTGATCTGTCGACTGGAGGTGCAAACCAAGGAGTTACAATGTCTGGAGGACAGCCTATGCATCTAAAAAGAGATCCCAACCCCGAGGTGCCATCTACATCGACAAGGAAGAAGATCGAAGGAGTTTCTGAGCACCTTTTGGCAAGGCCGAGAAGGGCTTCATCAACATATTCCGATCCTTGTAGAATTTTTAGAAGGGCAAGTAAACCTAGATCTTAATCCTATACATGTCCCCTTGAGTCTTAGTATTTTTATGGATTTTTCTCGAGTCCTGGAACCCCACATTCACCAAATCCCTGGAGCTCGGTCTGTGTCTTGCACAGACAGGAACTTGGCGTCAATGCCTTGACGCCAAGATCTCCAATGGCGTCCAACGATCTTGCCGTCCAACTCCTTGAACGGCCAGACACTACCGCCAAGTTCTTCAGTACAGAATAGTAAACTGTTCTGCCTTAAGTAATTAATTTCTGGACTTTTGACTTATGAGGATATAGTGTAATTTTATATGTTATGTAAAATAGCTAATGTGATGTGTGTGGAAATTTCTGTGTTTTTCTGTGGATGGCATAAATTATTGGATTTATTGAAATACATGTTGGGGAAAATGGATTACGCATGTTCACCTACTGTCTACATGATTCCTGAGGAATTAAATGCCCTAGATTTTTATATACCATGTGTATATACGTCAGTTCATACCCTGCAAATTTGAGAATTTGTTCATGTTCATATGATTTACTGTAATTTCTGCAACAAAAATAGAAAACATGAATAGGTTATTCAAAAATCCACAGTAAATTGTATGTTGTGAAATAAATTAGGGGACAAGTTTCTATAACAATATGTATGATAGATTCAAATCTGTGAAATGTCAAATCTGAGATTTATGTTATGTTCCATGACAATTTGAATTATGAATGGCATGCAACTGAATGTTTTAATTTCTGTAAATGCAATATGACTCCGAAAAATCTGGAAATTTGCATGTGTGATCATAAACCTTAAATTAATCTGTGGTTAAATTCTCATGTTATTTGGATAACTGTAGAGTACTATATGAAATTTCCATGCGAAAACGAGTGTTCAACGCATGCTAATATGAACATGGTTGACTATGTATGTTTCAACCTGATTAGTGTGAGGTACTGAATGTTTGATTTTGTTAACAGTAGTACCATGTTAGGGTTAACTGAGACATGTGGAATTTATAGATGTAACATATAGAATGATTCAACAGAATAAGTAAAACATGTGAATAATGTGTGAAAATACGATAAAGTGAATTTAATGTGTAATAATTGGGCCGAAATGACACTGCTACCCTAGGGGCCTCGAGAGCTGTACATAAAAAAGTCCCTATGGAAGGCTCTATGTGTGAAAAGTTCGTCCTAAAGGCATTAGGGAAATCCCGGAGGTGGACAAGTACCACTGGATATGGTGGAGAGGGCTTCTCCCGGTCTGCACAGTTACCAAGATTCACCACTGTATTGCCTAGGTGGTGGGTATGTGATTATGAGTTGTGTTATGTGTTATGCGTTGTGAAAGAGTTATGAGAATGAGATATTTGTTAGTGTCCCCTACTGGTGGTTAGGACTATGTGTCATGGCAATTTGTTTAAGCAATGAAATATGAATAAAATGTGAAATGATATGTGAATGTGGCACATGGTAAGTGCAAATGATATGATATGTAATAAGCAAAACAAGAGTTAATGACCTGTTAATGTGAAATAATATTATAACAGCAACCTTAAAGTGTATGAAGTGGTAGTGTGCTTGCATGTGAAAACTAGTTTACTAGCATGCCATCTTTATGTTTTCCATATGTTAATATCTCAATCGAATGCCATGCTTAGTATCATATCATGCAGTTTAACATTCATCTTGTAATGGTGTACGTGAGTAAACTTAGACAACCATGATTATTTATGCAACACAAACTATGAACATGTAGGCTTACCTAAGGATAAGATAATACGTGAATAATTATGGATCCATGTAATTGAATGAAATGCATACAAGAACCAAATAAAGTGTGATTATGAACATGGTAAATGCATGAATAATATTTGGATTCCATGCTAGTTGAAAGACTCAATTAGTATAAAGGTTTCATACTTAAGTGCTTATGGATTGCTAAATGGTTTCACCATGTTTTAACCTTCAAGTCATGCTATAAAATGTGAAGTTATGTGCATGTGATTTTATAATGTTAAAACAGAAAGTAAATTGTATAAATAAATACGAAAAAGGCATGTGAAAAGAAAGTAGTCATCGTGCTAGCTTGTTCTTTTTCCTTATGCTCAATTTTATGCTTTAGTAGTAGAGATATCTATGGAATGAAACAATGTGTGGACGAACCATGCTACATGTTAGTTGTATGAAATATGTACATGTGTATTATGTAATGCTCATGATTTAGAATAGAAATATGATAGACTAAAGCATGCTCATGTGAATATATACGTATTGCTAGTTAAGAGTAAGGACCATGAGTACCTTCGTGATTTGATGATAGTGTGCATCTCTTTAATGTTAATGCCTTATTGTGAGTGTGACATGTTTAAGTTTAAGTCTTTGGTTTGCTTGCTGAGTCTTTGGACTCACCTTTGCTTCGGCGTACATGTTGACAGGTATTATGCACTAGAAGGAAGTTTAGTGAGGATTGCCAATCAGAAGACTGTTTTGTGGAGCTGCGACTAGTTGCACTTTTCTTTTTCTCATAGTATTCAAAGAATTATTGTATGGACAATATTTGGACAATGTAGTTGTTTTATCTTGTATTATTGTGGACATTGTCTTTCTATTTCGCTATTTAGATTGTGGAATGTGTGTTGGTGATGGGTTAAAAGTTGAGTTATTTATTTTATTCCGTTGTACTCTATTGCTATCCAAGTACATATCAACCTATTGACTAGTGTTGGGTACATGTCCCACTGTGACGACGCCCTTTATACCGATGAGGATTGGTATAATCGTACCGGTATGAAGAGGGTCGTTACAGAGATTGGTATCAGAGACTAAGGTTGAGACTGTACATGGATAGACCATCACCGTCACAATATTGCAAAATCTTCATAGGGAATTGTCCATATATGTAGAAATTACTAATAATAGATGGAAGATAGTAAGGAGAATAGTTAGAATATAGTAACCTAGGTTCTAACTGGGTTACTTATTTTGCAGACCATGACTGGACGTGGTAGACGTAGTGCTCAGTCTAGGAAGTATGAGCAGAACCGCAAGTTGAAGAATTTTGTGAAAGGGCTTAAACCCTCAGTGAAAGCTAAGCTTCTGGAGCTTGATTCTCGTACCTTGGAAGAAATTCTAGGTGTGGCAACCAAGCAAGAAAGAAAAGTGGGACCTCTCCAAGAGGGGGAGGCAATTTCAAAGGAAGATGTGACCAAGCCATTCCAAAGGCAAGATAAGAAGGAGGAGAAACTCGTGGAAAATCCGAAATCAACTGTGACCTCAATTAGCGAGAAACCCGAGTGCATCCAGTGCGGGAAGCGTCATGGCGGGAACGCATGTTGGAGAAAGGAAGGAAGGTGTCTTAAATGCGGTAGCAAGGAGCATCGGCTTAAGGAGTGTCTGAACCTGAAGACAAAGTTTACTCCACGAGGTGCTTCATCGATGGCAATAAAGGAGCAAGGAGTAGCTGGTGATGACCTCGGCGACGTCACCACAGGTACTCGATGCGATCTTCGAGGACGAAGATCTTTTTCAAGAGGGGGAGAGTATGACACCCTGAATTTTTATTCTTTTATATATGATGAGAGGATATTCACTTGTTGTGTGCATAGCATGTGTAATTATTGTGCCTACTATAAGTTTCATACTTCTCTTGAGCATATGCATGTATATCTATATATAGTGTATATATATATATGATAATTCATGTGGAAATGAGCAATTAGCTAATTAGAGGTGTATTATGAATACCAAGAATCTCTGACTTATGATACTTGAATAATACTATGCATGTGCTATCTAAATATTGAAGAATATCCTATACTACCTATTTCATGGAATTTTGAATGAGAGTGTATGAAGTACATATGTGTATGTACGTATGTATGTTATCTTATGCGTGTGACAATTGTATACCTAATTCTACATGCATAACACCTTGGTATACTTATGTATGCACGTGTATGTTTAGTTGTAAACGTTGTTCGTTTGCATGGTGTAGTTAATGTGTACATTGTACTTCGTACATTGCATGTATATATATAGAGTGCAAGTAGGGTAGGTGTATTTAGTAGTGTATATTGTAATTCTATACTCCTCATGAATAACATGCATGTATTTTATGACATTTAGGTGAGAATAGGCAGTTAGCTAAATTGTGCATATTGTGCATATTAAGGGATCCCATGTATATAGTACTGAGTAATGTTGTGTAAGTTAGTCTAATTACCGGTGCGCATGTTGTATCTATCTATTTCATGCATAATGTACGTAAGTATGTTACATCCGTGTGTGTATGCTATATATATGTCAAATCAAGTGTGTGTGTGTGCATGCAAGAACTATTTTGTGGAATAGATTATTCCTAGCTAACTTAATTCATATCACCTCCTAATGATTTGCGAAGCCCTCACGATTCTTGTCATTTTATTTTGCCGTGTGTTGAGTCACACATATGTAAAACATCATGTACGCATATGTAGATATCTACGTACATCTTATCTTAGTGTATTTATGTATGCTTGTGTATGCCTAGGTATAAATGTTATTGATTGCATGGTGTAGTAATATACATGTTACACCTTATACATTGTATGTATATGTAGTGTAAATACAGTTCTTTGTGTTTGAGTCATGTTGTGTATATATATATATATATATATATATATATATATATATATATATATATATATATACATTGTATGCGTATGTAGATATTCATGTACGTATTATTATCTTGATGTATCTATGTATGTATGTGTAGGATTAGTAGTAAATATTGGATGTTTACATGGTGTAGTGGTGTATACACTATACTACATAGGTTTCATGCACATATATGTATGGATTAAGTATGGTTTCTGCATGATTTTAAGTTTTGACCAAAGGGCCAATCGGCGTCAACATGGATGGACGCCCATGAGGTGTCGGCGTCCATATCGATGGACGCCAAGCCTTAAGTAGCCGTCCATATAGGTGGACGTTTACTTCTCAGACCTGCATGTGCAGCAGACCCGAATTCCGGGGACATGCAACCCTAGCCATTGGGGAGCTGTCCCCAACGGCTGTGAAGCCTCACATCACCATCTGCGTGAAAGGAGAGGCCTCTCTCCTATAAGCCAACCACTCCTTGCAACCCCAAGGCTCTCCTTGGCTCTTTGCAAAGAGGAGAGAAGAAAACCCTAGCTATGGGAGAACAAGAGAAGACCTGAAGTTGGTGGCCTTTGATCTGTCGACTGGAGGTGCAAACCAAGGAGTTACAACATCTGGAGGACAGCCCATGCATCCAAGAAGAGATCCCAACCCCGAGGTGCCATCTACATCGACAGGGGAAGAAGATCGAAGGAGTTTCTGAGCACCTTTTGGCAAGGCCGAGAAGGGCTTCATCAACATATTCCGATCCTTGTAGAATTTTTAGAAGGGCAAGTAAACCTAGATCTTAATCCTATACATGTCCCCTTGAGTCTTAGTATTTTTATGGATTTTTCCTCGAGTCCTGGAACCCCACATTCACCAAATCCCTGGAGCTCGGTCTGTGTCTTGCACAGACAGGAACTTGGTGTCAATGCCTTGACGCCAAGATCTCCAGTGGGCGTCCAACGATCTTGCCGTCCAACTCCTTGAACGGCCACACACTGCCGCCAAGTTCTTCAGTGCAGAACAGTAAACTGTTCTGCCTTAAGTAATTAATTTCTGGACTTTTGACGCATGAGGATATAGTGTAATTTTTATATGTTATGTAAAATAGATAATGTGATGTGTGTGGAAATTTCTGTGTTTTTCTGTGGATGGCATAAATTATTGGATTTATTGAAATACATGTTGGGGAAAATGGATTACGCATGTTCACCTACTGTCTACATGATTCCTGAGGAATTAAATGCCCTAGATTTTTATATACCATGTGTATATACGTCAGTTCATACCCTGCAAATTTGAGAATTTGTTCATGTTCATATGATTTACTGTAATTTCTGCAACAAAAATAGAAAACATGAATAGGTTATTCAAAAATCCACAGTAAATTGTATGTTGTGAAATAAATTAGGGGAAAAGTTTCTATAACATTATGTATGATAGATTCAGATCTGTGAAATGTCAAATCTGAGATTTATGTTATGTTCTATGACAATTTGAATTATGAATGGCATGCAACTGAATGTTTTAATTTCTGTAAATGCAATATGACTCAGAAAAATCTGAAAATTTGCATGTGTGATCATAAACCTTAAATTAGTCTGTGGTTAAATTCTCATGTTATTTGGATAACTGTAGAGTACTCTATGAAATTTTCATGCGAAAACGAGTGTTCAACGCATGCTAATATGAACATGGTTGACTATGTATGTTTCAACCTGATTAGTGTGAGGTACTAAATGTTTGATTTTGTTAACAGTAGTACCATGTTAGGGTTAACTGAGACATGTGGAATTTAAAGATGTAACATATAGAATGATTCAACAGAATAAGTAAAACATGTGAATAATGTGTGAAAATACGATAAAGTGAATGTAATGTGTAATAATTGGGCCGAAATGACACTGCTACCCTAGGGGCCTCGAGAGCTGTACATAGAAAAGTCCCTATGGAAGGCTCTATGTGTGAAAAGTTCGTCCTAAAGGCATTAGGGAAATCCGGAGGTGGACAAGTACCACTGGATAGGGTGGAGAGGGCTTCTCCCGGTCTGCGCAGTTACCAAGATTCGCCACTGTATTGCCTAGGTGGTGGGTATGTGATTATGAGTTGTGTTATGTGTTATGCGTTGTGAAAGAGTTATGAGAATGAGATATTGTTAGTGTCCCCTACTAGTGGTTAGGACTATGTGTCATGGCAATTTGTTTAAGCAATGAAATATGAATAAAGTGTGAAATGATATGTGAATGTGGCACATGGTCAGTGCAAATGATATGATATGTGATAAGCAAAACAAGAGTAAATGATATGTTAATGTGAAATAATATTATAACAGCAACCTTAAAGTGTATGAAGTGGTAGTGTGCTTGCATGTGAAAACTAGTTTACTAGCATGCCATCTTTATGTTTTCCATATGTTAATATCTCAATCGAATGCCATGCTTAGTATCATATCATGTAGTTTAACATTCATCATGTAATGGTGTACGTGAGTAAACTTAGACAACCATGATTATTTATGCAACACAAACTATGAACATGTAGGCTTACCTAAGGATAAGATAATACGTGAATAATTATGGATCCATGTAATTGAATGAAATGCATACAAGAACCAAATAAAGTGTGATTATGAACATGGTAAATGCATGAATATATTTGGATTCCATGCTAGTTGAAAGGCTCAATTAGTATAAAGGTTTCATACTTAAGTGCTTATGGATTGCTAAATGGTTTCACCATGTTTTAACCTTCAAGTCATGCTATAAAATGTGAAGTTATGTGCATGTGATTTTATAATGTTAAAACAGCAAGTAAATTGTATAAATAAATACGAAAAGGGCATGTGAAAAGAAAGTAGTCATCGTGCTAGCTTGTTCTTTTTCCTTATGCTCAATTTTATGCTTTAGTAGTAGAGATATCTATGGAATGAAACAATGTGTGGACGAACCATGCTACATGTTAGGTGTATGAAATATGTACATGTGTATGATGTAATGCTCATGATTTAGAATAGAAATATGATAGACTAAAGCATGCTCATGTGAATATAATACGTATTGCTAGTTAAGAGTAAGGACCATGAGTACCTTCGTGATTTGATGATAGTGTGCATCTCTTTAATGTTAATGCCTTATTGTGAGTGTGACATTGTTAAGTTTAAGTCTTTGGTTTGCTTGCTGAGTCTTTGGACTCACCCTTGCTTCGGCGTACAGGTTGACAGGTATTATGCACTAGAAGGAAGCTTAGTGAGGATCGCCAATCAGAAGACTGTTTTGTGGAGCTGCGACTAGTTGTACTTTTCTTTTTCTCATAGTATTCAAAGAATTATTGTATGGACAATATTTGGACAATGTAGTTGTTTTATCTTGTATTATTGTGGACATTGTCTTTCTATTTCGCGATTTAGATTGTGGAATGTGTGTTGGTGATGGGTTAAAAGTTGAGTTATTTATTTTATTCCGATGTACTCTATTGCTATCCAAGTACATATCAACCTATTGACTAGTGTTGGGTACATGTCCCACTGTGATGACGCCCTTTATACCGATGGGGATTGGTATAATCGTACTGGTATGAAGAGGGTCGTTACAAATAGCATGTGGTAAGTAGAGTTTACAGCTTTAATATCCTGCTTAGATAGTTCTATATATTGCTAGCGTAGCTTCCTGCTATTGTTACTTGTGAGTTTGGTTTGCTCGGTTTCTAGGGGAGTTTCCCTACTGAGCCAGTGATTTGTGAGGCTTACCCTACTCCTTTCAGGTGAGGGAGAGCAGGAGGCTTCTCATCCTTCGACTAGTTCCGAGCCGTACCGTAGCGGGGCAGGGTCTGCACCTCCAGCAGTGTAATCTTCTTTCTTTGTACACCTCGGGGTATGCCCCAGGTTACTGTTGTAGTTGTGTCTGGTTACAGTTGAGAAATGGCTATGTATATTTCATGTAAATATTTGTGAGATGGCAATCTTATATATATTTTAGCAGTTTCCTTTATATTTCTACGGACTTGTGAATGGTATCCCTTGCGAGGCTTCGGCTCGTTCGCGGGAGGCGGAGTCAGATCAAGCACGTTATTAGGTTAACGGGTCTTAACAATGAGGACCGCTATAGTTGGTATCAAAGCAAGGTTCGTGTGAATATAAAGGAATCAGAAATATGCATAGCATATTCTCTACTTTAGCCCACAGCTGGTAGTGACCCTAGTTTTGTATTGATTAGTTGTATATGTGTGGTTGGAATATTGTTTGTGTAGGATCAGAAATGGCAGACAAGAAGAGGGATTGGGGAGGTGGTGGAGATGAGTCGGGAGAGGAGTCTACGCAACGGATGATAGAGAGAATATGGGAAAGTCTTACAGATATTCGGACGAGGTTGGACCAGCAGGCACCGGTACAGCCAGTAGCCGCGGTACCACCAGTTGTAGAGGAGGCAGTGCCAGTAGCACCAGTTCCACCACCAGAAGTAGAGGTACCCCCTGTAGTACCCATACTTCCAGCAGTACCAACAGGGCTAGTCAGTGCAGAGGAGCCTACGGCACTTGTGGAGAGGTTTTTGAGGTTGCAGCCCCCTATGTTCTCAGGAGGCCCCAACCCTGACACAGCGGAGCACTGGTGCACGAGATAGAGAGAGTGTTCATGACGATGAGATGTTCGCAGACAGATAGGGTGATTCTTGCCACCTACCAGTTGCAAGGCTTTGCACAGGAGTGGTGGAGATTGAAGATGCAGACAATGTTTGCAGGGAGGCCAGAGAATACCATCACTTGGCTCGAGTTTTTGACGGTCTTCAACAACACTTGCTTTCCAGTCCAGATACAACAGACGAAGAGGGAGCAGTTCTGGACTTTACAACAGGGAAATTTGTCGGTGTTTGAATATTAGATAAGGCTTATGGCATTGAGAAGATATGCTCCATATGTGGTGACTGATAATACTATGATGGTAGAGTACTTCATCAGAGGCTTGCGAGCCGAGTTGCAGGATGTAGTGATTCCCCTCATGTGCAGGACTGTGGAGAAGGCGGCGTAGAGAGCAGCGATACTAGAGAGGACTATTCAGGCCAGACAAGGATAGTCACAGGCAGGCAGTTCAGGTAGTTTCCGACTTTCCCAGCAGTCTACCGGCATCAGCAAGGGTAAGGTACCCTCAGGAGCTTCATCATCGTCAGGATTTGCAAAATGGGGTAATAAATTGAAGAAGATTTTCAGAGGAGGTGGTCGAGGTGGAGGCAGATACCAGGGCTTCGAGCAGGGTTTTTAGCAGGGTCGAGGTTACAGGCCAGCTTCGGAGGGGTCGCAGGAGAGCACAGAAGGGCAGCCTGCAGCTTATCCAGGTTTCAGGTGTTACACCTGTGGTCAGCTAGGGCACTTAGCCAGAAATTGTCCGCAGTCCCGAGGTTACGACTATGGCAGAGGGACTCAACAGCAGTAGCAGCCATACCATTAACCAGCAAAGCAAGGTAGAGGTGAACCGTACCAGAGAGGAGGACGGGATCGAGTGATGGCAATCACCAGAGCTCAGGCGGAGGCATCCAATCTCATTGAAGGTATATTACCGCTCTTTGACTTTTCTGCTAGAGTGTTGATTGATCTGGGTGCTTCCCATTCGTTTATTCCGAAGATTTTTTGGATAGCATGGTACATCCCCTAGAAGAGAGACAGTGTGAGTTGGTAGTAGAATGTCACGCCCCTCCAATTTAGCAGCGGAATAAATCGGAGGGAGATGCGAACAACGAGTATGGTAACGACAATTGCGCATACTTTCGCAAACATCAGAGCATCTAATGAACAATAATTGAAATAACTCTTCATTTCATTATAAAATCACTAAGACTATTACAACCACTAATTCGGAGCCAATACATAAGGCTCAATGACATCATTACATTGAAAAGAAACTAAAGCAATAACAACTAGACTCCAATTGTACTAGGGTAACTTCGTCATTTGACTCCGGGTCACTCATCACTCTGGTCTTGTCCCATTGGTACGTATAACGTCATCGTCCGACTTACCTGAGACACAATAACAAATAACGAAGGGTGAACGATAACGCCCAGTAGGACTTAAATCTTAGGCTCAAGCAGGCTTTAAATAATTAATGCATTAAATGGCAGAGTAACTAATGATGGAGAGAGAGTCATGTAAAGTCGAGAAAATAATAGCACAAGTACATGGTTCAAATAACAGATGAATCAAGTATAGCACGATGACTAAAGTCAAGTCACGATAGAAAACGATAACAACAATAGCAAGTAACGATATTGTCAAGAATAGCAAGCGACATGTATAGCCAGAAGAGATGATAGTAGATGGTCATGTAAAGAGTAAATTGCACTTTGAATGTGATCAAGTCGCGATAGCACACAGTAACTCAAGATAGCAAGTATCAAGTAGAGCAAGTAGAGCGTGTAACGAGATAACGTGTAACGAGATAGCGTGTAACGAGATAGCGTGTCTGGTTGCACAACGGTGCACTGGTAGAGTACGACAATAGTCACTTTGGGACAGTAGCCATTTCACGATAGTACATTATGTCTGAACTCCTCAGACTAATGTATAACAGTTTGTGATAGCACAGTAATATCATAGTACGTCTGAACTCCTTAGACTAAAAGGATAGTAATCAGATGTCTAGCCAAGATAGTATAGTCAGAACCGGTGCAATGCAGAACACCGTCAATAGCCCCTGCAGGTATTTTCGGGTGGCTCTCTGCCCCCAGGACTAGATTGGAGCCCCTCGGACACTCTCCGTGCCCTGCACAGTATGCATTATAGTGCTAGACAGTCATGAAATAGTACAAACGATAGGAGCCACAACAGCTCAATGAGTCTCAAGAGAGTACTAGATGAATAGACGAGAGAGACGAGATGGTAGAGTGAACGTGAATAGACGAGAGAGACGAGATGGTAGAGTGAACGTGAATAGACGAGAGAGACGAGATAGTAGAGTGAACGTGAATAGACGAGAGAGACGAGATAGTAGAGTGAACGTGAATAGACGAGCGAGTACAGTATAGATGAGATTCTATGGTCATTACACATGAAACGTTGAGTAACGAGTGATGGTAACAGTTGCACAACATGCGCGTAAGGTATTGGCAGTCAGGTGGAACTCACGATCTTTCCGCTGGCCTCGTTATGCACAGGTCCAGAGGTCCGACGTGATTCAAGATAAGAGCGAGAGCACAATCTAAGGCCGTTTGGATCTTACTGATCCCTAGAGTGTATCGTAGGTGTTAGGGTACAACTGGCTCGTCGACCATGTGGGAATCCATGATCAGAGGTGACTTATGGAGGCCTTGAACAAGGATTCACTAGTCCGGCGGAAGGAGTATCCGACAGAGAGTTCGTCCAAGTCAAGAAAGAGGGCAATTATAGAAACAAGTGCTCGACGTTCTAGAGGAATTCTAGAACAGTGGAGCGTCGAGATCGGTGTTTCAAAACAACGCGAAAATCGAGGACAAGTTCATTTACAAGTAAGGCAATTTAATTGCATAAATTACCAGATAAATTATGTCACAAGTTCATGCCAATTAAGCCATATTTGGATGGTTCCAAGTGTGTGCATGTGTCATGAAATTGTAGATAGAAAGATGTCGTGAATATGTATTTTAAAGCATTCAATATAGTTCCATGTAAAACAGGTGTTTCTACTGCGTGTATGACTGTTAAAAAGGCGTAAGGATATTTTTGAAAGTGACAGCATTAATTTTATGGGTTTTCATGAAAGATCCTGTGAAGGCGACATAGGGTTGTAAGGATCACGACAGGTACCAGGCAGAACGTGACATGCCTGCAAAGGGTGGCGACACGGCTGTCTGCTCAGGCGGTCAGAACGCGACTGGTGTCCTGTCACATTCAGAAAGCGACAAGGAAGGCGTCGCGACGGATTGAGAAAGCGACAGGTGGATGGTCGCAATCAGACCCAGAAGGCGACATATCGGCCTGTCGCAATCTGGTGGTCTGCGCCTGACTCTGACAGGAGTCAGACCAGACATTGGATTGCGGACCAGAACATTCAAATTTTGATACAGGGTCATTTAGAAAATCATAACTAAATGTATACACGATGAAAATCATGAAACCAGTGGAAAATGAAACTAGACATATGAGAGTACTTTCAGTAAATAGAAATTAGGGAGAGAGCATGGTTTGAATATGGTTGAGAATGAACAAGAACGAGTAACACAGAACATGATATATAGAGCAAGATTGATTTAATTCGAGCAACATGCTTAATAAAAATTAGGGCTTTTAGGGGCGAAAGTTCCCTAATGATCATCAGTATCTCCCATAAAAATTTTAAGGCATGGGATTTAGTAATCATGGAGAACAAGAATTATGAAGAGGGTTCGGGGTCAAGAGAGTTGCAGAACTTCGAAATTCAAGAAGAAAATATTGGCTTGATGGAAAATTATGAAATTCAAGGGTTTTGTTCCTGATGCATGGAACAATCTACAGACGAAATATTATGATTTTTCTTGTGAGAATGCCTACCTTGACTCGATTTCCTCTTCTAGGGCTAGAACTTGAAGAACGGGGTTGAGAGATTGAAAGGTTCTTCTCCCCACGAAATCTCCTCCTCCTTGGCCTCTCCTCCTGGTCCAGGAATCCTTGGCACGAGCTTGGGTCGGCCAAGAGGGTTTAAGAGGTGTATTTATGCTAGTTATGTTTCTAATTCCTAATAGTACTCTAACTCCTATTTAATTCCGAATTTCCTCCTTTCCCAACCTCCTTCCAAGCTTTCCACCTCCTATTTGGGTTAGGATGGGAGCTAAATTCGTGCTAGACTATATGGAGTAGGTTTAGGAATCCAATTCCAACTCAAACTTCTTATTTAATACATTAAATATCCCTTTTCTATTTAGGTAATAATTTAGTTACGAATTTAGGGTATTTTCCCATTATTCTTATTTTTAAAATCCTTATTTTGGCCCACTAATTTCTAATGGGTCTATTTAACCAAGCCCATTATTTATTGGAATTTATCTTATAGGTTTTCCCTTTTTAATTGGGGAATAATAGAGTTATGATTTTTATTGCATCTTCTTATTTGAATTTATTCGTGGGCTATAAGAGGTCCATTGGTCCAAACCCAATAATGGTTCTTCATTTCATGATGTTGAAAGTCTCTCTGACATGTTCGATTGTTTTATGGGCGCGTTATCTTTCCGTGTTAACGGTTTTCTGACTTAGTTTCCTAATTTGGATAATTGGTCACGTTGTGACATACGCTTGGCCAATCGGATTTTTCGTTGCACGAATTTCTACGTGGAACACTTAGGAATAATTTCTGGGATTGATTTATAATTTTTAAGGAATTTTCGTTGGGTTATTGTACATATGATAATGGTACGCATGTTTCTATTATTTCGATTTAAAGAAATTATTATTTTCAAAATTTTTAAGTATTAAATTTTCCGGGTTGCTACATAGAGGTTCCTTCCGGTGGCTACGTGCTCACTTCTTGTTTCCTGGATGAGGTTTCGATAGTGGTTCAGGGCAATCAGTTGCCAGCTAGATTGTATGCTTTGTCATTGAAAGATTATGATGTGATATTGGGGATGGATTGGTTGGAAGCTATGGGGCATTGGTAGATTTTAGAAAGAAGAGGGTCAGTTTTGCAGGCCCGGTGGAGCGGTGTTTGAATTTCAAGGTATGCCTTTTTACACTCCTAAGCTTATTATTTCTGCACTTAGGGCTAGGAGATTGATTAATGCAGGGTGTGTAGCGTACCTTGCCTCAGTTAGCTTAGTTGAGTCCGGTAAGTCTATAGATTCAGTGCCCGTGGTTAGAGAGTTTGCAGATGTGTTCCCAAAGGACTTGCCAGGGTTGGCTCTATACAGGAGGTGGATTTCAGAGTTGAGTTGCAGCCAGACAGCATGCCGATATCAAAAGTACCATACAGAATGGCACCGGTAGAGCTGAAGGAATTGAAGAAGCAGTTGCAGGAACTGTTAGAGAAAGGCTTTATCAGACCCAGTCATTCGCCATGGAGAGCGCCAGTATTATTTGTTAGAAAGAAAGATGGCAGTCTGAGAATGTGCATTGATTACATGCAGCTGAATAAGGTCACAATCAAGAATAAGTATCCACTTCCCAGAATAGATGATTTATTTGATCAGCTCTAGTAAGCTAAGGTATTTTCCAAGATTGATTTGAGGTCAAAGTACCACCAGTTGCGGATCAAGGAGGAAGATATTAACAAGACAGCTTTCAGGACCAGATATGGGCATTACGAGTTTGTGGTGATGCCGTTTGGCTTGACAAATGCGCCAGCAGCCTTCATGAATTTGATGAACAAGATATTCCATTCGTATCTGGATCAGCTTATTGTGGTCTTCATTGATGATATCTTGGTGTATTCAGCGTCAGAGGAGGAGCATGTAGCACACTTAAGGATCACTTTGTAGACATTAAGAGATCACCAGTTGTATGGAAAGTTTAGCAAATGCAAGTTCTAGTTGAAAGAAATTCAGTTTTAGGCCATGTTATCTCAGCAAAAGGAGTTGCAGTTGACCCAGCTAAGGTTGAGGCGGTAATGAAATGGGAAGAACCGAAGACAGTGTCAGAGATTAGAAGCTTTTTGGATCTTGCAAGATATTACAGATGATTTATCCAAGATTTCTCGAAGATAGCAGCTCCTATGACAAGGTTGATAAGGAAAGGGGTACCCTTTGTATGGTCTTCAGATTGCAGGCGTAGTTTTACAGAGTTGAAGAAGAGGCTTACCACAGCACCGATACTGGAGATTTCGTCAGACAGTGGCAGATTTGTTTTGTACACAGATGCATCAAGGAGAGGTTTGGGAGCAGTGTTGATGCAGCATGGCAAGGTGGTAGCTTATGCCTCTAGACAGTTAAAGAAGCATGAAGAAAATTATCCAATGCATGATTTAGATCAGCAACAGTTGTTTTTGCATTAAAGATTTGGCGGCACTATATATGGTGAGAGGTTCGAGATATTCAATGATCAGAAGAGTTTAAAGTACATCTTTTCCCAGAAGGATTTGAATTTGAGGCAACGCAGGTGGATGGAGTATTTGAAAGATTATGACTTCAGTTTGGCATACCATCCAGGCAGAGCTAATGTGGTAGCAGATGCATGAGAAGAAAGGCAATTATGAATCAACTTATGATTAGAGAATGGAAATTGTATGAAAATGTGGCAAAAAATTCATTATATGTGCCTAATAGTCAGCGGCGAGCAATATTAGCAAGTAGTGCAGTGGAACCTTCCCTATACTGGCGGATAGTGGAAGCACAGAGGACAGTTTAGTAGATATTGTAAGAATGGAAGAAGTGACTCTTGGTAATGACAGTGTGGTCAGACTCAAGAGTCGATTATATGTTCCAGCAGATTATGAGATCAGGCAGAAAGTGTTAGAGGAGGCTCACAGGTCGAGATACACCATTCACCCAGGCAGTACCAAGATGTATCAAGATATGAAGAAGCACTTCTGGTGGCCCAATATGAAGAAAGAAATTGCAGAGTTCATAGCAAGATGTGCAGTTTGTTAGCAGATAAGGCAGAGCACCAGAGGCCAGGAGGACTATTACAGCTGTTACCCATTCCACAGTGGAAATGGGATGATATATATTTTTAATTTGATACGGCAGAGGAGTGGGCCTCCTATGTCGTGGTCTGGTAGAGTTTTATATATATGTGAAAAAGTATAAAAGGTGGGGGGGGGGGGGGGAGGGGGGGGGAGTACATGGACGACGGGGGCTCAGGTTTGCACGAGCTAAGACTCTTTGCGCAGAGGGGTCAAGGGTACTGGCATATCTTCCCAAGAAACCAGAAATTAGTCCACAGATTCTTCAACTTCCTCTTCGGACTCTATGCTACGAAATGAGGTGCTTCAAGACCTCCCTCCATTCGTGATGATGCATCAGTCTGAGAAGTCCTCGTATTCCCTATCAGAATCCATGTTTAGAACTGTGATACTACGAGTTCGTGGCTGAATCGGTGTTGCCATTGAGGTCACTGTAGATGGGAAAACCAGGGGAGGAGGCTTGTTTTTCATCATGTAAATGTCTCCTCTTTTGGTTTTTTTACGGAGTGCGTCGGCGAAGGACATCCGGGGCGCTGTTGGTAAGGTGAGACTGCCATTTCATGTGGGGTTCCAAGAGGTGCAGTGCGCTTTACCTCAAGAGAGGTCGATGTTTCTTCAACTGGAATGCTCTTCAAGACTGGGCAAACTGGATCGGGTCATCAAGTAACATATCTTCATTGGCACAGCATTTGATGCATGGGATGAGTGTGGCCTCGGCGTGTGTTCATCCACATCAGAAGTTGTAGCATTTACTGGGAGTGTGGCATTTACTGCTGAAAGCATCGGGGCAGAAATGGATGTGGCAGTGACTGCTTGTTCTGCTGGGTGTTGAAGAGGCATATCATCAATCACCTTTGCTGCACATGTTGCTAACTGGTAGTTGCAGTGACTGCTTGTTCTGCTACTTGATTCTTGGACGGCATGGGCCTCTCCAAGGGAAAGGGCAGCATGTGGGTGATCTCCCTTACTAAGTGGGGCAGCTGTTGGTGTGGTAGCATGGATGGCCGCTGCATCATTTACTTGAACTGCTGGGTGAAGGTCGGCTTCAGGAGACATAGCAGTTTTCTGGAGTGGCATATTGCTATGGATTTCATAGTTGGTTTGCCCAGGTCAACAATAGGTCATAATGGTATTTTGGTTTTTGTAGACAGATTGACCAAAGTTTGCAGATTATTGCCAGTAAGTATGTCATGGTCAGTGGATAGATTAGCCAAATTATATTGGAAAGAATAGTACCTTTGCATGGGATTCCAGTTATCATTGTTTCAGATCGAGATCCCAGGTTCATATTAGGCTTCTGGAGGAGTTTGCAGAGAGTGTTGGCACATAATTGAGGTACAGTTCGGCTTATCATCCACAGACAGATGGGCAAACAGAAAGAACAATCCAAACAATAGAAGATATGTTGAGAGCTTGCTGCTTAGTTTGGGGAGGTGTATGGGAGCGCCACTTGGGTATGGTAGAGTTTGCCTATAATAACAGTCATCATACAAGTATCAGAATGGCACCTTATGAAGCATTATATGGCAGACCGTGCAGCACACCACTAATTGGCATGAAGTAGGTGAGAGACAGGTTATGGGTCCAGAGTTGATCCGGCAATGTGCAGAGACAGTAAAGTTCATCAAGGAAAAGCTTCAAACAGCACAGAGTCGCCAGAAGAGTTACGTAGATACCAGATGCAGGCCTTTGCAATTGAAGTCAGAGATTATGTCTTTTTGAAGGTTTCTCCTACCAAGGGTGTGCTTAGGTTCAGCAAAAGAGGCAAATTGAGTCCGAGGTATGTTGGCCCATTCTAGATAAAAGAAAGACTTCGTGAGACAGCTTACAGATTGGATTTGCCAGTAGATTTTATAGATGCACGTGACGTGTTTCACGTCTCAATGCTCAGAAAATACATTAGAGATCCTACCCAGGTGGTTAGTTATCAAAGAGATGATTGATGCCAGACATGACTATGCCAGAATATCCAGTGCAGATTACAGGTCGCAGAACCCAGAAGCTCAGAAATAAAGAATTGAACTAGTGAAAGTCAGATGGAAAATAGGCAGGGCAGAGAAGATACATGGGAACTAGCAGATGAAATGATGAAAGTGTATCCATACTTGTTTGAGTAAGCCTTTAATTCTTTTAGGTGATAGTACCATGCTTTTTAATTGAAAATTTTGGGTGTTGAGATTCCATTTTAAATTTCGAGGATGAAATTTCTTTTAGGTAATAGTAATGTAGTGCATTGACCATTCAGATCGTGGCTAAATGGTATGGAGGCCCATGTGTGGCCCATTAGTGTGTGTTTCAGGTGTTTATGCAGGTTGTGAGGCTTCGTGGGCCGACAGTTTGGGCCCAAAGCACTCACTGGTTCACTGTCTGTGAACACGACAGTGCTGGGCGTAGCGTTCTGAACGTGACAGCCTTGGGTGACGCATTCTTGAAACCGCTGTTGGCGGTCGTTGTCTACATGCACACCGTGTTGTCGCGCATGGGCGACTTGCTAACGTTGGCCTTGGGAAGGCGACGGCCTCCTACTTCGCATTCAGGTCGCGACGGAGGGCTACATCACGTTCCCAACTGTGATGCATTTTTATGTAAGGTCGGCCAAACAGAGCTTCACAAGCTCTGCTTGGCTAGGGGAGGCTGTTGTGGTGGTTTTTCGGGCGATTGGGCGTGTTGGTGTTCTTTTCGGCGTGATCTCGCTGCGAGGACGTGCTACAGAGCAGGGGAAACGTCGGATTGTGTTGTTCTTCGCGTTCTTTGCGGAGGTAGGAAGATTCAACCTCGTTTTACTGCGTGGATTGCATGTGGTGCATGTTTAGATTTCTTAATGCTTTATAATCGGTATACCATGTTAGGGCATTGAGAAGAACATGAAAAATGGGTTTAAACCCGATTTACAGGGTTTATGGGGAGATCCGATGAGGGGTCCCCGGATTAGGGTTCCTGCCTGTGAAGGCGACGGAGCCTCCTGTCGCGTTCTGAACGTGACAAGCCGACCCTTCGCGTTCTGCTTCTGAACGCGACCTATCGGGGTGTCATGTTCAGAAGGCGACATGGGACCCTGTCGTGTTAACAGGTCCGAGGGGTTTTATGTGTGTGCATGTTGGCATGGCTACCGATTATCATGGTTTGTTGTACTTGGAAAAGGTAAGCGGTGCATTGGCACCTGTAGCGCTCAGGGAGCGTGCTGTTCATGAGGTTGACAAGGTGTTCATGTGGTTTGTGCGGTGTGCACGTGGTTTGTATGTGCGTGGCAAGTAGTACGACGCCTACCGTGGTTACCTCTTTAGTTGGGAGCCCCAGGTTTGTGTGAGCCAGGCACGTGAGTGCTCAGACTTGTCCCGATACTTGTGTACTGTCGAGGTCTATGTCATCTTCCTGGACATCCTCACTCTTGTGTAGAGTTGTACATCCGGCTGAGGGAAAGACGGCAGTGGGACAACGACTTGTGAGAGTTTGTGTTTAGTCTCTTGTAGCACGCTCGTGGTTGGGGTTACGGACACCAGCGATGTTCTGAAGGAGCCCTGGAACTCTCTCCGGCGTCCGTCGAAGCGCGACGACGGGAGTGAGAATCTTGGTCTTGGGTGCCATCTGAAGAAGGAGGGTGAGAATGGCGTTTGGGAAGGGAGAGTGGAGGGTTCTCAGACGAGGAGCAGCGAGATCGTCGGAGGCGGATTGGATCTTGAGCCCTGGAGGGGGAAGAGAGGGGTTTGGAGAAGTGGAGGAGGAATGAGAGGGGAAATGGTCGTGGGAAGCCTTTAGAATAGGTTTAGAAGGGATTTAGAAAAGAGGCCCCACACAAGACTTGAACCGACGCGATGGTTGGCTTCAAAAACGGATCTGGGCCGCCGGCTATCGACAGATGACTATCTGTCTGTCAACAGATAACTGCTTTTTGCAGAAACTTGATTTTTTCAAGATTTTTCAAAGGGTCAAGTGTTCATTTGGCATTTTAGGGTAAAATAGGTGTATGTACAAGATAAAAATGCATATCCATTATGATGAAGACATGACACAATTCTACAATGATTTGAAATAAAATCGATGAGTTCCTTAATTAGATCATAAAGAACACATTTCACAAAAGCCAGTGAAAATTAAATAACTCTTTTGATTAAGGCCATTGAGAAAAACATGCATCCAAATAGAGATGATAGTCAGATGAAATTTGAATTAGATGGCCACAAGAACATCTTACCCATAAGAAGCACATCGGACTTGACGTAAAAAAATAATTTCGGAGGCTTCACTCTATTTCTAGTATGATTTTAGGATCTTTAAATAGCGAAGATGGGAAAGAGTGGCAATGAGGAGCACTTTCACTTTTTCATGTGAAGGTAGACATTTGTGATGCCAATACCCCCATTTACTCAATGTGAGTGTCCATCAAGCCATTGTATAGAGATAATGAAACAACCTTTTGACGCGAAGACCGACATTGGTGATGCCCATGTCCCTGGTTAGTTAGTGATTTTCATCATTGCTCTACCTCCATCCCATAAATGAAAGATAAATTTTTTTTTTTTTATTGAAACGTAGAAATAGGTAGCTTTTCCCCTTTTATTTTGTTTTTACTTTTCGTCAGTACATGAGATTTCTTTAGGCAAGTGAAAAATGTAGAACATTAAATTCAAGGATCTTCTGATTTTTCAAATCATTTTGGATTCATGTTTAATGACAAGGAGTTATTCAAAGGAGATGTTTAAAAATCATTTGGTTTACTCTTTGTGTTCAAAATGATCAAATACTCCTCAATCAAGTGTTGCATCAAACATCATTTAGACTTGGTTCACGACTTTGACATGAAGTGGATATGAAAGGTTATATTGCACAAAACAATTCAATGTTTACCTTTAAATCAAGTAATGAACACTTTCTTGAAAAGTATGAAGAAGGAATGAGAAAAAAGTGAGAATGTGTATCTGTCGACAGAAGGAATCTGTCTGTCGATAGATACACACAGACTGATGAATTGAAGTTTCAGTCATAGCAAGTTTGAGTGTACCTGTCGACAGATGGAATGTGTCTGTCGACAGATATGAACAGAATGGATTTTTCTGGTTTCAGTTTGAGTGTACATGAAGTTCAAGGAAGTGAGGATTAAAAATTGAAGTGTAGGAAGAGTTTCCTCATGAAAATACTCATCTACCCTGAACTTACTCCCCCAAAGTGTGTGCATGTGTTGACACAACATCTAGTCAAGGATTCACACAAGCATTTGAGACAAGGCAAATATGTTCATTTCAAGAATATCATACACAAGCACATGGTCACAGAAAGAGCATTGTTTCATGGAGTTAACATGATAAAATGTAAGGAAACTAAAAATCCTATGTGAAGTACATGACCTTTATATGCAATGGGACTATGGATACTTGGCGGAGAATGTTTTTCCTCACGCATGATGATAGTTTCCAAACAAGCCGAACTTGTTCTTCCACAGTTCACCATTTGATATACCATAGTCATTCACACATAAAGAGCATGTACTCCAATATGGAGAGTTAGTTTCATTGCATTTTACACAACCCAATTCTCTTCTTAAGGATGTGAATCTATCTTCAGACAAGGGTTTGGTGAAAATGTCAGCCAATTGTTTTTCTGTGGGAATGAAATTAGGTTCCAAGGTTTTATTGGCACTTCATCTCTCAAGAATGATGACGGATTTCAATGTGTTTAGTCCTTGAGTGTTGGACAGGGTTTTTTGAAAGTTTGATAGCACTTGTGTTGTCACATAGTATAGGTGTGCATCCAATTTCAACATTATAGTCAGCTAACTGACTTTTGATCCACAACACTTGAGCTGCACAACTTCCTGCAGCGACATATTCTGCCTCTGCAGTGGAGAGTGCAACCGAGTGTTGTTTCTTGGATGCCCACGAAACCATGCAACCGCCAAGGAATTGGCAATATCCACTAGTGCTTTTTCTATCAATTTTACATCCAGCATAATCAGCATCAAATATGATATCAAATCAAAACTACTGTCTGCTGGGTACCAAAAACCCAAATTGCATGTGCCTGAGAGATATAGGAAAATTCTCTTGACTGCAATTAAATGGCTTTCCTTTGGACTAGATTGATATCTAGCACAAAGGCAAACACTGAATTGTATATCCGGTCTACTTGCAGTAAGATAAAGGAGTGAGCCAATCATATCTCGGAAGTACTTTGCATCTACCGGTTTACCTTTCTCATCATTTTCCAATTTGATGCTTGTGCTCATTGGGGTGGAGGCCGGTTTAGCTTGCTCAAATTGAAATCGTTTGAGAAGCTCTTTGACATATTTTTCTTGATTTATGAAGAAGCCGTCTTCATGTTGTTTCACCTGCAACCAAGAAAGAATTGAAGCTCCCCCATTAGACTCATCTCAAATTCACTGTGCATGTGTTTAGAAAATTCTTCACATAGTGAAGGGTTAGTAGAACCAAATATAATATCGTCCACATAAACTTGAACAACAATTATGTGATTTCGAACTTTCTTAGTGAAGAGTGTTTGGTCCACTTTACCTCTTGAGTAGGTTTTGCTTACCAAAAATTGCTTAGTCTATTATACCAAGCTCGAGGTGCCTGTTTCAAACCATAAAGAGCTTTATGCAATTTATACACATGGTTAGGCATTTCAGAATTTTTAAACCTGGTGGTTGAGAGACATAGACTTCTTTGTTGATATAGCCATTTAAGAAAGTAGTTTTAACATCAATTTGATAAAGTTTGAACTTATGGGAGCATGCATATGCCAATAAAATTCTGACTGCTTCTAATCTGGCTACAGGAGCAAATGATTCTTCAAAATCTACACCAAATTCTTGATTATATCCTTTTGCAACGAGTTAGCTTTATTTCTGACCACTTTTCCTTCTTCATTAAGTTTATTCCTAAACCCCATCTAGTTCCTATGATAAAAATTTCAGGGGTTCTAGGAACTAAACTCCATACATTATTTCTTTGAAATTGACCAAGTTCCTCATGCATAGCATCAATCCATGAGTTATCTTTTAAGGCTTCTTCAACATTTTTGGGTTCCACTTGAGAGACAAAAGCAAAAAGATCATGTTCAATTATTTGTCTACTTGAGACCTTGTTTGAACAGAATCATTTAAACTACCTATCACATCATCAAGTGGGTGATCTTTGGAATACCTCACATTTGTGATTGTTGAGGGCCGGGAGCATCTTGTCCTTGAGGAATTGATCTTGTGAATGTTGTTCTTCAGGAGGTTCACCTTCTAGTGGATTTTCTTCATGTGTTTCATCTTGTTTTCTGAAGGCTTTACATCATCTCATCATAGTCCTTGTGAAGATATCCACCTTTGGTCTTGGAACCTTCTTCAGATTTGTCTTTTGCTTTGACTTGTAGGTCCTCAAGTGATGTTCCTTCATCTTCTTTTTTAGTTCTATTAACAGTCAAACTGTTAGTTTTGCGTAAGTCTCATCAAAAATTACATGTGGAGTTTCTTCCACAGTGCGTGTTTTATTGTTAAACACCCTATATGCCCTAGAGTGTTCGGAGTAGCCTAAAAAACACCTTGATCACTTTTGGCTTCAAATTATCTAAATCAGATTTATCATTGTTATGAATAAATACCTATGAGCCAAATACTCGGAAGTACCCAAGGTTGGGTTTCTTACCTTTCAACAATTGGTAGGGGGTTTTCTTTATCACAGGTCTTACCATGGCTCTTTTAGAATGTAGCATGAAGTGTTCACTGCTTCTACCCAAAAGCTTCTTGTGAGTTGGCCTTCAACCAGAAGAGTGCGAGCCATTTCCACCAATGTTATGTTTTTTCCTCTCCACTACTCCATTTTGTTCTGGAGTCCTTGGGGAGGAGAACATATGTTCAATCCCTTGGTGCCTGCAAAAATCAGAAAATGCATTGTTATCAAATTCTCCCCCGTGATCGGTGCGGATTGAGCATATTTTATTCACATTGCCATGCTCAATCTTGTTAAAGAATTCTTGGAAGATTATAAGTGTTTCACTTTTGTGTGCCAAGAATTTGACCCATGTGAACCTAGAAAAATCATTTACAATGACAAAACCAAACGTTTGCCATTGAGACTAAAGTTCTAGTTGGTCTAAAAAGGTCCATGTGCAACAGTTCATATGGTTTAGATGTGTTTCCGGTGCTTTGGATTTGAAAGACTTCCGGGTCTGTTTTCCCTGTGCACATGCATCACAAAAACTTTCATTGTTGTTAAAAGAAATGTCAGGAAGTCCACTTACTAATTTGAGCTTCATGATCTTATGCAATACGTTGTAGCTCTCATGGCCAAGCCTACGATGCCACAATGTCAATTCATCCTATCTATTTGCAACAAGACACAAGTTGTCATTTTCTGGATCATCTAAGTCAACTAAGTAGATGTTATTTACTCTTTTTCCAGAAAATTTTACACTTCCTGTTTCTTTATCAACAATTTGACATGAATTTGATTCAAAAATGACGTTGTGACCTCTATCACATAATTGACTTATGCTAAGCAAATTGTGATTAAGGCCATCAACTAACAATACATTTTCAATGAATTGGAGGGACACTTACCAACATTACCTGTGCCAATGATTTGGCCTTTGTTGTTACCTCCAAAAATAACTTGTCCTCCGTCTTTCTCCACTAGCAAACAGAATTTAGCTTTGTCGCCCGTCATGTGCCTCGAACAGTCGCTATCCAAGTACCATTTGTTTTGATGTTGGGCTGCTAGGCATTCCTGCATATGTGGATCAGACAAGAGGTTTTGGTACCCCAATTACTTTGGGTCCCAAAATTTCATTCATGCAACAAAGTAATGCTTAGGAATCCAAACTTGTTTGAATTTCTGTTTCTTTGGATTATTCCAGCATTGTTTTTCATCATGACCAATCTTTTTACACACAATGCATGAAGGAATTTTCTTTTCAATTTTTGTTGCTTGATAGACTGTTTATTAGTTGAATTTGTTCTTGCCTGTCGACAGGCACCATTCCATCTGTCGACAGGTGGCTTTTTCTTTTTTTGTTGGGAACATTTTGTTTGGTTGCAATACTTTGGTCTGAGATTGTCTTGTGTTATGCTTTATGGGAACATGCTTGCTTGTGCTTGGGCTATGATTAACAAAGGAAGTGATCAATGACTCTCCTATTTTCTTTTGTTTGACATGTTGATATCCTAACCCATGCTTGGTTACATGTATTTTATCACCCAAAACCGCATCTAGATTTTGCTTCCTTTTACAAATTTCATTAAGTCCTCAGATTTTTCTTTCAATTCTTTTTCAGTTTGTTCCAACTTTTCTTTGTTTCTAGATATTCTTCTTGAAGGAATTTAAGAGAATGGCTTTAAACAGTCCTTTTCTTTTGTGTTTCTTGTAATTTCATTTTCAAGCAATCCATCTCTTCACTATGAGTCTCTTCATCAACTTTCATCATTTCTATTTCTTTTGTCATGAATGCAATTCGTTCATCGTTATTTTATCATGCACAAGGGAGTTGCATTTCTTTTTCAATGCCTTATTTTCAGATCTATATTCACAAAATTTTTCAAATAGAGTAGTGTATGCTTCCTCCCATTCACTTGCAGTGTAATTATCAAATGAGAAGTTTACCTCGGTGGAGTCATCACTCCTTGCCATTAAGCATTTTACTTCTTCATCATCGGATGTTTCTTGTGCATCTTCATCTTCATCTTCATCACTCCAGGTTGCCAACATTGCTTTGGCTTTCTTGAAGATGAATTTTTCTTTCTTCAGCTTCTTCTTGAGTTCCGGGCATTCTCCTCTCATGTGCCCCTGTTTCTTGCATTCTAACAAACGATATCAGATTTTTTGTTAGACTCATATTTCTGTGAAAAAATTTTCTTTTGGAAAGGTTTGGAGTTACCTGTGTCTCTCTTTTTGAACTTCAGAAATTTCTTGAATTGTCTAGTGAGCATTGCCATTTCATCATTATCACTCTCACTAGATGTTTCTTGCTCATCACTATCTTGTCGAATGGAATTCTTGGAGCTTGTTGATGTTTTGTTGGATGCTTTTAAAGCAATTGACTTCCTAGGATTTTCTTCTAATTCTTTTCTTTTGATGTTGATTTCATATGTCATTAAGGAGCCAATTAGTTCATCCAATTTCATTTTAGAGAGGTCTTTGGAATCCTCAATGACAGTGGCCTTAGTATTCCAAGATGAAGTAAGAGATCGAAGTATCTTTCTTACTAAGTCACTTTCAGAGTATTCCTTTTTAAGACCTTTTAGCCCGTTAATTATTAGCATGAATCTTGCAAATATGTCTGATATGTTTTCATCAGTTTTCATCTTGAACATTTCATATTCAGACACTAACATGCTAACTTTGATTCCCTTACCTCGGACGTACCTTCGTAGATGAGTTCAAGTTTGTCCCACATCTCTTTTGCTGTTGAGCATATGGAGACTCTTGAGAACTCCTTTGGATGCACCGCACATTGCATCATGTTTAGTGCGCTCCAGTTGAGAGTTCCTTTAGCTATTTGGTCTTTCGTCCAGGTGTCTTCGTTCTAGGGCAACTCATATGGTCCCTTGCTGACTATTTTCCACAGCTCGTAATTTTGAGCTCTAAAAAATACATGCATACGATTTTTCCAATAAGGATAGTCAGTGCCATCAAAATAGGGTGGCCTGGTTACTGAATGTCCCTCGGCCATATACCCTTTGCTAGAATCCATAAGATCGAGAATCTCCTGATCGCTAGATCAAATTACGAAAACTGTAAATCAGAGAAACCTTGCTCTGATACCAATTGAAGGGTTATGCGGAATAACACAATATGGTAATCTAGAAGGGGGGGTTGAATAGATTACGGCAATTTCTAATTACTGATGGCTTCTTTTCGGTGCTACAACGATCTTAATGAAACTTGATTAGAATTCGATTGAATATAAGAAAGCTTGAGTTGATATAAATGAGAACAGGGTATCAAACGTGCGTATGAACAACGTGCCTACCAATCATCTATCGCAAAACGCGAACAAACCACAGGACACGATGATTTAAGGTGGTTCGGAGTACACAACTCGTGTATCCTACATCCACCGTCCACACACACACGCAGAAACGACTGCTTATGAGCGAGTTCAATACAGCAACTCACACACACACACGTTGTCTGATGAACCACGATCAGAACAACCACAATTTCGTGGATCAAGCACAAGGGATGCTTGAAACACAACCACACACACACAATAGAATGGAAATTGTGAAATGGAGAAGAATTTAGAGTTGGGGAACAAATCCAGTTGGAATTCTTCTCGTGGATCGTCCAGACGCTCTTCAAACTTCGATTGGATGTAGACTGATCGATGTAGAAGGTTGAATTGATGACGATCCGGCTTCAACTCCGCATGGATGGTGATTCCACGACGATCTGGGCGGAAGATTGAAGCAGGGCAGCAAATTGGGGCTTTTCCTCTTGGTCCCTTGGAGGCTCTTGCTTGGCGGCTGCTGCTATTGCGAATTTGGCTCCAAAAGGATGCTTATATAGTGTTAGGTAAAGGTGGGGGTCGTGGAGGAAGGAGACGCCCAAATGAGGCTGAAATTAGAATTTCTGAATTTCATGTTTCCGTCGTCTGTCGACAGGTGCACTTGCATCTGTCGACAGATGCACTCAGTCCATGATCAGTCTGAGAACTGGGTTTCAGAAATCTAAACTTCTGTGTGTATCTGTCGACAGGTAATTTGCATCTGTCGACAGGTGCACTCAGAGATACAAAACTGAAGTCTGTCTTAGGTTGTCTGTGTGTATCTGTCGACACATACCCTGGGCCTATCGACAGATACACTTCTTTGACATTGCCTGGTCTGTTTGCTCATCTCTTTGATGCTCCATCTTTCATGCTTGTGCACCTACATGTAAATACATTGTTAGTGATATACATTGTATGATTTAGCAATGTTTAACATAATCACTTTCATGGTGTTTTTCATGTTAATTAACACATCAATTTTGCATTAAATCAATGTTCAAGGATATTAATGTGATCATCAAAAACATGATATATTGAAAACCCAACAATGTCATATCTTATTTCTCTCAAATTGATTCAGTTCTTCTTGCATAACATTATCCAAAAACCATCTTTTAGAGCAAGAGCCATTTGTTCTAATTCAGAATAAGTTTGAAATGAGATCTTGTTCTGGGTGGATCAAGCAGGTTACCAATGATACTATCTTGAGGGTGATCCCTTAGCATTCTGATGTTCAGTTGATCTTTATTCTCATTGACAGTTGTTATTTCTTGCCCATCTTCATCACCTGAATTTTTGCTTGCAGTTGATTCCTTTCCTTGCTAGTCGTTTGAATCTTCTTTTTCCAAGAATTCTCCATCATCCTTTTCCCTGCACACATTATCATGGAGTTCATCAAAGGTTATGTGAGGGGATTTTTCAACAATTTGATCTTTGACATTGTAAACTCTATATGCTCTAGAATGATTTGAATAACCAAGAAAAATTTTCAACTCACTCTTGGGTTCAAATTTATCCAAATCATTTTTGTTGTTGTTCAAAATAAAGTATTTTGCTCTAAGCACTTTAAAGTGAGCAATGAAAGCTTTCTTACCTTTCAGAAGTTCATAAAGTGTCTTCTTGCTTAGAGGCCTTACCATTGCATGATTTATGATGTAACAAGAAGTGTTTACTGCTTCTGCCCAGAATTTTCTAGGCAAACCACTCTCAATCAACATAGTTCTTGCCATTTCAACTAATGTTCGATTGCGCCTTTCTACCACTCCATTTTGTTCAGGAGTTCTGGGTGATGAAAATTTGTGAGATATTCCTTCTTCCCTGCAAAGATTTTCAAAATCAGTGTTCTCAAATTCACCACCATGGTCAGACATAATTGAGATTATCTTGAATTTTTCTTCCTGAAGGATTTTCTTATAGAATTCTTGAAATTCCATGAAAGCATCACTTTTGTGAGTAAGAAGAATACCCAAGTAAATCTTGAAAAGTCATCAACAAGTACATATCCAAACATTTTCCCATTGAGACTATTTATCCATGTGGGTCCAAATAGATCCATGTGAATAAGTTCGAAAGGTTTAGAGGATTGACTTTCAGATGTACTTTTGAAAGATTTTCTTATTTGTTACCTTGAGTACATATTTCACAGATTTTGAAATTTTGCTTGAAGGAAATTTCTGGCAAACCTTTTACCATGTTGAATTTAACTAGTTTATGTAGTATATTGTAGCTAGCATGTCCTAGTCTATGATGCCACAAACATGTAAGATCATTTTTATTTGCAGTATAACAGAGATTGTTATTTTCAGGTTCATCCAAGTCAACCATGTAACATTATTGATTCTTTTACCAGAGAATTTTACACAGTCTGAATTTGGCTAAAAAAGAGTGCATCTAAGAGAATAAAATTACCTTGTGACCCTTGTCATAGAGTTGACTTATGCTCAATAGATTGTATTACAACCCTTTCACCAGAAGTACATCATCAATTGAGTTTGAAGGACTTTTACCCACTTCACCTGAACCAACAATTTTACCTTTGTTGTTTCCTCCAAAAGTCACATGTCCAGCTTTCTTTTCAGACAGTAAGAAAAATTTGTCTTTGTTCCCTGTCATATGTCTTGAACAGCCACTGTCAAGAAACCACTTGTTGTTTTTGGCTGTAAGACATACCTGCAACACATTCAAAGAAAAATCTTTGGAACCCAAGTACATTTGGTCCCTTCAAATCACCCAATTCAAGAACATATGATAACATACTTTTTGGAATCCATGCTTGCCTTTTTATTGTGGGTTGAATGGTATTTTTGGTTTCATTTTGTCTTTGATTATTTTTGTTGTTTCCAAGGATTTTTGGATCACTGTTCCTTTTCATATTCATGTCGTTACCTTCATATTTTCCTCTAGTGTTCTTTTGGGGAACCATGAATAATTATGATAACTAGACCTCTTGAAATATCTTGAATGACTAGATCTTGCAAAATTGTGAGAGTGTGTCGACACTCTGTAGGGATAGTGTCGACCTGTTTGATTCCATCTAGGCATTTTCTATGGTCTGGTGAACGGAAGAGTCAACTTGCCATATGTAGTGTGTCGACCTTCCCAGTCATATGGTTGCTAAGATTTATTCCATTGAAAGATTTCTGTTGATCTGAATCCAGCACTTACCTTGCCCTTTTCATTGAATTTTTCAATTTCAGAATTTTTAACATCTTTTCTTTTCTCATTTCTCTGAATTTTTCTCATTGAGTTGATTTCTGGATGAGGAGGATTCTGAGTTTGTTGATGAAATAATGTTATTGTCTTCAACCCTATTTCTTTTTTCTTTGAGGGATTGAAACCCAACCTTCTTTGTTGAAGTTCATTTTTGTTCTCAACAAGGCTTCTAGATTATTTTTCCACTCACAAACATTTCCAAAACTTCTTGTCCCTTGGCTACTTCTTTCTAAAGATTTTGATTTCTTTTTTCATTTCAGTATTTACACTTTTGATGGCATCATATTTTTCAGCAATCAATTTCATTTCTTTGACATACTCAATCTCCTTATCTTTCAATTCACTAATATTTTCTTTTAACACATAAATTTCTTTAACAAACTTGTTTTCTTTCTCTTCCATTGATGTATCATGAACATATGATTCATTTTTCTTTTGTGCACTTTGTTTTCCTTTTTGATTTCATCATATTGATGAAGTATTCAAAATAAATATGTTCCCAATCACTGAATGAAAAATCTTTAAATGGAGATAATACCTCTTCTTCATCTTCTTCTTCTCCTCTGGCCATCAGACAAATTTTGGTGTTTGTTTCATCAACTTCTGAGCTTTCTTCTTCATCTCATCTTCCTCTTCGCTCCAAGTTCCAACCATAGCCTTTTACTTGCTCTTCGTCCATTTGAGTTGAGTCTTCTTCAGGGGCTCAAGACATTCTGATTTAACATGCCCTAGTTTTCTGCAGTTGTAGCATACACCCTGTCAGATCTTTTATTCAAATATTGTTTAGGCTTTGAAAAATTATTCACTTGTGGTTTCTTTTTCAGAATCCCTTACCTTCCATTCTCAGAAATTTTTTGAACTTTCCTTGTGATAAGAGCAAACTCGCCTGAGTCATTTTCTGAAGTGGATGACTCACTTTCATCATTTGCTTCCTTGATGCTTGGGCTTGCCTTGAGAGCGAGTGGCTTTCTTTTTCTTGACATCTTCTTCTGTTCTCTTTAAGCCCAACTCATAGGTCATCAAAGAGCTAATTAGTTCATGAATAGACATAGTTGACAAATTTCTTGATTCTTTCACTACAGTGGCCTTTGTATGCCATACAGGGGTCAAGGATCTAAGAATCTTTCTAACAAGTTCTTGTTCAGTATAGATTTTTCCTAGATTCTTTAATCCATTTGTCAACAAGGTCAGTCTGCCATACATATCTAAAATGGTTTCATCATGTTTCATTTTAAATGCTTCATACTTAGAGACTAACATATTAGCTTTTGTTTCTTTCACTTCAGACATACCTTCATAGATGACCATTAAGCGATTCCATATCTCCTTCGCACTAGCACATAAGGAGACACTTGAAAATTATGTACGATGAAGTGAACATTTCATAATGTTCATAGCGCTCCAATTTGCATTTGACTTCTTGATTTCTTCTGGAGTCCACTTTTCTTCATCTTCTGGTAGTTCATAGAGTCCATTACTACTACCCTCCATATTTGATGATCCTGTGCTCGCAGGAACACCTGCATGCAAGTTTTTCAATATGCATAGTTAGTTCCATCAAAATAAGGGGGTCTATTTACATAATGACCTTCTGCAATATATCCTCTGGAATCCATTCCACACAGATCTCTCCTGGTTGTTAACCAAGAATTGGAGAGCCTAGCTCTGATACACATGTTGAGTATGGAATGAATATCTAGAGGGGGGGGGGTGAATAGATATTAGCCTCTTAAAAATATTTAAGAACCCGAAACAAACCTTAAGAAATAGAAGAGCTAACAATATCAACAAGACAGAGCAATTGGGCAAATGGACAAAACACCACACAATGCACGTAGGATTTTAAGGTGGTTCGGCTCCAATGTGGAGACCTACATCCACCCCTCACTAAACTAAGTGAGGCTTCACTCAACAATTCAAGAGTGTGAAACACTCACACATCAGCTGATTCATAGCTTTGGACAACCTACTGATACACAGCTTCAACACATCTGATTCACAACTTCAAGATTATAACAATCTCACAATCCTCACACACAAAGTGTAGGATCAGTTCTTCTACTCCATCTGAAGTAGACAACCAAGTGATGTGGTATTCAGAAGAAATTGAAAAGATCGCACAAGAGAAATCACTAAAGGTATGCAGAAATTTAGCAAACACTCTTGATGTTGTTTTACTGGAGTTGAGATCTGATTAGTTTTCCACTAAAACTCCCAATTGCGTCTTCTCTAGGCTTGGATTCAACAAGCTATTCTTCTGATCGCAGCTTAAGGATCATTGCCTCTGATTGGAATGGAATTTCGAAGCTTTGCTTCAATTGATCAGCAAAAGGGCTTCACACAGGATGAAGAAACGATCCACATCTTTTCTTCTTGATGAGCAAACTGTTCCAAAGCCTGTTCTCCTCAGCTATCTCACTCTCTACTCTTTTTCTCTTCTCAGCTATATCCCTTTTTCTGTGTGTGTGTGTGTGTTCTCTTTCGAAGAAGACGCCGCACACCTTTTTGATCGGTGTATCAGAATCTTTTTGGTGTGTCCCAACAGAATCCCCAATTCGTTGGGAGATGCTTGCTGCCAAAAAGGTTATCTTCTAGAACCTTGTAAGTGTGCCTAGAATCCCCATTATTGGGCCTTAAATCACGTGCCCAGAATACGCATGTTGGCAATATCTTTTCCTCACTGGAATAAGAAAATTGGAGTGTCGACACTACTTGTGCATAGTGTCGACGCACACATATATTGACTTAGATCAATGCAGATGTTTCAGTAGAGTCAACTCCATGCCTTCATGTGTCGACCTTATCCATTAGACTACTGTAGAGACTGACTGTAGAAAGTTTAGTGTTGACCTTATAGTAGCCAAGTGTCGATCTTTTTGAATGGTAGAGTCGACCTGATCTTCATTTAGAGTCGACCTCATGCAATTCTTTCCTTTTAGCACTAACAAGAAAACTAGCTGGTGTCGACTTGATCTTCATCTAGAGTCGACCTTATACAATTCTTTCCCTTCAGCGCTAACAAGAAAACCAACTGGTGTCGACCTGATCTTCATATAGAGTCGACCTTATGCAATTTTTTTGTCTTCTGCGCTTACTAGAAAATTAGCATGTGTCGACCTATCCTTTAGGTAGTGTCGACTCAAGTGGTTCACTGAACTCCAATAAGTCACCCACTAAGACATGTGTGTCAACATTAAAGAAACATATGTGTCAACACCCACAAGATCTTTTGACTTTGAGAATTTTCCTATCATATAAAAACCTGTGTTATAGAATTCTTAGATATTTATGACAATTTTACTTGACTCATGACATCATCAAAACCAGAGACACAACATCTTCACCTCTAGGAACGGACAGAGGTGCATCAAACTCTATCGGGCTGCCTGTTCTAGTTGTTCAGCACAAACTTGCTCATGTTCATTATTCTCTGGCTCTTCCTCTGCATCTTCATTGTCACCTACCTCGTCATCTTCACTTCCTCTTCCTCCACTGCTCTGTGATGATCAGTTTATCTCCATGTAATTCAAATAAATTACATATCTATTTTGGTGATTAACAAAACTATATAAAGTTTAATCTAACATATTTTCTACAAGTCTTGAGCATAGAAAATGGATCAAGAAAAGTCAAGCAAATTCTGTAAGTATCTCACCCTGAAGTATTTAGAGCTCAGTTCACATAAAATTTCTCTAAGTACACAACGATTTCCATTATAGGTCATAACGATTTCTATAGAGCTATAACGATTTCATATTCACAAGGATTCGCTATGTGCTTTTATCAATTTGGGCAGTATAACAATTTTTTCAATTTACCTTCACAACGATTCGTTAAGTTATCACAACAATTTGCCCTTACAACGATTCATTAAGTGATCGCAAAGACTTGCCCTCACAACGATTCGTTAAGTGGTTCATAACGATTTGTTCTTGTAACGATTTCTTTAGCATCGTAACGATTTGCTCTTGTAACAATTTCTTTAGTCATCATAATGATTTGCTCTCGTAACGATTTCTTTAGTCATCATAACGATTTGCTCTCGTAACGATTTCTTTAGTCATCATAACGATTTGCTCTCGTAACGATTTCTTTAGTCATTGTAACGACTTGCTTTCATAACGATTCATTAAGTAATTCACAACGATTTGTACATCGATTTTCTTATAACGTCATAACGATTTGCACATCGATTTGCTTATAACGTCATAACAATTTGCATATCAATTTGCTTATAACATCACAACGATTTGTACATCGATTTGCTTATAAAGTCATAACAATTTGTACATCGATTTGCTTATAAAGTCATAACGATTTGTACATCGATTTGCTTATAACGTCATAACGATTTGTACATCAATTTGTTTATGACTTCATAACGATTTGTGTATGCATCTGTTTACTCATTTGCATAACGATTTCATAAGTCATGCATATAACGATTTCATGGAAAACAACGATTCGATTTTCAGACTAATCCTTGAAAACGTTGAAAAGTCAAAGTCTTCACGTACATCCGTTTGACAACCATGCATTTATTATGACAGTACGTATATCTGCATGCATGCTAACAATATCTTCCATTATCATATCTTCTATGTAAACATATTTTGGAACAATAAAATGGCATTATTATTTTGATGAACATTCATTCTGACGTTGACTGACAACAAGAGATAGCCTAGCTGTCTACTGTTCAAGCTTTAAATATGTGCAGGTCTCTGACAAGATCCGTCATACAACGTTGGACAAAATAGAAGCCAAAGAAGATTACATAAGATCCTCTCTCTCTCTCTCTCTTTCTCGTTGCGTGCATGAAAGGACAAAGGACTGTTGACTGGAAGCTTCCAAGTGTCAAGCAGTCTAACGTACACTTATGCATAGAGACAACGGGCACTTCAACGTTCGAATTTCAAAAGATGTTATATGAAGTTCCTGAAGCGTCAAGAAGACACAGTGTTGTTGCACACAAGCGATAACGTCCTAAGCCTTCTGCAAGTTTTTCTGAGAGCCAAGCAAAATTCCTATCAGCCTTAGCTCTTTCTCTCTGTGCTAAGTTCAGATCTGTGAGAGAGCATTTTTGTCTGAGAAGAGTCCTTGATTGTAGATCTCTTCTTCTCAGTCCTTGCTTCAGATCAAGCAGTGTTCTATAAGCTTGATCTAGGGGCATCATCTCTTTGATTACATTCCCTTGTGTTGTTCCCTTCTGTTGTGAAGGAAGATCTGGTGGGGTATTCAGGGTGTTGTTCCCTTCTGGTGTGAAGGAAGACCTGGTGGGGTATCCAGGGTGTTATTCCCTTCGGTTGAAGGAAGACCAGCTGAGGTGCTGGGTGCTGTAGTGTCCTTAAGGGGGACTGTACCCTTGTTAGTGAAATCCTGAGATATTGCTCAGGGACTGGATGTAGGACTCCTAAGGAGAGGAGATCCGAACCAGGATAATTCTTTGTGTTGTGTGATTGTTTTTGTGTGTTTGATCTTTCGATTCACTAACACTAACAATCTGCAAAGTGTGTTTTGTGTGACTGTTTTTTGAACAAGTTTTGAATCTTAAATAAATTTTAAGAATCTCATTCACCCCCCCTCTGGGCTTGCTAGCTGGGCAACACTCTGTCTTTGAAATTCACTATGTACTATTTTGTAGTTCATAAACCGAAGTATGTTGGCTCTATTATACACATTAACAGTTTTGATTTCTTCAACTCTTTCATTTGTCAAGTCAATCCCAACAAACTCAAAGACTGTTGCCAACATGATTAAACTAACCATCAAGTGAGGCAAATTCAAGACAACATGGTGAAACAAACAATGGAACATGCTTTTGTGAACTTTAGTAACTTCATCACTACTTCCTCCTTTTGGATACATAATGGTGGTAATCATATGGTGAATAATCCTCTGAATGGGAGGAATCTCATTTGCATTTAACACCATGCATTGAGCTACATATGGATGAGGGTCTCTTTCTAACAACATGCCACATACATCCTCATCATCAAATGGTACTTGCCTTATGTCAAGGCCTTCAGTTGGCATATGAAGCGCCCGACCAAAAATAGTTTTACTAATTCTAATTTCCACGTCATTGACCGCAGTAAAATAATGATTGTTGTTGTGGAAGAAATTTGCATAAAATTGTTGAACCAAATTTGGATAATATACCCAGTATTGAGATAGAAAGGGGACCCACCCTTATGTTTCAAAGAGCAGCTGAATTATTGGATCAACTCCTTCCAAGTTTTCAAAATCTACCCATCTAGGTGGAAGAATGTTCCTTTTTCGTGGGTTCAAAAACTCACCGGGTTCCACTGGAAGTTACTGAGCCCTACTTGATCCTTCACCTACCTCCCGTATGTGTACCCCTTGGGTTCCGACGGCTGCCACGAGTCCTTGGAGCCATGACAATTGGATGGAAGACGATCAGTGAGGTTGAGACACCTCCTGGACTTGGGGTTGACAAGTCTCCCCCTAGGATGTAGCTTCAATGAAAGGACTTGTAGGGAGCAAGCTAGAGAAGATAGGAAGGGAGAACAGTAAGAGGTTGGATCACCTACGACTCTCTAGGGCTTGGAGCTCTTGAAGAAGGAAAGAGAGCTCCTTAGGGCAAGAAGGCTCTTGGAGGCTGAAATGAGAGAAATATAGGTGTGGGAGTCGTCCCACAAAGACCCCGTAGATGCAAGATTTTGACCATCCCCGCGGAAGTCTAACAATCCATTAACCCTTTTTGAGTAGTCTTAAAAGTCACCCCAGAACCTTGCAAATGGCAGAATCATAACCATCTTTCATTTAGGGCTGAAGTCAACACCCTAACCCACCATAAGAAGAAAAAATAACATAAATAAAACCATTTCCTAAAACCCCAACCCATTTAAATTCACATAAAACCCTTAAACCAGCCACACCTACAACCTAAATCTATCATTACACATCCCATTTAAAATTCATAAACAACTTAAAACTCCTTAAAATCATCTAAACTAGGCCTATATAAAAATTAATGAAAACTAAAACAAAGTCAACACCCCACATAAAATCCATCCTACTTAATTAAATCTAAACCCATTTAAAATGCAAAATGTATAAAATCCAACCCATAAAAAATGCCACCCAGCCATATTTAAAAAAACAAAACACAACACTTAAATCCACAAAGAAACATACCTAGCCATGCCCATTTAGACCCATTAAAATCCATGAACAATTCAAACCATTAAAAGATGCCCAACCCGTACCCATACAAACCATACCCACATAATAAAAGTAAAAACTCAACTTAAACCCCAACCAACCCCACCTAAAATAAATCCCAACAAATAAAATCCATTAAAAACAACAAACCAACCCAACCCACATAAACCAACCATATCTATATAGAGAAATGCTAGCCTCCCAACTTTTTTTTTAACCTGGTTGTGTGCATTATTGTGTCATTTGTGTATCTTGTTTTATTATTTATATGCACTATATGACTATTTGTGTGCACTATTTTGTGCACACAAAATCTCTCTCCTACATTAAATGTTTTCTCTCTCTTCATTAAATGCACATGTTTAAACAAAATAAGAAAAAAAGCTGGGAGGCTCTTCCATAGCATTTCTCATCTACATAAGATCCACTTAATTAAAACCCATAAAAAAAAGGAGAACCAAGCCCCAACGATGTATGTGTGGCCAGCCCTCGATCTCCCACGTCCTCACCACTCACATGCATGCACACACACACATGCACAACCATCTCCCCAACCTCACACGTACCTAGTCCCATGCATTCCACCCAGCCACGTCCACATGCTCTCCTTCAGTCTCCCTCACACCCATGCGTCAACACACCTCATGCATGCATGGACTCCAGCCCCGTTCACCCATCTCGTGCATTCTTCCACCCATCGCCATGCATGCGACCCAGTCATAAAATCTTTATCGCCACGCTCCACACAACTCACCATCGCCCCACGCACGCCCACGTTGCCACCGCCTTGCATGCGAGACCTCGTACCTCACACACACAACACTCCACGCTCGCCCACAGATTATTAATGTCATGAAAGAGGACGTCAACTGAGGATTAACGCCAATGTTTTGCGGTCAATTTATGTTGATGACGACATTTTGGTCGTCAAGATTTTCATGCATGCAAGTTGACGGCATTCGAGTCCGCCGTTAACTTGGGTTTACTGGATCTCCGTAACTACCCACGAACTCACGTTTGTTTCATCTCTTCTGCCACCGATCCGGTGTCTTCGCAGATGAGGCAGCTTCCAACAGGCTTGGATGCCACCTTGACACTCCCCTTGATCTGGTAAAAGTTGTGGTGTCACTCTCTTGTTGGTTCTTAACACTCTCTTCGATGGCCACCTCATTTAGGTGTGCTTCTTATGTGTTTTCTGGCCGGGGCATTTCCAGATCCTGATAAGACTTCTTTTGAGCCTCTGAAAAGGAAAAAGGAGAAAGGACTTCGGAGGGAGACCCCAGGAAAAGGCCAGGACGAGTTCCACCTCTAGTGGGGAGGAAAAGAGAGAAAATAGGAGATCTTGTCAAGTGAGTGTTACCAGTCCGTCCTCTCTCCTTCCGCGAGCTTCACCACGTCCTGGAGGACCCACACCATGCTGAGAGAGCCATCGCCATTTTATCACCTCATGAGGATCATTTTTCTCCTCTCTCTCTCTCTCTCTCTATCTATCTATCTATCTATTTCTTTATTATTGCATGGTAGTCACATTTGCACACACATTTCACATAGATCATGTCCCTGTACAATCTCTAAGGGGTTTTTAAAAGAAAACAGAGGGAAGACGGTTTTGGCCACCCTCTTCTCAAATCCGCAACCAGCATGAGACCTTCATTTTGTGAGAGTCTTTCTATATTTTAGAACATGTTCTACACTTCGTAGTGCCTAATAAGGTCATCTCTTTTCAGGAACACAAAGCAGCAACCTCCAGGGCTCTCTCGCTTTGGCTGATCAATGAGGGAGACATTGGACGGTCCCACCATCAACACCTAGCAAGGTGACTTTTGCGGACGAGATCAATAATCACTACAATAAACTTGGACTGTATTTACGGTAGAAAACCATAAATGTTACATAAAAAATCGTAAATAAGATTTATACTTACGGAACTACTTACGACAGTAAATCGATAGCGTAACAACCGATGCTATACTTCTAGCTATGATTTTGTCAACCGTAAGTGTTAACTTCGATTGTAAATCGTAAGTGTAAAAATCTTTATACTTATACAAAATAACCGTAAGTAAATATAATATAAATTGTAAATATAAACATAACAACACTTATAAATAAAATCGTAAGAATTTAACTTTTGACGTGTTATACTTACTGAAACGAACCGTAATTATTCATTTTTTTATTTACAATTGTTGCACTTTTGAACTGTAAGTAGTATTTAACCATAGCAAAATTTTCTTGCAATAACAATACCTATAAATATTTCATAGCTATAGCGATAAATGTATTATCTATTTAGCTATCAATTTTCATCTGTGTCTCATGAAACATTTTAAGATAATACATAATTTTATGTGATTCACCTGCACTACATCCAATCATACATCCATCATTGCTCCACCTATACATGCATCACTTATCAACCACAAGAAAATATATGAAATTCATGATTCCATCCATTGCATAAGAAAATTTACATCATGTCATAATAAGAGTATAATTTCTATCGTATGTACAAAAAATATTGTTCAACAATCATTTGGTCAAGATGATATACTGCCAACAAAAATGAGTTGATATACTACTAATCTATCCCTTCGATGTTCAACAATCATTTGGTCAAGCTGATATACTGCCAACAAAAATGAGTTGATATACTACTAATCTATCCCTTCGATGTTATCAAAATGAGTTGAAAATACTACAAATCTATTATTTGGTCAAGCTGACAGTGTAGCTGGACTGTTTCCTCACCATCCTCGACAGGTTGCTCACTATCTTCTCCTCTGCATAAAAACAATTCGATCAAATACATTTGTTACCAACACTATTATCTGGTGTTCACAGCCTTATTTTCTTCAAGGCATGTTAAAAATAATTAAAAACTTTGAGTCATGAGAAAATCACTTTAGATAGCATAGATTATGGAATATGTTACTTTAATATTGATCAAATAGCAACGGAGGTTACAATCTCCAGACATAAACTATGTTCTATTAGAAGAGATACCACCAAGTAAATGACGGAAGCATGCATGTTAACCAGTAATGGATTATCCTCTGACCTAATTCAAATATATAGACGTAAATCTAGAAAATACACATGAATGAGCTTCCTGAAGTCATCCTTCCACTACCAGAGAAGCTAACCCTGGCAGCGATTTGAAAAGGGATTAATATGACACATTTGTCTTGTTTAATTGCTGCACATTTAATTCAAATCTGTTTAGTCTATCTGGGAAGGCATCCACTGCATCAACTCAAACATGTAAATGCAACTTTTGCTGCACCGTGACACAAAATAAAAGTAGTACAAGAGTTTCTTTTACTTTTTTTTTCTTTGACTAGTTGAATGTGAAAGGTCTTGCACCATTTTTTTTAACACTACATAGCAATGGAAAAAAGAAATTGCAGTATAATTGATTGAAGTTGCAGAGAAACACTACAAAATGGGTATTTACAAGATAATGGAGTCCGTAATTTACACAGCTTAAAGAAATCAACTTAATATTTGTGTAGAGAAAGCAGGAAATGACGGAATAGAAATAAAAGGCACAGTTTGACAGACAGACAAGAGAAAGCAGAGGCACTGAGGTAGCAATGCAGAGAATATATAAGTGCAGAAAATTCATAAAAAGAGGAAACTTAAGAAGTTAGACAGAGAGAAAGTGTATACAAGTTAAAAAAAAAGAAGTAATTTTGACAACTTAAGGAAAGATAGTTGAGTTCAAGAACTTCACGGCCACATAAAAATCCACCGGGAAATTCAGTGTGGGAACTCAAAGACTAAATCTGGAAATTCAAGACATGACAAAATCCTTATAAATCAGAAATGTGGATTTGAAAGCAACATATTGTTGTCCGCAAAAAAATTTCAACTATTAAAACACATATTTAACCATACCTAAAATTTATCTTCAAATTAAATTAATTAGTAGTACACAAGTATTTACGTCTTTTTATATGTTAAAGTATCAACACACTTGTGGTATATCAATATGTATGTGCATTCTATGATGGTTTGTGCACAAATAGCATGGTTCCAGAGCGGGACAATCCATGATAACATACTGTGTATGGGAAGGCCATGGAGAAGAATAGGTATGAGATGGCCATTAGATCATGTGCATTGGACCAGGTCATAGGCAACTTCGACCACGGGGACCTCACTGAGATTGGACAGAGGGGTTTAAACATGATGGAGGGTCCAAAAGCAGAGGATCCAACTAGCCAGGGCAGTCTACAGCGATGCAAAAATGAACCTGTTCGATGATCCTTTCAGCACTATGGATGCACATTCAACTGTAGTTCTCTTCAATGTAAGCAACTTTATGTTAGCTTCTGCATATGATTGTAACTTAGCGCAGTACCTTTTACCTAGAATAATCACAGCATAAAGCAGTCTAAACCACTAAGGAAAAAATAAAATTAGAAAGACTTTGTATGATATTTACCTAAAATCCAGAGCAACAAGTAGAAGTGTATATAAATTGGCATCAGAGAATTAAACTAAAGGTAGAGGGATGCCAAAAAGGTGTCTGATCCAAGAAATCCAACATCTCTGAAGAATCCCCTTCTTCAGTACTCGAGCATTCTAGAAGGACAAACAAAAAATTACGGATGAAAACAACTAAATGAAAACAGCTCTAGGGATTCAAAAATACCAAATCCTACTTCTTTGCTACTCTGAAACTGGTACAATGTTTCTGGTGGCAATCTCTCTGCCTTTCTCTTTTCCTGTTTAGGGCTGGACTCCATCCAAAAAGACCAGAAAACACCAAGCAAAACAGAAATCGTAGATAAATTGCCAGTTCGGTAGTCCGATGCCTCCTCTTCGGTCCTGGGCTTCATTGCCATCTGCTTTCTCCACAATCCCCTTCCCTTCTTCTCCTCTCTCTCTCTCTCTCTCTCCTCTCTCTCTCTCTCCCTAGATCGATCTGGGAAGGGGTTTGGTGTTTTCAGATGGGGAAAGGGTTTCTAGAGGTTTCGTGGGTTTTGAGACGGGGAAAAGGGGTTCGACTTTTGAGGGGAAGATTTTCACATATTTAAGTAATCGGTGATTTTCTTTTGTTTGTTTGTTTTTTTTTACTTACAGTTTTTACATATCTTTTTATTTTAACAAAATACTTATCACACTATACATATAAAAGAGTTCACAAATTGACACTTTAAATTAAAATTTGTAACTATTAATTTATTTATTCTTAAAAAATTCAAAATCGTAAGTATAAACTATTACTATAAACTAACTTTGTTGTAGTGACTTCCCTTGAGCACAGGTAAATCCCTGCCAATCACACCCTCATTCATTATTCACTGATTACCCTTGTTTCTTCTCATCCCCCTCTGCACACGCGACGCACCTCGATGTTCACTATCATCTTTTGGTCAGGAGGTATGCTGTGAGGAGGGCGTCCACTTCAAGGAGTAGACGGAGAGCGTACCACGCCCAAGGGATGCATTCATCCACCAACACCCAAGGCTTAAGAACCCGGCATGGGTCAAACCAACATAAGTCAGTTAGGACCGAGATGCTCCAGTCGGTTCGCGACTATAATCAGTCAACTCAACCTTTTGAATTGGTCAACCGAATTCCCATATTTCAATAGGAATCAGTTTAGTCAACAATGCACTGACATGAAGGGCTCAAGGATTGACAAATCTGAAGGCTATTGACAATCAAGTCGTGGTTTGATCCCTACAAGATTTTCTACGGGATTCTTTAAATATTTTCAAGGAAAATAAGAAGGGATCAATTTTGGTTCCTCTAAACTAGGTCTCTAACTCACCTCCCCCTATGTGAGTAAAAAGGATACCAAGTGTGTGGGTCCTTTGCTTTATTTAACAAGGATATTTTAGTCTTAGAAATTAAAAAAAATGGCTATATATAATTATATACACACTTACGCATGGAATTTCTCAATGACATACATAAAAATAAACAAGCATGCATGTTCAATGTCTCCTCACATGTATCTCTCCCCCTTAATGCAACTCTACAACTTGCATAGACCCAACTCTCTTCTCAAAGTTCTGAACCTATCCTCACTCAATAGTTTTGTGAATATGTCTACAATTTGAGTATTTGTTTCAATAAATTTTAGCTCAAAGTGACCCTTACCCATATGATCTCTCAGAAAGTGATGACGAATTTCTATATGTTTGGTTCTAGAATGTTGAATTTAGTTTTTAGAAAAATTAATTGCACTTATGTTATCACTAATCGGAACACAATTCAACTAAACATTAAAATCTAGCAATTGATGTTTGATCCAAAGCACTTGTGCAGCACAACTACTGGCGGCAACATATTCTGCCTTAGCAGTTGAAAGTGCCACTAAATGCTGCTTCTTAGAGGCCCAAGTGACCAAGCAACCTCTAAGAAACTAACACATGCCACTATTACTTTTTAGATCAAATTTGCATCCAGCATAATCCACATCAGTATAGGCAATGAATTCAAAAAAACAACTGAGGGGATACCTCAAGCCCATGTCAACTGTGCTCACAAGATAGCGAAAAATACGTTTGACAACCATTAAGTGAGACTCTTTAGTACATGATTGAAAATGAGCACAGAGACATATGCTAAACTAGATGTCTAGCCTAAAGGCAACAAGATACAACAGAGAACCAATCATGCCTCTATAAAGGTAGGGTCTATGGTTTTACCTTTTTCATCATTGTCTATTTTAATTGAAGCTGACATTGGTGTGGATTGCGGTTTGGAATTTTCAAACCCATACTTCTTAATCAACTCGAAGGTGTATTTGGTTTGGCATATGAATATTCCCTCTTCTAATTGCTTTACTTGTAGACATAGGAAAAATTCAGCTCACCCATGAGGCTCATCTCAAATTCACATATCAATTCTGCAAATTGGGTACATAAAGTGGATTTAGTTGAGCTAAAAATGATATCATCAACATAAATTTAAACTACAATGATGTCTTTATCAGAATTTTTTGTCAATAGAGTTTGGTTTGCCTTACCTCTCTTGTATTTCTTATCTAACAAGAAATTACTTAATATCTCATTCTATGCATGTGGAGCTTGTTTCAACCCACATAATGCCTTCTTAAGCTTGTAAACATGTTGTGAGTGGTCGATATCTTGAAAACTTGGGGGTTGCTCTACATGCACATCCTCTTTAATGTATCCATTAAAAAAAACACTTTTCACATTTATTTGGAACAATTTAAAATTCAAAGATGATGCATAAGAGAGTAAAATGCGGACAACATCTAATCGAGCAACCGGTACAAATGAGTCATCAAAATCTATACCCATCTCTTGGCTATACCCTTGGCTACAAGTCGGACCATGTTCCTAACTACCACTCCGAATTCATCCAACATATCTTTGAATACTCAACGGGTTCCAATAACGGAGTGGTCCTTAGGATGCGACACTTGTTGTACTCTGTAGATTTTGATGATCACAAAAAAACTAATTGTAGTTTATGTCAATAACATCACAAACACAATTTATAATTCATGTTGAAGACCCAAGCATTTGATTTATGTTATTTAATTATGAGAGTCCAATTTGTGTGCTAAGTGTGCAGTAATTTTGTCCAAAAGTCACATTTGAAGTGGACAATACAAAGCCCAAGACTTGGACAAAACAGTAAAGTCAAGACTAGAAGTTCAATTGCAAAACTGACAATTGGATGATCGACTTACAGAAATCGGTCGACCGACCATATGAGAGGCCAATCAATTAAATAACATAGCCCAATCGATTGATGACCAAGCGGGAAGTCGAATGACCGATTTGGGAAAATTGGATGACTGACCTAGACAGTACATGATGGGAGAGGGACAATCAGAAAGTTGAATGACCGACTTGAAGAATCGGTCGACTGATTCACCAGTTGAAGTCAGAGATCAGACAACCAATTCTTCATAATCGGATGACTGATTATTCAGTCGATTTGTCAACCGAATCCCAATCGAAGACGAGGCAGAAATCGAACGACCAATCTGAAGAATTTGTCGACCTATTATGGAAATTCCATATTTGGACTTTCCAAACAAAGTCGTACGAAGATCCAACTCTTTCCAAACATAGAGGGACTCTTTGGGATTATAAATACAACATGTTCCCGTATTTTGAAAGAAGACAACATGCTTCCCAAAGGTCATATCATTCCCTAAAGTTCAGAGGAGGATCGTGAAGCACTAGGAAGAGCCAACATATGCTCTAAAGCTGTAGAAACAAGAAGAACGAGTCTTCATCATCCAAAAGCCATCCAGACATACTTGAGAGGTGTTCTTCATCAAAAAGGCGAGGACCTGGTGTTGCTACTTGCAAGACTCGTTCAGAAGTGTTCTACATCGGCCAGTTCTTTAACTAAGTCATCGTTGTGCAAAGGGGATCACAAAGGCCGACCTTCTGTGATAGGAGAACTCTACACTTTACTGTTTAGATTGTTGTCCTCCTGTTCATGTTCTTTTTGTTCTTTATTGAACCCTGAACATATCTGTGTGTGTGCTCGACTGTGAGCACGTCGTTTGTTGGTGTGTAGTGCGTGCGCACATACACACTGGGTTGTCTCGTCCCCGGGAAACGAGGTGGGGTTTGTGTTGTCCATGTAAACATCCGTGTGTGTGGGTTTTTTTGCTTCTACCTAGGAAACAAGCCAGTGGAAATCCTTACAGGGGTGTGGAGTAGTGGACGTAGACGCACACAGAGGTGTGTTTGTTGAACCACTATAAATCCTATGTGCATATGTGGTTTGATCCATCTTTTTTACCTTCATTCTATACACGCTTGGATAGTTGGTTTTGTCTATATATTTGTTTTATTCTGTTCTGCATATCACATAATAGGTTTGATTGATTGAGTCTAATCTATTCTATGTTAAAAGATTTTTTTATTGGGCGATAACCAATTCACCCCTCCCCTCTTGTTGTCCAGTGGACATACACATGCACATCAATTGGTATCAGAGCAGGGCTCTTGATCTTAGAGTGATTTTGTATGCGATGGCCGGTAAGGGATTCATGCCTGAAGGTTTCTCTATCCAACGTCCATCGTTCTTTGATGGCAGCAATTACTCCTATTGGAAAAAACCACATGCACGTCTTTCTCAGGGCTCAAGATTATGAAATCTGGAAAGTTGTGTTATACACTGCCAGAGGATGAGGGAAAATGGACAGACGATCATATTAAAAAATCCAAGGTTAATTTCATTGCCCTGAATATAATGCAATGTGCTATACACCCTGATGAGTATTCCCGTGTTTCTATGTGCAGTTCAACTAAAGAAATGTGGGATACATTGAAGTTATTTATGAAGGCACTTCAGAGGTCAAGGAAACCAAAGCGAACATCCTGGTCCATGAATATGACATGTTCAAGATAAGTTCAGTGGAAACAATTTCTGACATGTTTGCACGACTGTCCAACATCACCAATGGACTGAAGGCACTTGGGAAGAACTACACGGACACTGAGAAAGTCCATAAAGTTCTAAGGTCCCTCTCACCTGCGTAGCACACTAAGGCAACAGTCATTGAAGACTCCAAGAACTTGTCAACCTTCACTGTGGAGAGGTTTATTGGGAGTCTCATAACATACGAGATCAATCTGAAGTGGGAGGAGGCTGAGCAACCCTTGCTTATTATGTAAAAGGATGTAGCACTAAAGGCAAGGAAATCCAAGGAAAACAGTTCTGAAGAAAACTCATCAAGTGAGGATATGGAGGAAATGGCAGACATAGCCCATACCTTCAAAAAAATTCTAAAGAAGAAGAAGCTTCAATCTCCTAAATTCTCTAAGGACATCAAGGGAAAGTCAAAGCAAGAAGACTCTAGCAAAAAATCAGAATTGATCTGCTATGAATGCCAAGGCATTGGACACATGAGATCTGAGTGCCCAAGATTTTTGAAAAAGCAAAACAAAATCAAGGCAAAAAAGCCCAAAGCCATGGTTGCCACCGGAGCGATTTCGACTAGTCATCCTCCGAGGCCGAAGAACCCAAGAAGGAGGAGCGCGGACTCATGGCTATTGAGGATGAATATCGTGAGGTAAACTCTGACCAAGAATCTTTTACTCTTGAGGAGATTGAACAAATGTATTCTGATTTGTATGAAAAATATAGGAAAATCAAAAAAGAAAACAATTCACTACAAGAAAAAGCACTGATAGCAACCGATGTAAGTGGTCGCTGATCAGTCACAATTCGGTCGTAAGAGTACTTAGCGACTGACTTGCAATAGATCAGCGACCGATAACATCAATCTCTATATTCTGGTCGCTAGTATATGCGACTAATTCGTATCGGTCGCAGAATCAGTTGCAAACAGCGACCGATAAATCACGGTCACTCATCGGTTGCAAATATTACGACCGATTATATCGGTCACAATATCGGTCGCTAAGTTAGCGACTGATATAATTGCAGTCATTATTTTTATAGCGACCGACTATAGCGACCATCTTGCGACCGATAGATTCAGTCGCTATTATCAGAATATTTTTTTTAATAATTAAACATAAATGACAATAAATCACTTTATAAATGACAATAAAATAAAACCATAATACATCTACTACACAAATCACAATATCCCATCACATAAACCACAACAAACATGTACACAAACCCATCACACATCCATCATAAAATTACAACATCCACACAACTGAGAAAAAATCGCAAACCACGATATACACCCATCACAAAATCATAAATCCTTTGCATATGTGTCATCCTGGTCCTCGTCTTCCCCAACGCCTCGCGATGGATGATCCTGTATATCATTTATAAAAATTAAAATCAAATACTTAATAAATAGACTATTTTTTTTCTTTAAAATTGAAAGCAAGATGTTTTTTACTTAACTTAATTTGACGAATGATTGAGTGTTTTGCTCAAACCGGGAGTCTAATTTGGACTCCGTAAGTTTCTACAAGTCACTCTCACCTTCTCGGTCGTGCTGGAATCATCGACAAATTAATCAGACTGATATTTTTAAATTTGACCCCCCTAAACCTGTGTTTATTGGCTTTAAACTAAGTTCTTTTAAAAAATGTAAATTGAAGCATTGAGCTCAAACTTGGAGTCCAATTTGGACTTCGTCAGTTTCTACGAGTTACTTTCACCCCCCAAGTCGTGTTGAAACAATGATAGACTGATTGAACATGTATTTTAAAATTTGGACTTGCTGGATCTCTTGTTTCGATGATGTTTAAGTATGATCCATACAAGTTTGAATATCTCGCTTCAATCATATCTAACACTATATTTTATGCTCACTTCACAAAAACGTTGATGTGATGACAGTGGTGTCGACACAACTCTGAGAGAGTGTCGACACATAGTTTAATCCCAGTGCAGATTCTCATGAGAAGAAGTCAGTGGTGTCGACACAAGTTCATTGTGTGTCGACACATCCTTTGCATCTAGTAAGCAGTGAAGTAAGAAGAATTCAGTGGTGTCAACACAAGTTCATTGTGTGTTGACAAATTCATTGCATCCAGAAAAATAGTCAAAAGACAAGAAGCCAGTGGTGTCGACACAGGTTGATCATGTGTCGACACATCTCGTACTCCCAGAAACATGATTTTTAGTCTGTGGTCAGGTGTGTCGACACAAGTGAAATGGGTGTCGACACAAGTCATCACTCAATGCTGTCAGGACACAATGCAAGGATCATGTGTCGACACAACTTAAGTTGTGTCGACTCACTTCGACTTTTGTTCCAGATCTGAAATCTTAGACACGTGGAAGGATTTGATACATGGCTTTTGAGCGGGAATTCTGTGTCCCCAAAACTCCAAGGCACTTCGTGGGTACATGGGACTATAAATGCCTATGATCCACACACTTTTTGGGACACACACCTCAGTTCCTTATCATTCAGAAGTATAAAGCGGCAACTAGAGAGAGGCTTCATAAGTGGAGAATTTCTGGTCCAGATCTGAAGAATTGGGGATCCAAGCAACTTGATCCATCATTCTCAAGCTGAATCCCCAGATTCCTGAACCCACATCATCGAGCTGAAGTTGGAAGTCTGAAGTCTCAATTGGGAGCATAATAGGGAGAAAATCGAACTAGTTCTTTCTGATCTACAATTCTCTTGATTCATCTAGTTTTTCATCTCAAACTCAATTCAATTTGTGTGTATTGTGAAATTGAAGCAATCCTTCTGCTCAATTTCACGTGTGTGTTCTAATATGAGATTTCTGTCATTTCAGATTGTGTGTGTGGTATGATATCTGTGTGAACTTGCTAGACAAGCAAATTTGTATGTGTGTGTGGATGGTGGATGTAGGATACACAGTTGTGTAATCCGAACCACCCTAAGTATTTTTGTCTCTGTGGTTTGATCAATCTGGACGTTAGATGTTTGATAGGCTCGCTATTCACACACTATTTAATCTGTTTAAATTGTTCGAACTTGTGCATAATCCATAGATATGAAATTCTCATAAGTTTCTGAGTTGATAAGTGATTAATTTTTAATTTGGTGGAAATCTATTCATCCCCCCCCTTCTAGATTTCATCATAGCTATTTTCCGCAGTCTTTCAATTGGTATCGACTATTCATATTGGAAAAATAGAATGCAGGTGTTCTTGGGAGCACAGGACTATGAGCATTGGAAAATTGTAGACAAGGGTCCTCCTGAATTGCCTGAAGATGAAGAAGTATGGACCAAAGGGCAAATCCGGATATCTACACTCTGCTGGAGTGCGATGAACATGATGCAATGTGCAATTCATCTCAAGGAATACTCCAGAGTCTCCTCATGTAAGTCTGCGAAAGAAATGTGGGATAAACTTCAACTCATTTATGAGGGAACATGTGAGGTAAGAGAGACCAAGGCAAGTATGCTAGTATCTGAATATGAAATGTTTAGAATAAAAAATGATGAGACTATATCTGAGATGTTTGCTAGATTTATGTTGATTGTTAATGGTCTTAAAGGTCTTGGAAAAGACTACTCTAACAGTGACCTTATGCGGAAGATACTAAGGTCTCTTCCATCTGCTTGGCATACAAAGGCCACTGCTATTGAAGATTCCAAAAAATTATCTACCATGCAATTAGATGAGCTAAGAAGATCTTTAATGACATATGAAATCAACTTGAAAAGAAATGCATCTGTCATGATTTCAAAGAAACCTATAGCTTTGAAAGCTTCATCTAGTTCTAAAAATGTGATTGAAAGCTATGATGATACTGATGTATCTTCTGATCAAGAAAATGATAGTGAATTGGCCTTATTGACAAGACAATTCAAGAAATTTTTGAGAAAGAAAGGAAAAGGTAAATTGGCTGATGTAAAGAAATACAGAGATATGATTAGATCTCTTTTATATCTTACTGCAAGTAGATCTGATATTCAATTTAGTGTTTGTCTTTGTGCTAGATTTCAATCTAGTCCCAAAGAGAGTCACTTGCTTGATGTTAAGAGGATTTTTTGATATCTCTGTGGTACATGTGATTTGGGTTTATGGTACCCAGCTGGTTGTCATGTTGATTTAGTTTCATATTCTAATGCTGTCTATGCTGGTTGCAAACTTAATAGGAAGAGCACTAGTGGTTATTGTCAATTCTTGGGAGATTGCATGGTAACGTGGGCATCCAAAAAACAACACTCAGTTGCACTCTCTACTACAGAAGTAAAATATGTTGCTGCAGGGAGCTGTGCAGCTCAAGTGTTGTGGATCAAAAGTCAATTACTTGACTACAACATTGATATTGGATGTTCACCTATTATGTGTGACAATACTAGTGCTATCAATCTCTCTAAAAACCTAATTCAACATTCTAGAACAAAACACATTGAGATTAGACATAATTTTCTTACGGATGAAGTTGCAAATAAAAACATTGAATTGGAATTCATTCCTACAGAAAAACAGGTGGCTGACATCTTTACAAAACCTTTGGTAGATGATGGATTCACATCTTTAAGAAGAGAACTTAGAATCTGCACTAAATAATTTTTTTTTTGAAAAACTGAAAATAATTTGGCTTCTTATGCAAAGGTTATGTAGTATATCAAATGGTGATTTTTGGAAGGACAAGTTAGGCTTGTCTGAAAGCTATCATTATGTGTGAGGAAAATTCTCCACCCAGTACCAATAATCCTTCTTGTATAAGAGTCAATAATTTTTTTAATAAAATGCTTGTCTTTGCAATATGATTGATGGTTCATTTTATATCTTTCATGTTGATCTTGTTTGTCTGGTTGCTGAAATTCAGTGCCATCATTTGAACATCATTTGTTTAACTCATGCACTGCTTGAGGGGGAGCACTAAAATTGAGAAGTGTATTTGTTCTGAAAAGGAGGTAACAATTCTTGTACTTGAGCTGGATGAGAACAGTTGCAGTTTTTGATCTGAGTTACTGAAGCAATGTAAGTGGCAATTCTTCTGATTCAGGTCGACACATAATCAATTTAGTGTCAACACCAAACCACTGTTCCTTCTTTGAGATTGATCATTTCTTAAGTCTTGTGTCAACACATGTCAATTTCTGTGTCGACCCATTCCTTCAATGTTATTTTCAAACTCTTCAAGTTGCTTCAATGTCATTCTTGTGTGAATTTCATGTTGAAGAAGGACAATCTTTATTTGTGATGAAAATTGATCAAGTCAATAATTCAGAGGGAGCTAAAGACTTCACTGATTTTTCTTTCATCAAACCAAAAGCAATTTAATGATTTGATGGGTATGTAATTCATAACCTAATCATTATATCTTTTGAAAACAACCAGGATTGCATTTTTAATTGTATTAACATATTCCTCAAGTCCACATTCTTTTATCCTCCGAAATTCAAAAGTAATTTGATTTCTTTGGTTGTATATTATCCAATTCTTATTGTCTTTACACATTTCCTTTGGTTTTGACAAAGGATAAAGTTGTGTCCAATTTCTTGGTATTCATCAAGTTTCAATTTTCTTTTGGCAGAGCAATGACATGCATATTGAGAAATTGCACACCTTCACAAAAGTGATGAGCTATGTATGTCATGAAGTGTCATGCCAACTCTGTTCTAAGGGGTTTAATCTAGATATTCAAAATTGATGTTAACTGAGTAACTGAAAATATTGGCGTATGATAAACATATATTTTCATGTCAAAAGGTTTTCATTAACCCCTTGAGGCAGAATGATTAGTAAATCTTAAGTAACCAGGGACTCAGGTGTGTAAAAAACATGTGTACTTGAGTGAACAAGATTTACTATATTTGACTGCTCATTGCCTCTATTTCAAGAAAATTCAATTAAACAAAATGGACAACAACTTGCCCAACTCAGATCTATTACGAGTGTTTAACTTCAATAATCATTGGATTTTATCTTGGAGAAATCATCTTACTTTGGCTTAGTAAGGGTTAAAAGAATGAATTGTTCTGAATAGAATATTTTAATTCCATTAAAGTGTAATCCAGGTTCTTCAGATTCATCTAATGGTCAAACATTGTATACTATTCCTCAACCCATTATATTTCCAAAGGAATGATGATAAGAATTTGAATGTGATATCTTTAACATGTTAAAAATCCTTGAATAATTGAATTTCAGATTTTCTCATCTTAATAAAAACTTTCCTTCTCATCATTTCACAAAATCCTGAATTTGTGCTATCTCAGGTCAACACATCTCATTTTTGTGAAGGCACAACTCCATCTCAGGTCGACACACACCCATCTTGTGTCAACGTATTCAGCTCTCAGGTCGACACACTTCATTCATGTGTCGACACAACCAAGTCCAGTCGTTGGTTCCGATTTAGGGTAAATGAATCTGAGGATCATTTTATATCCTATCTTTTGGTGTCGATCCATTTTTAAATGCACTCAAACCTAGGTCGACCGTACCTTTTATGTTTCTCCACCTTTCAAACTTCCCTCTTCTCCTACAACCTCGAAAGAACGACGCTCTGTACATTGCATGTCATGCTTGAACATTGAATCTCTTGCTTTTGACGTGAATGTCATATGTCTACAATCCAATTCTCAATGAATGTTGTGATTCTGTGATAAATGTTGTGAATTTATGATGTGATTGTCTTTTTCATATGACATGGAATGATGTGAAGGATTGTCGTAAAATATCTTGTTTGAGTAGACTGAAATGATAAATGAATCATAGTTGCCATCATAAAAAAGGGGGAGATTGCTGGATCTCTTGTTTTGATGATGTTTAACTATGATCCATATAAGTTTGAATATCTTGCTTCAATCATATCTAACACTATATTTTATGCTCAGTTCACAGAAAAGTTGATGTGATAACAGTGGTGTCGACACAACTCTGAGATCTTGCTTCAATCATATCCAAATTAATCAGACCGATATTTTTAAATTTGACCCCCCTAAACCTGTGTTTATTGACTTTAAACTAAGTTCTTTTAAAAAATGTAAATTGGAGCATCGAGCTTAAACTTGGAGTCCAATTTGGACTTCGTCAGTTTCTACGAGTTACTTTCACCCCCCAAGTCGTGTTGGAACAATGATAGACTGATTGGACATGTATTTTAAAATTTAGACTTGCTGGATCTCTTATTTTGATGATGTTTAACTATGATCCATACAAGTTTGAATATCTTGCTTCAATCATATCTAACACTATATTTTATGCTCACTTTACAAAAAAGTTGATGTGATGACAGTGGTGTCGACACAACTCTGAGAGAGTGTCGACACATAGTTTAATCCCAGTGCAGATTCTCATGAGAAGAAGTTAGTGGTGTCGACACAGGTTCAATGTGTGTCGACACATCCTTTGCATCCAGTAAGCAGTGAAGTAAGAAGAAGTCAGTGGTGTTGACACAAGTTCATTGTGTGTCGACACATTCATTGCATCCAGAAAATAGTCAGAAGACAAGAAGCCAGTGGTGTCGACACAGGTTGATCACGTGTCGACACATATTGTACTCCCAGAAACATGATTTTTAGTCTGTGGTCAGGTGTGTCGACACAAGTGAAATGGGTGTCGACACAAGTCATCACTCAATGCTGTCAGGACACAATGCAAGGATCATGTGTCGACACATAACTTAAGTTGTGTCGACACATTTCGAATTTTGTTCCATATCTGAAATCTTGGACACGTGGAAGGATTTGATACATGGCTTTTGAGTGGGAATTATGTGCCCCCAAAACTCCAAGGCACTTCATGGGTACATGGGACTATAAATGCCCATGATCCACACACTTTTTGGGACACACACCTCAGTTCCTTATCTTCTAGAAGCATAAGGCGTCAACCAGAGAGAGGCTTCATCCGTGGAGAATTTCCGATCCAGATCTGAAGAATTGGGGATCCAAGCAACTTGATCCATCATTCTCAAGCTCAATCCCCAGATTCCTGAACCCACATCATTGAGCTGAAGCTGGAAGTCTGAAGTCTCAACTTGGAGCATAACAGGGAGAAAATCGAACCAGTTCTTTCTGATCTGCATTTCTCTTGATTCATCTGGTTCTTCATCTCAAGCTCAATTCAATTTGTGTGTATTGTGAAATTGAAGCAATCCTTCTGCTCAATTTCACGTGCATGTTCTAATCTGAGATTTCTGTCATCTCAGATTGTGTGTGTGGGGTGTGATATCTATGTGAACTTGCTAGATAAGCAGATTTGTGTGTGTGTGTGTGGATGGTAGATGCAGGATACACAGTTGTGTAATCCGAACCACCCTAAATCTTTGTGTCTCTGTGGTTTGATCAATCTGGACGTTAGATGTTTGATAAGCTTGCTATTCACACACTACTTAATCTGTTTAAGTTGTTCGAACTTGTGCATAATCCATAGATCTAAAATTCTCATAAGTTTTTGAGTTGATAAGCGATTAATTTTTAATTTGGTGGAAATCTATTCATCCTCCCCCTTCTAGATTTCGTCATAGCTATTTTTCGCTGTCTTTCAGGGCTCTGAAACGCAAGTTCACATATTTTAATCAAAACTATTTAAGAAAATGAGAAATTGATTGTCCAGTCCAAATCGGGAGTCCAATTTGGACTCCGTTAGTTTCTACAAGTCACTCTCACCTTCTCGATCGTGTTGGAATCATTGACAAATTAATTAGACCTATATTTTTAATTTTGACCCTCCTAAACCCGTGTTTATTGACTTTAAACTAAGTTCTTTTAAAAAATGTAAATTTGAACATCGAGGTCAAACTTGGAGTCCATTTAGACTTTGTCGGTTTCTACAAGTCATCTCACCCTCTCGGTCATGTTGGAACAATCGATAGGCTGATTGGACCTGTATTTTAAATTTTGGACTCTCAAACCCAAGTTCACAGATTTTAAACAAAACTAGTTAAGAAAATGAGAAATTGATTGTCGAGTCCAAATCAGGAGTCTAATTTGGACTCCGTTAGTTTCTACAAGTCACTCTGACCTTCTCGGTCGTGTTAGAATCATTGACAATTAATCGGACCTATATTTTTAATTTTGACCGTCTTAAACCCATATTTATTGACTTTAAACTAAGTTCTTTTAGAAAATGTACATTTGAGCATCAAGCTCAAATTTGGAGTCCAATTTAGACTCTGTCAGTTTCTGTAAGTCACTTTCATCCTCTTGGTCGTGTTGGAACAATCGATAGGCTGATTGGACCTATACTTTAAATTTTGGACCCTCAAACCCAAGTTAACAGATTTTAACAAAACTAGTTAAGAAAGTGAGAAATTGATTGCCCAGTCCAATTTGGACTCCGTCAGCTTCTATAAGTCACTCTTACCCTCCTGGTCGTGTTGGAATCATTGAAAAATTAATCACACCTGTATTTTTAATTTTGACCCTCCTAAACTGTGTTTTTTTACCCTCCTCAACCCAAGTTCTTGCATTTTATAAGATGATATTTAAAGTTGAGAAATAAAAAATCAATCAAATAAAATACTCACCGAAGGTTGCTGTGCATGGGGTGCTCTATGACCAAGAAACCCTAGTTGTGTGAGTATATGGGAGACAATCTGAGAGACGATATGTGAGATATTCTGAGAGACAGTCTCATTGACGATCTCCCTAAACTGAGCCGGAGTCATGGTCAGGGCGACACTGGAAGAACCACCTGGGGCTACAGGTGTGGTAAATGGAGAGGTCACATGTGTGACGGAGCTCGAGCATGTTGATATCACCCTGGCCATGCCCAAGCTATGTCCAAAACCATACACGTGGCCTTTCTAGGGTGCCCCAAATGCTGCAACCCAAATTTCAGGATCCAACTCTAGATGTTGACTGTCATCCCCGTACCTCTCATCCATTCCTCTACTATATGACTCCTACAAAAAAGAAGAAATCAAAATTATTCTTAATTCTACATTTAAATGAAAACTATTGGTGTATACACTAACCACTACCTCCCGAGCTTTCTCACTAATGTAATCATTCGTCCCTTTCTTCTTATGAGTTTCATAAAAAAGTTCTTGAAACTGAGGTGCCCGCTTGAGCTGTGCTTCTTGTTTTCCAAATAAATCACAGTTTATTATTAGATTTACAAATTTAAAGAACCTAGAAGTTGTTGGGTTGTGATTGCATGAACATTCATAAGATTGCATGTTTTTGATGATGACACAATGACATAAAGATTGTGCATACACAATGACTACATGATATCTAAATTGAAGCTTGTTTCTTGTAGGAGTCTACATGAAAAAGGTAGTGCACAACTTGAAGAAACTTTAAGTAAAAAGCTTCTGGATGGATGATCCCAACCAGTAGTTGTTGACAGCCCCCTTGCATCTTTGACAACTAGTGATGACCATCCAACAATAAGGTTCTGAAAAACAAAAGAAAATAGTAGCTGTAGACAAGCCAGGACTCATCTGTCGACAACCACTGAAGTTCTCCAACAATGAGCTTCTGGAAAATCAAACCAAGCAGCAGCTGTCGACAGCTAGGATGTGCTTGTCGACAACCCAGCCTATGCTTCAAGAATTCAGTTCTAGATGGCAAATCTGCTGCAGTAGCTGTCGACAGTCGATGTGCATCTGTCGACAACCGCCGGTTAAGTTGCAACACATGAGCAACATGTGTTCTTTATTAGGGCGTCCTTTTCTCGTACACACGAATCCCAATGGCTATATAAAGACCCCTTAGCCTCCTTTTCGCACTAAGAGCCTCCACACCAATTCCAAAGCTCAGAAGAACCAGAGGAAGGTTCTCAGTGCTTTGCTCCAAGCTCCAAGAATCAACAACCAGAAGATCCATCTCAGAGGACCAAATTGGAGCAAATTCGTCCTCCAGGCTCAAGTACCAACATCAGATCATCTACAATTCAAAGTTTGAAGAGCGTCTAGATGAAGGATATGAAGAATTCAACCATTCCATCTGTTTCTCTCATACTCTGAATTCTTCCTGCACTTGAATTCTTCAATTCCTGTGTGTGATGTTGAGTTGAGCAATCCTTGTGCTCAATTCGCATGTGTGTGGTTTGATTTGAGATCTTGATCATCTCAGATCTTGTATGTGTGTGGTTGTATGTGTTGAACTTTCTTTATAAGCAGTTTGGCGTGTGTGTGTGGCCGGGGTGGATGTAGGATACATAAGTTGTGTAATCCGAACCACCTTAAATCATCATGTCTTGTGGTTTGCTTTGATCTACCGTTAGATGTTTGATAGGCATGATTAGTTGATCTCACATCTTCCATATTGCTAATCTTGTGTACACACTTTGCACACACAATTAGACTCGAATTTGATCTACATTATCACAAGTTTCTCATAATTTATCTTAATCTCGAAATTAAGGTCTATTTGCTAAAAATTGGTGGTAATCCATTCAACCCCCCCTTCTAGATTCCCGTTAGGACTAATTCCGCACACTCTACAATTGGTATCATAGCGGGTTTCTCTGGTTTCATAGCTTAAATTGCTTGATCTAACGGTCAGGAGAGATTCTGCATGATGAATACTAGCAAGGGACTTTTAGCTGAAGGACACTCAGTAACTAGGCCTCCTTTCTTTGACTGAACTGACTATACCTATTGGAAAAATTGTATGCAGGTATTTCTAAGAGCTCAAAACTATGAGCTATGGAAGATAGTAAGCAAGAATCCTATGAACTACCTGCTGATAAGGACACCTGGACAAGGGAGAAAATTCGAAGGGGAACCTTGAATTGGAGTGGCATGAATATGATACAATGTGTTGTGCATCCAAAGGAGTACTCGAGAGTCTCCACATGCTCGTCTGCAAAGGAGATGTGGGACAAACTCTAACTCATCTATGAAGGTACGTTTGAGGTAAGGGAGACCAAAGCTAGCATGCTTGTATCTAAATATGAAATGTTTAAAATGAACAATGAAGAAACTATCTCAGACATGTTCATTTGATTCATGATAATTATCAATGGTTTGAAAAGTCTTAAGAAAGAATACAATGAAATTGACTTAGTGAGGAAGATACTTCGGTCTCTTCTATCTACTTGGCACACTAAGGCCATAGTCATTGAGGATTCTAAAGACTTGTCCACAATGCAATTAGATGAATTGATAGGATCATTGATGACCTACGAAATCAATTTCAAAAGAAAAGAATCCGAGGTCACTCAAAGAAAATCAATTGCATTGAAAGCTTCTAGTAAAGCCTCATCAAGTTCTAAGAAAGAAATTGAACAAGAAAAGGAAGAAAGTGAAACGTTTAGTGAAAGCGAAAATGATGAGATGGCCATGCTGACTAGACAATTCAGAAAATTTCTCAAGTTCAGAAAGAAGGGACAAGGTAACTTCAAAACTCCTCTTAAAGGAGATTTTGCAAACAAGTTTGATACAAACAAGAAAAATGACATAGTTGTTTGCTATGAATGCAAAAAATAGGGGCATATAAGAGGTGAATGCCCGGAGCTCGAAGGAAGTTGATAAAGAAGAGATTTGCATACAAAAAGCCCAGAGCCATGATGGCAACATGGAGTGATGAAGATGAAGATGAACGTGATCAAGACGATTCTGATGATGAGGATGAGGAAATAAAGTGCTTGTGGCAAGGAGTGATGACTCCAATGAGGTAAACTCTTCCTTTGAAAGCTATACAATTGAAGAATGGGAAGAGGCTTACATCATGCTATTTGAAAAATTCTGTGAATATAGATCTGAAAACAAAGCCTTGAAAAAGAAAATCAATACCTTGTGCATTACCCAAGTGTTGATGAACAAGTTGAAATTCTTAACAGAGAAATAAATTTACTAAAAAATGATAAAGAAAACTTCCATGCTAAAATGGACTGCATGAAAGAAAAATTTCAAGAAAATGAAAAGAAAAACAAGCTCTAAATGAATCTGTTGAAAAACTACAAAATGAGAATCAAAAGATTTAGAAGAAGATGGAAGAAGTTCAAACGAATTGAAAGATAAAAATGAAGATTTGTCAAGATTTGTTAAGGGACATGGACTTGGATTTCAAAGTGAGAATCAAAAGAAATTTGGACAAACAATGATCACATCTTTTGTTCAGCACAATCCAAGTGTAAATAAACAAGTTCATCTTAAAAACAAATATCAAAATGAAAAGAAAAACAAACAAAAGAACTGGACTGGTCGACAAGTGAGAGCACCTGTCGACAGATACACTTATCTGAAGTTGAACTGTCGACAGGTATGGCAGCCTGTCGACAGATCCAAACCAACAAAGCTATATAAAGGACAAAAGTTCACATGCTCAAAGCAACAACAAAAGAATCTCAAAATTTCAAACTCCATCATGTAACATTCGTAAAAAGTTTGGTCATACTGAGTTACAATGCTGGAATAAGATGAGCATAATGAAATGTAAACAATTGTGGATTCCAAGCATTTACATTCTGGAATGAATGAAAGCATGGGACCCAAAGTGATTTGGGTACCAAAACTCTTCTTCTGATTTGTCCTTGAAGGAATGCCTAGTAGCCCAAAATCAAAACAAATGGTACTTGGACAGTGGCTGCTCGAGGCACATGACGGGAGATAAAAAGAAATTCTGTTTATTGGTTGAAAAAGATGGTGGACAAGTGGTTTTTGGAGGTAACAATAAAGGCCAGATAATTGGCACAGGTAAAGTGGGTAAGAATGCTTCTAACTCCATTGAAAATGTGTTGCTTGTTGATGGTCTTAATCACAATTTGCTGAGTATCAGTCAATTGTGTGATAAAGGCCACAAGTTATTTTTGATTCAGAAGCATGTCAAATCATTGATAAAGAATCTGTAAGTGTTAAATATTCTGGAAAAAGAGTCAATAACATTGTTCTAGTTGATCTAGAAGAACCCAAAAATAAAAACCTGTGTCTTGTTGCAAACAAAAAGGATCAACTTTCTTTATGGCATCGTAGGCTAGGTCATGCAAGATTCAATGTTTTGAACAAAATCATGAGAATGAAATTGGTGAAAGGACTTCCTGAAATTCACTTTAACAAAGAATTGAGTTTTTGTGATGCATGTGCACAGGGTAAACAAACTAGAAAATTCTTCAAATCTAATGCACCTATAATCACTTCAAAACATTTGAACTGCTGCACTTGGAACTTTTTGAACCTACTAGAACACTTAGTCTCAATGGCAAACGTTTTGACTTTGTCATTTTAGTTGATTTCTCTAGGTTCACTTGGGTCAAATTTCTAGCTCATAAAAATGAAACTCTGAACAACTTTGAAGATTTCTTTAACAAGATTGAGCATTGGAACACAAACAAAATATACTCAATTCTTACTGATCATGGGGGAGAGTTTGACAACAATATATTTTTTGACTTTTGCAAGAACCAAGAGATTGAACATAAATTCTCCTCTCTAAGAACTCTAGAACAAAATGGAGTAGTGGAAAGAAAGAACAAAACCTTGGTAGAAATGGCTCGCACACTTCTGGTGGAAGGTCAACTCTCAAGGAGCTTTTGGGCAGAAGCTGTGAACACGTCATGCTACATATTAAATAGAGCCATGGTAAGACCTGTCATGAATACCCCATATGAACTCCTAAAAGTTAAGAAACCTAACATTGGGTACTTTAGAGTTTTTGGTTCCAAAGTCTACATTCATAATAATGACATAATTGATCTATACAAATTTGAAGCTAAAAGTGATCCAGGAGTCTTCTTAGGATATTCTGAACACTCTAGGACCTATAGAGTGTTTAACACCAAAAACAAACTGTGGAAAAGACTCCACATGTTGTCTTTGATGAGACTCATGCAAAAACTAATGATTCAAATGTTTGCATGTATGATGAAGAAGAAGGAGAAATACTTGAAGAAAAAGCTGACAAGAATCTATCGACAAACCAAACAGAGGCTGTTGACAGACCTCATGAAAATCAACAGAGTGAATCAATAATAACAAATGTCAGCTCTCTATGGATTGGAATAGGCACCAAGAGCACGGTATGATAGATTGAGTAATTTTTTGGTTAGTAAAAACTACTCCAGAGGTAAGGTGGACCAAACTCACTTTACAAAATGTGTTCACAATCATATAATTGTTGTTCAAGTATATGTGGATGACATTATCTTTGGTTCCACTAACCCTTCACTGTGTGAAGAATTTTCAAAACACATGCACAGTGAGTTTGAGATGAGTTTAATGGGAGAGTTACAATTTTTCTCTTGGCTTGCAGGTTAAACAATATGAAGATGGATTCTTCATCAATCAAGAAAAATATGTCAAAGAGCTACTGAAGAGGTTTCAGTTTGAACAAGCCAAGCCAGCATCTACACCTATGAGCATAAGTGTAAAACTGGAAAATGATGAAAAAGGTAAACTGGTATATGCAAAACAATGCAGAGGTATGATTGGCTCTCTCCTATATCTTACTACAAGTAGACCATACATTCAATTCAGTGTTTGTCTTTATGCTAGATATCAGTCTAGTCCTAGAGAAAGTCATTTGCTTGCAGTTAAGAGGATTTTTAGATATCTCTCGGGTTCATTTGATTTAGGTTTATGGTACCTAGATGGTTGCAATGTTGATTTGATTTATATTCTGATGCTGACTATGTTGGTTGCAAAATTGATAGGAAAAGCACTAGTGTGTATTGTCAATTTCTAGGAGGTTGCACAATGTCGTGTTTGGATCGAGATGACACTATAGTTGTCTTAGAGGGGGGTGAATAGGACTTCTTGCGCTTTAAAATTTATCCAAAACTAGATAACACTTAATAGAGTTGTTAGTAATCAGTGTGATGTGTGTGAAACAAGTGAAAACTTGGCGGAATCAATCACACAAGAATGCACAAGGATTTTATCCTGGTTCGGCCCTTCCCACATGGAAGTCCTATGTCTAGTCCCCAAGAAACCACTTGGGATTTCACTAACTGCCAAGAATACTTGGCCTTCTCTCAAACCCGAGAGGTATTACAAACCCACTTGCTCCCAAGCAAGTCTTCCCTTCACCAAGGGGTACAAGACCACATACACCTGTAGGTCTTCCCTTCACAAGAGGGGCACTGCATGGAACAAACCCCCTGCGGGTTATCTTACACATAAGTGAAAATGCACTAGTGTGTCTACTCAACAGAATGAGCAAACACAAAGATTCAGAAAGAGAAACTAATGAAAGTGGATCTCAGGCTCTTTCTGAAACAACGAGGTGGACTGAGAAGATCTGCAATGCAGTGGGCCACCAAGGAAGAAGACTTCTCAACGCTAATGGAGAGCATGCAAGTCGAGGATTGAAGTGTGTCTCTCTTTCTCTTTTCAGTGGCTCTTCTAGCTTTCTGATTGGAGTGGAATGTGAGCTTCTAACTTCTTCTATGTATGAAGACTTTTGTATTCATTCTTCTGTATGTCTCCTTTTGGTTTCAAGCTTCTACTTCTATATATTGAGCTTCAAAAACTTCATCTTCCTGTTTTGAATTTGGCCGTTGGAAACTAGCCGTTTGAAGGAGATAGCCGTGGAACTTTTGACATCTTGAGACTGCTTGAGATGACCTTTATTCTTTAGTTCATAGAGTCTCAAAATCTTCAAGATAGATATCTTCATTAAAGTTCTGCAAGCTCCACACCCACGACTGAAAGCTTGAGCAAGCACTTCAGTGGGTAGCTACGCATATGAAAACATTATAAAAAGACATAGATACCTCCATACCTTGGAGGTTGGTGAGATAAAAGGAATATAAGTATGAGGAAGTTTCGGACAGAAGTTCAGAACATTTAAGAATGAACATACAGTTGCACACGATCTCTTTCTGAAAGTCATGGGGTTTTTGACAGTGGTAGGTAGGTTCTGACAGATAGCCCATATAGCTTATACCTGTCAAGCATTTAATTTCTTGACCATCTGTTGGTCAACTTATCTTCCTGTCAGTGGAATAGATAACAAAATATATCTAAATATTTTAAATATGTCAAAAGGATATTTCACATATGACTAATATTGAATAAAATATTTTTCCCGCCAAAAAGGTAATTGAATTTTATATTAATTGAAAGAAACATGATTTATAGGACTTAAGGAAACTATCTTTATATAAAAGATATTTTAATGTAAAACTCATGTAATGATTACATTAAGTTGTGCTCACTGATAGAAACATAAAAGATCTTTCAAGTACTGGTATACAGAAGTTGATATGAGAAAGTTCGACTTTTAAATGCAATCAATGTTTCATATAGGTAATCGATGTTTGAGTGTAATCGATATTTGAATGTAATCCATGTATGAATGTAATCGATGTTGGAATGAGGTCGATGTGAACATAATCTATGTATAAGTGTAATCGATGTTGAGGCATAATTGATGTTGGAATGAAATCAATGTTGAACTGAAATCGATGTTTGAATGAACTTGATGTTCAACAGAAGTCGATGTTTGAATGAAATCGATGTTCGAATGTAATCGTTGTTGAACTAAAATTGATGTTTGAATGAAGTCGATGTTTGAGTGAAATCGATGTTCAAATATAATCGTTGTTGAACTGGAATCAATGTTTGAATGAAGTCGATGTTTGAGTGAAATCGATGTTTGAATGAAATTGATGTTCAACTGAAGTCGATGTGGACTTAGAGAATTTCGTTGTGTTGATACTTAGGTTCTGTGTAAGCATGAACTTTGGCAGAAATATGTTTGTATAGATAAGAGCCTTTGAATTATTATTTTTCATAATAGTAAAGGCGAAGATATAAAAGATTTTGTCATAGAAAAAATATCATAATTAACTGTTTAGCAAAATAGATAAGAATAGCTGCTCAACAATTCTCCCCCTTTTTGTTAATGACAAAAATTTTAAATGGACAGTGAAAAATAATTCTAATTTAGCATAACAGTTGATCTCTGTGTCATTTGTTTCTTATTTTCTTTCTCCCAAAAACTGGTCAATGCAAAAACAATTGTTTTTATTTTCTTTCTCCCACTTTGTGACATTAATAGAAAGGTCAAGATAGACAGGAAATGTGGAGAAACAAGCTTATATAGATTGCTGTAATGTTTACATCATGGAGTAAAGGTGGAGATAGGGAGATAGAGAGAGGGAGGGATGTGAGCCAGAAAAGGCTGAAGAAGATCCCACAGTTTCTTCTCATTGGTAGGGAAGAAGTTTTCAAACTTATAAGGATGTATTTTGTAAGAGGGTCCTATGGAAGAGATTTTCCTATTAGACTTAACATGCCAACGATGATACCAGCTGATTCAGTAACTGGTGGAGGTGTGGAGATAGTAGGAATAGGTTGAGGTGGAGGAGGAGGAGGTTGTTCAGTAACTGGTGGAGGTGTAGGATCAGAAGCAGGAGGAGTTTGATCAGTGGAGGAGAAGTAATAGTCAAGGGTTGAGATGGAAATACTGGTTGACCAGATTTCATGAGCTTTCTCCTAACCCTTCTCTTAAAGGTCTTAGCCTGAGGGTCTAACTCTTGATCACTCTTCCCCATCTGTTGCTCAGAAGGATGATCTTCTAGTGTTGGCTGCTGCTGCTCTGATTCTACTGCTTGATCCTTATCAGGCTGTACTGAACTACTCTCTGGTTGTACACCTACTGCCTCTGGTTGTTGCTGTTTCTACTGGTGCAGCTGCTCAGGTTGAGTAGGAGGAACTTGAGAATTACTAGTGCCCTACTGGCACACCATCTGCAATAAAAGGTCCTTCATCTGTTGGACATCCTCAAACATATAATCGAATCTGACACCTATCTGCTGGATTTGCATATGTAGAACTATCATCATTTCTTACTGGTTCATTATTAACTAAACCACATCATCCAGATTCTTGCTAGTCTCCCCCTGAGACCTAGGCTGGGTTTCAACATGTGGTGGAGATATATAAAAGGCTTTAAGAGCCCCCTCGAATGTAGGTTAAACGATACTGCAGAGCTTCGACCAACCCAAACTTTCTAGGGTTTCAGATACCCATCCAAGTCTACCCGTCACTGACTGAAGTCTACAATCTTCCCTGGACATATAGAGGCCTTGGAGGAGGACAACCTTAGAAATGTTCAGGGTGAAGAGGGTGCCTTCTGGAGCCCTAGAAGAGTCCATCTAGATAGAAGCGAAACAGGAGACTGAGAGGGATGATAGATGAGATGTCGAAAAGGTCTGTAGAGGTTAAAGAACCTACCTTCCTCATAAAGTTGAAAGATTTTGCAGAAGCTTCGAGGTTGGTTTCGTCGGGGCAAACTGTGAACGTGGGAAGCAGGAGGAAGATGACAGGAGAGTCGAAGAAGATTCAAAGGGGTGATTTGGAATATGAGATGAAAAGGTCTTAATAAAGAAAGGGAATGTGTAATGGGCCGTAGATGAGGAGATGAACGGTTATGATTAAATGTTACAAATAATTACCCTTAAAGAAATATTAAATGAAATTTTAATATCATTTTTTTTAAAATAAACAAATACTTTGACTTCATAAACTCCGACTTCTTGAGAGTTGCAGTACAGAACTCTGACTTCTCAAGAGTCGCAGTACCCATAACTCCGACTTCTGAAGAGTCGAAGTCTCAGGACTTGGAGAAATTTTACAATGAAAGAAGCATGTGTAATCACGGGGTTGCGCACCCCTTGAAACACAAAACACATTTTAAAATATTCAAAGTATGGATGAAGGAATGTGATAGCCACCTAACAAGTTTCCCTAAATATGACTGAAACTAAGGCTAACATGTTAGGAAAAGGAGTGAGAACTGGGCACTTACTGGTGTCGCGATGGGTCTCCCCATCGCGATACTGTCGCTGTCGCGACGCCCCGACCAGGCGCGTTACCCTTGTCGCGACACAAATGGCCGACGCGTTCTCTGCAGTGCGGGAGTGTGATGGGGGGATCTTCTTCCTGCCCTCCAGACGGCTAGAGAGCAAGAGCTCCTCGTCTACCTTTGCCTAAGGCCTGCCAAAACAACGAAAACAACACAGAAAACCCTGTTAGACTTTATTTAAGTGGAGTATCTTTCCAAAATGAAATGAAAAGGGAAGAGCATGGAGGGAACAAACCTGGGGTGGTTTTTAAGACCCTTGGGTTGTATAAAAATGTGGAAAAGAAGAGAGATGTCCCTATCTAAAAGAAAATATTACATGCATGAAGAAAAATGAGAAGAGGAAAGAAAGAAACCCCAATGGGGCGACTCCATGGCCGTGGGGTGAAGTCCTTGATCGTGTAGCAGCCTTAGATCAGTAGGGAATCGCCTCCTCAGTCACCAAGCTCCATATTTGAAGTAGAGTTCATGGCTTGATGAAGAGGATAGAGAAGAAAAGGGTGGAAATGGTAGGGCCACGAGCTAAGGGGAAGTCCTGGAGAGAATTTGGCAGCACTTCGTGGCAAAATGGGCTCCTCTCCTTACTCTAAAAGTGGAGTGTCACTTATATAGAAAGGAGAGAGAAAATCCTGTCCATAAGTGATAATGACCCACGAAATTGATAAAAAGTCATGTAAATCCGCATGGGGAGAGTCCTAGGAGAGTTCCAAGGAGAGATGGACCCTCAAACCGTGGATGGGGGTTGTGGGGGTTGTTTGGGTGATGATAAGGCCAAAGGAGGATAAAGTGGAGGTGGTTGCGGAGGCCAGCGCATGCAGAGCATGTCGCGACGGGTCGTAGAGATGCGACAAGGCTTGTTGCGACAGCCTTGGTGGTCGCGACCATGAAGGCACGTGAACAATATGCATGGGCTTTCACGACGGCCAAGAGGGGCGTGATCAGGACTAACGCGACGCCACGACCCGCCGCGTTAAGGATAATCGATTATTTTTTACTTTTGATGAATCATTTAGGAAAATAATCAATTATTTAAGCACAAAGACTCTTGAAATGATAGTTGGACGAGATAAGCTGAAAATTGGGCTTTTAATGGGCTCAATGTGAATAACCAACTTGGGGCTCATTAAGAGAACAAGAAATGTGGTTCAACTTATGGGCCAGAATCGGGTGTCTACAGATTGCCCCTCCTTGGCTTCCACTTTGCAAGGGAGCGTAGAGGAAGTGTAGCAGAGGTGTCATGAATGATGATGAAGCAGAAATGACGTGGAGTGGACTGAAAAGATGGGAACAAAGGTAAAAAGACACCCGATCTAACCAACAAGCAATAGGAATCTTCTTGAAAGCCCCGAATTAGCTGCTCGAGCATAATGTAAGGAAAACACAAGTCTGGACGAAAGGGAGAGAAAAGGACGATCAACCCCTCGATTGAGAGGTACCCTAGCCGATTAGCCTACAGGTTTCATTTTGGAGGGACATGTGCGTGCCAGGCAAGTAACTCTGACTCAGCCCTAGGAGTGGTTCGCAACCAAAACGAATCAAAAGGAGTAAAGATGGAAATTGGATAGAGAATCTAGATAGGGAAATTCTTGACAGACTGGCAGGAGCAACTCGCTCGGAGACAAACCTTCTAATTCGGAGTGGAATAGGATTTCTTGTTCTGAACATGGAGAATGGTTGGCACTCAACAAGAACTCATCATTAGCGAGGGATGAGTCATGATAGCTCAACGTCCTATATGATGCATGCTGGGCTAAAAAGGAAAGAAAACATTAAATCAAATGCAAAGAACGGAGAAAATAGAAAATACATCAAGAATAATATTGCTAAACTAGACAAGAATGGGTCGAGAATCTTCTTACAACCGCTGTGCAAGACAGAGTCCATCATTCCAAGACTTATCAAACTTAACGGCCTATCCGACGATTAACAACGTGCACCTAGATCATCACTATTTTTGTTGAAGGGGAACTCAGATCTCAGAACACATTGAGAACCAACCGGTCCTTGAAATGCTATAATAAGTAGGTTACCATATAGTAATGCAAGGGAGTAGGGATAAGAAGGTCATACCTGTACTTACCTATGAGGCTCCATTTTTATGATTTTATGATTTTTTTTTTAATTTTTTGTGGTTTTCTTTTAAATAACAAAGCATAATTGACTGAAAACAAAGGAAAAAATGTACAAACATAAAATTAACATAAGCAAAATATGCACAGACACAAGAAACACAAAACAGATAAACGTGACACCTCAGAGAGCCGCGACACTGTCACGATGCCATAGGAGGTCGCGACCTTAGCGCGTTGGATCGGGGCGTCGCGACACTATTTTGTGCGCTAAACTCTAAAACCGAGCCTTATCCTTGTCCTAAGGTTAATCCTAACGCCTATTGGACTCCTAAACCCAAACCTAATGCTACTCTAACACCTATGGACGAATTACAATAGGATTACCTCCCCTAGGGCTCTATAAATAGGGTGCAGGGCTCTAAACCTGTAGTTCATCTTCTCTCTCACCAAGCCATGAAGAGATCTTTCTCCTCTCTCCAAGCCAACCCCATGCCCTATGGCGGTCCAAAGGTAGCAAGGACGGCCCATGAAGAGCTCCAACGCCTCTCCTCCGTGCCCGGCCATCTAAGTTCAAGACATGATGTTCAAGTAAGTCTTTCTCTCTCTTCTTTTTATTATTTTTTTTTCTCTCTCTCTCTCTCTCTTCTGTCTTCTTTTCCTTCTCTTCTCCTACCAACCTCCTCTCTCTCTTTTAGATCCTCTCCGGTGGAGGTGCTACTCCAAGATCCCATGGTTGGAGCCTATGATAAAGCGCTCCCCATAGCATCTATCAACTTGCTGCGCGAGTGGAAGCTCACTACTGTCCTGGTGTTAGTGAAGAACTACCACAAGATAGTGCACGTATGGGATAGCATGACTGCACTCGTGGAATTGTGGCATCCTCAGACCCATACATTCGTTTTTTCTTCTTTTGAAGCCACCATCCTACTGGAGGAGTTGGAGCTCATGCTGAGGCTTCCCAAAGACAAGAAGGGGGAGAAGCATCTTATCTCTCACACTGTGGCCCCTGTCGACTCCTGGGCCATCCTCGGCGAGGTTACCACCAGGACATGGGACTTGAGTACAATGACCAGCCCGGGCTACATCCATCTCATCCCTCTCTCTCAGGATCGCTTCACAATGCAAGAGGAAGACGGGAACTATCTAGCCATCGCCAAGGCCGCCGCCATTTGCATATGCGGCGTCATCCTCTTCCCACGCAGGATCACCTCTTATTTGCGGCCAACCTAGGCATCATTAGCAGCGTGTGGGAAGGTATGTCCATTTCTCAGGCCATCCTTGGTTATCTTTATGTTGGACTCTCCTCTGCAGCCACTGGCGGACTTCTCTTCGGTTCCGTGGTCGCCCTCGAGTGCTGGATGGGCATGCATATCAACTTCAAGGCAACGGATGACCCCTCCGTCAAGTGCATGAGCATGGTCCATCACCCGCTTGCCTTCATCGATGCTCCGCTCCACATGACCACTCAAGCATGGTGCAAGACAACAATGGTCAAAGGACTGAAGGAGTGGAGGCTATACTTGAACACACTAACAACGGAGCAATTCGAGATGCGCCCAATAGTTCTCCACAACAAGATCATCCACCTTCCTCAGCATGTCGGCCTGGCTCTAAGACTGATTGGCAATGAAGCACTGGTCCTCTACAACCCCGACGAGTGCTACCTTCAGCGCAACGCAGCATGCACAATTGTACCAACCCTCTCGCACTACCCGCTGATCCAAGCACGGAAGATGGACAATGGACAAGATGAACGGGACGTGAGGAGCGCCATCATCCACTGGGAGGGGTGTGCCGCAAGCCTCATCTTAGTAGAAGTGATAGAGGATGAAGATGTGTACCAGGAATACTACAAGCATTGAGGAGGATCTGACCACGTGGAGATCGCGCCATGGCGGAGGCTGCACAGGGTACTTGAGAGGGGTAGGAATTGTATAAGGTGGTAGGTAGGCTTGAAAACGACTGATTAGTTGATCATAGGCATGATTAAGACTTGTATTTGATGATTTGAATCAATAAAATCAAATTTTGTTCACTGATTGCAAGTTCAGTTGATGTCGCGACCACTACAGAAGTCACCTTACGGTCGCAACGGTCGATAGGTCGCGACCCATCTAGCCGCCGCGATCTGTACGCGACGTCTATAGGCATCGTGACACAAACTAAGAGTTCAAAACACAGTGGCGCGCCTTTCTTCCCTCTTTCATGCTTACAAGCACTCTTTCTCTCCTGCGATTTGCTTCCTCCAGCTCCCTCTTTCCGACTCACTATGCTCTCTCTCTCTCTCACTCTCTACTTCTCTTCCTCACTCTCTTCCTATTCTCCCTTCTCCTTGAAAGCGATGGAGGATGACGGTGATGGCGGGGGATCCCCTAGTGGCGAGCGGAGCAAACGGCCGGCGAGGAGATCAACCCGGCGGTGCGAGGTAAGGGCTTCGGCAGAGGAAAGTGTGTCGGAGGTGGAAATGGAGGAGGAAGAAGTGCCGGCGACAGACCTGGCGGCGACGGCCAAAGCCCGGGAGGCCTCCATGAGGAAGGTAGGTCCCCGAGGCCCTAGCCCTTTGATTTCATGATGTGGATAGGATGAGGAAGCCCCATTGAGGGCCAATGTAGGGAAAAATGTCCAAGAGAATGGCCACCGGACAAGGAAGGCTCCGGTTGGTCTTCGACTGAGAACGTAACGACCCACCCCGTCGCAACAAGGGAAGTCACGACGGAGCCAGAGGTCACGACATTGTCGCGTTGGCCAAAGGCCTTCGCGACAAGGTCACGGTCTCCTTGGGCGTCGTGACTAGGTCGCAACGCATCGGGGCATCACGACAAGGTCATGACCCCTTGGGTCAACGCGACCTCAGCCGAGAACCTATGGAGTTCATAATGTGCTGACTGGTTGCCTCTTCTATGTGTGTTTGCAGGGCGAGATGAGGGCCAGGGTCTCCTGGCTGCTAGTTCTGGCAGTGTACTTGGCGCTTCCGGGGTTCCAGAGGGAGCGACTAGAGGAGATGGGATTCAGGGAGGTCCTTCGGATGGAGAGGATGAGGGCGGACGCTCCCCTTACCCAGGCGAGTAGGTGGGATGCGGAGGTGACCGCCTTTGTGTTCCCGTGGGGTCATATGATCCCAGACTTGGAGGACGTGAGCAAGGTGACTGGGCTGAGAGTCTATGGCTGCCCGGTTAACAGGTTTACCTACCCCTGCTACAGAGACCTACCCGTAGACTCCTAGATTTGACAGTAGGTCAGAGGTCTTATCTAGTTCCTAGGGTAGACCTACAGGAGAGTCTCGAGTGGTACAGACGGGTAGGGAGGTTGGTGAGATGGCTGATGAGCAGCTGGACCGACTGATGAGAGGGTGCAGTAGGGTTCTAGCTCGTGAGCCCGGTGCCCAGGCGAATCTGGACCTGCGCCGCTTTCTCACCATTTTCCTTGGTAGACTTCTATTTGCCACGAGGGGCGACGAGGTCCATTTCCGGTTCCTGCCACTGTTGGAGGACCTAGATAGGGTGGGAGAGTATGCATGGGGTGCTGCCCTTCTGGCGCACCAGTTTGACAATCAAGGATCTTCTGACCGGTAGACCTCGATCAGCGGTTTCGTCCCTTTTCTCCAGGTACACTTCTCTTCCTCTTGCCTTTACTTATAAATTACCTCTTTATTGCAAATGAACTGACTGTGCTTCTCTTTTTTTTGCAGGTCTAGACCTACGTCCACCTTCCAGGCCTGGGGAGGGGGATCTTGGAGTAACCGGGCCTCGTGCCCCTAGCTCGGTGCTGGGTGCCGTGCAGAGACATGCACCCCCTTGGAGGAGTAGCTGGCATCCATCCAGGATGCCATCGACGTCTACCCTCAGCTAGATGTGAGTACTAACCCTTCTCTAAACTCCATTTGATTTTCTGAAGTGCTTTTGGCTACTAACTGTGTGTGTTCTTTGTTGTGTAGGTGGTGTGGCCGCCATATCTGGAGAAGGGAGATGAGGGACAACCTTGGTTGGAGTAGGCCCACCCCTACTTTGGTAGGGCGACGTGGGTTCATGCTCTGCTCTCAACCTCATGCTACCTCTGCCCTGCATCTGACTCAGAGGTCACTTGACCTTCATCAGAGTGCTGTGGAGTTCCCTAGCCGAGGCAGGACCCCTAGGCCTGGTCGGAGCTTCTAGGGACTCCACGACACTACAGACTGGCGTGAGCGGGCCCATGAGTAGATAGTAGATTGGGAGCACCGGGACGACGGTCAGTCTGACATGCAGTCTGACAAGGCGTACTTGCAGTCCTTCTCCTTGAAGTATGGGGAGAGGTCTATAGGGGCGCCTGACGACAGGTATACCTCAAAGCCCAGACTTTGTGATTTCTATGATTGAATTAGATATGACATAGTTTTGATGATTTGTAGGCAGACGTGACCAGGCAGATTGCCTCACTCTAGGCCATGCTACACTCCGCTGTGCAGGATTGGGACGCGGCGAGGAGAGAGATAGAGTAGCTGGTAAGTTATTACTCAAACTTTAGTAACTTACCAAATCTTGTAGCCTTAGAGAAACTGACAAGTGTTCCATGCGCAGCGTGCAGAGTTGACGAGGTTGAGGACGATGCAGGCAGGTGCGTCCTCGTCTCGGGTAGCAGCAGAGGCCTCCCTGTCCGATCCCGATGATCGACTGGCAAGTGCTTTGAGGAGGGTTGAGGAGGCTGAGGCAGCACTAGAGGAGAGGGTATATAGACATTGACATGGTCTCTTCTTGATTTAGAGTTGACATACTCACATGCTTTGACACAGGTGGCAGAGCTGAGGACCTCCACTGGCCAGGTGAGCCGCTGGCGCGAGCAGGCCGACACGGTGGCGGTGTCGGTCAGCCAGTGGCCCCTTCAGGCGGAGACATCGGTGGCAGAGGCGGCCCGATTGCGCACGCAGATGGATGTGGTGGTGTCTCAGGTGGGGGAGCTGGCGATGCTGCGTACGCAGGGGTCGTCAGTAGACCAGGCAGAGCTGACCCGACTACGCACGAGACAGCCGCGCAGTAGGTCCGGATTGAGGAGCTCCGGGGTTGCGTGGTGATGATGAGCTAGGCTGCTCGGAGCAGGAGTAGGAGCGGAGTGAGCGACGTCTCTGTGAGACAGTTCCTGGCGGGTTCCTCTAGTCACCGGAGTAACGAGGAGGAGAAGAGACGTCGGGCGGGCGAGACGAGCGCCCAGAGCGTCAAGGGTGGTGGCGAGATGCCACCTCCACCTGAGAGGTAGGAGGGATCTGGGGAGAGTGGTGGTGGACAGTGAGGAGTTTGTGAGCAACCTCCCCCTTATCTTGTACATGATGTTTATATTAGTGGATCCTTTTGTGAGGCCCTCGAATTTCCGTCGCATTATTTGTATTTGTGTGTGTATATTTGTGCTTGTGTATGTATACACATATTTACGTACGTATTAATTAGTACAATTACGTGTGCATGTGTTATACTAGATGTAAATAATGCATGTATTGAATGTGATAGTATGGATACACTACCATATACATATTGCATGTATATATGTGACGGCCCTCGTTACACCGGTACGGTTATACCAACCCACGTCGGTATAGCGAGTGCTGCCAGTCACAGTGGGACATTTACCCAACGATACAAACAGCTGAGATACACGCGAATATAATAACAGAGTAGCGGAAGTAAAAGAGAACTATCTCCATTATTCATCATCCACATTAAACATACATGCAGTTTACAATTTGCAAAAAGGAACTAAGTCCACATAAATTAAATTGCTGCTACTTAAATACAAAATGTCCACATGATACATTCTTTTCATGATAATTCTAATACAATGTCCAAGTACATACTACGAAGTACATAACCACAAAGAACTCAAAACTGGCTAGTCTCCACGCTCGGAGTCCGTCTCTGCTGCCTCCTCCGAGAGTACTGTGTCACCAACTATACCTGTACGCCGAAGCAAGGAGTGAGTCCAGGGACTCAGCAAGTAACACTATGCATGATATACATGTACAAGTCCTAGTGGTTTCTACATGCACATTCAATTAACAATACATAACATGCTAGTCCATTCAAGTTTTCAACCTATCATGAAGGTTCTACAATTTTATACATAACTCATGCTTTCAGATTTCAAAAATAACATTCACCTATCACATGGTCTCTATTCAATTCACTCATGAGACTTTAATCGAAACGTGAGAGCTATTGACATGGACAATTTACATACATGAACGGGGAACATAATTAGCATGGATTCCACATGTTCTTAAGTACATACATAACTTTTTATCATGCTTTAGGTTGCTGATTTTTACATGGTTCAATGACTATAACCCTACACATGAAAGCTACAACGTTGCTTAAACATAACACATGAACAATCCATCATGCCATTGTACTCACATACTCATTTGTTGTTCCTATCATGGATTCTAAACACTTTTGCACACATAAACATGAGTATGATAACATACATTTTCTGAATTCACATGGTTTCAGATTTAGTCTGACATGGGTTTCAATAACACATTTACATATCTAGGATTTCACGTTTTTCTTTACACTAGTTTCCTCTTTCACATGATCCACTTTACACATACACATTCACATGTCACTTACACATTACACATGGTCACATACACTTTACACATTACACTTTACACATATTTTTAGGTGCCGTGACACATAGTACAAACCACCAAAGAAGGACACAAACACATCACATCACATAGACGCCATCTAGGCAATACAATGGCGACTCTTGGACTGCGCAGACCGGGAGAACAAGTCTCCACCCTAACCAGTGGTACTTGTCCACCTCCAGGATTTCCCCCTAATGCCCTTAGGGTCACTTAACACAATGAACTTTCTCAGGGGGACTTTTCCCTGATACAGCTCCACTGCCTTCTCGGAAGCAGTATCACATTGGCACAGTTTACACTTTTTACCGTTTTACACATGGTTTTCACACTTTACACTTTCCATCACATTCACTTTCTCACTCACATGAACACCTCTATTTTTACTAACATGGTACTATAGAGTTTCAAGGTTTAACACACAGTAAACACACTAATCATACTGGTTTAAACAAAATAAAATCACATTACGATCATATGTACGAATTATTCACAATTCACATGAAAATACATAACTTTTTATTTACTATTCCAATTAACCTGAAATTTTAACCACATGCTGTTTTCGGGTTCAAAATTATACCATCAATGTTTCAAATTTTTCTGAGCTAAATAGGATTTACAGAAAATCAACACCTAATTAGCACATTATTCACAATTTACGTTAACATGGAATTTACACATCATGCAATTTACCACTTGCTGTTTAACCATAAGCTACCAACATATGCATGAAATTAGAGTACAAAATTTCCCTAATTCATACATCTATGGATTTAACACTACGAATCATTTCTACATACTTCTATTTTATCGAACCGAAACTATTAACAAATTGCACAAACATGGATAAGTTTCCTAAATTTGCAAACACACATGCTGTCCCACAATCTTCTTGATTAGACCGAAATCGAGGCATTCAACTAATCCTAAATCATGAATCATGGGTTTTGCAAAATGGTCGACAAGTCATGCTCACATGTTTACAAGATATTATTATCCCACATTTGCCAACACAACTCACATACATCCACAACCACAATGCACAATATACATAGCTTATAGGAATACCATATATCCTCATCGCATGAAACATGCCGAATTTAATGTATAAGTGGAATAGAACAGCTCACTGTTCTGTCCAGAAGAACTAAACGGCGGTCTCTGGCCGCTGACTCAGGGTCAGCGGCATGGTCGATGGACGCCAAGGGTGAACTGGGCGTCCAGGGACCTTGCCGTCTACTCAGGTCTGTGCTGAAAACACAGACCCGAGCTCTAAATCTTGGGTGAAATGGAGGGTCTAGGACTCGAGATAAATTCCATAAAAATGTTAAAAACCTCCTAGACTCATACGGGGACACCATAGATAGGTCACTTGCCTCTCTAAAAATCCTCCAAGAGGTTTATGGCTCGAAGAAGACCTCCTTGGGCAGTTCCAAGAAGTTGCAGAAGTGTCTTCAAGAACGCCTTCCTCCGAGCTCCTGGGTGATCTCCACGCCGAGGGGATGATGGGGAAGCCTTCCCCTTGCTTCAGCTCCCTCCTTGATGCAGAAGATCTCCAAATCCAGCTTCAAGGGGTCGGATTTGAGGGTTCTAAAGTGGGGTTTTCTCACAGAATGCTCTAGGGTTTTCTCTCCTCTTCTCTCCTCTTGCAAGGGTGAAATGAGAAGTGGGGAGAGGCCAAATCCGGGTTCAGGACTTAGGAGAGCCCCTCACCCACTCACCATACTGATTAGACAGCCTGAGAGCCGTTGGGGGACATCCCCCCAATGGTGGCCATGCCTTACTCCCGGGTTTTCTGGCTCTACAACGCATGCAGGTCAGAGAAGTTGGCGTCCAGATCGCTGGACGCCGGAGTTAGTGTTGGCGTCCATGTCTGGACGCTGACACCAAATAAACGGCCTAGGGTTGACGCCAAGAGCCTTTGGCCAGAACCTTGATTTATGCAGAAAACCAGCATACCAAGCTTCTATACTTGCAATATGTACGTAGCATTATATTCATACTATCATCATGCGATACATACATTATTTACGTTTAATATAAACACATGTACATGTAATTATACTATTTAATATCTACGTAAATACGTACATACATACTCAACACAATATACACACATAATACGAAAATACGACGGAATTCGAGGGTCTTACACCCTCTCCCCCTTAAAGAAAACTTCGTCCTCGAAGTTAGAACGACACTACTCAAACAACAGGGGATACTTCTTCTTCATCGCATCCTCAAGTTCCCACGTAGCCTCCTCACGTGAGAAGTTCCGCCATAGAACTTTCACCGACGTAATACTCTTGTTCCGGAGATGCTGAACCTTCCGGTCAAGAATGGCTACGGGTTGCTCGACATACGAAAGATCTGGCTGGATCTTCACTGGCTCATGACTAATCACATGAGACGGATCTCGGACATACTTCCTGAGCATAGATACGTGGAATACCGGGTGAACGCTAGCCAAAGCTGGGGGTAAAGCTAGCTCATACGCCACGTTGCCCAAACGTCGGAGAATCTCATATGGGCCAATGAACCTAGGGCTTAGCTTGCTATGCCTGCCAAATCTGATAACTCCACGAGTAGGCGATATCTTCAAGAAGACATGATCGCCAACCTCGAACTCCAAATCCTTTCTCCTGTTGTCGGCATAACTCTTCTGCCTATCCTGTGTCGCAACAAGCCTTTTCCTGATAAGCTGAATCTTGTCCGAAGTCTCCTGAACCAACTCCGGTCCGATCAGCTGCCTATCACCAATCTCCTCACAACATAAAGGAGATCTGCAGGGCCTACCATACAACGCCTCGAATGGAGCCATTCCAATACTAGCATGAAAGCTGTTGTTGTATGCGAACTCCACAAGAGGTAAATGACGCTCCCAATCATCCTTCCAATCCAGAACACACGCTCTCAACATGTCCTCGAGCGTCTGGATAGTCCTCTCGGACTGTCCATCAGTTTGGGGATGAAACGCCGAACTGAGCTTAAGCTCCGAACCTAACGCATCCTGAAGACCCTTCCACAACCTCGAAGTAAATCTCGGATCTCGATCCGAAATGATCGACTTCGGCACACCATGCATTCTAACGATACCGCTAACATACAATCTAGCCAAGCTCTCTACTGACTGCTTCTTCTTCATAGGCAAGAAATGAGCAGTCTTCGAGAATCTATCTACAACTACCCAAATCGAGTCATTGCCCCTTCTAGATCGAGGCAAACCCGACACGAAATCCATAGTGACAGCTTCCCACTTCCATACGGGGATATCCATCCTCTGCATAAGGCCGGATGGTCGCTGCCGCTCGGCTTTCACCTGCTGACATACTAGACATCTAGACACATAATCCGCAACATCCTTCTTCATGCCGGACCACCAAAATGATCTCTTCAGATCTTGATACATCTTAGTGTTACCCGGATGAATAGAGAATCGCGATCTATGAGCCTCGCTAACACATGCTCACGGACATCTACCACATCGGGGACACAACAAACACGGTGCTGAAATCTAATCACACCGTCCTCATCACGAGCAATGCCCACCTTACCCACTAACTCTAACAATCTAGGTCGACTTTCTGCTGCTCAATCACCTCATCCAAGACCGAGGATCTAAGGGATAGCTGAGCTACAAAAGCCTGACACAACGATGGCTCTAACTCGGTCATAGAGCCTGCTGCATCCTCCAACATCTTCCAATCCTGCTGGAGCGAAGACCTCTTCCTACTAAGAGCATCCGCTACGACGTTCGCCTTTCCAGGATGATACTGAAGGTCGAAGTCATAGTCCTTCAAGAACTCAATCCATCTTCTCTGCCTCAGGTTTAATTCCTTTTGGGAGAAAAGATACATCAAGCTCTTGTGGTCGGTAAATACCTCAAATCTGACACCATAAAGATAGTGCCTCCAGATCTTTAGTGCATGAACCACAGCTGCTAACTCCAAATCATGAGTCGGATAGTTCCTCTCGTGCTCCTTCAACTGACGAGAAGCATAAGCTCCTACCCTCTCTTGCTGCATGAGCACACAGCCTAAACCAATCTGAGATGCATCCGTAAATGGCAAAGCCTTCTAGACCACTAGGCAATACCAATACCGGAGCAGAAGTAAGCTTAGCCTTCAATAGCTGAAAGCTACGCTCACACGCCTCAGACCATACGAACTTCTCACCTTCCGAGTCAGCTTTGTCAAGGGGGCGGCGATGGATGAGAAACCCTCAATGAATCGCCGATAATAACCAGCTAACCCAATAAAGCTACGAATCTCCGAAGGGGTCCTAGGAATCTCCGAATCCATAACTGCCTGGACCTTCGCTGGGTCAACAGCTACACCAGCGCCGGAGATGACATACCGAGAAAGTGAACCTCGCGCAACCAAAAATCGCACTTTCTGAATTTGCATACAGCTTGTGCTCACGGAGAACCTCCAAGACTAACCTCAAATGCTGATGGTGCGTGGCCTCATCCGGAGAATAGACCAACACGTCGTCAATAAACACAACAACAAAACTATCTAAATACGGACTAAACACCCGGTTCATGAGATCCATGAACGCTGCAGGGGCGTTGGTCAATCCGAAAGGAAGAACCAAAAACTCATAATGTTCATAACGGGTTCTAAATGCCGTCTTGGACACATCCTCACTCCTAATCCTCAACTGATGATAACCAGATCGCAAGTCAATCTTGGAAAAGACTGATGCCTCTCGCAACTGGTCAAACAGATCATCAATCCGAGGTAAGGGATACCTGTTCTTCACAGTCACCTGGTTTAGCTTTCTATAATCAATGCACAACCGAAGTGACCCGTCTTTCTTCTTGACGAACAATACAGGTGCGCCCCAAGGGGAGACGCTAGGGCGAATAAATCCCTTATCAAGCAATTCTTGCAATTGCTTCCTCAACTCCGCTAATTCTATAGGTGCCATCCTGTAAGGGGTCTTTGAGATAGGAGAGGTGCCTGGAAGCAACTCTATAGTGAACTCTATCTCCCTATCCGTCGGCAATCCAGACAAGTCATCGGGAAAGACATCTGGAAATTCCTGCACCACATCGATCTCTGCAAGAGTCAGTGACGAACTAGCATCGGGTACTAGTATAACGCTGGCAAGAAATGCGTCACAGCCCTTGTTCACCATGCGCATCACCTTCATGGCAGAGATAACTAACTTTCCCGCTAAGTTCTTTGGCAAGGGATGAGAGAACTCGTCCTCGCCAGGAATGCGGAAGACAATCTTCTTCCTACGACAATCCACTAACGCATAATGCTCCTCTAGCCAATCTAGACCAAAGATGCAATCATAGTCCTTCATCTTTAGCAAGAAGAAGCACCCATCTAGGAGCCTATCCTCAATGCACACAGGTAACGACGGAATACACTTCCTAGTCGATACCGTACCCGCAGGGGTGTGCACAGACAAAGGGACCTCTAACTCCTCAGACTCTATGCCTGACTCTAGGGCTAACTACCTAGCGAACCGCTCAGAAATGAACGAGTGAGTAGCACCCGTATCAAACAAAACCCGAGCGTGCACACCGAAAAGTAAAACTGTACCTTCGGTGACATGCTCCGCCTGCTTGGCGTCCTCACGAGCTAACGCAAACACTCGAGCTGGGGCTCGAGGCCTTCCTGGTCGTCCTGTAGCTGGCGCGGCTGCCGCTACTGCTGGTACTGGCGCTCCTCGCTGAGCTTCCTGCTGAAGCCTGGGCAATCCTTGATCTTGTGGTCGCTACTCCCACACTTTAGGCATCTACCCGCTACTAACCAGCACTCGGAACCTCCATGGGTCTTCCCACAATGGGGACACTCCTTCTTCACACCGGGGAACGTACAGAGGGTACCTGATAGTTGCTGGTTGACGATGGTTTCTGCGGTGTCTGGTACACCGTTCTCCTCTTATCTTGCCGCTGGAATGTCGCTGCCAGCCTCTTCTGCGAAGCCTTCTTCTCCTCTAGATACTGCTCCATTTCTCCCTCCTGTCTGTAGGCTGCGCTGAGGGCCTCGTCTAGCGTGCGGTGGTCGAACGCCACGAGCCTCGTCCTCAGTGATGGTTTGAGACCATCACGAACTTCTTGGTCTTTCTGCGCTCATCTCCACGATGTGCGGTGCATATTTAGAGAGTTCAGAAACCTTGCCTCGTATTCCAGGACGGTCATTGATCCTTGCGTAAGGGAAAGGAATTCTTGCTCCATTGTCCTGGATATGCTCGGGGACGAACTGGCTTGGAAGAGCCTCACGAACGCGTCCCATGCCACATCTGGCTCTGTCCTCGAAGCGCGTACGCAGTAGGGAGGACCACCATACATCAGCTCTCTCCTGCAACACACCTTCATAAGTTCTAACTAACAAATAACAACCAGCATTCAAGCATAAACTAAAGCATACTGTAGCATGTAGGTGGCTAAGGTCACCTTGTCCTCGTCAGGACACCTGATAGCTCGGAAGATTTTCTCGATCTCCCTCATCCAGCTTTCTGCCAAAGCAGATCACTCTCCCCCTTAAAAGAGGGTAGGGTCATCCTCTTGAATCGCTCCATGATGGAAGGTCCACCATGGTCCTGAGCTGGGGCCTGAGCCTGCTACATCAAACGACAAGCAATATACAATAAACACAATATCATACAATTCAAGCAGCAGACTACTTAGTTGTTTTTATCATTTTACCTGGGCCTCCAACTGGGCCTGGAGTGCTGCCTGAGTGTGTGCCTGGGTCTGCATGGCTTGCACCAGACCTTGCATGAATACTCCATAGTCCACAGGCGGCGGTGGGGGAAGCACAGGACCCTGTGGGGTGGGGCCTACTGCTCTGCCCGCTCCTCACGCCTCTGCTCGTCGTCGCGAGCTGGCGCACCTCCACGTCGTCCACGGGAAGCCATGGCTGTAATAAATTTCAGCCACCATTAGAGCTAGGTTACTAAGTTTTCTAACCATTTTCTTATCTATCTTTCACTTCTTCTTAGTGTTTTCTACACATGTGGACATATTTAGCATGCAATGGGGATGATGACTTAGTTATATTCATGTGTAATCTCAACCGGTCTCTCTGATACCAATCTCTGTGACGGCCTCGTACCCGGTACGGTTATACCAACCCACGTCGGTATAGCGAGTGCTGCCAGTCACAGTGGGACATTTACCCAACGATCAAACAAACAGCTGAGATACACGTGAATATAAATAACAGAGTAGCAGAAGTAAAAGAGAACTATCTCCATTCATTCATCATCCACATTAAACATACATGCAGTTTACAATTTGCAAAAAGGAACTAAGTCCACATAAATTAAATTGCTGCTACTTAAATACAAAATGTCCACATGATACATTCTTTTCATGATAATTCTAATACAATGTCCAAGTACATACTACGAAGTACACAACCACAAAGAACTCAAAACTGGCTAGTCTCCACGCTCGGAGTCCGTCTCTGCTGCCTCCTCCGAGAGTACTGTGTCACCAACTATACCTGTACGCCGAAGCAAGGAGTGAGTCCAGAGACTCAGCAAGTAACACTATGCATGATATACATGTACAAGTCCTAGTGGTTTCTACATGCACATTCAATAACAATACATAACATGCTAGTCCATTCAAGTTTTCAACCTATCATGAAGGTTCTATAATTTTATACATAACTCATGCTTTCAGATTTCAAAAATAACATTCACCTATCACATGGTCTCTATTCATTCACTCATGAGACTTTAATCGAAACGTGAGAGCTATTGACATGGACAATTTACATACATGAACGGGGAACATAATTAGCATGGATTCCACATGTTCTTAAGTACATATACATAACTTTTTATCATGCTTTAGGTTGCTGATTTTTACATGGTTCAATGACTATAACCCTACACATGAAAGCTACAACGTTGCTTAAACATAAACATGAACAATCCATCATGCCATTGTACTCACATACTCATTTGTTGTTCCTATCATGGATTCTAAACACTTTTGCACACATAACATGAGTATGATAACATACATTTTCTGAATTCACATGGTTTCAGATTTAGTCTGACATGGGTTTCAATAACACATTTACATATCTAGGATTTCACATTTTTCTTTACACTAGTTTCCTCTTTCACATGATCCACTTTACACATACACATTCACATGTCACTTACACATTTACACATGGTCACATACACTTTACACATTACACTTTACACATTATTTAGGTGCCGTGACACATAGTACAAACCACCAAAGAAGGACACAAACACATCACATCACATAGACGCCATCTAGGCAATACAATGGCGACTCTTGGACTGCGCAGACCGGGAGAACAAGTCTCCACCCTAACCAGTGGTACTTGTCCACCTCCAGGATTTCCCCCTAATGCCCTTAGGGTCACTTAACACAATGAACTTTCTCAGGGGGACTTTTCCCTGATACAGCTCCACTGCCTTCTCGGAAGCAGTATCACATTGGCACAGTTTACACATTTACCGTTTTACACATGGTTTTCACACTTTACACTTTCCATCACATTCACTTTCTCACTCACATGAACACCTCTATTTTTACTAACATGGTACTACAGAGTTTCAAGGTTTAACACACAGTAAACACACTAATCATACTGGTTTAAACAAAATAAAATCACATTACGATCATATGTACGAATTATTCACAATTCACATGAAAATACATAACTTTTATTTACTGTTCCAATAACCTGAAATTTTAACCACATGCTGTTTTCAGGTTCAAAATAATACCATCAATTTTCAGATTTTTCTAAGCTAAATAGGATTTACAGAAAATCAAACACCTAATTAGCACATTATTCACAATTTACGTTAACATGGAATTTACACATCATGCAATTTACCACTTGCTGTTTAACCATAAGCTACCAACATATGCATGAATTAGAGTACAAAATTTCCCTAATTCATACATCTATGGATTTAACACTACGAATCATTACTACATACTTCTATTTTATCGAACCGAAACTATTAACAAATTGCACAAACATGGATAAGTTTCCTAAATTTGCAAACACACATGCTGTCCCACAATCTTCTTGATTAGACCGAAATCGAGGCATTCAACTAATCCTAAATCATGAATCATGGGTTTGCAAAATGGTCGACAAGTCATGCTCACATGTTTACAAGATATTATTATCCCACATTTGCCACACAACTCACATACATCCACAACCACAATGCACAATATACATAGCTTATAGGAATACCATATATCCTCATCGCATGAAACATGCCGAATTTAATGTATAAGTGGGAACAGAACAGCTCACTGTTCTGTCCAGAAGAACTAAACGGCGGTCTCTGGCCGCTGACTCAGGGTCAGCGGCATGGTCGATGGACGCCAAGGGTGAACTGGGCGTCCAGGGACCTTGCCGTCTACTCAGGTCTGTGCTGAAAACACAGACCCGAGCTCTAAATCTTGGGTGAAATGGAGGGTCTAGGACTCGAGATAAATTCCATAAAAATGTTAAAAACCTCCTAGACTCATACGGGGACACCATAGATAGGTCACTTGCCTCTCTAAAAATCCTCCAAGAGGTTTATGGCTCGAAGAAGACCTCCTTGGGCAGTTCCAAGAAGTTGCAGAAGTGTCTTCAAGAACGCCTTCCTCCGAGCTCCTGGGTGATCTCCACGCCGAGGGGATGATGGGGAAGCCTTCCCTTTGCTTTAGCTCCCTCCTTGATGCAGAAGATCCCAAATCCAGCTTCAAGGGGTCGGATTTGAGGGTTCTAAAGTGGGGTTTCTCACAGTATGCTCTAGGTTTTCTCTCCTCTTCTCTCCTCTTGCAA